>OZ018389.1:63756120-64956120 GCA_963969525.1 Ontholestes murinus
CTGTGGCTGTCGGCGAGTTGCTGGCGACGGTAGGTTGAATCAGACGCTGTCGACGCTGGCGAACCGTTCGCCCAAGTCGTGATGGCGGTGGTGTTGGTGCGGGGGACGGCGCATCGATGCGGAGGAAGAAGACGCCGCGGCCGCCGCCGCCGCAGCCGCCGGGACGGGCAGCGCGAGGCCGCCGTGGTGGACGCCGCGGCGCAGACGCCTCCGCCGGCGTCGACGCTTCCTGTGGCAGAGGACGCAGAGCGCCAGCAGCACGACGCCGATGGACGCCGCCGTCAGCACCAGGGCCCACGTGTAGTCCTCCGGCGGCGCCTCCACCGAGCCTGTGCACACACCAATCAAACACAAGATGAGGATAACACAAATTACACAAACTTTTTTTTTTACAAATTATGCAAAACACTAATGGAATGGAAAAAAATATTATATACGAGGCGAGTTCATTAATTATTTGATTGCCACTTATAATCTAAGTAAGTATAGAAATATTTACATGATTTCTTTGGCAGTATGTTTAGTTTTTATGATCGTTATAAATTTTTAACCTAAAAACAATTAAAATTCTTAAACAAACAAAAAAATTGAAAAATAAATAAATAGATGAAAGTATTCTAAAAACAGATTTACTAAAAAGGAACAATTCAAAATTTGCTTTAATATATTTGGAATTTTACAACAAAAACAATTAAAAAACTGTTATCAAAACACGCTAAAAAATTGATATAGTTAACATCTATTAAGAAACAAGATGAAAATTTAAAAAAAAAACGATTGGAAAAACAAAAAGTTTCTAAGCAAAAACGTATTCAACCGATTTCTTTTTCCAGAAAAAAATCATATATTTTGTTAAATAAAATATCTAAGAAGTAACAATTGAAAAAAAAACAATTAAAATCTGTTCGAAACAGTTGAAAAAATTAAAGGTTACAAATATTTTTTTTCAAAGAAACACTTGATATTTTGTTTTAAAATAATAAAAATATGTTTGCACTTTCAAAAAAGGCAATTTGTCACATGCTATACAGGGTGTTTTTGTTAGCTAAGTACTTCTTTGTTTGCTCGTAAATCTACATTTATTCTTCCACATTTGATAGATAATTAATTTTAGAAATTTTTATCACTCTTTGAAAATTTTGTTAACAGTGCGTTAAAATTTCTAGAGTTAAAAGCAGAAGTATTAGTCTCTGATTTCAATCATAACAAACAAAAAACCAAAAGTCCTCAGAAAAAAAACGAAAAATTAAACTTTTTGTTTAAACAACATAGACAACTTGACAGTCAGTTCGTTTTTTGTTTTTTGTCATCGCTCGCTCAGATTTTTCTTTCTTGAGCATTACTCTTAAACGAAAGATCGAATTTTAACAATTCCTCCACTAATGGTTCACAAATGTCTCATACTTTTTGTTGAAAACGAACATTCGACTTTCATTTGTTTTTCTTTGTTTTTATCATTACTCTTATACGAAAGATCAAATTTTAAAAATTCTTGCACTGATGGTTCATAAATGTCGCATACTTATTCTAAACGTTGAAAACTAAAATTCGATTTTCATTTGTTTTTCGTTTTTAGAACTTTTTGGCCATAACTCTAGAATGAACGATCGAATTTTAAAAATTATTACACTGATGGTTCACTAATATCGCATACTTATTCTAAACGTTTTTTGGCTATAACTCTAAAACGAAAAATGGAATTTTAAAAATTCTTGCACTGATGGTTCACTAATGTTTTTCGTTATTTGACCATAACTCTAGAACGAAAGATTGAATTTTAAATTTTTTTACATTGATAGTTCACTAATGTCGCATACGTATTGTAAACGTTGAAAATGAAATTTTGATTTTCATTTGTTTTTTGTTTTTTTGGCCATAACTCTAGAACGATAGATCGAATTTTAAAAACTCTTGCACTGATGGTTCACTAATGTTGCATACTTATTCTAAACGTTGAAAACTAAAATTCGATTTTCATTTGTTTTTCGTTTTTTGGCCATAACTCTAGAACGAAATATCTAATTTTAAAAAATATTACACTGACGGTTCACTAATGTCACATACTTGTAAATGTTGAAAACGAAAATTCGACTTTCATTTGTTTTTCTTTTTTTTGATCATTACTCTTAAACGAATGATCGAATTTTAAAAATTCTTGCAGTGATGGTTAGCTAATTTTGCTTACTTATTGCAAACGTTGAAAACTAAAATTCGATTTTTGGCCGTAACTCTAAAACGAAAGATCGAATTGTAAAAATTCCTGCACTAATGGTTCACAAATTTCGTATACTTATTGAAAACGTTGAAAACGAACATTCGACTTTCATTTGTTTTTCTTTTTTTGATCATTACTCTTAAACGAAAGATCGAATTTTTAAAATTCTTACACTAATGGTTCACTAATGTCGCATACTTGTTGTAAACGTTGAAAATGAAAATTCGATTTTCATTTGTTTTTCGTTTTTTGGCCATAACTTTAGAACGAAAGATCAAATTTTTAAAATTCTTACACTGATGGTTCACTAATGTTGCATACTTATTGTAAACGTTGAAAACGAACATTCGACTTTCATTTGGTTTTCTTTTTTTTTGACCATTACTCTTAGACGAAAGATCGAATTTTAAAAATTCTTACACTGATGGTTCACCAATATTGCATACTTATTGTAAACATTGAAAGCTAAAATTCGATTTTCATTTGTTTTTCGTTATTTGGCCATAACTCTAGAACGAAAGATCGAATTTTAAATTTTTTTACATTGATAGTTTACTAATGTCGCATACTTATTGTTAACGTTGAAAATGAAATTTTGATTTTCATTTGTTTTTTGCCATTAACTGTAGATCGATAGATCGAATTTTAAAAACTCTTGCACTGATGGTTCACTAATGTTGCATACGTATTGTAAACGTTGAAAACTAAAATTCGATTTTCATTTGTTTTTCGTTTGCTGGCCGTAACTCTAGAACGATAGATCGAATTTGAAAAATTATTGCCCTGATGGTTCACAAATGTCGCATACTTATTATAAACGTTGAAAATTAAAATTCGATTTTCATTTGTTTTAATTTTTTTGGCCATAACTCTAGAACGAAATATCGAATTTTAAAAATTCTTACACTGACGGTTCACTAATGTCGCATACTTGTTGTAAATGTTGAAAACGAAAATTCGACTTTCATTTGCTTTTCGTTTTTTTGATCATTACTCTTAAACGAAAGATCGAATTTTAAAAATTCTTGCAGTGATGGATGGTTCACTAATTTTGCTTACTTTCGATTTTCATTTGTTTTTCGTTTTTTGGCCATAACTCTAGAACGATAGATCGAATTTTAAAAACTCTTGCACTGATGGTTCACTAATGATGCATACTTATTGTAAACGTTGAAAACTAAAATTCGATTCTCATTTGTTTTTCGTTTTTTGGCCATAACTCTAGAACGAATGATCGATTTTTTTAAATTCTTGCACTGATGGTTCACTAATATTGCATATTTGTTGTAAACGTTGAAAACGAAAATTCAATTTTCATTTGTTTTTTTTAACATAACTTCTAAAGGAAAGGTCGGATTTAAAAAATTCTAGCACCCAGGGTATACAAGTGTCGTATCCTTTGAAAGTATCTAAAAACTAACGAAAAAATAAACTTTTTGTTTACGATTGAGAGAATACGAACTCAAAAACGGTCACTGTTATCAAAATTTTCAAAGAATGCTAAAAGTTTCTAAAATAATTTTTTTATTAAAATGTGGAACGATAAAGGTAGATTTACAAGCAAACAAAAAAGGTGTGAGCAAAGAAATTTTAGGAACACCCTAAATAACACCCTCAATAGTAAGTGAGAAATTGCCTAAGGAATTTACTTGATTGATTGATTTATTGATTATTTTACTTTACATGTCCGCTTAAAAATTAATATACATTTTAAAAGTTAGTTTAGACTGTACCAAATTGCAGCACTCTACCACGAAAGGTATTGAAAATATTTAGAAAAATGTGTTAAAATTTCTTAACTTTGATGGCCTGTATCTTGGTCATTTGAAGACTTTTAGAATAATTGTTTTACGAATCATCATCATTTTCGCTCTAGTATATGTGGTTAATTTTATTCCCAAGTCACAGAAACACCCTGTATAAAAAAACAATAAACATTTTCTAAGAAAATCGGTTAAAATTTTTAAGAAAAAAACGTATTTTTCTTAAATAAGAAACAAAATTGTTTAGAATAAACAAATGATTAAAAATACGAAAATAAAAAAAACTGAAATCTGCCAAAGAAAACAGTTGAAAATTAAAAAAAACCATTTAATTTATTTTCTATTATTTTCTAAACAATAAGATATGATATTTTATTTAAAAAAAACTCTTAAAAACTTTTCTAGCAACATGTTTAAAAGCAGTTATAATTTTACATTAAAAGAACAAAAGTAATTACTTTTGTTATTAAGAAAAAACATCAAAAACTTTCTAAAAAGCCAACTTGCTTTAAAAAACAAATAATTGAAAAGAAAACCTTTTTAAATTTGCCTAAAAACAATTAAAATTAATAATAAGTTTTGTAGTCTTAGTAAGACTCATTGTTGTAGATTCGCGAAATGTTTTCGTATTTTTAAAAAATAACAATTAAAATTCTCAAACGAACAATAAGAATTGAAAAATAAATAAGTAGTTGCAAGTTATGACAAAAAAAACAAAAGAAATTTAATAATAACGAACAGTTAAAATTTTTTTATCAAAAAATTAAAAAAAACTGTCATCAAAAGAACGCTAAAAAATGAGAAATAAATTGTAACGAGTTGAATTAAAAATAAAACGATTTGAAACATTTGTTTAAAAACAGTTGGAATTTTATTTAAAAAAAAACAATAAAAAGTTTCTAAGGAAAAACGGTTAATTTTTTAGAATGAAAAAAGAAAAGAATATATTATTTTAAATAAAAGAAAAAACATTTGATTAAAAATATTACGAAAAACAATTGAAATCTGTAATAAAACAGTTAAAAATTTAAAACAAACACATTTATTTTGATTGATGATTGATTGTTCGTTTTTTCCTTCAAAAAATCAATTGATATTTTGTTTAAAAACTAATGAAAACATCTTTAAACGGTAAATTTTTCTTAGAATGAACAAAAAACAATATATAATAAAAGAAGAAACAATTGATTAAAAATATTACGAAAAAATAAACAATTGAAATCTGTTATAAAATAGTTAAAAAATTAAAACAAACACATTTGTTTTATGGGTGAGAGAAAAGAGTACTTCCTTATTAAATGTATATATATATATATATTTGCAACCGGTTTCAGCCTTAGGCCATCATCAGGCAAATTTTGGTCGTTTTTTTTCGTCAAAAAATTCTATTGATATTTTGTTTAAAAACTAATCTAAAATCAGTTAAAATTTTACAAATAAAAATAAAAGCAATGTATTAAGTAAAAACCATAAGAATGTGCCCAAAACAGTTTAGAATTTGTAAATAAAAACAATTGAAAAGTTCGTAATACGAAAACAATAAAAAAATTCTTTGAGAATTAGAAGCTGTAAAAAAATTGGGGAAAAATAATTGAAGTATTGATAAAAAATATAAATAAAAGTTTATTTTTAAACGCGAATTTAGTTTAAATAAGATTTTAAATATACGTTATAAAAATTGCTATTAATGTGAGTACGTTTTTATATTAAGAAAAATTGCAGGAAATATTCAGGGTGAGTTTTTTTTAGATGTTTTCTATGGGGATCTCGGAAACTATAAGAGATAGAAAAACGGTTAAATTTGGAAATAAGTGTAGATTTATACGAGACGAATAAAATTCCACTTTCAAAAAGTTTTCAAAAAAGTCGAGGTTAATGAGATAATTTGAAAAAAGTAAAAAGAGTCAATTTTTTCAAATCAATATATCTCGGTTATCATGACAAAGAGAAACAACCTGTAAAGAAGAAAGTTGTAGATAATTTTATGCAGGTTAATAGAATATATTCAGACAATTGCAATTGTTTTACTTTTATTAGCTTTTTCATTGCTAACTATTTTTTAAATTTATAATAAAATTTAAAATTACTGTAACACACTTATTTTCAGAAATAACTGTATCATATGTGATATTAAATTAAAGAGAAAAAATAATCTATCGAATGAGGTCATAGCCAACTATGATTTCCATTAAAAAATGTAAGTTTGCATCATATCTTGAAAAATAATGGCGGCAAAAATTTTCTAAATATATTTTATTAATCTACATAGAATTATCTAAAACTTTGTTTTTTATAGTTTTTTTCTATTTGTGATAATAACCGAGAAAAATTGATTTTAAAAAATGACAATTTTTACTTTTTTCAGAATATCTAGTTAGCCTTGACTTTTTTGAAAACCTTGATAGTGCAACTTTATTCGTCTCTTAAAACTATACTTCTTGTCCCATTTAAAAGTATTTCTATCTTTTATAGTTTCCGAGATCCGCATAGAGAACATTTAAAAAAAAACTCACCCTGTATAATTATTTTGTAATTGCAATACGTCGAGGGAACTAATTGAAATGATGTGTCAATATTTAATAATCATTATGCAATTGTTTCCATGACATCCTTAACAAAATTAGGATTTTGACTTTACATATGGAAAAGAAGTAAATCTGTATCAAACATTGTATAAAATAATAATTGTATAAAAAGTAAATATTGCAATAATATATCTTATTTATCAATTAAAAATTTAAAAAATGAAAACATTACTTTAGTTAATTTTCTGCAACGAGGTAAAAAGGCTTTAATACATTTTATTATTTATCAATTACTTTAAAATTAAATAAGCTCATTAATTTTTTATACTGAAAAGTGTGAGAATAAAATTAAAAACTGTTAACGGTGGAGGCTTATACTTCGTTATACATTAATCTTCACAAAAAAAAATTGTAAAAATTAAAAACATAAATGACTTGTAATTGAGACACAATAACTTTGTTTTACCACTATACATTCAAGATGTACCACGAAGTAAACGCCTCTATCATCAAATAAAAACATAAATATCTATATTCAAAAGATTCATAAAATCGAAATTTCAAATTTTCATAAAAGTTTTATACGCGAGTATAGTTTCAAAAATATTTATACAAGGCGTGTTTATAAATTATCATTACGATTATAGGTTTTGCATAATTTGTGGTGACAAAACGTGGGTGGGGTGGTCAAGGCGAGACAAACAAACAAACGACTAAACTAAATCTACGAACCAAATACAAAAGTGTCGTTCTACGAAAAACCAAACTACACATAACATATGAGAGATGGCGGCGATTGTTGTTTCTGTTTGCTGATTGATCAATGAAAAAAAACTAATAAACTAAAAAAGTAAAAATAAAAACGGGATTTAAACGAAAATGAATAGAGAAATAGATAGACTCACGTGAGCGTGAGAGAAGCATGCTGTTCTGGAGGTAGTGGGAGGCATCAGGCCAACAGCAGCAGCAGCAGAGCCACCAAGAACAGTGGTGGCAGGAAGGCGTGCTGATGACGGTGCAGGTGGTGGAGGGACGGCGACGCACGCGACCCACCTGACACACACACACGCACACCAACATTTTTAACAAAACAAAAAAGAACTAATGACAATTTGACATTTTGCCTTAATAAAATGTCAACTGTCATTGTAGCAAGTCGCTCAAAATCGTCAATTGTCTGTTTAAATATTATTTATTATGCGCAGTACGACGAATGACATTTCCTCACCATGAAAATAACGCAATATAACGGCAACGCCACTGCCACCACTAGCTCGTATGTATAAATATTGTTCCGTTCCCCCCTATATACGTTTTTCTTTTCTTGCACATAAACAGACTTGTTGTTTTATATAATCATCATTTATAAGTTCGTATGCTATAAATTAACTAAATTTGTACATGGAAATTTAAATATTTTGATTCGACCTAAATTGACAATCAATTTTAAAAGAAATTAATTTTCACATGCAAATGAAAAGTCATTTCGCAAAGAAATTGATGTTTTTATTAACACAATTAATTTAATTACTCTTGTACCCTTTTTTTATAAATATCAAAATCTACTGTGAGAAACTAAAATGTATTTACAAATCGAATTAATTTTGAGGTTAATTGGCTTCTGTGAACCGATTTTCTGTCTATTTAGAATTAAATCTGACTCAACATCAATGAAGAAATTAACTTCACACATAACTAAATAACAATTTTTTAATTGTCATTAAATATTTGATTGTCTTTCTGTAAACCCACTCTTAATGTTTTATACATTAAAAGTGAGGTTGAAAAAGTATGTATAGAGGACGCCCACCCACTCTATAGACGGTTACCTTTAAATAAGTGTTTATAGACTGCTAAGATCAAAATTCGAACTTTCCTCAATTCAAAAACACTATTTTACTTTTAATTACATTCAATATTTAGGATGAATAGATGTGTATTGTTTCATTATCCAAGTACTTAGTTTTAAACCAAAAATATGACAAATCGATCATTTTGTACGTTTATTTGTAATTTAAAACATACGAACGAAATCATTTTCTGATGATTATATTATTATTGTCAGAGATAAGTCTGTTTGTGCTTTACAAAGGCTAGTCTATATACAAAAATAAAATCACCCTTACAAATAAGAAACGAAAAAGTAAAACTCATCAAGTGCACAAAAAACCAACGAAGCCAGAGAAAAAAAAAACTCTATGACTTACATGGTGTCATATAACAACAACAACAGTAAAAAAATTATATAAAAAAAAACGACTGACCCAGCATGCGCCCATTGATCAGTAAGTCAAAAGAAAGAAAGACAGATAGAGAAATATATTAAGACTACGTCTGCCGTCGTTCCGGTCTTGGACTAGTTTTGAGCTCGTTTATTCAAAAAAAAACTTCGGGAATTAAAAAAAAACAAATTGAAAATAGTAACCATTACGGTGTCACTCACAGTCGGCCTCGTCGGAGTTGTCGTCGGCGCCGCAGTTGTTGACCTGGTTGCACCGGAGCTTGTGCGGGATGCAGTACCCGTTTCGCGCGCATTGGAACTCGTCGCAGCTGGGGCCCTCCTGCACCTCCGTCCAGACGGCGCGGAATCCTTGAGCACCGACCGCCTTATCCGCCGTTATAAAACTGCAACATGTCATTTTTACAAATTTTACAATGATTCTTCCATATTGATGATTGATGGTTGAAACCACCTATGAGTATCCTGAAAGCATGGTGGTATTGCAAAAACAGCTCTTCCTAATGTAGCACGTTTCAAAAAATATATTAAAGCAGGTTCTCGTGTTCCTGAAATTTGGAAGTATTATAGGAACATTTTTCAGTAGAAATTCCTCATTCTTCTTACTAACTGATTGATAATTATCTGTCAGAAAATGATGAAAATTTAAAAATCTATTTTATAACATTCTAAATAATTCACACTATCTATACTATCTATAACTAATATTCTATTAGTTTTGTATTTTAATTACCTGAAACGAATGGCATTGGATTCGGAGATATATTGCCACTTGTCGCCGGGACTCTTCTCGCCGCACAATTCGATGGGTGGCAGTGCCATGTTCGTCCATAACCTCAAAACCGCCGCTGGACATCCACGACCTAATAAAATAGAAATAATATATGTCATGTTACCTTCATTACCTTACAAACTTCTTAATGTGTTTATTTAAACTATTCTGTTTGTGTTATGCATCCAATGTTGATAAAATATTTATTTGTATAAAAACTGAAAGAAATACCACAAATTTACGTTCATCGAATGATGCAGATTAAGAAGAGAGCAGAAAACCCAGGAAAAATACAAGCACGAGAAGGCTAAAGATCGAAAACATGGTAAGTCGAGCACTCCAGCAGCTTTTAACTTCCAACAATCGACGCAGTAGCAATTAATGCTTTAATAGATATTTCGAGACCTATTTCAGAATTTCTTGATCATGAATGAATTCTATGAATGACTTCTTTAAACAAAGTAAGAAGATTTTAGGTAATAAAGATTGAGACTACTCTTAGAAGGATCTGCAATCATATTGTTTTCAAGGACATTCGCACCTGAAAAGAGGCAAAGCAGGCAATTTAGGCTTACAAAATCTTGATGAAGTATTCATCACATTTCAGCTTCAGAAAGAAAGAAAGTTCATCAATATCCAACAATAAGATTTTGAAGATAAGCCATTTTTTCTATTTCTGGATACGCCGAAAAAGAGACAAGTTGAAGTTCAATAATATTTTGGAAGATTTCCAAAAACTGTTTGTAGAAGTCGGACTCTTTACGGAACTCAAGGGATTAATTCCAGAAAGCATTATTACTATAATATTTTCAAACCTAATTTCAAAGTTCTTTCATAGTTGTATTACTTCCTAGATTATATTTACATTTGTTTAATAATGTTTAAAATCAAATATGTTTTCTATACCGGGTAAAAAGAAATTCAAACTATTTAACACTTGATAATGACCTACAAAGGTCAAACATTGATTACATATTGTAGAAATATGAGTAGAGCACAAATAGTAGTATACTACAGGAACTAATAAACATTTTTTCTAAAGTATAAAGATCAGGCAAAAAAGTATGAAATAGCTAATCATTGTACAGGGTGATTCATTAAGGGTGGCCACCGGCCTTATCTCGGAAACCGTATATCCTAGAATTTGTGGGAAAAAATTCTTATCACATAATCGGCCAAAAGAAAATGCGTAAAAACATTTTAAAATGCTTAGCTTTCCGCTAGGTGGCGCATTTTATCATTTACATAATTAATTTGCGTTATTTACAAAATATTACCGCATTAAGGCTATTGAAAATTAGAAACTACTGTACTTGGTTTACAATTTTTGCTTAAGTCATTTTTTTCTATCACCTACAGTTAAGTGGTGGGGGAAGTATACTTTTGCTTACAGAAAATGGTCTGTAACTTCCGTATACCTTAACCGATTTTCACAAGCTTAGGCTCAATGGAAAGAGTATTAGAAGTTGATTACAAAAATAAATAACATTAACACATTTAATCTATGCGCTGGCAACTAGAGGGCGTTATATAACACTTAACCCTATTTATGTATTTTTCTCAGAAATATCAAATGGAATGATATAACTCGAAGCAGCTTACAAAAAAGAAAATGAAATTACATATTGTTTCGTCAAAACCGCAAACTGATATCTCTTGTCAGTCCAAAGATATTTCGATTTTTTTCGTTGTTGTTTTTCGTTGTTTTCGAAGTGTTGGTTCACCCTGTAAGGTGTAAATGAAAATATATGGCTAAAGTTACTTTTAGAAAAAATGTCATGTAAAAACAAATGACAACAATATTTATTAGCATAATTAATGAAAAATAATAAAACTTATTACCCATAACAGAAATTTACAAAACGCTGAAATTTCTAAAAGCACCCATTATCTAGCTATTTTAGAAATTCAAAATGTTTCCCCTTATTTGCTGTACCTATACAAATTAGGTCCTTCTATAGTAAAATTTTATTCAGATTCCTTAAAATTTCTTCAATGGTTTTATATGGATAAGCGATGTTGTAAAAGTAATCAAGTCACCTTTGGAAATGACATTTCTGTTTTGTTATTGTTTATTTATAATTTGTTGTTGCTGTCAAAGTTAATTTGAACGTTTGAAAAATCACTTTATTATAATGCTTTATTTTTCAAATGAAGAAGTATATGATATGCTAGCAGTGTATTTTGAAAGTCTACAAAATGCAGTCATTGCTGAAAGAAAATATGGGTTACGATTTCCTGAAAGACGGCGTCATTCAAGAAACGTTTTTAAAAGACTGGCAGAACGATTACGAACAACTGGCAATGTTCAACCTGTTTCGGTAAGAAATAGGGTACGTAGAAGACAAAATGAAGAAAATGTTATTAAGATCTTGGCATACGTTAACGCTGAACCACATGCAAGTATTAGGGACATTGCAAGAGATCTAGAATTAAATTATTCTTTGGTGAATAGAATACTAAAAGAACATAAAATGCATCCTTACCATATTGTTTTACATCAAGAGTTACAAGACATAGATTTTGATCGACGACTAGATTATTGCAACTGGTTAAAAGGAATGTTAAATGATAATCAGAAGAAGACGGTCACCACGCAGCAGACCCAGGTTCGCGTCCGCACCGAGGACTTTCATTTTTATTTTATATCCGTTGCTTTTATTGATCATTAATTGAAATAAATTAAATAATAAATATATGGGCGGAAAGAAAGATAAGAGGAAACGAGCGGAGATTAGTTTTGAAGCGGACGAGGAAAATACAATTTTTGCTAAAAGCAAATTGATTACAAGGTCACCGGAAAATAAAAGCGAAAAAGGAATGGAGCCTATACTGAAAGAGATTAAGGAAATGAGAATGGAAATGAAAGAGAGGTTCGACAAAAGTAACGAACAGAATGAGAGACTAAGAATAGAGGTGGAAACTATTAGTAAGGAATTGGGCTTAATAAAAGCGGAAATGAAGAGAAAGGAAGAGGAGTGGAAAGAAGAAAAAGAAATTTTGTACAATAAGATCCAAGAGTTAGAAGATAAGGAGGAAAGGAGAGAGCAAGAGAAGAGGCGTAACAATATCGTTATAAAAAACGCTAGAATAAAAGGAGAGAGTGTGGGGAGAAAAGTCATGGAATTATTGAAAGAAAAGTTGGAGGTGGAAGTGGATGTTTTAGACGCCTTCGAACTGAAAAATGGATTAATATTGGCGAAAATAAAAGACATGAAGGACAAAATAAAAATAATGACAAACAAGTGGAGACTCAAAGGATCGGATATTTATGTGGATAATGACTTGACGGTGAATGAAAGAAATATACAAAGTTGTTTGAGGAGAGTTGCCAGGGAAGAGAAAGATAAAGGGCACGTGGTTAAGATAGGATATAGAAAGCTCGATATAAACAACAGAAAGGTGTCGTGGGAGGAAATAAGTAAGCGGGTTACTGGGAAAAACGCAAAAAACTCAACCTTAAATTAAAAGATAGAAGAAAAGGAGTAGAGGGGAGTTTTGCAAGGGTGGGTTTTTGGAATGTGGCCGGATTGAAGTCTAAGTGCAAGGGGGAGAGGTGGCAAATGGAGTTTGAGAAGTGGGTGGGGGAGAAGGATGTGGTGGGGTTAGTCGAGACGTGGGTAAGGATAGAGGAGTGGGAAAGTGTAAAAAGGGCGCTACCAGGGGGATTTAGATGGTCAATTAAAGGGGCAGAAAAGAGTACAGGAAAAGGAAGGGCGAAGGGTGGGATGGTTGTGGGGACAAGGGATGAGTTAAAAGCGGGGGCTATAAAATTTAGTGAGGAGGTAGAAGGCATGGTATGGGTGAGTTGCTATCCCGGGCCTTGGAAACTGGAAATAGGAGTAGTATATGTGAACAAGAACTGGGTTGATGTGCGGAAGGAGTTAGACAGGAAAGCCAGCGAAGGGAAGAGATGTGTGGTGGGAGGAGACTTTAACGCGAGAATGGGAGAGATGGGGGGAGGGGTAAATGATGACGGGGAACTAATAGAACGAACATCTCAAGACAAAGTAATCAATAGTGAGGGAAGGAGGATGGGAGATTGGATATTGGAGGAGGGATGGGATGTGTTAAATGGGTGTATAGAAGGCGATTGGGATGGGAAAAAAACCTATATTGGTCAACAGGGATCGTCAGTGATAGACTATGTGCTAATAAAAGGGATACATAGGGGAATAGTGAGAAGATTGGAGGTGGAAGATGTGCTAGGGTCGGATCATCTACCAATATCGGTAGAAATATGGATGGGGAGAAAAAAAGAAGAGCAGCAGGGGATAGACCTGTCGAAATTGGCAGACGGAGCAAAAGAAATTGAAAAAATGGGTAAACGATTGGAGAAGATCAAGTGGAGTGAGGTAGAAAATATGGAAGAGATGGAGGAGGTTATAGCAGGATGCGGAAGAAAAATAAAAAGGAGCAGCGGAGGGGGGTGCACATGGTTCGATGAAGAGTGTCGGGAGGCGAAGAGAGTAATAAGGAGGGCAGCAAATGAATGGAGGAGTGGAAGAGGGGAGGAGAAGGGGGTGAGGGAGGCAAGAATGAAATATACGAAGGTATGCGAGGAAAAGAAGGCGCAGGCTATCAAAAAAATTGCAGAGGATATGAGATCGTGCCAGAGCGAAAGGGAGATGTGGAGTATATTGAGGAGAGGAGAAGTACGGGGACAGATGGAGGTATCTCTGCAGGACTGGAAAAATAAATGTTTGGAAAACTGCGGGGAACCGGTGGGGGTGGTGAGACGAGAGTGGAGAACAGTGGAGGAGGAGTTTACAGAGGAGGAAGTGGAAAAAGGTTTTCAAGAGGTGAAAGGAGGAAAAGCGGCTGGGCTGGATGGACTGAAAGCCGAAATGTGGAAGCGGATTGGAGCTGAGGGAAAAAGAAGATTTGGGCAGCTGCTGAATCAGATATGGAGGGGAGAAAAGAAGATTCCGGAAACATGGCGTGTGGGGGTAATGTGCCCGATACACAAAAGTGGAGATAGAAAGGACGCCAGTAATTATAGAGGTATAACCATTATGTGTATCGGGTACAAGATTGCAATGACTATAGTGAAGAACCGACTAGAAGAGGAAGTGGAAGAAAAGGGTTTGTTGCCGGAATCGCAAGGAGGGTTTCGAAAAGGAAGGGGAACGAGAGATCAAATCTTTACGCTAGCGAGAATAGTTGAGAGAGTGTTAGAGGAAAAGAAAAGTGTGTATGCGGTATTTCTGGATTTGAAAGCAGCGTATGACTCAGTGCCGAGAGAAAGGTTGATGGAGTGCTTGGAGAGGAGAGGTGTGAGCAAGGTAACAGTGGAATGGGTGAGAGGAATGTATGAAGAAACATGGGGGAGAGCAAAGGTAGATGGAAGGGTATCGGAAAAGTTTAGAGTATGGATGGGGGTGAGACAGGGATGTCCGCTTAGCCCGTTGCTCTTCAATTTATATATGAGTGAATTAGAAGAAGTCCTGAGAAACGGGCAAGCGGGCGGGATTGTAATAGGGAAAATGAAGGTGTGGATGTTGGCGTATGCGGATGATGTGGTGTTGCTGGCGAAGGATTGGGGAGAAATGAATGAGATGTTGCAAAGGGTTGAAAGGTATATGGATAAGCGAGGTTTGTGTGTGAATGTAGGAAAAACGAAGTGGATGAGATTTAGGAATAGAGGAAGAGAAGGAAGAATGAAAGAATTAACATGGAGGTGAGAAGTGATCGAGAGAGTGAAAGAGTTTAAATATTTGGGTTTTGTGTTTAGGTGGTGTGGGGGGTACAGGGAGCACGCCAGATGGGTCCAAATGAAGGCGAGGAAAGCGTGGTATGTGGTGAAGGAGAAGTGGGGACAGTGGCTGAAGGGGAATTTTCAGATGGCGTGCAAACTGTGGGATGCAAGTGTAAAACCAATTTTAATGTATGGTGTGGAGGCATGGGGTATGAAAGCATATGAATGTATCGAGAGAGAGCAGGTGACATTCCTGAAGCAGATGTTGGCGGTGGAAAGATCAACGCCCAGCTACATTCTGCTTCAGGAAACGAACAGAACGTGTATGCATGGAGACGCAATGGAAAGAGTGACTAGGTATGAGATGAAAGTGATAGGATTGGGGGGAGAAAGGTTGGTAAAAGAAGTGTGGAGAACGTGTGTGGGAGTAGGAGAGAGTGGTTGGAGAATAGAGAGGAGAAAAATGTATGAAAGAGCAGGAGTATCTGAAAGTTTGGTAAATGAGTGGTTGGAAAAAGGGGTGAATGTGGCAGCTTGGATGAAGGTAAAATGGGAAGAAGTAGAAAAGCAGGAGCGTCAAAGGTGTATTGAAAGTAGTGAGTACAACCCTCTTTATAAAAGGTGGCAGGTGCATGGGAAGATACCTGGGTACCTAGAAAATTGTAGATTGAACAGAGAGCAGAAGGTAGCAATGGCTAGGGCTAGGTGTGGCTCGGAGGAGAGAGGAAGAAAGATATGGATGGGAGAAGAGTATGGTAGGTGTGTGCTGTGTGGGAGTGGGAGAGATACATGGAGTCATCTAGCGGAGGAGTGTAAGGAGATACGGGAGGAATGGATGAATGGGAGTAGACGGATAGAGGAGTGGATGCGAGAGGACGGGGCTGGCGTAAAGATTGTGATGACATTAGGGTGGGAGAGGGAGAGGAGAAGAAGGATGTAATAAATATTTAGTTTTTGAATTGTTAATATTTTGTTTATATGGATAAGTTTATAGATGCCAATAAAGGTCTTTTTTTTTTATTTATTTTTTTTTTTTTTTTTTAATGATAATCAACCATTTCTATCTGCAATATTATGGACGGATGAGGCTACATTTTCAAGCTCTGGTAAAATTAACTTGCACAACAGTCACTACTAGTCAGAAACAAATCCACACTGCCAAAGCGAAGTCAATTACCAAAATAGCTGGAGCATAAATGTGTGGTGTGGTATTTTAAAAAGGAAGATAATAGGACCTTTTTTCTTTAAAGAAAAATTAACGGGCCAAAGGTACTTAGATTTTTTAACTAACGATTTGCCCATCCTCCTAGAAGACGTTCCAATTCCTAACAGATTAGACATGTGGTATCAACAAGATGGTTGCCCAGCACATTTTGCCGCAGATGTCCGAAATTATTTAGATATTGTATTTTCAAATAAATGGATTGGAAGGGGAAGTATTTTTCCATGGCCAGCAAGGTCACCAGATCTTACGGTTTTAGATTTCTTTTTATGGGGTAGAATTAAAGATTTGGTTTTTAAAACACGTGAGGATATGAAAGAAAGGATTCGGCAAGCAGTAAGAGGTATTTCTGGTGCTGAAATTGAGGCCAGTGTCAATTCTACTATAGAAAGAATGAATTTGTGCATAGCAAATGATGGGAAACATTTTGAGTACCTAAAATAACTAAGTAATAGGTGCAGTTATCAATTTTAGTTTTATGTATTTTTTTTCATTAATTATGTTAATAAATATTGTGCCATTCGATTTAACTTGATATTTTTTTTTAAATGTAACTGTAGCAGTATGTTTTCACTTACAACTTACAGGGTGAACCAACACTTCGAAAACAACGAAAAACAACAACGAAAATTTAAAAAATCTAAATATCTTTGGAATGACAAGAGATATCAGTTTGCGGTTTTGACGAAACAATATGTAATTTCATTTTCTTTTTTGCAAGCTGCTTCGAGTTATATCATTCCATTTAATATTTCGGAGAAAAATACATAAATAGGGTTAAGTGTTACATAACGCCCTCTAGTTGCCAGCGCATAGATTAAATGTGTTAATATTATTTATTTTTGTAACTTCTAATACTCTTTCCATTGAGCCTAAGCTTGTGAAAATCGGTTAAGATATACGGAAGTTACAGACCATTTTCTGTAAACAAAAGTATACTTCCCCCACCACTTAACTGTAGGTGATAGGAAAAAATGACTTAAGCAAAAATTGTAAACCAAGTACAGTAGTTTCTAATTTTGATAATTTTCAATAGCCTTAATGCGATAATATTTTGTAAAAAATGCAAATTAATTATGCTAATGATAAAATGCGCCACCTAGCGGAAAGCTACGCATTTAAAAATATTTTAACGCATCTTCTTTTGGCCGATTATGTCATTAGAATTTTTTTCCCCAAATTCTAGTATATACGGTTTCCGAGATACGGCCAGTGGCCACCCTTAATGAATCGCCCTGTACAAAGTTGTAAGAACATATGGAATTTTTAGTATACATTTAAAGTGGGATTAGGGGGTTATTAGGATGCCTGAGATAGGCCAGGGTGCGGAGTACGGATCTTTCTGCTACAAGGAAATGATGGAGAGTTGTGGGGCGACATTGGGTGAAAAGGATAGAGCTATAATAAAGCAAAGGGCGGCAAATCGCTTTGTATATATTAACCGCTTGGTTTTTATACGTTAGTGATCGGAAATGCCGTGCCCTTGCTTTGAGTTTGGATTTAATGGAGAAGGCATGGGGTTTAAATGATAATTTGGAGTCAAATAATATTCCGAGTTATTTAAAGGTATGTGAAGGAGAAATTTCTGATGTTCGGATTTTGATTCTGGGCGATGAAGAAATTATTCTGTGGAAAGGGATGAGAAGCTGGGATTTTGAGGGATTTCAATTCAATACGCCACTTAGAAAACCATGTTTCAAGGGAATTCAGTGATGTATGAATTAAGGCAGTGTCGTCGGCGAATAAGTCTGGATTAAAGGAATCAGGATCGGGGTTGAAAATATCTGTGTAAATTATAAAAGGGGAGCCTTGAGGAACACCTGGTTGGATTTCAAATGAATAGGAGTAAGACTGGCGGATTTTTACTTTGCAGGAGTGATTTGTTAGAAGTTCTTGAATTAAAATGATGAAATTTCGGGGCATATTTAATCGTAGACATTTGTAAAGCAAACCTCGATGCTAAACAGAGTCAAATATCTAAAAAGTCAACGTTTTGATGTTGGAGGCTAGGATATATAAGGGAGGAGTAGTTGATTTTTTTGGGTAGGAATCCAAATTGGTAGTTAGGGATGGAGGAAATCGTTCATCTAAGAATTTTCTGTTTTATCAGGATTTATGCTTAGCTAGGACTGGGAGTAGGGTGATGGGGCGGTAACTAGAAACATATAAAGGATCCATCTCTGATTTAGGGATACAGGCGATTATTCCGACTTTCTTTTCTGAAGGGAAATATTGATTAGAATAGCAAAAGCTAAAGATTTTTAGTATCCGATCATGAACATTGTTACAATAAAACAACAACATTTTTTCTTGAATGTTGTCGGCGTTTACTTGGTGGTACATTTTTGATTAAACATTAAATAAAACACTTTTAACTTTGTTTTACCACAATAGTTATTTATTCACCGTGACTATAGTTTCGATCATAAACTGATCATTATCAAACATAAAGTGTAAACTATTGTGGTAAAACAAAGTTAAAAGTGTTTTACTTAATTTTTAACAAGTTTTTTTGTAATTAATACATAATTTTGAACACTTAATTATTTTCTGTTGCGGCATTTAGATGATTTGATGCTTTTAAGTTATTCAATTGTTTTTTTAATAATATTCCTAGATTAGCTATTTTTACAAATATCTAATAATTTAAATAATTTTTTGATAATCGTAAATCTCTTCGTTAATATATGCTTATATTGATTGTTTGCTAGAGGGACAAACATCTTTATTGAACATCTTCTCTTCTTCTTCATTGGCCATCGACCTATGGTCTTTCATCCCTTTTTTGCAATTTATTTCAACTATTTTCGGAAATGACATTTAATTGTCTATTAGTGAAACATTATTGTAATAACGAAATTTAAACACTTGCTTTTGTTACAATTTTAGTTTTTAATTGTTTCTGTTTGTCACGTTTTTCAACTGCTTTTACTGCTTTTCAAATAATTGTTTTGCAAATTCCTACAAAATAAACTGACAATAAATTGTTTAACGCTTTCTCTTTTAACACTTTATAACAATCTAAAATGCTTTTGTAGTGTTTTTGTTTATTTTAACTCTATATTTAAATTAATTAAAATAAATACATTTAAAGATGCATTAATAGGAAAAAAAGAAATAAAGTTGGGTCTTTTGTTTTAGATTTGTTATGAATACCAAGAAATAATAGCCTAATGCTTGCGATTGACTAGAGATTTTAGTTTTCCGCTAATAATACTAACTATTAGGTTAATATTCAAAGGAATTTTTGTTCGATTGGAACGAACACGACTTCCTGATATAGATTGGTCAAATCATTAAAGGGCACAGATTCTTTCAAAGAGTAAAGAAGGTTTCTCCCTAAAACAGTTATTTTTATGAGCTACATTGAAGCTGTTAGGTTTGGACCGAGCTAGTAAAACTAGTAAACTATGACGAAAAAATGTTGTAGTAATAACATAAGTAGTCTTAGTTTAATAGTTTATTTGTGAAGGTTTTTCAATATCGTTTTTGTTTTGTTTTAAATAACGCCGATGTTTACATCTTGTCCAGGTATTGAGTCAGGACGAGTAGATTATCCTTTAATCCCTTCCTCTTACATGTGCCTTGTACAATGCCATATGGCTTGGATCCCACTCCAGTTGGGTCACCAGGAAGAATCTGCGAATGATCAAATATGCATTGTGGGGAAGCTTGACCTCCAGTGTTGGAATGGAGATCACCAGTGAATATAAATGATTCATTTACAGACAAGTAAGCTTTTACAACGAACATGGGTAAATAAAGCTACTTGCATTTCCTCGAATACTTTTTTCTTGTTTAATACATCGTAGATAACACCAACAGCAACTTCTAGACACTGAATTTCGCATCGATAAACTGGTTCCATAAGCTTAGGTACAGCCGTGGGAAAACAAGTTTATAAGCAACGACCTACTATACAACATCTTCATCCTCTTCACTTTAATCCCTCTAAAAATCTCCTCCAATTTGCAGATGATACAGCCCTAATTTCCTACGAATCCACCGTTCCTAAAGCTCTTCAATCCCTCCAGCAGCTAATTGACTCCCTGCACCACTGGTTTGCTAAATGGCTAATTTAAATCAATCCCCACAAATCCCAGCTTCTAATTCCCTATCATCGTAATAATAATCCTGCATATAACATTCACATCTCCCATACAATTGTTCCCTCCTCTATGTCTATAAAATACTTAGGCATTACCATAGATCAAAAAGGAAATTTCAAAAAGCACACAGCCTTAAACAAAAGAAAAATCACCACTAGGGCCAAATTATTTAGAAGTCTTTCTTACAATGGAAACGGTATATCCACTAAAACAGCCGTCAAAATCTATAAAATGATTTGCCGCCCTCTACTTGACTATGGTATTGTCCTTTTTTCCAACTCCTGCAATCCTTCTATCCACAGTATCTAAGTTAGCGAGCGATCCTCCCTAAGAATTCTAACTAAAATTCGCCACCCCAGCAATCGTTTACACAATCCTTCTAACCAACTCCTATATGACTCTACCTCTGTTATCCCCATCAATGAACGCCTTCTATACCTAAGCGAAAAATTCTGGAAAAATCCCTTCAACCAACACATCCTTTCCCTCTACTGCTTGCGCAGAAATCCCAACCTGATCCCAAAATTCAAAACCCCTTCATTCACTACATTTGAATTCATCGCATCACATTATCAATCACCATCATCATCTTCAGAGACAGACTGACGTGATTCAAAAGACAATGTCCACCACCCCAGAAATTATTTACACAATCCTTCTAACCAACTCCTATATGACTTTACCTCTGTTATCCCCATCAATGAACGCCTTCTATACCTAAGCGAAAAATTCTGGAAAAATCCTTTCAACCAACACATCCTTTCCCTCTACTGCTTGCGCAGAAATCCCAACCTGATCCCAAAATTCAAAACCCCTTCATTCACTACATTTGAATTCATCGCATCACATTATCAATCACCATCATCATCTTCAGAGACAGACTGACGTGATACAAAAGACAATGTCCACCACCCCAGAAATTATTTACACAATCCTTCTAACCAACTCCTATATGACTCTACCTCTGTTATCCCCATCAATGAACGCCTTCTATACCTAAGCGAAAAATTCTGGAAAAATCCCTTCAACCAACACATCCTTTCCCTCTACTGCTTGCGCAGAAATCCCAACCTGATCCCAAAATTCAAAACTCCTTCATTCACTACATTTGAATTCATCGCATCACATTATCAATCACCATCATCATCTTCAGAGACAGACTGACGTGACACAAAAGACAATGACAAATCCGGGCTGAAAGACCGCTGGTCGATAGCCATTTAAAAAACGAACTAACTCACTAACATTCATTGTATTATAAATGTATTATATATATTATATTTGTTTGATAATAAAGATGTTGTATATATATAAGCAACGACGTATCGTAGGAATAATTTGGCTACCACCACGATGGATAACATCAGCGTGTAAAGTTTTATTCAGAAAGGACACTTTTTGGGGCCCATTGGAAAATATCAACTATAGAATCCTTGATTCCATTAAGGTATAGTACACCTTTGGTACATAGTATTATCAGATTTTACGGGCTTCTGTAACATCATAGTCATATTTTTCTCCAAGGTAAATGAGTACGTGATTTGAAGTCATTATGTGGGTTAACTTCTTCATTCGTGTCGAATGTTTGGCACAGAGTACCATGGTGGTGCCACAGGGCAGTGTAATGGGTTCACTCTTATTTATAATCTACTTAAATGACATCATTAAACAAGATAATACTGAAAGTTATGATACTTTATCCACCTATGCTGATTACACCGTTGTACATATAATTAGAAACAGTTGGGAAGATATTTTCGAAAAATCAAAAAACGCAAATAAATGAAAATAACAATTCACAGAACACAATGTACTTTTAACTGTAATTGCACGAAGATTACATGAGTGAATACTATTACTAATCTAGGTATGATAATTGATCAACATCTCATACTTTACTAAGAGAATTAGAAGGTTTGTCTACTTATTTAATATATTGAAATTCATTATGAATTTAAACTCATTTGAAGCGATTTATTTTGGATATATTCAATCCATTTTAGCTTATGGGATACTGGTAAATAAATGGTTTATTATTATTATGATTGTCACTGTCATCATCTAAACCATCGTGCATTGATGTTGCATTCATGAACAATCTGTTGTGCTTGTTGGGTGATTTTGACAGACATTGCACCATAGGATCTGACTTGCCCAAACGCTTAAGACCTTCTACAAGTTTGGGCAAATCGTCTGGATGCTTGGGTTCTACAGTTAGATACACAACAGGTGGTATAGAGAATTTCATGACCTTCATGATAAGGCCATCTTTTAAAGTTGTGTTTTAACCAAGAATTTATTTACACCGTCTAAACCACAGATATTACTTCATCTTCAATGGCTTATAAATAACGACCCATCAAAAGGATGGTACGTTGGATAGCCTTTTTAAAAAATCTTCCTTCTTACCAGGGACGTAGTTAGGTCCCATGATACGAGATTCCAGGCCAGTAGCAACCTTGTTAGAGAATACACGATTAAAAGCATAATCAACCCTTATCAACAACTGCTGCTTCATCATCCTGTGGACCTTCATACATCACCATACGGAATTTTTAAGCTATTACAGGTTAATGGTAAATGGATGACAATCATTTTAAGCGAAGCTTCACAGCTGATCACCTTCAATAACTGCCTGCTGTCTATATCCTTTGAGAACAATGGATAATTTGGGAAGTAATGTTTCTGCTGCTCTCTTTTTTTAATTCATGATAGAGTAGAAAACTTTGTAGATAGAGTCCAAGATGTACATACAGAAGGAACGTTTTTTGTCATCTTCCTTTTGTTTAGCCCAAGTGTGTTCATTAATTTCACAATATTGATCTTGAACTTTTCCGAATATATTTCAGCAAACTATTTCAGGATGAAGGTCTAGCTGTGTAGACCAGATCTAAAACCAATTGAACCCTTGTTTGGGTCAACACAGACTTCACCCATGCGATCACCGTCATCAGAATAGGTCGCAATGATGACGTTTACGTTTTCAATAATCCTCTGGCAAGTTTGATAGAGTTTTTCAGCTTCGAGTTGCAACTCTAGAAGAGTATGGTCCATCTCGTTTATGACTATAATTAGCTTAATACGTTTGGCAATAGCCTGAAGGAGTACGGTAAGGTTTATGTTTGCAGGTGAATCGAACAAGTTGATCAAGAAAGCTTTCATGTCTTTTGCGTTGGTAATAAAGACTAAATTTTTGTCTTCAAGCTCAAAGAACATAGAGGTGGCAGTGAATTTGATTGTGATACAACTTTCCTCGTCATTTTTCCTTGTGCCTCTCCAGCTTTGGACCTTATGATGATACCGGCTTTGGAGACTAGGGAGTCTGTGATTGTGGATTTTTCATGAACAACGAGAGTAATGGCAGAGATGTTACGGATATTCCGCTTCTTGTCCATCATGTCACGGATTTCGTCGACGGTAAAGTTCACCATCTTGAATAATTCAGTATTTTCTCATCCAGTTATAGCGCACTCTCCATAAAAAGGAGAATTAATGAATAATTGAATTTTTATAATCAAGCATGTCCATTAGGTTTTAGGAAGGGCCAATCTTACTTCCATAAAGCAATAATAAAAGAAGATTCATGAAGTGAAAGTAATTCTAAGAGCCTCGAACATTTCAAGGATTAGTTTGTAGGAGTAGCATTGCTATTTTTCAATAACTGTGACAAAGATGCTAATGTGTTGGTAGTAGAGAAGATTTCAAGTGATACTTTGCTATAAATTATTAACAAATGTAAACTTTATTTGAATAGTACGTACAGTACTCAACCTTTAGTTGTAGAATTTTATAAACCCTTAAAGATAATAATTTTTGGGGTTTTTGGTAAATGCGTTTTAGTGCTTTACGTACCGACTGGATCTCCTTCGACGGCGAAGCTTTCGAAATCCAAAAGGATTTTGTATTTAGGCCTGACGATTATGTACCAGTTGCACGTTTTGGAAGAAAAGTCGTTCTTCGGGCCGTCGTAGTTCTCCGGGTAGCGGGGACTGTTGATCACGCCGTAGTCCAGACTGCTGACGTTGCCGCCGCAGTCGCCGCCGAAGATCGGTCTCGCCTCCTCGAAGTTGTAGCGCGCCTTAAAACCGCTGTACACGCCCTCCGAGTCGGCATGAAGAACTATTTTTAAACCTGAAACAACAAATTTAATAATTAAATATATCATGTAATACGTCACTCAATAAGTCTCAGGTCTGACACATATATGGAAATATATTATATATTGTTGACAGACCCATGTGATATCCGTATAGTACTAATCTTCAAATAGTACGTGTCGAAATTTCATGGGATTCTGACCGATAGTTTAGAAGTTACAGTCATTTTAGTTACCACATTTTTGTAATTTTTAAGACAATGGACAGAAAGGAATTTCTGTTTATTGATAGGGAATAATACTGTTGGAGCTAAACAGTGACTTCATAAGCATTACTATTATTAACTGGTATGCTGAATTTAAACCTGGTTGTACAAGCACTGATGATGCTGAAGGCTCTAGTCGCCCAAAACCGGCAGTTGTTCCAGAAAATATAAAAAATGTCCACAAAAGAGTTTTAAAAGACCGTAAGATGAAGTTCTGTGAAATAGCTGACACCTTGTAGATATCAGAATTTGCAATTTTAGATGAAAATTTAGGCACGAACAAGTTGCTTTCGAAGTGGGTGCCGCGTTTGCTCATACCGAACCAGAAACAACAACTCATCGAAGATTCAGAGCGCTGTTTGAAGCAGTTCAAGCAAAATAAAAAGGATTTCTTGCATCGTTATGTGACAATAGATGAAGTATGGATTCACTACTATACGCCTGAATCAAAGAGATCGTCAGTTGAGTGGACAGCAGCCGGTGAAAGTCATCCAAAGTGACCAAAAACTCAAAAGTCGGCTGGCTAGATTATGTCATCCTATTTTGGGACGCGCATGGAATTTTGTTCATCGACTCTCTCGAGAAAGGTAAAACTATCGATAGTGAATATTACATTGCATTATTGAATCGATTGTGTGCAGAAATTAAGAAAAAACGACCCCACATGCAAAAGAAAAAAAGTGGGAGAGAGGTAGGAGAAGAGTGGAGTGAAACAAGATATGGAAGGATTATATTTTTTGTTTATCTGTAGAATATAGTTTAGTAGATTAATTGTGTATATTTAAGGATGCCAAATAAAGGTTTCTTCTATAAGATGACATATTTTTCATACCTTGGGCTCCTCGATTAGATTCGATGGGACCGGGGGCCGTCATACCGCAGTACCTGCCCACTATCTTCTCGGTGCCGTCCAGGTATACGTTGAAGATTTCCAGCCAGTCCTCTTGGCAAACGGTAGCTCTGGAGGTGCAAAAAATAAAAAAAGTAGTAAATCTAGGTGATCAAGCACGTATTAACTTTACGTACCCATAGGAGCCAATTGAAGAGTTGGCGGAATCGGCGCGCACCTTGAAATTATCGAAAATTAACGTAACCTGCTCGTTTTGCGTTGCGAGAAAACTGTATGTACAGTTGGTATCACTGGGATAATTGGAAGGATATCGCGGCGAGTTGAACTCGCCCTTCTTCTTGCTTGAACTCCTGTACGTGAACGTGCAGCTACCGTCCGGAGCTGCCGTACCAGGAATACGATACTCTGAATATTAGAAAATAAATATTAGTAGTTTGTATATTAAATATTTGACCGAAAATGTTTACCTGTTTCAAATGTGTAGTTGGCCTTAAACCCGCGTCCCATGAGTTCCCCGGAGCTGAAGACCATCACTAACCTGGGACCCTCGGAGACGATTATGGGCGGCTTGTTGTCCTCGCCGCACATCTCGTGGTCGAACTTGTCGTACGAGTCCGTCGTCTCCTGGCCTTTCGTGTAAATCTTTAGATAGCCATCTGAACAACTGTCGAAAATTGCAATATTTAAAATATTGAAGGAATTTTTATTCGGTTTCTACTCACTCTCCCTTAGGTCCTTTGGGTATTTCGAAGCGGACGAACTCGAGCCGCACCCTTTCGAGGTGCTGCGAGTCCTGCATGCCGTAGATGAAGTAACGGCAGACGAGCTTCGGCATGTAAGGGAACGGATAATTGGGACTGAAAACGAAGCCGCTCGATTCTTTTTTCGACAAAATTTTTTGATCGCACTCCGACCCGCGGATGTGCTCACCGTCGTTTTTACTTATAAAGTCTGAAACCAATATAATGATTAATATAGAGGTTAAATCGAAAATTATTTTTAGTTATTTATAGATGTTTTGACATACCTAACTTGGTAAAAGAATTGGAGAACTCGAAGATGCCCTTGAATCCCCTATTCTGAGTATTGGCAGTGCGTGGGAGGGTGACAAAGGTGATGAGTAGCGATGACTCCGACGAGTACAGCACCAGGTTGCGCTGCTGGCCGCAGTACGTGCCGATCACCGCCGAACTATTATCCGGACCATCATACACCTTCACGTAATCAAATGGACAACTGCGGAAAGGGAAATGATTAATGGTTCGAATAAAAAGGTGATGGAATTGTACGCACTGAGGTCCACCGAAGAAGAGATCGAAATCTCTGAATTCGAGGCGCACCCTCTGTCCGGGGGTGCCTAGGAACTGGTAGGTGCACACTAGCGCCTTCGGGTAGGCGCCAGGGTACGTGGGGGAGAGGATGACCCCTGACGGTTTCGCGGCCCCCTTCACCAGGAAGCTGCACTGGCTGTTCGCTACCGGCGCCCCCACCTCGTATTCCGCTTCAGCCACAGATGATGCAAGAGGAGAGAGAAACACATCAATCACGTTAACAACTTACGTTATATTCTTGTAAATGATTACCCTTGATATTATTATAAAGATGAAGAAATTAAAAGTAGTTTTTTATACTTACAATCATTGATGAAGGAGTAGCGTCCGCTGAAGAGGTCGGCGGTGGAGGCGTTCTTGTCGGTGTAGAAGGCCAAGGCGATCGCCCTATAGAAGGAGACCCTGCGGCGCGGCGGTATCGGGCCGCAGTACCTTCCGCCAAACGGCGAGTTGATCAGCTCCGCGGGATCGGGACTCACTACCTCCGAGTACACGTCCATATACTCGTGGACACAGCTGGACGCAACAACAATGTGGTCATTAAATGGGCAATTGTAAGGGAGAAAATATAGGCAGAGAAAAGAAAGCACTACTTTAAGAAAAGTGAATTGAAAATTATCTGAACAAATGTGTTTAAGCTAATCAAAGGACAAGTTTTAATCATAAATGACTTACTTACATTCATAAATCGTTATCTGTTTAATCTTGAAACCAGACAATTTTATTTCATTATTGTGACAATAATTACGATCCGGTTTAGACTTCTTCGAGTTCATCAGTACAGATCAGATATTTAGACGATAGAAGTCACCTTAAGTAATAGTGTCCCTATTTGGTTATAGATTTTAATGATTTTGCTTTTGGTAATGATCTGCAAAACCATTATTCTTTTAGATATAATTCAAACTAAATAACTAATTCAATTTAGTAAAAATGTAATAAAGTCCTTTACGTTGTAGAAAATTAACTAATAATTAAAAATATAGAAAAAAAATGCTTGAAAATAACAGAAATCTGAAGAAATTTAAGGAAATCTCTAAGAACAATTGTAGTATTATAAAAATCTGAAAGAGAAACTTTTGTTTGAGTTTCGTGGTGACACAACATCAATTACCTAGGAAATTTTAAGAAATCTCAAAGTAAAATAGTAGTACTATAAGAATCTAGAAAAGAAATTGCTCGAAAATAATAATAAAATTGAAGAAATTTAAAGAAAAAGAAATGGTAATATTATAAAAATCTAAAAGAGAAATGTTTATTTGAGATTGGCGGTGAAACAACATCGATCACTTAGGAAATTTTAAGAAACCCCGAAGAAAAAAAGTAGTACTATTAAAATCCAGAGAAAACATTGCTTGAAAATAACAGAAATCTGAAGAAATGTCGAAGAAGAATTGTAGTATTATAAAAATCTTAAAGTGACAACATCAATCATATAGGAAATTTTAAGAAATTTCGAAGAGAAATCTAAAGAAATTTTGGAGAAATCTTGGAGAAACATTGTAGTATTATAAAAATCTGAAAGATATAATTTTGTTTGAGATTGCTGGTGACACAACATCAACTACCTAGGAAATTTTAAGAAATCCTGTAGAGTAATAGTAGTAGTTTAAGAATCTAGAAAAGAAATTGTTTGAAAATAAACGAAATTTAAAGAAATTTTGGAGAAACCTTGTAATATTATAGAAATCTGAAAGATATAATTTTGTTTGTGATTACTGGTGACACAACATCAACCACTTAGGAAATTTTAAGAAATCCCGAAGATAAATAGTAGTACTATAAAAATCTAGAAAATAAATTGCTTGAAAATAAAAGAAATCTAAAGAAATTTTGGAGAAATCCTGGAGAAACATTGTAGTATTATAAAAATCTGAAAGAGATATTTTTGTTTGAGATTGCTGGTGACACAACATCAACCACCTAGGAAATTTTAAGAAATCCTGTAGAGAAATAGTAGTACTTTAAAAATCCAAAAAAGAAATTGCTTGAAAATAATAGAAATCTGAAGAAATGTAAAGAAATCTCTAAGAAAAATTGTAGTATTATAAAAATCTGAAAGAGAAATGAAATTGATGGTGACCCACAATCACCTAGCAAATTTTAAGAAATCCCGAAGAGAAATAGTAGTACTATGAAAATCTAGAAAAGAAATTGCTCTTTTGGGCTAATTAAATCTGATGTTTTAATAGCAATATATATTTGATCTTCATTTCTTTCAAAATTAGAGAGTCATGAAGATTTAAAAGAAGATTGTGCGCATCTGACCTGTGATGCTGGATGATACTCTAGTAGCAAAATGCTAATCGGCCGAAAAGCTTATAAACTGTTCCAGGACTTAGATGTAATAACTTTAGAACCAAACAAATTAGTCGAGGACGATAGCATTTTCTTTGTTTTGTGCGTGAACAACATGAGGGTGAATTGCCTGAGGAGCCGGTCTACCCGTTTCTCACGTCTTCGAAGTACAAAACCAAAATCAGCATTGATGTTTTGATCAAAAATTATTTGAAAAATTTGTATGAATACATCAATTAAAAATTATTTTGTGTCTGTTTACATTTTAAAACTTCTAACTAAAACCCTCGCTTATGTTTTACTGCTTGGATGGTGGATAGAGGCCACCAACCCACCCTACATATACATAATAACTATAATTGCTTATCGTTGATGATTTTGCTGCTAAAAACAATTTAACCCTTTATGCAATAAAAAATAAAACAAAATTAAAATTTATGTTTAAATATAAATGACTTTCTATAGTTAATCTTATTTAATTTAGATTTAAAGTTTGGCCACCCATCATGCCTCAAATTTTTACTAATTTACTCTCTCAAAAATTTTACCTTTTTAATTTCTATTTTATTCAAAATGTTTTGTAATTAATTTAATTGGAAACCGCGAGACGATAAGGAATTGAAGTTTATATGTATATGTAGGGTGGGAGGGTGGTCTCTATCCCACCCTCCAATCAGTAAAACATCATCAAAAATTATTTGAAATTTTTTATGAATACATCAATTTCAAAATGCAATTAATTTGTGTTTTTTACATTTTACAACTTTAAGCTAAAACCCTCGCTTATGTTTTACAGATTGGAGGGTGGATAGAGGCCACCCACCCACCCTTCATATACATAATAACTATAATTGCTTATCGTTGATGATTTTGCTGCTAAAAACAATTTAACCCTTTATGCAATAAAAAATAAAACAAAATCACAATTTAAGTTTAAATATAAATGACTTTCTATAGTTAATCTTATCTAATTTAGATTTAAAGTTTGCCCACCCATCATGCCTCAAATTGTTACTAATTTACTCACTCAAAAATTTTACCTTTCTAATTTCTGTTTTATTCAAAAAGTTTTGTAATTAATTTTATTGGAAACTGCGAGACGATAAGGAATTATAGTTTATATGTATAAGTAGGGTGGGTGGGTGGCCTCTATCCCACCCTACAATCAGTAAAACATCATCAATAATTATTTGAAAAATTTGTTTGAATAAATCTATTAAATTTTGTAATAATGTTATGTTTAAAACCCTCGCTTATGTTTTACTGATTGGAGGGTGGGTGATAACTTCAATTACTTATTATCTTAAACGATTTTTGACAATGTTTCCACTATTTTAAACTGATTTTCCCAATTAATAAATGCCTCGTTGGAACATACAGTTGTAACTCATGAACACAAATAATTTATTGTTCGATGTGAAGTCTCTGCTTCATCTATAAGACAAAAAATGTGGGCATATATTACAAATTGTTTTAGTCGCAAAAACATAGCAATTGTTTTTTCAATTATTTTAAACTGGATTTCCATTTTCTAACAATTATATTCAAACGTAGCGTACTTCTGGCCTACCTTAATAAGCACACATAATTTTTATTACGTAAAAGTCACATATTTTCAGTTATAGTTTTATGTCTTAAGCAATTTTAAACTAGTTTCCAAATATTATATTTTCTTCTAGTGTACCTCTAACCCTCCACAATTAATCTATCCGATTTTTATTACTAATTATAAAATTTTACACAGATTTCTTATGGATTTTAACAATTGATTTTTGTAAATTTAGATGTTAAAAACTATATTAAATATACTCATATTTTCAATAATAATTTCTGATTTTACTAAATTTTAAACTGATTTTCGTAGCATTTAAGAATTCTATGAGCCGCATTTTGAGATTGTCAAATAATTGTCTTCAATATGAATGAAGAATGATGCACTAAACGAAAATTTGTAGGTTATGTAATGATAGCTAATCAGGTAATAAGCGCATTTAAAATTAGGTTATGTAATATTAAATTCCCTAATATTAAATGCACTTATTACCTGATCAGCTGTCATTACATAACCTAAATTGAATATGTTTATGACTTATCTTATATTTATAACTATTTCTAAATAAGCTGATGAAAGATCATTCAGTTGAGTAAAAATGTGATCAAAACTTGTCCTTATTTATTAAACAATAAAAAATAAATATTAATATATTAACAACATATTAACAATTATATTTATTTTTTTTAATTATAGATAAAATTAATATTTGTTCATATAATATTTGTTCAGATATAATCTACAAATAGACCCTAAATAAGGATTATAAAGTTATGAAACTGATCGAATAGAGAGATAAGATGTGCAGTTTAAAAATTTTAATTTACTGTTTAATTAGTGTTATTTAATTTAATCTACTGCTATGTTTTCTCTAATACAGACAACAATTAAAACAATTAAGACAAATAACGTGCTCATGCGACATCTAGAAGCCGTTGAAATAAAACGCATCTACTGAAAGCGTTAATTAAATTAAAACAAAACTTCCCGTATATATTTTATATAGGGAAAGTGAAAATTAAAATTGGTTCATGCACGAGTATCAAGAATTACCATGCGATGTGTTAGTAAGTGTGAGTGTTTGAATGTCCATAGTGTTGCATTTGTTTTGAAACAAAAGTTCTTCTCGTTAGCGCGTGCGCACTTTAAATAACGCCTACTGCGCAACGACAATAACTTAAATAATGCCGTTAAACCTCAATCAATACCGTGAACAACTACGCGCACATCTCAACGGTCGTAAAATTCAGCGTTTGTGAATGGAGCAAATAAACGCGTCTGGTGTTTATTTACGTTGAACAAATTATTTTCATGAAAACTGAAAAAATCCTGTTAATATGAGAGGAAATCCTTTCGCGAAAATCCATTTAAACTTCCAAATATTTACGTGTACTTGAATATTTTTAGAAATGTAACAGTAAATAGTTGTTAAATTCTTAGCCAAGAAAATGTTGCCACATTTATAAATAATAACTATGTGCAGCTTTTAATAATTGAAGAATTAAATTCCGTTTCTTTTAAACTTATCATTTTCAGTTTATGTAAACCTAACCTTTTTTAATTTTTTTTGTTCATTGTTTTGTAACTCATGTTGTGTGTTTTTGTGTTTTAAAAATAAATAAAGAAAACTAGATGTAATAGAGAGAGAGAGAGATAGAAAGAAAAAAATAATGTAGGAGGACACCAAACGACTGATGATGTCGTGGTACTCACGCAGGGAGATCTCCCACAGCTGCTCCACTGGGGGAAGCGGCAACACAAGAACAATCAGTCAACAACACGTCGCATGGCATCATCATCATCATCATCACCTAACATCACGCACGCACGTGCAGAAAACACCGCAGCGCTATGCGTAACTTTACGAACATAACCTCAATTCATCACAAAAATAGTCATTATCACAATACTAAAATGTACAGTGAAAATTAGGTTAAGTTATCAATAACTTTTATTACTAGTCAATAATTCGTTTAGGATTATTTACCTTCAACATATCTTGCCAATAATTTTCTTTGTCCCAAAAAATCGGTTTTAACTCAATTCGTATTTGGATAAATAAAGTTGTGTAATTTGAAAAAAAAATCCATTCAGACATTGCGAATATCTGATATCATATAATTTTTACTCAATGGCATAAAATATCAAAATATAACAAAAACTGGGATTAGAGTTAAGTTATTTATTTTCTTTTTATTTTAATAATTTACCCTTGTGTGCATTTAGTAAATATATGTTTGCTATTCCTCTCATTTAGCTTGTAAGATAGTATTTCCTCTATTTCTTTGTATCGTCAGTAATATGCTTTACTTCTTTGTGCTTCTTTAAGTATAATGCTGTTTCAGTCCTTCTTGGTTTTCTGTTGATTTTTTTCCTATTGCAGGTGTTCATAGTTCGTACATTTTATGGTTATTTTCTCCCTTATCCATCTTATCTTTGTCTGAATTTTCTCAAGATTTATTTTCATGTTTGAAGTCTGCTGCTGTTAAATCCGGAGATCTGGCTGGCTATGCTAAATCGCCACCTCGCGAAATTAGTCTTCGTGGAAAAACGTCATTCAATAATTGAATTGTTGAACGAGCTGTTTGTGCTGTGGCCCAATCTTGCTGAAACCATATGTCCTCTAGTCCTTGCTCCTCCATTTCAGGCACAAGAAAATTTCGAATCATGTCTTGGTACCGCTCAGCATTAACAGTAATTCCAACACCTTGGTCATTTTCAAAAAAATAGGGACCAATGATGTTTCCAGAAGGAATACCACACCATACAGTTGATTTTAGTGGATGCAATGATGTTTCATGAATTAATTGAGGATTGTGTGTTCCCCAAAACCGGCTGTTCTGTTTATTGACGTGGCCACTGAGAAGAAAATGGGCTTCATCGCTCATTATCAACAATTTAGACGAAAAATCTTCAATTTCACCAGACAGCCTTAGGATTGCATTACTGTACTCAACTCGTTGATCATGATCTCTCGGTAGCAATTTTTGAATTTTGTACGGGAATATTTCTATGATATATGTTTCCATATTTGCCTTTAATAATGATCATGTATTCTTTTTTCTGTTTTTTCTCTTTGATGTTCCGTAAAATGTTTGTTGTTTTTTCTGTCGTTTTCATTAATTACATTTCCAAACTTTGTCCATGATTCTATTTTAATTTGTAGGTATTGTTGAAATAATTCTGAAAGACAATCCTCACCTCTGAAGAGGGATTAGCGTAGGAGGAGCTAAAAGAAGGAGGAAGGCGCATCTTGCGGGACAGGCTGGCCAAAAGACAAAACCTTCCACCAGCATCGTGGACACCAGCCAAAAAATAAGGACGAACACCCGCTGGTGGCCCCTGGGAAACCTAAGGCCTTACCGAGAGCGATCACCTCTGCGAGATCTGGAGGTTCAGGTAAAAATAAGAAGAGGACGCAGGTCTATAGCCCAGACGGACTAACACCATTTATTTGTTTTCATATTTATTGTTTTTGTTACTATGTATTACTTTGTCCAAATAAAGATTACTGTATATATAAGAAGAGGAACATATCGGAAGACTTTGCTACCATGTCTTCTGAGTTGAATCCTAGGAAGAACCCCAAGTTTCAGCTACAAGGAGGTTGCTAACAGGCACCACCAAGTAGGAATTATTGATCGTCAAAACATCTTAGGGAAACTCAAAGAGGACGAGGTTAATGATCCTCTCACCTCCGAATTGGTCAAAGTCATATCGGACGGTGCCAGCCCCAGCTTTGATCGATAGCTGCACATATCGTCAGGATATCTTGTGCGGACCTCCCGAGCCTGACAAAGTGAAGTTCGCGGTCAGCCGGGATGAAACAGATAATTAAGCTCCTGGTACCACGCTGAGTAAAAGCTGGAGGGTAGATTCCAACTTGTCACGTTTAATCCCTAGAAGGAAACTCGCAGTGAGACAAGCCATTCCCCCAAGGGAAGTTGAGGACAACAGAGAGGAACCTCGCCATGAAACCATTCCAATGAACATCTCCCACACTTAAATGGTTAGTGCTTTGTACTATTCTAATAAATTAACAATCCTTGAATAAACTCATCAATAACATATCTTCTGAATTCATATAAAAAAGTGAAAGATCAGATATAACATTAAATAATAAGAAAATTAAATACCTGAGAAACTAACAAATTTAGAAGATGTTACAAGCAGTTATGAACCTGAAGTTAATGAAAACAAATTTAGGGATGCTATTAAAATATCGAGCGTTTCTAAGCAACCGCAGTTATTTTCCAAGACCTAGCTTAACTTAGCTCTTCCAAAGGATCTTTCCGAAATTTTGGCATCCAGACTTTAAAGTAAAAATTTACTGACTATATATATTTCTATGATTTTGTCTTCGCCTGTAATTATGTTTCATACCATATTTGTCTTCAATGTTTATAACGTATTCTTTTTTCTATTTTAGTTACTTTGACGTTCCGTAAAATGTTTGTTGTTTTCTCTTTCATTAATTACATTTCCAAACTTTGTTCATGATTCTCTTTTAATTTGTAGGTATACTGCTTTCTTTTTTCCTTGTTGTTATTTATGCTCCGTTATTTATTTATGTATTACATCTTTGCTCTTCTTTCTTAAAAAAATACATATTACAAGAACCAAATTACAGAAAACATACATAAAATTTTGTACGAAAGAATCACGGGCGGAGTTCACAATCCTTACCTCTGAAGAGGGATTAACGTAGGTGGAGCTAAAAGAAGGAGGAGGGCGCATCTTGCGGGACAGGCTGGCCAAAAGCCTTCTACCAGCATCTTGGGCACCAGAAAAAAACAAGGATGGACGCCCGCTGGTAGCCCCTGGGAAACCTTGCCAAGATTACCTCTGTGAGATCTGGAGGTTCAGGTAAAAATAAGAAGAGGAACATATCGCACGAACATGTCTACCATGCCTTCTGAGCTGAACCTAAGGAAAACCCTCGATCCAGCTATAAGGAGGCTACTAACAGGTACCACCAAGTAAGAAATCGTCAAAACATCATAGGGAAACTCATAGAGGACGAGGTTAATGATGCTCTCACTTCCAAATTGGACTAAGTCATATCGGACAGTGTCAGCCCCATCTTTGGTCGATAGTTGCAGATATCCTCAGGATATCTTGTGCGGACCTCCCTACCCTAACAAAGTGAGGTTCGTGGATAGCCGGGATGGAGCAGATAATTAAGCTCCTGACTGGTGAGAACCGAGAGTCGACGATAGATCGGTGGTGTGGCTTCTACGCCGAGAAAAAAAAACTGGAGGGCAGATTCCAACTTGTATAATCCAATCTTATCTTATCTTTATTTTATTATCTTGGTTAATCCAAAGAAGGAAACTCGCAGTGAGGCAATTAATTCACCAAAGGGAAGAGAAGAACCTCACCATGAGACCATATCAATGGATAGCTCCCATGCTTAAATGGTTAATGCTTTATACTATTCCAATAAATTAACAATCCTAGAATAAAACCATCAATGACATATCTTATGAATTCATATAATGAAAGTGTAAAATCTAAATATATTTTACATAAACTTGCAACACTGGAAGGAGGCGGTTCAAACACTAAACCACAACCTCTAAATCAATGAAATTTGCCCTGTTCCTAATCTAAGAATCCTACGTAGTGGTAAACAGGTTATGTGGACAGGGTAATTTAGTAATTTAAAAGTCACCATCTTCCGCCAACATGAAAAGCATACTTGCTTCAATTTTCCACAGCGGATTTCAAAGTGGACTGTTTCGAAAAAGAGAATTGTGGTGAAGTTTTTGTATCTCTACATTTCTATCCTTGCGATTTAGCCGACCTACTTTCCTCATATGAATTGGATGTTGTGATCAGATACTGTGTCTCAATATAGGTTGTGATGCTAATGCTCACCACTCAGTATGAGGAAATACGGACCCCAATAAAAGGGGCAAAGGTCAGCTCGAAATAATTTCGAGCACAAATGTACATATAGTCAATAGAGGCTGCGAACCAATATACCAATTACCTCAAGAAGGCAAGAAGTGATTGATATCACCCTGGAATAATTCATCTTCCTGATTGCAAAAACATGGAGGGCAGGGATGAAGATCAGCAGGAGATTCATATCCCATCAAAAGAAGATTTGAGCCCAGCCTCCCAACACAATAGCATGACCCAAAATAACCTGGACAATTCAAACATTCTTACCATTTTCAGCCCTATTTATAGGGAGGAGTACTATCTCCTCTCCAGTGGAACGTCGTGATAGACGACTTTGCTAAGGGAACTAAATAAATCTGGCTTTCCAGCCATAGGATATGCAAATGAGATAAAAATTCTGGTTAAAAAATTATAAAGGTGTACTCAGGGAACTTATGAAGAATGGCTTCAATATAGTGGATAAATCCTACCAAGATGATGCTGATGCTGTTCACCAACAAAAATAAACCAGACAGAATGAAGTAGCCCAAAATATTTAACACCACACTAACTCTAAAATATCTGGGGGTTATCCTTGATTTTAAACTGAATTGGAGTATTTATACGATAGTTTAATGATTGTTGAGTGACGTGAAGATGCACTGACTAATAAATGAAATACGAGACTCGTATTTAATTTTATATGAAGTATTAATCTTTAAACCAAGGTACAGAAGGTGAGCATAGGGTTCTGGTAGTGTTAGAGAGGCGTTGATATATCATGGGGATTATAAACGGCCGTTGTAAGACTAACCTTAACATATGAATCAGGTGGGCCTACTGCAATAAGTAAGCTACAACACATTCAGCATCTAGCATTTATGAAAATTGCTAACGTCATGACGTCGGTACGTCAGCAATGGAGGCGTAATTGTCTCTTTCTCCCCTAGATTTACACATATAGATGATGACCCTCAGTACAGCACTAAAAAACAAGAAGCAAAAAGAGAAAATGGAGGCAGCTAAAGAAGGAAGTGGAGGGAGACCCATGGGGCCGGCCATATAAGATATTGGCCAGAAAACTTGGTGTAGGCCTCCTCAACGTGGGCGCTTTAGTACCTAGAGGAGCAAAAGAGATGGTCAAAGAATTGTTCCCAAGGGCGGGGGACACCAGACTGCCAGGACCATAGGGTAAGGGTCGATGGAGGGGCAACTGTTCTCCAGGGCAGAGGTGGAGGCGGCGGTAGCGGTATTACCGGGACCGGGGGGATCCCTAACGAGGCGATAAAAATGGTAGTAAAGGATGATTCGCAAGAGTTGACGGATGCGTTTAACTCTTGCCTCAGAGAAGGGATTTTTCCAAGTCGATACAAAAGAGTGAGGTAAGCCGGAGAGGGACCCCGGAACCCCGGAGCGTATTGTCCTGTGTGCTTGATCGACGGGGAGGGAGAGGCACTGGAAAGACTGATGGCGGACAGGATCATGGCAGTGTTGGAAGAGAAGGGAGGTCTGGAAAGGAGACAATTCGGGTTTACCAAGGGCAAATCTACGGTGAACGCGATCTTGGAAGTCCGGAAAATAGTGGATGCGGTAAACAATGAGCCGTAAAGAGGGATGAAGAACTGCCTCGCGATAGCGTCGGACGTCAGAAACGCCTTTAACTCTATCCCGTGGGCGATGATATTAAAGGCGCTAAAAAGGGAAAGAAGTCCCACCGTACCTGCTCCAAATGGTCAGAAGCTATCTTAGAGGGGAGGAAGTTATTGTTTGAGGGGGACGTAGACAGACAAGAAGAAATGGGGATGACTCGGGGGTCGGTTTTGGGGTCGCTGCTTTGGAACGTGGCATACGATGCAGTTTTTTGGTTGCAGCTCTCAGAAGGGGTGAAAATTGTGGGCTACGCTGCCAAAATCCTGATATTGGTCAGTAGAAGGGACATAGCGGACCTCAAACAGACAGCGGGTTGGATGGAAACAGTAGGTCTAGAAGTGACCGCGGAGAAGAAGGGCGCGGGTTGTCTATCCAGACGCAGAGCGGGCAGAGTACCGAGAGAGAAGAACGAGAAGACGATGATATACCTCGGAGTGACGATTGAGGCTAACCCCCTGGGGAGTTCGCAGGTAGTGAGAGCGGCGGCAAGTGCGGCCAATGGTGCCAAGGCGGTGGCCAAGGTAATGGCGAACGTAGGAGGGCCTTCAGAACTAACTAGAAGAGTGCTGACGGGGGCGGCAAATGCGAAACCGCTCAGCGCGGTGGCAGCTTGACCACAGTGCCTATGGTCAAAGAGGAACATTGAAAGGCTGAGTCGAGCGGTAAGACCGATAGTCTGCTGGTGGAGCTGCGAGCCAGGAGGCATGAACTGGTTGCACAGGGGGAGAATAAGGCAGGGGTGAAGAGGATGGGATGGAAGAGGTTGGTGGAGAAATGGCAGGATAGGTGGAACGGAGCCGAGAAAGGGGCGTGGACACGAAGGCTGATTCCGAACCTGCGGAGATATGTAGAGAGGGGGCACGGGGAAATAGACTATTTTTCGTGCCAGATGCTGTCGGGACACGGGGAATTTCGTGCCTATCTACACCGAATTAGCAAGGCGGAGGACGACTGGTGTGGGTTCTGTCAGTAGGGAAAGGATACGGCAGAGTACGGAAGGACCGGAGGGCAGCAGGCGAGATGAGGAGGAAGGGGACTCGAGGTAACTTATGGTGGAATATGACATAGACGGAAAGGAGGCGGAATGGTAATAGCATAAGGGTAAAATAACCGGATATAAATGTATATATATATTATACTATATAGCGATGCCAGCAGTGTCCGGTTTTGGAAGGGCCACTGGTAACCGTTCGCGGCTAACATGTCCTTGGAAAAAAAAGTACAACACTAAGACTTAGAGACAACGGCCTGTAGAGTCCAAAGGGCGGAATAGACTATGAAAAGGGAGGACTGTGTTCCTATTCAAAAGTAATATCAAAAATACTGCAAGACATGACTCTAGCAGCACACAACGCAATGTAGAAGAACGTCTCCACTGATACTCATTCCAGAAACACAATACGAGCACACAACGCTAAGGTTTCCCAATGTTGTGTTAATCTATACAGATCAAACTTTAAATTACTGACTGATATCCTAATCGACATTATCGGGTAAAAAAATACCTCTATGTATTGCTGAAGATCCCAACTGCAGAGGGTGCAATGAGGAAGTGGAGTGGATGGAGCGTATCCTGTGCGACTATCCTGCTCTGGCAACATTAAAAGGGATCCTGCTGGGGACTTCATGTTCAAATCCAGATCTGGGAGTTCTGTTTCACAGCAAAATTCTAAACTTTATAAAAGGGTGGCTGGAGAGCTAGTTCTCCCATTATTGGAGGTATATAACAGGCCCAATCAGGGCCTGTATACTGTAACTTCGAAGTCTTCTCTGTATCCGTATCCGTGGTATTTTCTTTAATATTTATGCTTTCTTTAGTCTATATCCTTTTATCGTCGTCAATGTTTTCTTAGAGAGAAAACATCTTTATTATTAGAAGTAAATATTTTTACAATTTTTGTGAAGTGAAGTGAAGTATGTAGACTTGAGATTTCTTCTAAGCAGCGGCTATCGACCCGCGGCCTTTCAGCCATGTTTTCTTATTTTGTCTGGTTTTCAAGCTCTGTCAGTTCTTAGTAAGTAGTGGTTATTCTCTACTTTAGCCTGTTTTTTACTTTTACGTTCTTAATCTTGCTCCAAATATTGATTACGTAGTAATCCATAACTGATATTTTGTTTTTAGTTATTTTACCTCCATTATTATTCCTATTATTTTCTTCTTTTTCAACGTGTTTTCTTCAAGGTCTTCTAAGATCATTATAATTTCTGTTCACTCATCAATTTTTGTTTGTAAATTCTCGTAAAGTTTATCCTTATCATCTTTCTCTGCACCTTCATTAAATATTAGGAGTATTAAATATTTAAACTTGATTTTACATACTTATTTCTTGTTAAGTTCTCATTAAGTTATATAAACCACAAGATCATTCAGGAACATTTTAAAAATAAAGTTAACCAAAATATTGTAGTAAATTTAACGAATTGACTTAGAATGTAATAATTAAATACTAACTATTAAGATTAAATATGTTAATCATTTATCAGTAACTTTCATTTGACATAAATAACAGTTTTAAATTTAAGTACAAATTATGTGATCATAGTTGTATAATGACGTTATTGCAAAATATTGTGATGTATTGAGATTATGTTGAACTGACGTATCCTTTCATTTATGTACATGTTTAAAACAAAACACATTTGCAAATCTGTTCTATGTCGGTAACAAAAACAGAAACATCCAAATGTATTTGTCTTGAGCAAGCACACAGACACAGAAAAAGACATGTATTATCTATGGAAACTAAATATCTAAAAAAATAAACCAGCAAAATGTGTCTGTTATTTGAAAAACCTGTCTTCTGTTTTTTTTAAAGATAATAATACATTGAATACTAATTTCACATAAAATATGTTTTTTTTCTAATATCTAAAATTTTGTTAAAGATAATATAAGGAGCAATGAATCAATTTAAAATTCTGTGCCAAAAAAATTAGAAATATTTTAAAGTAATAAAAAAAATTAAGAAATAAAGTTGGAAAATAATTCTTTATAAAACCCAAAATAGGAAATATCGGTTTTAAACGTTTAGAGTATTTACCTTTGATTATGACATAAAAAATTATTGTACACAAATTTAATCAAATAATCAACATAGAAAATAGAATTATCTATAAGAATGAAAAACATCTAACTAAAAAACTAGTTTCTTGCCAACTAAATACAATATTTGTATTATGTTTTGTACAAAAGTTTAGGCTTTGAGCTTTTAAAAAATATGTATATTTTATATAAATGCTTGAAAACAAAAGAAAAAACATAAAAGTTAATTTAAAAATAGTCTACAGAATTAAAGAATTAATTGATTTATACATACGTAATTTAACAAACATATTTTGCTGGCGATAAAAATAAAAATAAAATATATATTAGATAAAGAGTTTTAAATCATATTTTAATTTGAAGTTTTTATAGTGAAAACTTCGTAACCATTTTTTGGCTTCTTTCCTTAAAATTTTTAATGCAATTTCCAATATTTTTTTATATTTTGATATATCATTTAAGACATCTAAAAATAAATTATCAGAAATGCATTTTGTTTTTGGTATCCTCTGGTAGTTTTTTTTGGGGCGGGCATGTGTACGTGTTGAAGGTTTAGTGGTAATACTGACTCAGGTGGTGTGCCTCTTAGTGCGAAGCTGGTGAAGATGAGCTGGACGCGTTGCGAGGGTCCCGCCAAAAATGTATAAAGACACTGCCTGGAGTGGCCGCGCGGATTCAAAAATTCCGGCGCGTGGAATGTGCCATTCATCGGACCGCCCGCACGACTCACGAATGTCTGATCACACTCTGAAACAGAAGAAAAAAATATAACATTAATCACAAAAAAATACTAATGTAAAGTGAAGAAGAGGATCAACAAATACACAAGATTGAAGACCATCCATCTACATGTAGCCAAAATTATTTGTTGGTACATTTTTAAATCATAAAACACTTTTAATTGTTGAAATCACTTATTTGTTTATTTATTAAGACCTTTTGTTTCCTTTAAAAATAGATATAAAAATAAATCACTTACAAAAAAATACGTAAAATTTTGAACGACAGAAGCATGAGCGGAGTTCCTATTTAAACATGTTCTTCCACTTTTTGTAGCATGTATACTCTTCTATACCTTTTTTGTTTATTTTTTATAAGGTCGAGCAGTTTTCATTTCCGCCACCTTTTGATCTTTAAGTTCAACATGATCCAATTGTCATCTAGGACAATGAAGGTACTTCCACTACGCAAGCTAATGTTTCATAAATCACAGAACTGGAATGAAGAAATACTTGTTCTTGTTTGGTTTCAAATTTGAAATCTTTTGCCGTTAGCTGATTAGAAATTACACCGGCTGCGATAATATATATATAACTTCTCCAGTATCAATATTTTAGAAACGTTAGTGTATAAAGCAGCACACAGAATTGACGATAATACTCTAATACTGTAACCGTTTCGAATTAACTCAAGGCCTTTTAAATTTAAGATAGGTTTACTCCTGAGGTTGATCGGCTTAAAGCCTATATTAATGAAGAGCTCTGAAATTTAATATCGGATATGGTAACTAGTGTGTTATGTCAGATCTGTTATGTAACTCTTCCTGTTCACACCATGAAATTTATTAGTATTGTCAGTTAATCCAATGGCAAATTGTTTTCTCTTCGCCTTGGCCAAATCTTTTTTTCCGAACGGTGCAACGAAGGGCGATTTGTAACTCAGGCAAGAGGCACTTGTTAAAACATCGCCACAAACAGCATGAGTTTACCAATTATAACATCGATGGGAAGGACAGATAAAGGCTTTTAATTAATCTGAGAGTCCAAAACGTCGACGTATTACAATCGAGTATTGAAGATGAATACTCGCCTTCACAGAAGATTCAGTAATTTTACCTAATATGTCTTATACATTCTGTTCCTTTAAATTAGGTAGTATTTTAATATATAAAATTAATTGTTCTGAGGGTATTCTTTGGATTTCAGGTATTTGTTGGCCCAAAAATTGGTATTTGGAGCTGTGACTGGTATATAGATGTATCTACACACCATCAGCTCTTTCCTTCCTTTGCATTGCGTTCCCCCTGGTCACTCACACTGTCTCCAAACTCTTCATATTTTGTTTGGAGTTAAAGTGCTTCTCCTTCATTTGATGGTAATAGATGTCTCTGCTATGCAAAATTTTTCAATCTGTTCACAAACGCTCAATTTGGATTCAGATAAGATAAAAGTACTGGTGTTAAGCCAAATAGTACAAAATATAATAAACGTGTGTCTTATACGACATTTTATTAGCAAAATTTAAATTCTATGGATTACAAGAAAGTGCGTTGTTACTAAAATCATATCTTACAGACAGATATCAGAAAACAGGGTACAAAGGTAGAATATCAGATAATTAAATTAGGTATTCCGCAAGGATCAGTTTTGGGACCAATTTTATTTATCACCTAACTAGATGATTTGCCTGTCTGTGACAAGATGTCTGAATTCAGCCTATTTGCAGATGATACATCAGTATTTGTACGTAGCAACAATATCCTTATGCTTTTGGCACAGATGAATGATATACAATTAAGAATTGACGTATGGTTTTCATCGAACAAGTTACACTGAAATAAAGGTAAGACTGAACAGGTTATCTTTAGTTTAAGTAAGCTGGAAGAACAATTTAAAAAAAGGATGGGGTAAAACTCGTAGGATTATATTTAGATCAAACCTTGTTATGGAATAATCATGTGGATAAGGTATGTGTAGAAAATTATCAAAAACCACGTATCTGATACGCAATTTAAAACAAATAATAAATATGCTGGTTCTAAGAACAATTTATTTGGCTCTTTTTCAGTCTGTATGCAACTATATAACTTTTAAAATTCAACGCCGAGTAATGAGAATTATAGCAGGAATACACTATCAAGCTAACTGTAAAAAGTATTTCAAGGAATTAAGATGTCTGACAGTACAGGGCATATTTATTTATGAATGCTTAGTCTATGCTAAAACAAACACAAATGTATATTCAACTCCTGGTGAAATACATCGATATGACACTAGACAAACTAATATATTACAACGGATATACGTGCGTTTGGAAAAAAGTAGAAATGCGTTTAACTACTTTCTACAATAAAATGCCACAAAATATTTTAAGTACTAATGATAAGTGAAAGTGAAAAAAGTGCCAAACTGTGTTTTACTCATACTAATGATAAGCTTTAAAGACTTAGTTAAAAATATTTTAGGAAATTCCTTGATTGCAACCTACAAGATTTTATATAGTTACACTATGATACCAAGTATCTGAATTTTAACGTGTATCATGTATTGGTTTAGCTTTTATAATGTTTTATATATTTTTTAGTTGTAGTTTAGCAAAATATTTGACATTTGTATACCTGTAAAGGTCTCTAACAATAAATTATTATTATTATTATATTATGTATAAGTAAATAAAACAATTTTTCTAGTGGTGCGTTTATTAGTTTTTTTGAAGACCAAAACTTCATCGTACTACTAAGACTTGAATACAGTGAGAATATATTTCTTATACTTTCGATTGAATTCGGGATGTTTAGTTTATTTGCTTTACAAGATCTATTTAAAAAATGCATAAAATACATACATAATTACACTAATCATTTTAAAATTTGGAGCAAAGATTTTGAAGGTGAAGTTTACTACTTCTGGTGTTCTTTCACTCGACCCATTGTACTTTTCAGTTGGTGATATGACTCAACAGGCTACTCTGGAATTGGCATGATAATGATGCGATTTCTGAAATTTCTTTTAAAAAGACCAAAATACTCTCAAGTTTTGAATAACTTTTCATTCAAATACAAATTATGTAGTCATCATATTACATTCTGTAAATCTTGCCATAAGTTATCTTTAAATTTTCATCTTTTACATTGTCTCTGGGTTTAACGTTCATTCTCCTCACTTCACAGGATAACAAATCAGACTCGAAATTCATCGATTTGACATGCTTAGCGAACTGCCTGTTCTCCTCAAAGCAGTCGCCAAGAAGATGTTTCCACTGGAAAGGTTCTACTAGGAACTTGAAAAACAGAAGCGATCCGAAATAGTCAGGAAAAATGTTTGCATGCAGAGTAGCACCTTTAAATCGGACTCCGCCGTAAGAAGATCCAAGAGATTTAACAATAAAAAATCAATTTCCTCATTCCACCTCAACAAGTGCAAATGGTGTCGCATTATACCCCAAAGTGGACTTGTGTAAAATGTAGAGTGACCATGCACCTGGGTAACATTAAATATCTCAAGAATGTTGTTCAAATTAACAAGGAGTTAATAATTTGCTGCTCAGATACACAAGATGACCAGAGTGACAGTAATCGTAAGAATGGGGACGATTTAGACTCATCGTTCGCAAGTGGAGATACCGTTTTTGAATTGAACGCGATGACATAGACAATATACTTAAAATATTTATTAAAAAATGACACAATCATACAAGATTTTCAAAACAACGTTAGTTTCCTTCAGGAACAAATAAAATTCCAAAATCAGTTATTGTTAATATAGGTTACAATGATACAGTATTTTATAACTCCGCAAGAGGACGCCACTACTGCCTAAAAAATTAAATAATTTTGCATATATACAAAAATTCATTTTCATTCATTCACTTGATAATGATCGTAACTGGTCGAAACTTAAGTCGTGAATTTTTGTATATATGTAAAACCCGTAAACATGTAACAATAAATTAATTGTGGTAAAAACATAGTAAGTGTTTCAATATGTGTTTAAATATGGATTACCACCTAATAACGGTCACAACCATCATGAAATTAAATAATGCAAGGGAAGGCGACTAAGGAGATTAAGCCTCGACAGACAGAATGGCAAAAAAATCGTTCTCGAAAAATCGTCAATAAAAGCCCATATAAATAATACAGATGTGGACGTAAATAGTTCAATGAACCAGAATAGACACACACGATCAGAACAAAACCAATTAGCGACTAAAAATAAATCAGCAGAAAAAATACTCACACAACTAAACATGACATAAATTCTATAACTACTGAAAAGACATAAGTCGAAGATGACGTAGTCTATAAACCTCAAAAGAAAGAATGGTACTTTATTGGTAAATATAAAATAGATTATACAAAAGAGAAATTTATTACTGCACTTGAAACGAAATTCCCTAATATTCAAATCTTAGTAGAAATGTTGGAGTACAAAGATCAAAAATACAAATGCTTTGAACTTGACGTGCTAGAAGAAAGGACTGTAAGTGAGTACAATTTTTTTCGGAAGCCAACCTACCAAGAACGATCTCAGATCCATAAGACATATAATTATCTCGAATGCAACAACCAAAACAGTAATCGAAAATAAATAAAGATTCTTCATCATAATGTAAGAAGTATTTATAACAAAGCGGAAGTGCTGACTGCCGCATTTTAGCGGCAACAAACCAAATATAATCTGTTTAACAGAATCTTGGTGTAAAAACATAACGTAAGGTTTGTCCATTTAAATGATTATCGTTTAATAGCTGACTACAACCGTGTCTATTGAGAACATGGTGGATGAATGATTTTTATTGATGCTAAACATAATTATCTTGAAATAACGAACATTGGCCACTATTGCATTGAAATTTAGATTAGAAATAAAAACTAATAATTCAAAAAAAAAATCCATCGTATGCGTCTGTCGTCCACCCACAGGTAATCTTAACATTTTCTTTGGCTAACTTAAATAAAACACATTCTGCCTTAATTCTATGCGGAGACTTGAATATTGATTACATGACAAATTCGGCACAAAAGCTACTATTACAACTCATAAGAAGCTAGTACAAGACACTAAACGTAATTTCTATAATCAAAAATTATCAAATGCACCAAATAAACAGAGAAAAATTTAGAAGAATATAAACGAAGACTTATATGGAATGAAAAATGAATTATTTGTAATTTTAAAAGAAGATGGAAATGAAACCACTGACACCCATGAAGTGGCAAACATCTTCGCTACACATTATTTCAGTATAACAGAAAAAAAATTATGTGAGCACTTAGGTAACAAGTTATCCGAGCAATGTATTTCCTCATAACATGAGGCACAATCTATGTTCCTGTGGCCCGTAAAACATGCAGAAATTTGCAACACAATTTTTGAAGTAAAAAACAATGAAATCTATGGTCAGAATGGTGTACCCATCAAAATTATTAAGGGTGTTGTAATAGAAGTTTTAGAGCCATTAAACTACGTAACTAATTTAATTTTAAAATCCGTAGTTTTCCCAGAAGCACTGAAGACCACTAAAATTTTGCCAATTTATACAAATGGGCCAAGAATTGATAACAGTATGTACCGACTTATTTCTCTTCTCGATTCGTTCTTAAAATCCATTGAAAAAAATTATATACTCAAGATTCATTAACTTCATTAAAGCTTTCCATTTGCCCAAAGACGCTCAACACGGATTTAAGAAAAATCGAAACTACTCTTTTGTAATATATTTTTATAAGAAAACCGTCGCTTATAAGTTGAAATTGGAGGGTGGGATACTGGCCACCCACCCACCCTACAATATATAACACATTTTAAGCTGCAACGTTACGTTTGGAATTGTTAACATCAACAAAAATTCTGTTTTATTTTAGGAAACTAAAAGAGTTGTAGTCAGTATATATGTAGGGTGGGTGGGTGGCCTCTATCCTACCCTCCAACTCGTATATCATACAAGAGTATTTTGCTGAATGCCAACTTTATTCCAAGCCGATTTATACAAGATTTCACTTGTAAACTGCTCTTTAGTAACATTTTTGTAAGGAAGCTATCTTTTACTATTTTAAATTGGAGGGTGGGATAGTGGTCACCCACCCACTCTACATAAATAATAAACTTTAAGCTACAATATTACTTTTAAAATCATTAAGATTTACAAAAATTTAGTTTTTAGGTTAGGGAACTAAAACAGTTGGAGTAGTGAAGTATAGATATATATGTAGGGTGGGTGGTTGGCTTCTATTCTACCGTCTAACCCATATATCATACAAGAGTATTTTGCTGAATGCCAATTTGATTTTAAGCTGATATACAAGATTTCACTTGTAAACTTCTCTTTTGTAATATTTTTTATAAGAAAACCGTCGCTTATAAGTTGAAATTGGAGGGTGGGATACTGGCCATCCACCCACCCTACATATAAATAAATTTTAAGCTACGAAGTTGCTTATAAAATTGTTAACAACATCTACAAAAATGTTGTTTTTGTGTTAGGGAACTAAAGCATTTGCAGTAGTGAAGTATCAATAAATATGTAGGGTGGGTGGGTGGCCCCTATCCTACTCTCCAACCCATATATCATCCAGGAGTATTTTGCTGAAAACCAATTTGTTTACGAGCAGATTTATACAATATTTAACTAGTACACTCCTCATTTGTAATATATTTTTTTTTATAAAGAAACCTTCGCTTGCAATTTGAAGGGTGGGTGGGTGTCTGTATCACACCATTTAACCTATATACCATACACGACTTTTGCGGAATATCAATTTATTTATAAAGCTCATTTTTGTAAATATATTTTTTTACTGAAACAGTGGCCTACAATTTCAAACTGAATGGTAAGGAAGCCCTTATTACCTCCTTCAAGCCTTTTAAATATTAACGAAATCTGATTTTGAAGTTTTTCATTCCAAGTTTTGGAATTTTCTATGCTTTGATTTAATCCTAGGATAAATATTTATAAAATAATGCGTTGTATTATTAAAGAATATTCCTTTTGGTCACATCTCAGTACTACGAATATCAGAGTAGGGAAATTATATTTTCTATTATTCAAATCCCATTATGATAAAGTAAATTGAAATTAATATGATTGATTGTGGAAGCCATTTCTTTGTGATACGTCTTGTAATCAAAAACTTTGATGAAACTGCACTTTGCTATTAACACTAGATATACCAGCTATTTAAATATACCTATTTTTACCAAGAATTACTGGTGTATAAGAAAAATGCCTATTGAGGCTTCCAGTCTTTATTCACTTTCAAAAAATGACAAAGAAGAGTTGAACGATATTAATTGTAATATATAAATGGATTCATAGACATTTTCAATAACAAAATTCTTAATTGTTTACAGTTTGTCAGTCACTTTCCGCATACACACTTCTTTGGATGTATTGCAAATATTTGTAGTCTTATTGTTATTGCAGTATCCTATTTGACACCGTCTGCTAAAAGCAACTGTGCCATTTGTAGTTGGTATATCAGCTTCATGTGGTTTTGGCCTTGAAACTGATATTCTGAAGCAAGTTTTTCTGCTAATCGAAACAGAAAGTCTTTCAGTGAGATATTTTCTCAAAATCCAGTAATTTGTTTCGTCTAGTAGTATAAAATAGTAGCCTAGTATTTGCAGAAACTTTACTCTCAAAAAAAAATTTAGCAACTCACAGCGAAATCAACCTTTTCATCCTTCTCGTTCCCACTCTTTCAGCTACACCAATTGCTTCTCGGTTGTGCACACACAATTTCAGAACGATTCTTTGTCAACATTTAACAATCACTCATCCAATTTAAACTGCGCCATATGCGTAATCTTCCCACACCTAATTTCTCCAGTAGTGATGATGACTTGTGACGATTGTATTTTTTATAAAATTTGATCCTTGAAATTACAAACCGGTAACTTTTTTCGTGCATCTTCTGTTAATTCTTTTCAGATTGTTAACTGAGAATATTCTCAGCTAATTTAGTATCGGTGTTCATTATTTCATTTGAATTTAAGCTTTCCATCGAGTGTTTATTGGTGGCATCCTTTTCGTACAGTGTGAGCCAATTTGGTTTATTTTTTAAAAACAGCTGTTTATCTGGACTTGAAAAAACTATTTCATTCGACTTTAAATAATTTGTCATTTCTGTCTCATTTTTTAACAACTCAATTACAGAATAGACAGTAGGTATATAATCTTTCGATAAAGCTTCTTGATACAATAGTTTGTAGATATGTAAATTTGTATGTTTTGGAATGACAAAATCCTTAAAATGATAATAAAAGGTTCATATGGAAACCAATCGCAAACGTAATTTGTAAATCATAACCTGATCAAATAGAAATTTTGATTAGGTTTTGAAATTTACTCGTGTGAAAACCTACAGCTTTTACCACAATTATTTAGCAAAAGAAAAACAATTAAACGTTGTTAGTACCCATTTATTAGGCATTAAAAATATTTTGGTGGTAGATATCTAGAATATTTTTATTTTTAGACGGTAAGTACGAAAAGAGTAAAATGTGGACTTTGACAATTGAAACCTTTTTACATTTATTCCATTATTTTTTTAATTTTACTTCTTCTTTTTTATAATTTCGATATTTTTACAATAATTATAAGGTTTGAAAGATTTGATTGTTTTTAAACATAGTGTATTAATTTAATGTTTCGTATGAATTACCACGTAGTAATGGTCGAAACTATTCTTAAGATTTGTTTTTTATAGGGGGAAAATCTATACATTTTTTATATTTTGATGTATATGCTTTATTTGAATCAGATAATTTATTAAATGAGGCCATAGAGTTTGGGTAATCTTCTGTGTTGAAAATTATGTATGACTTGTGTTAATTCGTCAATATCACATTCCTCATATCAAAATATAATTTGTACGAGTTCATCTAGAATAGAAAATTAAACTGATAAATGCTTAGAACTAAAGTTTTTGGTCAACGTTATATTCAAAAAAGATGACAGGAGCTGTCGATTTATTTTTGTAGTTAATGAAAATTGGGACGGTATTTGTACGTATTATGATAATTCAATTAATATTGTTACTTGGTGAATGCGCCGGGGCTCCAGGAAAAAAAAACACATCACATTTGGAATTTTTGTAATTTTTAATATCGCTGTAGACAAATTTAATTTTTTATTTCTGATATTATTGTGTTATGGTTAACTATTATTTTTATTTCCATTAGTCCTTTTTTTAATATTCTTAATATTATTATTAATTTAATTATTATTATGTGTTTTTCTGTTTTATTAATGTTTTTTGTTAATATTTTTGTATTTGATTTTTATTGTAATACTTATACTAATTAATGTGCAAGTGAATCAAATGATAAAAGCCGAAAGCTATTTTGCACAAAAATAAGTAATTTAAAGCATGAAAGACCGCAGGTTGATAGCTATTTAGCAGAAATTTTCATTTTTTCAATTGTTTCGTTATAATGTTGCGTATAATAATTTAAATAACATAGGATATTTACGTTCAAATGATATTAAATGTGTTTTCTTGCCACAAGATCCCGGCGCATCCACCATTTAAGAAAAATAATTTTCATATTGTTTTTTATTAATACATTAATAAATTAACGATAATTGTTAATTCAATTTTATTTGTTCAACAAAATGTTCAATGATATAATTGATCTGGGCCAGACAAATACTTACGGTTACGTAGATACTTTAGGTGGTTCGAAAGGGCTAAATAAGGACATAGAGGAGTACTAAAGCCTTATAGAACCATCGGATATTTTAACACCAACAAAATAACCTCTTCTACAATTGCACTTTTAACATCAGACATTTTTTCAACCAGGGCCACAGGAATTTTCACCTGGGTTCCTATATTTACTGGATGTTCTTCGTTACTCGAAATGTGTCGAATGTCTCAACCGATTAGAAAGTCTTTTAAATAAATTATTTTCCACGTTTACATCATATATTGTCGTGCTGATTTTTTAGACCAATTAAGCTTTCAGGCCATACCTGGTGGTAGAAAGCTGAATTGTTCTTTCTTCTACCAGGTATAGCCCAAAAGCTTTTGCTGTAAAAAAGTTCTTGGTGTCAAAAAGATAAAAGAAATTATCATCAAATAAATTGATTAAAAGTTGGTCCACCAGGACAGCCGGTACAAATAAGAGTTAGCAAGCAAAAGTTGCTAAAATACCTTGTTCTAAACGCCTTCAAAAATAGACCTCCAAATGTCCAGAAGAAACGAAATTTGTTCAGGTCATTGAAATCAACAAAAATTTTCAAATCACAATTTTAGATTGTTTGTTAGATTATGCCGACAATGGTCTAACATACTAAATCTTCTGATCCATCATAAACATTTAAATTATCTTCATTTGGATAACAATTTCAACTCTAAAGTAGTAAAATACTGACTACAAAAGAGATTTGCAAATGCTTTCTATTTGTGTAGAGATATTTTGAGGTTAACTAAACTTATAATTGACTCACACATTCAGTACAGAATGACCAATTCAATTAATTTAGGAAAACTGCTAATAAATAACAAAATCAAAACAGAAAACAAAAGGCAACCCAACTCACAATGATCATTAATACGCAAACAAATTTAGTTCTGGAAAAAATGGAAATTGGGGCAATGAAGAACAACAAGGAACCTGTACGAAAGAAATGGACGAAACCGAAACCGTCTGCTAGAGTGGGATTAACAACTTAAAGATATTGCATAAAAGCCATTTCTCGGGAGGCGTTTTTATCTGTTTCGCGCCTTGATCCATCAACTATCGAAGAGGATCTTACTAAACACATTAAAACACAATTTTCAGAGGCAACGTGTGCTTAATTGGAGAGCAAATATCCTCAATATTATTAGTATTATATTCTTTTAAAGTAACCATAAGCAGAACCAATAATATATACTAAAATCAGTTTACTACTATTAATCTTTCTTTTTTACAATTAACATCCCACATGTATAGTATATCACTAATACCAAACCTGCATTCTTACATAATTTACCATCGTCAAATTTTCGAATTTTGATTCACCTGTTTTTAGTACATGTGCTATTTTTTCAAATGAATGGTAATTAAGTTAACCAAAAAAATAAAATACTACAGTGCAGTCATCTTTTTAATCACTTTACGAACGGTTATTATAATGTTATTTTTAATATAGAGTTTATATTGATGTATTGTAAAAATAATTGTCATTACAAGGTAATGTTTTCATAATTTTGATATTCCCTAACTTTATTTATATTATGAATATATTGAATGAATTACTAATTGTTATTATTATGAGACTTTTTTCTAATAAAAAAATAGATTCACTAGGATATAAAACATAAAAACGGTCTTCATTTTCAACAAAGATTACTAAGCGTAATTTTTAGCTTGATGAATAATAAACTGCATACTTAGACTTTACCAAAAATTAAATTCCATGGGGTACGATTACACGTTTCGGGGGGCAATTACTGGTAACATTTCGTGTCCGATTAAATTTATATACATTTTTGTCATTTGATCGTCATCTACACAATAAATAAAGTTTTTCTGGGTATATTAGATATTTATCATTTTCATTTTGGGAATACGTGAATATACTAACTTTAAATTTTGAAGCAGAGAACTTTATGGTGAAGTTCACGACTTCTTATGTTCTTCGACTCAACCCATTATAGTTGGCAGCTGGTAATGATATTCACCAAGCAATTCTGGTTGTAATATTTTGGCCATTTCTAGCGTATTTAGGTCCAATTTTCTAGACCTTTATTTAATGAGTTATGTGATTATGATAATGTAAACATAATGGATGATATTTTTTTGTATAAATATTAATTTTCTGGTAACTTCGTTAAAAATAATTGAGGTGCATGAATTAACATCATCCGGTAATGGATAACGGACGAGGTTTTCAATTAAAGCAGAGTGAGAGCCGATTCGAGTATTATTATTCCTTTTTGGCAGGCGGCCATGCATCGGGTATATAAAGCTTTGTTGGCGGAATGCCAACGTGGCATCCCATCATGCATTTCATTTCGTGTACATTTTTTTTTCAATCGAATTTAAGCCCCTAACGTCATTGTCGTTTTAATAATCCGATTTCTATTTTCTACGGAATCGAAAAGTACAGCCACCGTCGTGGGCGTTTCGTATTCCATTAAAATCGGATTTTTTTTATAACTTATAACTTATAACTTGTTTTTTATAACTTGTTTGCGTTTTCAAATTTTTATAGAAATGAAGGTATAATCATTTTTCATTTCATTATCTCTATAATTTTATTAAAAAACTTTTAGTTCATAGAATTTGAAGAAGAAACACTTAAAGAAATACTGACATAGTATAGGGTTTCCAATATTGAAGAAGAAAGTTTTGTAATCTATAAGAACAAAATCATGAAAAACTTAGAAATATCAAGTCATGTTGAAATTATAGAAAAAGATTTTTTCTTAATGCAAGCTTATTGTGAAATAATAAAAGCTACTGACTTAGCAAAAATTATGGCAGTAATCGGTTGTTGTTGCTGGAAAATCACGTTTTGAGTGGAAGATCATTTTGAATGCGAGTGAACTTCGCCCCAGAATTCTTATAATCTAGAATATATTAACATTTGTTACAGACTTAGCTCCTTCATATTATCTATGTTTACAAGATCAAAGAAATAAAAATTACGTATCTGAATACACTGGCAGCTCGAGGAATATGAAGCTGGGATATAAAAACTCATCACAGGTTACGAAAATTGCTTAAATTTTTGAGGTGACTATGTAAAGAAGTAGTTTAAGGTATGCTCATTAATATATATTTGCTAATATGCACTAGTTTATTTTATATTCCCAAACGGTTACAACTTTCCTGATGGCTCTGGTACTATGTACATAAACATTTTATAAAAGCCTCTTAAAATGCAAATGAAATAAACTAGCCTTAAAATGCCAGAATCATAAAATATCATTCATTAAAAGCCTAAAAAAAAACGAATAAATGCTCTTAAAAGGGATGATTGCTACTCATCATATCAATTCTCTGTTAAAATAAAAAAAAACTACGAAAAATTCGTATCTTCTTACATCACTTAATAGATTATAACCAATTACGCTAAACGAACCATGGAAATCATTAAAATTAATAGTTTCAGTGTATAGAGCTTGTATGAAAACCTAATTAAAATTATTGAGTACCTCTGATACGATTATTTTTTTCTGCGAAGTCCAGCTTATCCGATTCGGTTTAGTTTGTGGTCTTACTAAGTTTGGTATTTTTCAATCAGTTTACTTTAACAAACCCTTAACTTCGACATGATCTTTAGAAGATATTTTGATAATCATATATTCTCTAGAAGATCAACATTAACTTTCTTAAAATGTTTAATGCTTCAAGCCATCACTTTTTGATACATCTTGAATAAGGAACTTTAAATGAAACCACACTTCGTTGATTCTTAAAGATTGTATTGTTTTAGGAAGCATGCGTTTACTTTCATTTTCATTTTTTAGGATTTTAGTTATAATCTGGAATTGCTAAATCGCCTAAAGATGTAAAGTTCTATTCATTACCTAAAGATTCTATATACACGTTTCTTTTGACATAAACGTAAAGATGGGTTCCGAATTTAGTAGTACCTAGAGAATTAAGACGTTTGAACCAGAGTTTTACAAAAACTCAAATATTATTTTCATTTAATTTCGGCCAGTGAGAGTTTTCTTGACGAAATGAATGATAAAGCATACTGCTGAATCCGTGCTCGCCAAAGAACCTGAGAAGTAATAGCTCATCACCAGGAAGGCAACTTTGGCAGTGCTTAAGCCACATGCTCTTATCAAAACTATGATTTCTGTAGTAGGAAAACCGAAATATTTCTAAAATAACGTTAGTGAAACAATAATATCGGAACCTGGTAATGGAAAAGGAGGTACATTCGTTGAATGAGAATTGGAGGAAATCTCCAATGTACATGTGTACTATATTAAATGAATCTCTGAAAGAGTAAGTATATTGATTTATTTATTTACTATACTTTAGCCCTTTTCTTAACAAAATACACATGAATATACAAAAATATAATACAAAATATACTGAAAATTTGGATGAAATAAATCGGGCGGAGTTCATGCGACTGCGGTGATCTTTCACTCTAACCCATATTTTTGACAGGCAGTAAGAGTACAAGAATTCTCTACGTTCTCTTTACCATTATTATTTACTTTAAGCTTATTTTCCATCTATAGAGATGGAAATTTGACTTTATCAAAACTGACATATACGTCATAAAGCCGTATTTTTTGCAGTTACAGTCAACACAAAGATGTGAACTGCATTGAAACCTTTGCTAGGTTGACCCAATTGGATAATATTAATACGGTACTAAACATTTTGCAGATCCAGCGTATGAAAATAAATTGTAAAGCAAATGAAAAAAAATTCATTCAATTTATCCCTGTTTTAGTTATGAAAATCTAGTAGTCTATGATGCAGATTTCGCGAATCAACAGACTACCTTTCGGCAAATTGTCTTATTTTTTACAACCCAGGCTGTTTAATCTGCTGCTAACAGGGTAGTAATAAGGTTTCTTTAAAGATTTTGCGTAGTTGAAGAATATAGAACACTGTTCAAAGCTCTGGGTGGATAGCATAAGTGAAATTGTCATAAAATATATGAATGAGAAACAGGGTGTGGTATTTAATTTTCAAATATATGATAAAATTTTCTATGTTTCTTTGATTAATAATTTTAGAATATTAATATACAGTGGTATAAAAATAAAGAAAATTGTGTTTTATTTCATCATACATTTGTACATGAATGAGTTCAAGAAGAACTTCTAATGATCGAGCATGTGCTATACCAAATTGCAATTATACTCTAAACGTACTTTTTAAGATCATTTTTAATCTCTAGGAATCTTACAGGGATGTGGCTTAATACATTGTAAGTTGTTGTACAATTTTCCTTGCTTACCTTCTTTACGTATTACCAGTGATCTTGTTGTTTATCTCTTTGTTGATTTATTTCATAGAAAGGGAGTTATTAGCCATTTTCGGAATACAAACTACTACTACATATATAAGAAACAGTATTCCTCATCCGAATGAAAATAATACTGAGTAGCTGCTAACATTTATCATGGCGGGCGATTGTGATGCTCCCGAAGATAATATCATATTTAAATGCTGTGTAAACAGTGAATGTAAATTGCGAATTTGTGTACAATGTGTAAACTTCTTTCACCTTAGTAGCCGTACGGAAAAAGTTCCTGTGAAGATCTTGGACAGTACGAGTAGCAGATAGTAGTACCAGAAGAAATTAAGGTTAAAAACATTATTCTTCGCATGGAAAACCAAGGCCTCAAGATGCAAGTAGACCTTTTGAATAAAATTATAAAAGAAATGAATAATAAAAATAATGTGCTAAAAGATAACGCAAATCTTCTATTATAAAATAAATGTAATAGAAAATATAAACAAAAACGAAGGCGACATCTACAAAAATCAAGTTGAATAAAGCAGAAATACGGCCAAAATTTATAAGAACGCAAGCTCAATCGTTAAGCGTTTTTGAAAGTAAAAAATCGTAGACGGCTATCATGAAATATGTGAACAAGAAGACAAAGAAGAATGAAATAAATGACCGACAAATTCCAATGAAAATTCAATATGAAAAGTTGATGATGTTGAATCAAGAATAAACAATCATCCCAATTATTTTGGAAGTATAGACAAAATTTGAAAAAAAAATGAAACCACACCAGATGCCTTAGAATTTGAATCAAAAACAGGAATTAATGGTGATCAAATAGTTGATTTGTTCTCTGACTTTTTTGCTTCAGTTTATGTCACGGATAACGGTTCATCTTTTGTCAATTCTGTATATAAACCTAAAATTATAAATGATTCTAAATTATTTGTTTCTAAGAAGGACATTTTAATGAAATCATTCACTTAAACCGAATAAAAGTTCTGGCCCTGATGGAATTTCTCCTTATGTCATAGAAAATTGCGTTTATTCTTTATGCAGTCCAATTTATGACTTGTTTTCTATTTCCTTGTTGAAGGCCATATTCCCTTCGGCTAGGAAAGTAAGTTAAATACATCCTATTTTTAAATCAGGTAGGCGTGAATGCATCTCAAATTATTCAGTCTTGCATACCTAAATTATTGAATAAGATGGTTGCTAAACAGCTGTACTGGATGTGTAAAAATGTTTTATCTAAGAATCAGCATGGATTTGTCTCAGGGCGGTCAACACTGACTAACCTGTTGTCCTTTGATCAATATCTGGTGAATGTTTTGGAGAAAAAGAGTCAAATGGATTGCATTTATTTGGATTTTTCAAAAGCATTCGACAGAGTTAACCACAAACTATTATTAGATAAATTGATCTCGTTCGGATTTAATAATGTGACTATTAGTTTGATATCTGAGTTTCTAACAAATATATTTCAAATGGTAAAAATTAACAATTTCAGTTACATCAGGTGTGCCGCAAGGGTCACATTGCGGGCCTTTACTTTTTTTACTATTTGTCAATGATATAGAGAATTTAATTTCGAATAGCGAGATGCTAATGTATGCTGATGATATCAAAATATTTCGTGAAGTGGGCACCTTGGAAGACTGCTTCAGCCTTCAATAAGATTTAAATAAAATTAACAACTGGTGCTACAATAATAAACTCTTCTGAATGTAAGTAAATGCAATAAAATATCCTTCTCTCGAAAAAAATCAACGTTAGCCTTACATAGGAAATAGACAACAACCCAATATCCAGATAATCTGAGGTGAAGGACTTAGGAGTAATTTTTGGTCAAGCACGCTCATTTAACTCACATATTCTCAATATTTCGAATAAAGCACTTAACATGTGGGGTTTTGTATTGAGGGTAGGCAAAGATCTTGGTCCAGTTTGTTTAAAAAGGCTCTACTGTTCATTTGGTTGTTCAAATATGGAGTATGCATCAGTGGTTTGGTCTCCATATACGACAACAGACTCTAATAGACTTGAATCAATCCAAAATAAATTTCTTCGATCGATAGAGTTTCAAATGGGTCGCCACCATATACCTGGTTTTTATTATGACATAATGTGTGAATTAGTTATCAAAAGCTTGTCTGACCGTCGTCTTATACACTTCATAAAATAATTAACTCTACAATAGACTGTCCTTATCTTTTGGAACAGCTGAACTTTTATGTACCTGCTCATTCAAGGATTCTCAGGAACTCCCAAATATTTCGAGTGAAGACTTTTTTCAATCCAATAGCGAGAATGATGAGAACAGCAAATCAACTTTCGAACGAATGGTGGTCCACCTTATTTAACCCAAATTTTTATCATTTAAAGCATTTGATAATTAAATATTTATAATGTCTTACCTATAATTTTAGTTTTTTTTATATATGTTAAGTGTCAACAAATATTGTATTTTCTAGTATTCTTTTTATTATTGTATATCTGTAATTTAATTTGTGTCAAAAGGAATCTCCCGTTAATGAATTTAAATAAATAAATAAAATTAAATTTAAAAAAATGGAAAACGACAAACAAAACTCGGAAAAATAACAAAATACAAACTATGGTTTAACTTAATTTCAAACATACGCGTAATTACTTTAAAATGAAACCAACTAGTTATAATAAAGTGCGGTAAGTTAAAAAATTCAAAATCGCGTGATATTTATGGTTTAACAGCCCAAAGCGATACGCTTTTAGTATTTTTCTCTGTGTGAGTCCTTCTTAACATATGGCATTACAGCTCGGGGCCATTCAGCTATATTATGTAGTTTGTTTTGATTACAAAGAAGGGCAGTAAGAGTAATATCAGAGCTAGGCTATAGAAATGACAGTAAAAACGCATTTTCTGTCCTAAGAATTCTCACATTACCCTCAATTTATATATTAAACTCTTTAGTCTACATAGATAAGAATATTAAGTCTTATTGCATACACAAATACAGCACAAGAACTAATAGTAATTTATATCTGCATCGATTACGTTTATATCAAACACAAGATGGTATAAATTTCTTGAGGCCTAAAACTTTTAATAATCTACCTGAATCAATTAAATTTTAGAATTTACCAGAGTTATAATAATTTATCTAATATAATTTACTGACATATAGTACTTAGTATTTTATATGCTTAAACAAAATTTTAATATGTTGCTTTTATTTATACACACTTCTTAATATGTTTCTGTGTCCTTATTTATATATTAAATGTTTTTTATCTACGTTATAATATACTTAATCTTTAAGATTGCTTTATTATGAATTTGCATTTTTGCGCCCAGACCTGTATAAATATTATGTATTCGCGCCAATAAATGATTATTATTATATAATTAATTATATTCAAAACAAGACCTAAATTATAATGAATGATTACTTAGAAATAAAAACCTATTTAAATATTTACGGTATCATTAATTACCCCTTCCGTTTTCTGAAATGGCCTACGGTCCTCTCACTTCTCATTAAATGTACAAACAGTATAGCTTGAAGAAATGCAATCAGTAATAGTTCTATTACTTGACGTACAAAAGATGTTTGATTCTGTCTGGCACCAAGGTTTACTGTATAACTACCTCCTTAATATTTCTACCCTCATTATGTGTAACAATGAAACAATCAATTTTAATTAAATCATTTCAAATCACAATAAGAGTTAATTTTTTATTTTATTTTCGCTACACTATAATATTTTTTAACTCGATATTTACAATCCTGACTTTCTTTTTTCCCTCTAAATATATTCTTTAATTTGCAGATGATATGGTCAAATTTTCCATACTCCTATAATATTTGAAGCCTTTATTTTTTTTTCAGAAATTTATTAACTTCCGGAAGTGAGTCACTGGTTTGCCCTAGTTATAATTATTACTGTACTTAAAATTGAGTTTCTGATTTATAATTGTACCCACGTATTTATACTACCACACTCTTACAGCAATTTTAAAACATAAAAATATTATCTGCGAAATTGTTGTCACCATGATATACAGGGGCGGATCAAATATAAACCGGAATTTAGTAAAAAAAGTAGGGATGTATTATTGTAAAAATATAATATGTTTTATTTTTCTACATAATCTTCGTTTTTATATGCATATTTTTCATAGCGAAGAGGAAGTTTCTTGATGCCATTAATGAAGAATGTAGTCGGTCGTGTCTTCAGCTAATCGCTCACAAACGATTTCACATCTTTATCTTTATCTTTATTTAAACTTTATCAAACATGGTTATAATAAAAATAAAATAACGAGACACAATATCGAAGGAAAAAAAACTTATATATAATTTCAACACCATGCTGACGGGCGGAGTTCACGCTTGCAGTTGATCTTTTAATCAAACCCATTACCTCTCCTCCACTGTACGTATAACACCAGCTTCAGATATATATTTTTAGCATTTACATGCTTAGTTTCCCTTTATTGGGCGATAAAATAAAATTGTGTCATTTTGACATTGGCATCTTGGTCACTGTGAAAATGTTATCCTCCCAATTCGTCTTTCAGTGGACCAAATATATGAAAGCCACAGGAGACTATAGGGCGGGTGTTTTAATATTTCCCAATGAATTTTGTCTAATTTTTCTCGAATTAAAGCAGCTCTGTGTCATTAAACACACTTTTGATAATCGATAAGCCAGTTGGGCTCCATCATGGAGCTTGCAATAATATCCAGCATTGACTGTATGCCGCTGATGAAGGAAATCAAGAAGCAGTATGCCTTTTGTATCCCAAAAAACAGTTGTGAGAACATTCTCTGCAGACAGACGAGTTTTGGCTTTTCGAGGTGGAGCTACTCCAGGTTGTCTCCACTCCATGCTTGTTTGTTTAGATTCAGCATCCACGTCTCTTCAAAAGGGACAATATGACTTAAAAAAACACCATTCCCTGCGCTTTATCGCGCCCAAAGCCTTCCCCAAACAGCAAGCCGGTTTGCGATCTTTCGTGAGTAGGCGAGAAACCCATCTTGTCAGTTTTATTCCGCTTATGGATAGCTTTGATAGATTTGAGTTTTCGAAAGCGTATTATTAGCGAATTGTACAATAAGTAGACAAAAAATTTCACAAGGTTTTACACCTTGACAAGCAAAAATTTTAATGGTGATGCGTTGCTCAACAGACGTAGGTACTTTGTGCTCAGACATGGTGCTACTGGCGACAATAAGGATTAGTGAACCAAATTGCCCCCCCCCCTTGACAATTACCTCCAACACATTCACAAGTATCGCGCATAACACTTCACTTCGCGACCGATAAATACAAAATTTCGGTTTATATTTGACCCACCCTCGTAGAATTAGGCTTTATGTGTATTATTTGTATCTTCTTTGCCAACTACTATAACTCTATTATCTACAATTTCAAGTTAAGAAATTGAATCAAAATCATCTTCCTCTGCATAATCCTTTAAATAAACTTATTTATGACTTTTAAAAATTCTGTCAAGGACACCTCTTATATATTCCTTAATAAAGAACACCTCATATATATTCCAAAAAAAATGCACAAAATCGTTTCATTCCTCTACTGTTTACGCTGAAACCCTAAGATAAAGTCAGAACTAAACTACCACAACAAATTAGCGATATATTAGCTTGAAATCTGACTAGAAAATATCGATGGTCACAATAGTAGTAGGAGTCCGACATTATCCTATTATAAAGGTGTTCACAGTAAATTTACTTTTCTCTTATATAAAAATAATAATAATAATACATTATAACGAATACATTACCATCCAACATCATCTTATGAGACAGAGTAAGGCAAAATATTAGTTATTGTCATTTGTTTGTTTGACTCTTATTTTCCTTTCTCTTGATTATCTTAAAATGTTTATAGCCAATTATCCGTCTTTTTGTTTTTTATCTTTGCATATTATTGTATTTGCGTTTTTTTCTTCAAGTATATTTATTTAATCTATCTGTGGTGTATTTTTGTGCCTGAATTTTATGTAGTTTTTCTTCTTCTATAGATTCTTTATTTCCTGTAATCCATTTCGTGATTCTAATTTCTTTTAGTTTTTATCTTTTGAAGATATTCTTTGTTTCAAGTTTTATCATTAGTCTTATATTTATCGTTTATCTATTGTCTGTATTTTATTTATTTTTTATCTGCTATAATCTGTTATTTATATATAACAACTATGTAAAAAACATGTTTTTTTTGTAAAATGGCTATCGATCAGCTTATCTGCGTTTAACTTTCCCTGCTTATGCAGATTATCTTTTGTTTGCTCTTGTAATTTTTCTTTTCTCTATCTTTGTTTGTTCGTTTGTTACCTATCATTTTACTGCTTATTCTTATGTTCTTATCAATAAATATATAGATTTTCCTTTATTTCTTGTTAATCTTTTGCTTGCCTTTTATTTTTCTATCTGTTAATATGATCGTAAATATTTATCGTCTATATTTTTCCTGTTTTTTCTCTTTTTTATGTGCCTGTAACTGCCTGTAAATGTCGATTATATTCTGTAGTAGTAACATATATTTATTGACAAATTTTTGTACATATTTACATTGGAATAATGAATAATGAATGAGGTGTTAATGTATTAATTTGTCAAAAGGCTATCGACCGGAGGACCTTCTGCCTTATATTCTGTTTATCTTCTCTATTTTTATTTTTTATTTCTTTTTTTTTCATTTGTTCGTAATGAGCTTGTTATCTAACTTTTTTTTTATTTCTTCTCTTCTTTCAAAATTTTGTTTTGTTTTTTAAATGCACTCTTAGGTTTTGTAACCTAAACCTTCAAAGAGTATTTTTGCCTTTATTTATCGCTACAATTATATCCCTAAAAGTACTATTTCAGATCCTGGATGATTGTTTAAATTCTACATTATAGCAATAAATAAAAGCAACAATACTCTTTGAAAGTTTGTGTATAAATTTGAGAGCATTAAAAATGAACTTTCAACAACTAACAGCCAATAAAATTGAAGTATTTTGTTTTTTGTCAAATTTTAGTCTTATTTTCAGTTGCCTGTTTTAAAATGAAAAATATTTCTTATAATAGGATTTTAATACACGTAAGTTTAAATTTTTTAATGTAGCTTATAAGAATTAGTTGATAATATCGGTTTTGACAAATCTTTATGATTCTTTTGGAACTTGAACCAAATGTTTCTCTTTCTGAGATCTCCAGTTTGAAATATTCGCACCATTTTAACGTCGTAATTTTTGGTGTTAACAAATTGCTCCTTATCTTTGTTATTAATAATATTTATATTTGAAACTCTATCATCTTTATCAATTGTTTCTTCAAAATTATTATTTAACACCAAATTCTTCGATCTTTTAACACCTTATGAATTATTTTTTTCATTTTCATCTGCCTCATATATTACATCACTAATATTCTTATTGTTTACTGAAGATTTAGGTATGATATCAACTCGATCAATGCTGGAAAACTTCAAAAAGGAAATCCTCTTTATAATAAATTAGAAGCCGTGAAGACAGTTTATTAAAAAACGAAGGAAAATATGGCGAGCGACTATGCTGGCTCTGAAGAAAATATATCTGAAAATAAAGTATGTACTTACAAGTATTGTAAAAAAACGGTGATTAGAGAAGTCGTAGAGTGTAGTGAATGTGGTGCATCATTCCAACCTGGATGTTTTACTAAGGGAAAGAAGGACTCACAACCTAACCACGTCTGCACAATTGAAGGTAACTCCAACATAGCACTTATACAAAAAGTTGAATATCTCAGCAAGATCGTATCAAAACTAGAAGAAACTATTAAACTTCTTGTAAATAAATACCATCATATGATCATAAACAATAAGTATTTATTGGATAGGTTAACAAACCTCGAAAATACGTCACCAAAATTAGTCGGTAATGGAAATGAAGAAATTACAGATTTAATAGTGGATGATAACAACACTAATTCACATATGGAGCAAGCCTCTAAATCCCAATCAAATTCTAATGGTAAACAAAAACAAGAATTTTCAAAAAAAATATTCGATATCTGAAAGTCAAAAAAACGTAAACATAAAGAAAAACCAAACCAATGGAAATCAAAATACAATAACCGTTCCACAACTAAAAAACGCGTTAATTGGAGTAATGGAAAACAAAAATAATTATAACACAGGAGCAACAGAAAAAGAAGTCTGGAAGAAGGTCCAAGGGAGGCGCGAAAGAAGACAACGAAATCCAATATTGGGAACTGGGAAACACGAAGATCCAACAGAATTAGCGGCAGCAGCACGAACAGTTTGGTATTTCTTAGGCAGAGCCAATATAACTACAACCGAATCAGACGTTAAAATAAATTATTTGATATATCTCAGCATGGTTTCTTAATGGGCAGATCTACAGCCACAGTAATATTTAATTATTTAAACAGTATTACACATGCCTTTGGAGAGAGGGGAAATTCCAATAGGAATATTTCTGGATCTCTCCAAGGCATTTGATAGCATGAATCATAGCATTTATTGGGAAAACTTAACCTTTACGGAATAAGAGGAACTAGTTACAATTTAATAAAATCATACCTAGCCAATAGACCAAACAAGCTAAAACTCAATGATTAAGAGTTTGACATTCTTTTAACAATTATAGGTGTACCTCAAGGAAACATTCTCGGTCTTCTTCTTCTTGTCAATGACTTACCCAAAACCATAAAAAGAAGAGGAGGCGAAATCAAAATGTACGCAGATGACACAAACCTATTTATAAAAAAATGCAAAAATAGACAATTTAATTCATAACTCTATTGATATATTTAATACAGCGCAGCATTGGTTCACAACTAATTCTTTAAAATTGAATCAAGATAAAACAAAAGTGGTTATTTTTCAATCCAAATTAAAACTAATAGATTTTAATAATTTCACTTTAAATAGTATAGGTGTGAACATACAATTAAGCCCAAAAGTATGCCAAGGACTTAATGCTCAATTAAATTTTAAACTTCATTGTGATGAGCTAATAAAAAAATTGAATACAGTATGCTATACATTGAGACAGTTAAAACCTGTATTTGACCAAAAAATATTAATTTCACTTTACTTTGCAAACTTTTAAACTCTTTTACGTTATGGAATTATACCTTTGCAAATAAGGTTTTTCTTGTTCAGAAAAAAGCTCTCCAAATAATATTTAATTTAAAATATCAAGAATCATGTAGACATTACTTAAAAAAACGCAAATATTTTGACATTGCATGGACTATATGTTTATGAAACTTTAATATCTAATGCCAAATATAAAGAAAAATTTAAATCTAATATTTCGCAACATGCATATAATACAACAAATATCCATATATATATATATATATATATATATATATATATATATATATATATATATATATATATATATATATATATCCCATACATAGGTTAACGTTAACCAAAAAAAAAAAACATCATATTCTGCACTGAAATTGTATAATATCATACTTCGAAATATACAAAATATTACAGAAGTGAGTAAATTTAAAACGAGACTTAAACAATATTTAATTGAAAAGGAGCTGTATTCGGTTTCAGATCTATAGACTATCAGCTGTTGTATACGATTTTGGTATTTTTTAAACTTGTAAGCGTATGTGTGTATTTTAAAATTGCATTGTAAATACATATTACATTATGTGTATATTTCGATAGTGATTATTTATGTATTAGTGTAATAACAATTTATGACGATTTTCAAATTTAATGTCTAGTTGTATATGTTATTCGCACGTTTTGATTAACAATGTTACCAATGTACACATTATTTTTTGAATGAATCAAATTATTATTATTATTATTAGGAGGTCGATTTTTTTCTACATTTGTAACCTAATCTTTTATTCGTTTTGTGATTAACAGTTCTTTTAGAATAAATCTTTTCGCAAAACGTATTTTCATTTCTTTATGGCAGCAGTTTGTATTTATTCGATGATTAACTCTAGGTTTCTTTCTCATCATCAAAATTAATTATTTCATTAATTACCTTTTTTAAACAAAGATTTTAATAATTGATTAGTTTTATTTTGGATTTTGCTTCGTCTTTGATTTCCCCAGCATCATCATTATCATTTTGTAATTTGTAGGATTAGTTCATAGTTTTTTTTTTCTTCAGAACGCTTAACATTTATTTTATTCTTCATCATCCCACAATCTTTTTCTTCGATTAGATGTTTTTGTTCAAATTCATTATTTAGTTTTAGATTTAGTGGACTTTTATTACCAAAATAACCAATAGAGAGAGAGAAACATCTTTATTAGAGGTAGTATATAATTATAACAATAACAATAATTTTTTTTCTTCTTCATGGCTATCCACCGTAGGTATTCCAACCTAACAATCAATATTATCCTATAATGGATCTTTTACTTCAAGCAATTTCAATTCCCTTGAGCATATCTTTGAATTTAATTATGTTATTATCTTTAATATCCAGTACATATTTTACACCATACTATTTAGAAGCAGCTCAAGGCAAAGGTTTTGGTTCAGAATATTCATGTCTTAAAACTTTGGAATTGGTAGTATTCCTTTCAACATTTGTTATTCTCTATAAATATCTATCCTTCCGGTAAAATTCTCTAAAAAGGATTTTCTCCAATCAGAATATTCCCCACTTTCTTCTCTTTGTTTAAGTCGACATTTTTCTATTTTTGCTTGTTATATCAATAGCTGTTATTTTGTTTTTTTATAGTGTTATATTTATGTGCGTGTAAATGTTACTCTAAAGAATTTCCACGTTACTTTAAAATGCTATTAATTGTAATTAAATGTTAAGTTTTTAAGATTATATTAAGGTAAGCATAAAAAAATAATTAATTGAGTTTATGTAGACAAAAACGCGATCCTGGTTTAGATTTATTAGGATTAATAATACAAAATAGCTATTCTAAAACTTATTAGTTTTAATAATGATTCTTATTTGGGCTTGGACATTTCAAATATAAAGAAAACGAAATTCAATTTAACCTTTACATTGTCTTATTTCTAACGTAAGTAGATGTACAAGACAGGTTCAAGCAGATTTCACGACAGAGACAGGTGATCGATAATGCTCAATCTGGTCTAGTTTTGGGATTAGCGCTCGAGTGCGCAAGAAGAAGCTCGGTCTAACTAAAAAAAAAAATCGCACAAAAGGCGGAGAGTGGACCTGAGTTAATCGATCACAAGATGCATCGTTCACAAATAAATCAATTTTCAAAAAGCAAAGTCTACTTTTATTATGTTATGCATAGCAATATTACCCTGGCAGAATCCTAAATTAAAATTATTGTTTCATCTCGTAAGGACATTTTGTGAGATAGTGTAAAACAAATTGCATTATTGATACAAGCGTTGTCTATTTATTATCTATTATAAACTCTTAGACTTTCAGCTTTAAAACAATATGATATATTTGTTAGGAATCATGTTGATGAGACCTAGACTTTTATAATCCTGATAAGATAATTGCCTTTAAAACAAAAATTTAATAAAATTTTATGATCCATGTTATTAATAAAAGAGTATTAATAAACATCAAGTTATAATGTTAAAATGTAACACCACTATTAATAGCTATATTGAAATCACTCTTGATTTTAGATATTCGACGAAATTCCATTCCGTTTGAACGCGTGACTGGCGGCCATAAAATCAAATACCGATTTTCCGAGGTTCATCTATTTCGGTGGTTTTACGTTTTAAGTCTGTCATTGAACCGTTAGTAAATAAATTCAGCAACGGTTGACTTGTCGGCGAATCAATGATCCGCGCGGCATGTAATATAATTCGATTTTACACTAAACATCAATCACGGTTGATACTTTTTCGACGCGGCAATTTTTTTTTCTAAAATTAATAAATAATGCAAATATTTAAATATCAATTTAAATAATAATATCATTAATTATATATATTTTCTTTAAATTATAATTATTGGAATTTTCTACAAGACATACAAGAGCATAAAACTTGATGAATTTAAATACTAATATTTATTTTAACGCACTTTTCCACTTTGCTAAAATTGTGGTTGTTCTAATTTTCTACAAATAATGCTGAAGTCAACAGTGCTAATATTTACTTTACTTAAAGTGTGTTTTAGAAATAACAAGATTCAGCATATTCCTAGAGGTTTGTGAAGTGCAAACAGTTAAATAAGTATTACTGTAATGTTATTACCTTTATTGAGCCTGTAATTTGTACCACAAAATAGAATAAGATTTCACAGCTAGCCAACATAATTGAGAATCCAAAACAAGGATATTTCTTTTATTTTGATAGATACTAACGACTATTTTTCAGAATAATAATAAAAAAGAGAAGGTTTATTATTATAATGGGAAGATGATTATTACAGGTTGGTACCACAAGTACGAGAGCTCTCTTCTATATTTCGGACAACCCAAATGCTACCATCTAACAACCGAAGGCCCTAACGTAAAGTTGGACCCCTTGTCAGTAGAGTTACTCAGAACATTTTGATATCCATTGTGTTATTTACAGAGACATTGAAAAGATAATCTCGCCAAAAAATGGAAATAAGTCGTCAACATTTTCGTATGATTATTTTTTTACAACTTTTAACGTAAATTATATCAACAACAGAGCATCAATGAACTTAATTCAACTTTTGGTGATGAAGAACCCTCAAACACTATTATACTATATAGTTGGCTTAGTGGCTTAGTTGTCCAAAATCGGTTATTTTTCTAGAAAATATTAATGTTGTGAACTGATATTGCAGATCGTCATGTTATCGTCCTTGGGCATTAGTAACAACAGCATACATTCAATATTGCATGAAAGATTTGGTTGCCAAAAAAACTTCGATTTGGATCCCTCATAATTTAACAAACCCTCAAAAAGGCTCTTACCGATTGACCGAAAGTGTTACTATCATTTCTGCTTAGTAAGTAGTTTATTATTTGGGTATATAGATTTTTGCATAATTTTTTAGATTAGCTTCATTGATTGGTTACACGAAAGATATAGTTTTAATACATTACATACAAACAGAATTGATCTTCTATGGCATTCTTTATAGTGCAAATAAATAAAGGTGTTTTAGTGTGTAGTATAAACAGTTTAGAAGCGGTGATTTCTGTCTGAATGATAAACAGTAGGGTTTCGCATACTCTCACTAAAACTAACAAAATTAAACGAGTTTTAACGTGTCTTTACTCCGCTCAGTAAACAGCGCCGAAAGTATTTCTTTTGGAAAACGTTTCGGGTGATAAGACATGGATACCCTATGACAATCCGAAACGAAGGCAATCATAGGTAAGTCCAATCGGTCGCAAAACTCAATCCCTTCGAAAAAAAGGTTCTTTTCTGCATTTGGAGGTAAATGAAAGGCGTGCTTGATTATGAGTTCCTTCAAGCGGACGAAACAATGTCAATTAATCGTCTTCAGTCAAGAATTAGAACAAAAATGGCTATATACTGGCAAAGGAGAACATCCAGTAAAATTGTTGCCCCACATTACTTCCTGTACAAAAGACATTACAATGAGTCTTAGCTAGGATGTCTTGCAGCATCCAAATTGTGTCCACCAGACATTGCTCTATTAGATTACCACTTATTTCGGTTAATGCAATACGCCTTGCCCGATATGCATTTCCAATCAGAGGACAAAACCTGAAAATTACTTCGTGTGCAAAGACGTAATATTTTTCCGAGAAGGAATACTTAAGTTGCTTGAAAGATGGCATGAAAGTTATAGAAAGCAACGATAAATACTTTGATTGAACCATTTAATTTATATTCTTTTAAAATAAACCTTGAATGTAGCTGAAAAAAATTGAAGTATTCATTTGTACACCTAATGGTTGAAGAGAGTCGTTTGAACACATAATGTATATTTATATATTTTAAGCCTTGTATAGAACAACAATCTATCAATGTTTTCTAACTAGATATTATTATAGATCGTTGTATACTAACTATGCATTTTATGTTTGTAGAAGTTATCGTCGATTTGCTAGTTGATCTACAATTACCACCAATCGAGTTTTTGTAGTTCGTTAATTAATTAATTAATGATTAGAGTAACTAAAGTTGTTGGTACTCCACTAAAATTCTTCAATGATAATTACCACTGCCGTTAAAGCGATGACAGGAAATTCCTTAGATATAGAAAGTCGAATAGTAGTCGCAGCTTCTTCCCTGGAAAGTACATCGGCATATTTGTTGATTATTATATTTGCATGGCTTGGTGTCCATATTAGAGTTAGCTTTTTGTCCTTAGCCTATTGTTCACAGCTTGTTTACAGTTCTAAGAAGTTTTGGAATTGAAGCTGTACGCTTTGTATTGTATTGTATTTAATCTTTCTATATAATGCATTACATAACTATTTATTATTATAGAAAGCCAGAGTTCACTCTTATAAATGACTTTCCATTAGAACCGGCTGATCCTCTTCCTTACTGATCCATCGTATGTTATCAAGGGCAGCCTGGCTGTCTGAGATCAGACAGATATGTGCCTCTTTGTAGTTCTTCTTTGTACAAACCTGACCACATCTTTCAAAGGCTATGGTTTAATCAGGTTTAGAATTTCTGAGTACACAAATCTATGTACTGTACCATATCAATCTGTCTCATCTCATTCATGATGAAGTAGGTCAAGTAAAACTTCAATTGCTATATTTCAAAGCTTCTTTTGCGCTATTGCTTGTTTAGCCTTGATCCACTACACTAGTATCATATGTAATAGTAGGCCTTACTACCATAATGTGTAGCCAATCTATCATTTTTGGTTTCAGAAGATTTGCTAAAGAGTCTGCGGCCTATACATAGTGTTACTGAAGCTTTGCACATTATTTTCTTCTAGGTGCAATTATCTAATGATAAAGCTAGATTGGACCGCGCAATTTCTTGCCCTTTTGCTTTTAGGCTATGAAGTGAATCCACAGTGGATTTTTCAGGTTGATTTTTCACTGAAAAACATGGTGGAAGTGTAATATACATTTCATAGCATTTGCAAGGAAAGTCCGTCAGAAATTTGTATCCCTTGGTTTGTGCCAGAGTGTTTGAGTGCTGCAGTTCCAAAATTAAATTGAACGATAAAAAAATCATTGTTGGCGTTGTGTACTTATAACCCACCTGACAGTAAATTGGTGACTTTTAATTTATTCCTTGAGATATTAAATGATGCTATGGTTATGTTATGTGAATGTAGTAAAACTTGTTTTTATCATTGTAGATTTGAACGCAGAACAAATTATTATAGCAATCAATTAAAAGATTTTGTAAATTCATTTGATCTGAAATTTTTAATAAATTGCCCTAAATTACTGAGAAATCTGAAACACGTATTGATCATATTATTTCTAAAACACACTTAGAATATAAAACACAAATTATACATTCAGGTATCTCTGATCACATAGCATAATTGTTAACTTATAGCGTTCCAACTACACATTTTCATAATCCCAATAGTTACAATAGTAGAACCTATTCAGATGAGTCAATAATTTGTTTTATGAACGATCTACGCGAAGAACTGTTCTTAAATATTTAGTTTTCGACGTTGATAAAAAGTACGTAATTGTTGCAAATAAGTTTTTAACATATTTTAATAAAGATTTTCCTTTCGTAACCACAAAAGAACTTCAATTCTTCTATTATGGATGATAAGCAATACATTGATACTTAAAGAAATCAAAACTAAAACAATTTTATTTAAATCCAACCAATTTTTGCAAACCCTTTCTACATCGAATTTTGATAACCATAAATGGTATTTTACCAATAAAACAAAATTCCTTAGAATTTTCATTGATAAAACACTAAATTACAAAGATCACCTGGAATATTTATGTAACAAACTTACTATGTTATAAGAGCAATGTTATGGACTTGGTTTATGTTGCGCGTGGTAAATGACACGGCTGAAAGGGCCGTAACGTTGGTTAAAAAGTTTAATACTTTGATTATGAATTCAGAAGGACAAAAGCAGTACCTATATAAATATGTGCCCAGTCATCAACAGCAATTCCCAAATGCTAGGAAATCTAATCTTAGAATATTGAAACAGATTTGTGAGAGCACTATAAAATGTAAATACTTGGACTACCTCTCAAAAATTCAATTAACCTGACCTGATTTTGATCACGTTTTGAATTAAAAACATGTTTTTCCACATGAGATATGTTATTAGAACGTTAATACTTAATTTCATAAGTATTTAATGAATAAAGACAAAAATCTTGAAATCACCGCTCAGAGCGACAGGACGAAATTTCGGGTTACAGTAAGTGGTGCAAAGGTCTTGCACTAAGTCTTACATGTATTCTTAAGTGTTTAAGACCAAAAACAGTGATGAAGTCATCTGTCAACTGAAGTTATACGTCAAGTTTTCCGGAAATTCGAAAATTTTGACCAAAATTAACATCTAAAAATGCACGCTGCGTTTCAAATACCGCCAATTTTATGAGTTTAATAATCAAATCCTTTTCTATATAATGTTTTTCAATGGAAAAGTACGTTACGGCAACTTAGTAATGGGTTTTGGAAATGCCACAGATTTTCGGGTTTTTCTTCATATTTTTGATGACCTGATATTGGGTAATAGGACTTCTCAAGAATCACTATGACTAATTCCAGAAGAAGAGCCGATTGTAATAATTTTTTTTTCTGGTTACCCTAATATATGTATATACATACATTACAAAAACCCACGAATTAAGCTTCGACGTTTTAATGTCATTATCAAGTGAAGGAAATTAACGGAAGAGTTCTATTTATACTAATGTGTAGAAGGTAGGGGTAATTATTTCCGAGTAGGTAAAAAGAAGGGGATTACGCATCTTTGACAGATTATAGATTTCTGATAATTTGCTCGTTAAGCAGATTAACGTGGAGATTTTTAATTTTAATCAATTATTGTTCCTTGTCAACAACAGTCAAGGACCAGTTTCGAAACAATGACTCCAGAGTAAAACTCCGTCTTCAACTATGCCTCCTTCAAACGGAGTATTCAGACTGTCTGGAAGGGAGAATATTCAGAATACACCAAAAAATACCCACACAGAATATTGCCTTGACCACCCTGACCTTCCAATGAAACAACCGAATATATTCCAATTAAAGAACAGTAGATTCTATTTATCTTCCATAACTCGGTTAAATTTTGATTCAGGCTATCTATTCAAAATTGGTATATTGCCCAGTAACCATTGTGAGTGTGGTGCCAGCGAAGGTGACTTAAACCACCTTATGTTCTCATGCAGTATGTATTTAGTGCAAAGAAGAGAATTAATAAAGAAACTCGCAGATTTAAATGTATATAATAAATATTGTTCATCTCTTATTCATGAATAACACTACAATATTTGAGTACATAGTAATGTTTTTGAAAGAATGTAAAATCATATTACAACTGTGACACCCCTCCTTTGTTTTAACCATCTACGTGTTTTCCCTTTTTCCGTGATTTAGTGTAATAAAAATTCATTATGATAGACCCCTTAATGTGAAGGAATGTGTCCATGTTTAATCCCAACCGTCTTGAGCTGGTCATATGGACATGTAACCGAGGCAAAAAGAATGCGCGCTGATGAGATAGAAAATAGATTAAAACCGGTCTGTGGCTGTTGTTGACAAAGAGCAATAATTCATATTAGAATAATTTTTATTCTCTACGTTTTTGCTTTTGGTTATTGTTAAAATTGCAATTTCAAAACTTTCATGTAAAATATTTTACCTTCTTTTATGCTAGCAAAATATTTTTTATTTAGAAGTGTGGATTTGTCAGTCAAATTAAATTAATTATGAAACCAAACAAGTCTTTAATTATGATGAATTAATTTCTCCCTTAATCACCCGTGGTGAAACATTTTTGTATTATTAAGGGTTGTTTATAGAAAGGCACTTGGTTGGTTTTATAAATTGTGAAACCAACCAAGTGCCTTTCTATAAACAACCCTTAATATTTAATATTTAAAATGTTTCACCACGTGATAAACGAGAATCAAATTCAACAAATTTTTGTATTAATTTGATTGTTGAATTAAAAGCGGAAGTATTAAATTATGATTTAAATTACTGATAACAATTTTTCCAGTTTTCAATATTTAGCTTTATATTATTTTATTATTTATTTTTCATTTTAGATATTTTTTGCGCGATAACCTATTGCTTTTTAATTTTTTTATGCTGGAATTCACAAAAAAATGTTCTTCCAATCCTGCCTATTTTGATGGCGGTGCTGCTATAGAAGTTCTCTATGAATAGAATAGAATTATTCATACTAATAATAAATCACTTTAGCCACGTCAGTAGATAAAGCATAAGATGACTTACAAACTTTCTGCATATATATTATAAAACTATGTTAACATTTCTGAATGTTTATTTGTGGTACATTATTTAAAAGTTTTGAAGTATAAGTAATAACTTAAATAACTTATGATGTATTACATATAACAATTTAATAGTATTTAATTAAAGAGTTTTAAGACATCCAAGTTTATTTGCAATAACATAGTTTTTATAATTTTCATATTTTTGTTGTTCTGGAATATCTTAGTTCATAAAGTTTTTTGAATCTTAAATATAACGATAATTATTTGGATTTAATTTACACTTAAATTCAAATTTAAAGCCTGAAAGATGCTAATGAATTATTTCTAAGATTCTTGTTTTAATCAATTATTTCTTAAATCTTTACAATTTTCATAACATAAAATTGAAAACAAACCAATTGCTACACATCTTAAAACCAGAATTTATTCATCATTATAAATAATTGTAAGACTTAAAATGCTTCTAAATTAAACACCTTTGGAAATAAGAATTTCACCTATATGAAAACTGTAAGTATATTATAAATATAAAAAACATAGTGAATGAAAGAGGTGTACCAAAGAAGTATATGGACATATAGATAATCAAAAGATAACTGTATTTTAGGATTGATCATCGTCTTTTGTCAGTTACGCCCAATTTAGTTCTCAAAACAATCTATGGATTGACAATATAATATAGTTGGACAAACCTCTAAATATTAATTTAAAAATATGAAAACATTTCGTGAATCTACAACAGTGAGTTTTACTAAGACTACAAAACAAATTAATTAATTAATTAAGAACTACTTCTCTAGCTAATAACACGACAGACATTGAATAATACAAAATTAATTTGCGTGTTACAAATAGTACAACTATCAAAGCAGCACTAATTTGAATGAAACTATTTCTGTTGAATAAACTAAATTGATAAAATGTACTTTATACTGTTTGAATGTGAATATAACATGAAAAATTATGAACAAACATTGATTTTAGACTGGTATCTGCAGACACGTGTTTCGATCTTTCGATCTCTTCAGTACAGCTATATTATAAAATTGATTTTAAATACAAATAAAAACATTTACTAAAATAAATATAATGAAATATAAAAATCTTACTCAGGTATGTACGTCAAGTGACACCAGAATGAAATATAATCAACTGAAGGTCTGAATTTATACCTGAGATGGATTGGTGAATTCTACAGAAATAATTACGTTCGGAATTAAGGAACCTAAGAACCGAAGAACTTAAAAAACCTCTAAATACTTACTGATATCCTTATTAATCACATATGTACATTCGAGTATTCTCTGAAGGTTTTTACTGTTGAAGGCAACATAAAATAATTTTGTTGTGGCTCTTCTTTGGACTTGCTAACCTCAGCTGTTTTAAAAGTAAGCTCCTCAAATACTGGTAAATAGAGTCTTTTTGCATCAAAGATTTAAGTAAAAGCGAAGATCAATTATGACAATTTTTAAAATGTGATTGTTGGCCTGTATATAAAATTTTCTGTGTGAGGGTAGCTCCAAAAGTTTTGAATTGAAGCTGCAAACTTAAGGTCTTATTCTATATTGGAAGAGCTAAAAATGGTTTCAATTCTTACTTTAAACAATCATTTTTGAATATTAGAAATTTCTAGAAAAATACGAAAACGTCCCCAAAAATGAATCACTCACTAAACGAATGATTACATTTCACCATAGTCTTTCCTACAAATAAAATTAATTTGTTTCTTGCGTACCTTCATTCCCTTATTGAAGATACCATATTTATAAAAGCCTCATTGTTTGATAATGCTTGGCGACTTGTTCTTTGTTAATAAGGTGTTGTATGTATATAAAAACGCTAAAAGGTAAAATAAAAGAATTTACAAATATTTTAGACAAAAAATCAATAAAAATGATTTGTACTTGAAAAAATATCTTCCATATATCATCAATTATCTAAATCTTCTACAGCATATAGAAATATACATAAAATTTGTTAAAAATTTAGAGACCTTGAAGTCTTTTTTTAGTTTTTAGCCAAGTTTTGAATGATTTTTGGTTTTGATTTTTATTCTTTTGGTTTTAGCATTAAAGAATTAGTAGATTTCCTTTGACACCTTTTTTGCTAAAGACTTTAAACAATTTTAGGATTACTAATCTTCTAATCATCTTTTGGAATTTTAGTAAACAAATAATAAAAAGTGCAAGTACAACTTTGGAAAGGGCCAAGGACTGGATGCTAAGCAATAAATTAGTGAATTAATGAAGGCAAAACTAAAACAATTTTATTTAAATCCAATCAATTAAAAAAAATCTCTTCTACATTTTGATGGATATGAATGGTATTTCACCAATAATTCATAATTCCTTCGAACTTTCGTTAATGAAACAGTAAATTACAAAAATTATTTGGACTATTTATGCAACACAAAAAAAAGATTGACAAAATCAAAAAATCCGATGTCTTCTTGCTAGAGTGTGGTGATTACCCAATGTTGTAGCTTAAATAAACATGCCGAAGTTTCGAACGAATATCAGAATATAAGAATAGTTTCATAAACAAAAAACATCCTCAACATATGCCAACCATCTAATAGAAAACGAACACACATTCAACAACAGTTTTAAAATCCTACACACTTGCAACAAAAGCAAAAAGTTAAACCTGCTCAAGCAACTTGAAATAAATAAATTTAAAAACGCAGCATTCTACTCAATTACCAACTAAATGTCAATAATTCCCCCTTATGTTTATGTTTATGTTTATGTTTATGTTTATTATTCTTTAGCTTACAATCCAAAATTTAAAAAATTACATATCAATATCTACACAAAAAAAATGGTGATGTGGCCATCATAGTACTTTCCCTATATTTTACTCGAAAACTATGACTTTTACGCCAAAAGGTTATTCTTAATAATTTGTTCCGTTTTTAATTCTCTACAATTATTTGTTACATAAATTTTACGTAACTCCAATAGTTTATTAGCAATTGGCAAAAAATGTCAAAATTTTCAATTTTTATTATTTTTCTCAAAAGTTAAGAAATTTATGAAAACTATGTTTTAATAAAACTTGTTCAGTTTTTTATTCGCTTTAACTTTTGTTTGAATCGTTTTTTAAAATTTCTCATATTTAGAAAAATATCACGAAAAAACAAAAAAACGCCTCGAGTAAACATCCACTTCCGGTCTATGAATATTCACCAAAAGCTTTTCAGTTCCAGTTTTGAACGACAAAACCTTAAGTTTATAGTTTCATGTCCATCGGATCATTCGTTTTTGAGATACAGCACCCACGGACAGACAGACAGACAGACAGACAGACAGACAGACAGACAGACACACACACAGACACAAAATTTTTTTTTCCAGAAATTAGTGTATTGGACTCAGGGGACCTCAAAACGGATATTTCCGCAAAAAAAATTTTTCAAAAAAAAATCACGATCACAATACTTCCCCTATATACTTCGTATATAGGGAAAGTAATTATAGGAAACGTACAAAAATTTTGACTGGACGAAGCTGGGCGGAGTTCGTGCAGCAGCGACGATCTTCCACTCTAACCCTTGTTTGACCACGATGCTGAGGGAGCAAATATCCTCTTGAACATCTGGATTCTTCTAGAAAATGCTTTAATTTTCTATTTTGTCCCATTTTTAGGGGAGACTTTTGGCTGTTAATGTTAATGTTAATTAACTTATAATTATAAAACAATGTAATAGTTCATATTTATTGCATCATATTATTGCACACAACTCCTCTCCCCACTCTAATGTATTAGTATTTAAGAAAATGTTGTAGTCTAAGACAATCATAAATCGCCTGCCTGATGAAGCCACTGTGTGGCGAAACATAGTTTCGACATTAAATCTGTGAAATTTTAAACCAACTGTTTTATTTAACTTATATATTATGGAATTTCACAAAGTAACAGCCTTGTCAATTCAATATTTAGCAAAGTATGTTAGCCACTCAGAGTGTAATCTAAGCCAGTAGAGAGCAATGTCATGGATTTGGTTTATGTATAAACTTCTGTACTCTTCTGAAATACGGACTCATACGTTGGGGACGCGCATCATAAAAAAGAGGGCTATAAGAATTATCACTAAAATCAGCTCACGAGATTCATGTAGAAGTGTACTAAAATCAAAATATCGTTTAACTTTGATTGGTATATATGTCCATAAATGCGCCAAATTTTGGTTTAAAAATAAAAATGTGTAGCAACATTATAGCACTCAAGAAGAGATTGTAGCTGCAACTATCCAATCCATAGGTTAAATAAATTTGAAAATGGTACTTATTATTCATGTTTGAAAATAATAAACCATCTTCCTAGTAGTGTGAAATCTATCATTTAATATATGATGTGAAACCATAATGATATTAATGATTTTTGCAATATTAATTTTAATTAAGTTTTATTGTGTCTTAGTTTGTTTCTAAAAATAAATATTAATTTTGGGTATTCTTTGTATATACAGAAATAAATATATTATTATTATTATTATGAATTAACTTGTGAATACCTTAATAAAATATGATTTATCCTTCTCTGAAAAATACGCTTAAACTGCATCTTTCACTTCTACATCGGTAGAAAATTTCTTTCCTCGAAGCTTTTTTTTTCGGATTTGAAAAGAGATAACAGTCGCTAGGAGCCAAATCTGGGCTATGAGGTGGGTGATCAACGATAACAAAGCCCACCTTATTCAATGTAGCTAATGCAATTCGAACAGGGGTATTGTCGTGCAAGAGCAGGACACCTTTGGTTAATTTTCTTCTTCTCTTTTAACTGCTCTAAAATTGAAGCGCAGTGTTCTCCGGTTATAGAAACACCTTTTCCCGTTTTATCAATCAACCAAATCCCAGAAAAGTGTCGCCATGAGCTTTCTCACCTTGATTTTGTTAGGCGGCAGTGTAAGCTTTTATGTCACTGTATAGAATTTTGCTTAAGCTCAGGTTCATAGTGATCAGCCCAAATTTCATCCCCGCTAACAATTCGCTCCAAAAAACATACTAGTCTTCATTACACTGGTTAGATTTTTTATAGATCTGATGTAGTGACCTTAACAGACCGCCCAGACCGGGAATCATCTTCAATTGATTAAAAAGTTTGTGTCACTTATGCAACACCATGGCTTTTCCTGGACAAGGGCCCTCGCAAACAGATGACATCTCTTCCAATATGATCTGAACATTTTTTCCTTGCCTTGAAGGGAACTCTAGTTTTTCAATACTTTACAATTTTTTCCGGATTTAATTGCTTGATGGAGACGACAGTTCAAAGTCTAGTGACCACCTTATATATACTAATTTTTAGTCACATCACACGCTAGGACTTGCGCGAGCGCCCCCATCATCCCCGCCATTCCGCGAACTTAAAAACGCACACTCGTGTTTATGGTTTATACTTTAACTATTAAATATTAAATAAATTGATTATTCTATCTTTTTATTAGCCTAGGTTTATTTTTTATTTAGAAAATAAATCTTGAAAATACAAAACAATAATATAAAACGACTTATGATTTATTACATATAAAGCTTTATAGTTTTCAATTGCAGACTTTTCAAATTTATTTCCAATAACATGATTTTTATAATTTTCATTTTTTGTTGATTTGGAATATTTTCGTTCAAGTTTTTTGGAACAATATAACGATAATTATTTGGATTTCATTTTCACTTAAATTCAAAGAGACAGCCTGAGAGATGCTAATTAATTACTTCTAAGAATTTTGCTTATATTTCATCAATTATTTTAATATTTTAAGTTAAATCTTTACTATTTTCATGTCATCAAATTTAAAACAGCCTAATTGCTACACATCTTAATACCACAGTTTATGTATCATTATCAAAACATAAGATTGTTTTAATCTTCTGAAATGCTTCTAAATTAAACGACTTTCAAAATAAGAATTTAATCTACATGAAAACATGAATTCTCCATAAAATATTATAAATATAAGAAGCAAAGTGGAAGAAAGAGATGTGCCAAAGAAGCATATATATATTTCAAGATTGATCATCATCATTTGATAGTTACGCCCAATTTAGCTCTCGAAAGGATCCATGGATTGATAATATAATATATTTGGTACAAGCCTCTAAATACTTACTGATATTCTTATTAAACACTTATCTTAACATGTGCATCCGTGCATTTTCTGAAGGTTTTAACTGTTCAAGGCGATATATTTTTTTGCGGTCCAAAGAAGAATCTGTTTTAAGTCAGAAACTCAAATACTTATAAAAAGTGAATTAAGTTTTTTGCATCAAAGGTTTAAGATCGATTCCGACAATTATTCACATGTGATTGGCTTTATGTATATGTAATTTTTTGTGTTTAATATTAACGCTAAAAATTTAAACTGAAGCTTCAAAAAATATTATAAATAGAGATTTTCGTAAAATTTTGTGCATTGGAAGATTATTCCAAATATTTAATTTTTGTATTTCTCTTTTAAAATTGACATATTTTTTTACATTTTTTATGATAAAATTGTAAAATGGCATTTGATCAATAACTTTATTTATCTCTTGTAGGTTTTCGTTTTAAATTAAAAATTAAATTTATTAGAAAGGTATATTATTAAGCACAAAAGCTACAGGGCGGTTTCGAGAAAAAACCTCTAGCTTATCTTCAGCGGCACTATGCTGATGAGATCAAAATAGGTCGAAACCGGTCTGCGGCAATAATTAATATTTAATTTTTTAATATAAATTTTTATCCTACGATTTTTGGCTTTGGGTTTCTAAAGTTAGTGTGATTTTCCCTTCTATTGTTCAAATTGCAATTTCAAAACTGTCATGTACAATATTTTTTTTCTTTTATGCTGGCAAAATATTTGTTACTCAGAAAATAAATCTGAGCAATTATAAATCAAATTACGATTAATTAGATAAATACTTGAAATAAAGTTTCAAATTCAATACTTTGGAGACAACAAATTTAGCAGTTTTCAATTTGGAATATTTAGCTTTATTACTTTTTTTACATCCTCAATGTAACAGTTTTAATTTAATAATTTTACATAATAGATGGTATATAATTATTTCTAGGATATTTGTAATAATCAAATAATTTGGTTTTCGATAATTTTTAAAAATTCTACAGTGTAAGTTTTCTTAAATATTTACATTTTTTATCTCGTATTTGAAGAACACAGCCATCACTAAATTTAAAACATCCCAATTTTCACAATCCTTACCAACAGAAACTAATTATCAATATAAGAGCTCTACGTTCTTATAATGATTAATAGATCTCAGTGTTAAGGATTGTGAGAATTACTATGTTTTTTAAGTTAAACGTTCTTAAAAATGAGAAATGACTTTATACAAAACTATCTTAGTAAATTACTAAAAGCATACAAATTAAAGTGGAAGAAAAATATGTATTTAAATTAGCAATTAAAAGGTAATTTCCATTTTAGTTGCACCAAAAGAGCTCTAGAAACAAATTTTGGATTGCCAGTTCGTGCTATTAACAATTATGTTTTACACATTTCATAGATACATTCATGATAATGATGTTTGCCACTTCGGACTACCTAAAAGTTTCCAGGCAGAATCAAAATATTTAATATAAACATCCAAATACTCACTTATGCCAATTATATTTCTCTGTTATTGGATTGTATTTTCTGTTGAGAAATAAATCATTATTATTATTATTATTGTTCCCTGTCAGCAATAGTGACCAACCGGTTTCGATTAATTTTGGATATCTTCAGCGTAGTGCAGTTGGAGACATGAGGCAAATGAGTTTTACAATGAGACATTGATTGATGGTTTATCACCGAAAAATCATGGGAATTGTCAACAGTCCACACAAACAATACTTAGATGACACCTTTATGGTAATGACTTACTGATGGTGTAAAAGAGGAACAGATAACACGATTCTATTACCAGGGAAGGAGTGACTAGAAGTGGCTAAAACCAGTTGACCTAAGTGTGTCAATCTCAGAAACTTAAGTACTGTTAAATATTATACCAGTCCTTTTCAATCAAAATATATATATAAGGAAGTCCTAGAACACTGGGTGACTTTTTTTAATTTATATAGCCAGTTTAATCTATTTTAAGTTTACGTATTTATTTAATGTCCTTACTTACATAGTCTCTTAATATTTTTGGCCACAAGAGACAGATTTTTAACAACTCGATCAATTGCAAATGATTGGATGAGAGGCGTAGGACCCAAAATGTCAATGTCATCTGTTTATCGCCGGATATGGTCTTTCCATTTTTATGTCTTTCTCTTACACTGTCTACGCAGGTTGGCAGTGAAAAACGAAGGAGTTAATTGGGCACAAGAGTGGCATCAAATTATGTTGAGTGACGAGTCCCAATTTTGCTTGTGGACCCACAATGGTCTTAGGAGGGTCAAACGGATGCATAGAAGATGTAATAGTCTAACATTTTTTGTGGAACGCAACACATCCTTCAGACAAGGACTGATGGTATGGGGGCAATGAGTTATAGTAGCAGAGCTACATTGATGGTAACCTAAACGCAACTGGTTACATTGCCAATATGCTATAACCCGTTGCGCTTCTTTCCTAAAGGGGCTGGAAAATCCCATTGTCCAACAGTATAATGCGTGCTCTCATAAGTTAACAGCTACAACAGATTTTTTGGAAGAAGTTAACATTACCTACCACTCACAACCTGCTCGATCACCTGATTTATCGCCCATTAAACATATATGGGATGCGATCGGTAGGCGACTGGATAATTTATCACACCCATAATTTGCACGATCTCCAGCTATGTATTCAAAAAGCTTGGGATGATTTACCACATGCAGCTATAAAGCTACAAAAATAATATTAGCTCCATTCACTAACTACCTGCTGTCAACGAAATTGGTGGGGGTTCTTAAGCTTTTACTTGATGAAAAATATAGCATAAAGATAGTTCTGTCTTTAAAAATAGGTAAGCATACATACAATTCACTAATAGTTTCTAATACTTTGAGAATTATAGATTTATATATTAAATAAGTCAAAAACTTTGGCCATACGTAGCCACTGTTGATCTACCTTATTCTAGAAAATTTTCAAAAGATGGTTGGTAATTATAGTTATTTGTCAAAAAAATATAATTTTGAACTTTGGACTTTCTAAAACAATGATTAAGGAAAATAATTGTGATCGTATTTTTCTTAGTTTAGAAATTTTATTTTTGCAGTTTTTGGAAAAGATTTCACAACTTTTAAAATTTTGTGTGTATATTTGTCATTTTGTGTTGTACTTCAAAAACAATTACAGATTTTGTACTGAATTTTAATTTTTATTTTTATGCCACCTTCCAAAATAAGATTTTTGTTTATCTATTATAATTATTATATAGATTTTCTAAACAAGAAAAGTATAACAAAGCGTTCAGCAAAAAAAAAGAAATGCTTTTTGCTAATATGTTTCATCACAGTAAATAAAATAAATAAGTCAACATAAAGATTAATGGCAAAGAACACCAAAATAAACAACTTACATGGAGCTTGATTCAAGAAGAGTCGAAGGGGGGATACAAGATGACCACATCGACATCAAACATTATTTTTTTAAATATTATATATAGATTAGGGTATGAGATCTATCTAAGGATGATAGTAACGACTAGAAAAAGAAAGTAATAGAAGGAAAACAACACACTGAGAATTGAAGTGAAGTGAATGAACGTTATTACTTACTATTTTTAAGTACTAGCTGAACTTTTTCTTCTTTACATTCTGCAAAGAAATAAAAAGTTACAGTCACCTCAGTTCTTGGAAAAGAGAACGATACATGAGTTGATGAGTGATGTGTTTCTTCTAGCTGCAATTAAATTCCTTAATTTCTGAGATTCTGAAGACTTTTAAATTTGCTAAGAAAAAAAAAATAATTCTTTAAAGAATGCAAAGTGTTAAATTTTAAATACAAATTTATATAAGAAAACCATAAAAATTGTTGTATTTTTCAAAATCAATCAGATATATTATTGATTTAACGGTTAAAGCACTAATAACCTTTCTTCAGACTTTTAAGTGTGAAGAAATTAAATTAATTTGACCTTCACCCAATCAATTTAAATATTTATTGTACAAAATCAAACACTTATTTACTTTGTTTATATATTTTTATTGATTATAGAAATAAACAGTGGTATACAAACAAAGTAACTAACTGTTTTATTTTGCATTTGTAAAATGTGTAACGATATAGAAGCCTCAAGTATCAACAAGATGTTTATTGTATTACCTTTTATATATCAAAAGAAATTTTAATCAAGAAGATTAATTCAATAATAATTAATAATAATTTAGTTTAGAGAAAAGATCCTTTACAAGAAGTAGAATTTGCATAACAATTCGAATATAAAAAATAATAATTTAACACAGAAATTCTCAATGTTACTCCGTACCTAAAATGTATTTAGAATTTGAATTTAGAATTTGGATTACTAAATTGATTACAATCATGTGTTAATCCTGGTTATATAAATTGAAATGGCCTGGAAGAGAAAAAAATTAACCTTCCAAAGATATTCTAGCTGTAAATAAAGTACAACAGGAATGCTTTTTATATCATAATTTTGTCCACGATTTAAAAATTTCTATTTTGTTTTCATTATATGGTTTGGTAATTTTGTTAAAATTGTCACCTTTCTTTTTTCGCTTTCCTGTATTAACTATATCAATTTTTGAACGTTTTGTGCTAGGCATGTATATATATTTCTTATCTTTCCATCTTAGTGTTACAAACCGTGGGTGATCTTTATTTAATTTTTTTATTTCAACAATAGCTACAATGTTTAATAAATATTCTTAAAGAAAACTTAACTTACATCCTATAGAAACAAAATAGAAGGTATTCAACTATATGCAACACAGATGTATTCTGTTGGGTAATAAATTATTATTATTAAAACATCCCTCGTTGATTAAATTGTAAAATTAATTGTGTAAAAGCTTGAAAGCTTGAAATTCGTTTAAAATAAGCTTTAGTTATATTCAGTATAACACTATTTTACCTCCGGTTGAATTTGTGTGGATCAATCTGTAACTGGGCAAACGCATGTTATTTTTAGACGAAAAATTTGACACGATTCACGTCGTAATGAATGAGTAACAGTGACTTTCCGAAGCTTTTACGCCCCCGTGCGCCCTCCCTGTAAAATCGATACTCATTTTCGCCGGGCGGGAAGCTCTTATCAAATTAAGGCGCCTTTCAAGAAGAAAACAAAAATCCATACAGACGGTGCAGAAAAAAAAGTGCTCGAACATTAATAAACACGCAGAGTTCCTAAAAGAAAATTCCTGAAGGGAACGACGTTTTCTATTAGAGATAAGGATGTTTATGATAGTTTTATTCAGTTTCATAAGGTGCTTGAATTATGTAGAGCTCTACATAATAAAGCAAAGCTCTTTAAACATCCGCGTTTTATTAATTTAAGTGCGTAATGGAGTTTCGCAAAGTAACAGCCTCATCAATCCAATCATTCCATAAGGTACCTTTAATTAAGAAAACAGGCAATGTTATGAATAATGCATTTTTGATTATATTAAATATAATTTCCAAAAATTTAAAGAAAAAGGCAATAAACATATAGATATAATGTGAAGAATAACATTTGTTTTGTTTCATAATGTGTTACTCTTCACCTAATTTTAATATGTTTCCATCAAGAGTGTAGTGCGACAATCATCAACTTTAAATATATAGATATACAGTGGACGTCATCATTAAGTGTAGGAAAAATTAACCAAGGTTTCATAGGGGTAAAACAAAGTAAGTAACCTAATACAGCTTAGTAACAAAATACGTCCTGAAAAAGATATGGTAGACACAGATGATTCAACTAAAGTTCAAATTAACAGGAACTACATTTTGTTAAGGATATACTATTAAAACAAGTACAGTTTCTTTTAGTAGTTCTGATTCTAAGATGTATCTCAGATTAGTAGCTACCAACATCAATTAAATAAAATGGTGATGTGGTCATCATAGTACTTTCCCTATATTTTACTCGAAAACTATCAGTTTTACGTAAAATGGCTATTTTTAATCATTTCTTCACTTTTGAATTTTGAATAAGAGAATCCACCGAGCTCATAAATTATAAAATAGAAACATAAATAATAAACAAATGACACTTAAAAGTTAGTAAATGACTGTTGGCAATTGATAAATCAATCTTGGTAGTCAACATTTACCAATCAGTAATTACCTGTTTTCAGTTGATACTTAATACTTGACTGATGACTATTAAGTGTTTTCATATTACAAATGACATTTATGACATTTAGAAATTTGAAATTTATAGTTGATACTAGATAAATTGTCAAATTTACGTTGAACAAATGATTGTTGGCAATTTTAAGTTGATAAACGATTTTTGGGAATTGTGATATAAAAGAAAATAAATAAATAAGAGTTGTTTTCACTTATAAATGACAATAAACAAATGAAAGCTAACAGTCAAATTACTGCTGGTAATAGACACATCAATGTCGGTAGATAACTTTTGCCCATGAGTAATTACTTGCTTATAATTCATACTTAAAAGTTTTCATTTGACTATTATTTATTCTTCTTTTTAAAATAATACATATTAACAAATTAACAGACATAAAATTTTGGTCAAAAGAAGCAAATGACAGTTGGCATTTGGTAATTTCTAATTGACAATTGTGACATAATAAATTTATGATTATTTGCTATTTGTGAAATAATATTGACTTATTAATTTATCGATTTTACTTTATATTTGAGTCATACAATGCCAATTGACAGTTAATATTTGGTAATTGACTATTAACGATTTATTTGACAAATAACAGTTGGCATTTGGCAATTTGTAATTAACATAATAAATTTATATTTGACAGTAAGCAGTTAATATTAAAACATGATTTTCAGAACTTTTTAAATAATAGTTGAACAATGATAACAATTGTCAGTTGACAAATGATTATTCGCAGTTGATAAATGACAAATAACATTTGACAGTTAACAAATGATTCTTACAAATTGTTTCCCTATAAGTTAAAGGTTTACAGTTAATAGTAAATGATTGGTATTGAGAACTGACAGTAAACAAACAACAATTGGATGTTTAAAAATGATTGTTGAGAATTGACAAAAAAATTAGCAGTTGTTATTTCCTAACTACTTACTTCCAATTTACAGTGGATACTTAAGAGTTAGTAGTTGAACATTCATTGTTTTTAATTAACAAATAGTTAGAAATTTATGTATACTAAATGGCAGTTATTTAACTCTTAAGAGTTGTCAATTGACAGTAAACAGTTGGAAGTTTAATAAATGTCTGTTAATAATTGATAATAACAAATGCCAGTTGTCTATATATGTCAATTATCAATACCTTTATTAACGGGATTCACCCTGTACATTTTGAAAAATAAAATGTCTAAATGTTTTTTTTGATTTTTTTAGTTTAAATATATTTTTGAAAAAAAAAATTTTTAGGCTATTTTTACATGGTAAGTTAGAGTTAACAGTTAATACTTTTACATTTAACATTTGATAATTAGCAATTAGCAATTAACTACGGTAAACAGTTTATATCAAACAGTTGATAGTTGGCAGCTGATGAATGACAGTAAACAAAGGAGAATTGATAAATTACTATTGGTTATGGACAACTAAAAGTTGGTAGCATTTGCCATTTAACCGTTGATAAATGACAGTTGGTAAATAAGAAATGGCAGTTGACACATAGCACTTTATACTTTAAAAGTAAATAAAGGATAGTTCACGAAACATTACCTTTATTAGCTGACAGATGAGTGTCAGCAGTTAATAAATAGCGATTAGTAATTGTTACAGTTAATATACTAAACAAACCAAACTAATAATTGAAAGTAAAATAATGGCAGTCAATAGATAAATGACTTTTCGGATATTTATAAATGAACAATTATTGACTATTATTATTATAAAGTGATAGTTGACAAATGTCATTTGCCGGTTAGTGGTTGATAACTGACAGTTAGCATATGATAATAGGTAATTGGTTTTTGACAAATAAATATTTGCAGTAGGCAAATGGCAGTTGAAATTTGACGGTTGACAACTCAATACTTAACACTTGACTATTGGTATATAGAAGTTAACAAATAAGAATTGTTTCTTGGTAAATATTTTCTCATATCTAGAAGTTTGAAATTTCAACTTTTTACAACAGTTGACACGTGACCGTCGAGAAATGATTAGTTGTAATGACAGTTTGTAGTTGTTCATTGATAGCAATGAGTAAGGCATGATAAATGATAGTTGATAATTGACAAATGAGGCAATGAGTTGACAAATGACAGTTGAAACGTGATTGGAAATAAGAAAATGACAATTGGTTGTTAGTTGATATTAAAAAATAGTTAAGCATCACTGTTAGGTATTGACAAATGATTGCTGATAGTTGACCAATGATTCTGTCAGTTAACAAATGACAGTTGGCATTTGAACATTGATTATTGGAGATTGGAAAATGATAGTTGGTAGTTATTTTATAATGTTAAAATGATTATACTTGACTGTTAGGTATTGATAGATGGTAGCTTATAATTAATAAATAATGCTATCAGTTAAAAAAATGATAGTTGACAGTTAAAAATGATTATGAGAAAATGGAAAATGTCAGTTGCTAGTTTTTAGTTCGTGAAAATGTATAACAGTTATTTATTGTCAACTGACAGCTCATAATTAACGAATTGTCAGTTGACAGATGACAGTTGACAGTTATAAAGTCGTTATTAAAAATTAGAAAATAATAGATGGTAAATGTTAGTCGATGGTGAAAAGTTTACAATTAACTGTTAGGTATTAATAAATCATAGCTCAAATTTAACAAATGATGCTATTATTGCATAAATGACAGTTGTAAGTTGAATACGGATTATTTGGAACTAGACAATGACAGTTGGAAGTTGTTAATTGATGTTAAAAAGTTTACACTTGACTGTTAGGTATAAACAAATGGCATCTGATAATTGCAAATGATGCTACCAGTTAAAAAATGATAAACTTGATAGTTGAAAATGACTATTGGAAATTAAAAAAAATAAAGTTGGTAGCTTTTAATCATTTTTAAAAAGTTCACACTTGATTCTTAGTCATTGACAAATGACAGCTGATAATTGACAAATAATGCTATCACTTGACAAACGACACTTGGCAGTCGAAAAAATTATAAAATAAAAGTTGGTGATTGTTAGTTGTTTTGAAAAGTTTATTACAAATATTTACAAATAACAACTGATAATTGACAATTTATGCTTTTAATTGACAGATGACAGGTAATACTTGAAAATGATTATTAAAATTTGGAAAATGACAGTTACTTGTTCTTAGTTGATGCTATAAATTTAGACTTGACTATTAAATTTTAACATATGATAGCAGATAAATTACAAATGATGCTATCAGTTGACATTTGAAAATGACATTTGGTAGTTAAATCAGGTATTGGCAAATGATGGCAGATAATTGACAAATGATGTTATCACTTACAAAATGACAGTTGATAGTTGAAAAATGATTGTTGGAAATTGGAGAATTGACAAATGTCATCGGATAAATGAAAAGGGATGTTATCATTTGAAAAATGACAGTTGACAGTCAAAAAACGATTATTGGAAATTGGAAATAAAAACTCTTGGGTATTGACTGCTGTTTAATGAAAAATGATGTTATTAATTGGCAAATGACAGTTGACTGTATTGATTGTAACCCCTGATAATTGACAAATGACAGTTGATACTTAAAAAAGATTATTGGAAATTGTTAAATGACAGTTGGTAGTTGTTAGTTGATGTTACAAAGTTAACACTTGACTGTTAGGTACTAACAAATAATAGCTCATTAATGATAAATGATGTTATCAGTTTACAAATGACAGCTGACAGTTAAAAAGTGATTATTGCAAATTGGAAATGTCAGTTGAAAGTTGTTCGTTGATGTTAAAAAGTTAGACTTTACTGTTAGATATAATTGATACTGGTAGAGCTACACTCTTGATGGAACGAGATATGTAAATTCAATTTTTTTGTACTTTGAAAATGATCAGGAATGATCGAAACACGTGTCAGGTAACTGAAAATAAAAATATTATGGAACTTAACAAGTGTTTTACCCCATTGAATTTACTGTTAGATATTGACCACTGACAGCTTATAATAACCAACCATTACTCTTAGTTAACAAATACCAGTTGATTGTTAATTTTTATTGAAAATTGAAAAAAAAAAATGTTAGTTATTACTTGATGTTTTAAAGTTAACACTTGTTAGGTAATGACAAATGACAACAGATAATTGACAAATGATGCTTCCAATTGACAAATGACAGTTTCTGCTATTAGTGGCCAAATGACAGTTGATAGTTGAAAAATTATTGTTGAAACTTGGAAAATTACACTTGGTAATTATTTGTAATAGATTTTTCATGTAACTCTAATAGTTTATTAGCAATTGGCAAATTTTTTTTTTTTTTCTCAAAAGTTAAGAATTTTATAAAAAATATGTTTTAATAAAACTTGTTCAGTTCTTCATTCCCTTTATTTTTTATTTGAAAAAATTTATAATATTTTTTATATTAAAAGAAATATCGGAAAAAAACAAAAAACGGCCTCGAGTAAACATCCACTTCCGGTTCATGAATGTTCACCAAAAGCTTTTCAGTTCCAGTTTTTAACGACAAAACCTTAAGTTTAAAGTTTCATCTCAATCGGATCATTCGTTTTTGAGATACAGCGCCCACAGACATTTTCATGCACGAAAACAATACTTCCCCTATATATACTATATAGGAAAAGTAAAAATTAACATAATAATAATGCTGCTCTTCATCCTTTGTTAAGGGGTGCTATTGATGTTCCAACCTAATCTACACTTGCCTAAGCAGAATTTTAACCCACGGCATCGAATCTAGTCGAGTGCGCTACCAGCTTCACCACCCAGAAATATGATATTTTTTAATTGATTGATGAGGCTTATAAATGTTGAAAGTTCATCTTCACTTTATATTAATAAAACTATATAAGTACTTTCAATAATATATTGTAAGACGCTACATTTGTTTCGTCACACTGTGGCTTCTTCAGGCTTTCTTCTTCGCCTGAAGAAGCCACAGTGTATATAGTTTTATTCATATAAAGTGATGATATTTTTTGTGCTGTAAGTATTCACATGCAATAATTATCTCACAGCAAACTATGCGTTCTAAAAAAAAATCTCCTTAAAGATATTCAGCGAAATTAAGTAGTTACACAGGACAAAGGTCGGATTTGTCCTGAGTAATAACATCCCGACTCAATTTTTTTCCTTTAAGGTTCTGCTAGATTACATTTTCACCATGCTGAAGGAAAGTCTTCTTATATGGAGAGTAACACTGGTTTTGTTCCATAATGTTTTTATTCTCAGTTGCCTAACACGTGTTTCGGTTTTCGAAGACCATTATCACAGTTGAACTAATTAAAATTAAGACATGTACAAATAAGTCTTCTTATTATCTTTTCAAGAAGCTACCAAAAAAAGAATTACATGTATTTGGCATCCTCATGACGAAGAGTATTTATAATGGTAAGAATTGCTTGCAAACCAAAAAGCTGTGTTGGGATAATTTTGGATTGACTAAACCAAACCAATTGCAGCACCCTCTCCTTCCAACCTCACCTAATCCTTAAAATGTTGATTACAAACAACAGAAGTTTTTAAAGAATTTATATTATTAGCCCTGTCTTGATGGTGTCTATTTTATCATAATTTAAGTTGTAATATTTAGCCATTTTCTGGAGCAAAGAAAGTATAGAAAAGTAAATACTCCTGTATTTCTGAAGATAAATATTTAAAGTTAAGTACCTTGATTGTTATAGTTAATTTCAGTTAATAGTCAATTCAATTTAAATAACAAAATTAATTATTATAGTCAAGGTACATACTTTAAAAACAAATATTTTCAACAGATTCTATAGCATTGAAGAAGTCTGATTTTGATATCGATGCTGAGGCTGGGACTTTTAAAAAGTTTAGCCATTTTGTTAAAAGCAGCTCTTGTTTCCTCAATGTTGCATCTAATCTTATGTGAATAGTCCCAATCCTTATTGATCATGGTTCCCAAGTAGGCAAACTGAGATACCTTCTCTATTAGTGTTTTGTTGATCATTAGTTGGCACTTTTTATTTGCCTCTTTACTAATTACCATTAATTAAGTTTTACTCATGTTAATTTCTAAACAATAGCAATTTTTATTCTGTTCGTTTGTTCTTGTAAGCTACTATAGGTGAGTATCACAGTATCATCTGCGTATCAATTGGTGTTAACTCGGTATTCTCATGGTCTTTTCCTGATTAAAGATTAAATATGAGCGGCGAAAGACTGCAACTTTGCCTAACGCCTCGAAGAATACTGACAGCATTGGTTTGCTCCTTCGCGTCCATCTTGATAATAGTTACCTAACTCCAGTATAGGTTCTGGATGGTCATAATATCTTTATTCTTTTCTTTGTCTTTAATCTAAGTATTTTATGTTTTCTCTTAAAATTTTAAGTTAAGGTTTCACAAATTGAGTACTTATCAGTTATCAGCATATGGTTGCATCGAAACATCGTAAAATAGATCCTCATCAAGGCCTAGAAATACATATTTTGCAACTTCATAGAATATATAAGATTAGAAATAAACAACTAACAACCAAAGTTTGAATAATTTTTGGGCCTTTTTTTATTTCTAGCAGTGATGTTAACCAACTCGTTTAAAAATAAACTAAATTTTTTTCTAATTTTTTAACGCCAACTTCTTTATAAAAGGTTTTATAACATCACGAAAAGGGATGATTTCAATATCTTTCTGCTAAAAGAATTAAAGTTAACTAACATTTTATTACAAAAAGCGTTTTCCTCCCGAAAAATATGTTTTAAAGCTATTTTTTGTTACTAAGTAGTAATAATAATAATAAAATTTCCAAATAAAACACAATTGAATCAATATTTACGACAATTTTAAACATACATAGAAACATAAGTGTTGCTTTGATAGCTGTACTATTTGTAACACGCAAATTACTTTTTTATCATTCAATATCTGTCGAGGTATTAGCCAGAGAAGTAATTGTTTCAAATTAATTTGTTTTCTAGTCTTAGTAAGACTCACTGTTGTAGATTCACGAAATGTTTTCGTGAGTTTTTAATAGTTTGAAATAGTGTAAAAGTCTGGGGGAAAATAAAGTTTATTTGTGTTTGGGGAAACCAGTGTTTTCATCAAACCACCCTCCCAAGGACACTACAATTAGCAACAAATATCTTAAAATAGGTACTTTTACCATTACGAGTCTGATTCTTCACTGGAATATTGGTTTAAATTGAAGCCAATGAAGAAATACATGATTGACACTAAGTTTTTACAAGTGACTCGAGTTTCGATTAAGATCTAGTCATGAAAATTATCAGCTCTTAATCTTGAACGAAACTCGAGTCACTTGTAAAAATGGTGATGTGGACATAACACAATACTTTCCCTATATTTGCTCAATTTTGAATTCTTTACAATTAGCTCCTTATTCGCAATAAGCACATTTTTAAATTAAGAACTTTACAAAAAAAAAAAATTTTTCGGTTTTATATTCTCGTTAACTTCTGTTTGAAAAGTTGTCTTATTTTTCAAAATTTCTTAAATTTCAAAATTTGTTTGAATAAATCTATTAAATTTTGCAATAATGTTATGTTTATTTATGTTTTACAACTTTTAATGAAAACCCTCGCTTATGTTTTACTGATTGGAGGGTGGGTTAGAGGCCACCCACCTCTACATACATATATATACATATTACTTTAATTACTGATCGCCTCGTGGTTTTCAACAAATTTAAATACAAAATTTGAATAAAAGAAAATTGACAAAGTAAAATTTTTGATAAATTTAATGGTTGCGGCCGTTACTACGTGGTAATCCATACTAAGGAATTATTAGATTTTTTTAATTTTTAAAAGAAGTCTAGAACCCTCAAGAAAAGATTTCTACAATCAAATTTGCTAAAAAGTTCTAGAACCTTCAAGAAAATGTTTGCAATTTAGAAGATAAGAAGATAACCTTGAAATCTGAAGGAGAAATTTCTGGAAATTTCCTGAACCCTTGGAAAAAAGTCTAGATTTCTAAATTTTCTAAAATTTCTAGAGCCTCCTAAAAATTTAGAAGACCAGTTAAAAAATAACTTGAAATCGGGAAGAGATATTACTGAAAATTCCTTAAACTTTGTCGAAAATAAGAAGAGTCCTAGGGGAAAATTTTCTAAAAAATTCTAGACCCTGCAAGAAACATTCCGCAATTTAGAGCTATCTAAATATTTTTATTGCCTCTAGTTAAAACAAAATGTTGAATTCTAGAGAAGCAATAACTGAAATTTACCTGAATTCTCGAATAGAAGACGAATTAAAAAAAACATTTAAAGTAAAAGAAAATCTTCGTAATTTATAAGAAAAGTTGAAAAAAAAAATAATTTGGGGAAGCAGTTATTGGCCATTTTCTAAACTAAACTTTTAGAAAAAAAAATTCTAGAAAATCCTAATGCCTCAAAGAAAATCTTTACAATTTAAATTTTTTTTATAAAACCTCGAGAAAATAATCTATATTTCCAGAGGAAAATTCTAAAAATTCAAGAGCCTCAAAAAAAAAACTCTGCGATTTAGAAGTTGAAAAAATTTGAAATTTGTGGAGAAGAAATTATTACTCTCGAAAAAAAAGTCTAGATTTTTCAAACAAAATTTTCCAAAAGAACCTTCATTTAAATCTTCGCTTCACTTCCTGGAAATGTCCCAAATTCTACAAAAAAATCTACATTTCTAGAAAAAATATTCTAATAACTTCGCAATTTAAAAGACAGCTTAAAAAAACAATCTTGATATCTGGAGAAGAAATAACTGAAAAGAGTCTAGGAGCAGGTTTTCTAGAAAAATCTATAGCCTCCAAATCTGAACAAAAGTTACTGGAAATTTGTGAACTCTCAAAAATAAGTTTAAAATATTTGAGCACTGAAGGAAATCTTTGCAATTTATAAGACAATATTAAAATCTGGAAGAGAAATTACTGGAAACAGCCTCAAAGTAAATTTTTAAAAATATTGAAACGAACTAAAAAATCTAGAACTCCCGGATAAGACCTTTGCTAAAAATTCTGGAAATATGACGATAAAATTACTGTAAACTTCTAGAATCCTCCAAAAAAGCTTTAGAAATCTACAAAGAAAACTTTTGAAAAATTCTAGAATCCTCGATCAAAATTCTTTGGAAAGGAAGATGAAAAAACTGAAAATATCTAGGAGGAATTCCTGAAACTTCTAGAAGCCTCTAAATCAGTTCTAGAAATTTTGAAGAAAATATCCTAATAAATTGTAAAGTTAAAAAAAATCTTGGAAGACTTTCTGAATAATCTAGAACTCTAGAATAAAATCTTTGCTAAACATTCTGGAAATATCTATTTATTTATTAGATAAGAAAAAAAATACTGTACACTTCTAGAATTCTCAAAAAAAGTTTTATAAATCTAAAATGAAATCTTGTGATAAATTCTAGAAACCTCAATGTAAAAAAACTAAAAGTATGGATCATATGAGAAAATTATAGAAATTTAGAAGAAACATTTTCTAATAGAAAAAGTTGGATCAAAATCTTGTATAGAAACCACGAAGTAATTTCTATAAATAAATATAAATAATGATTTTCTAAAAAAATTTGAAACTCTTAAATAAAATCTTTGCTAAACTTGTAAACATTTCTAGGCTTCTCGATGAAAATTCTTTGGAAAGGAAGTTGCAATAAAAAATAAAAGTATGGAGGTGAAATTACTGAAATTTAAAGAAAAATCTAAAACATTTTCTGAAAAATTCTAAAATTAATTTTTTTCGCACAAATTAAGAACTTTACGAAAAATATGTCTTAATAAATCTTGTTCAGTTTATTATTCCTTTTAACCTTTGTTTGAAAAGTTATGTAATATTTTTCAAACTTAGAAAAATATCGAAAATAATTAAAAAAACGCCTCGAGTAAACATCCACTTCCAGTTTATGAATGTTTACCAAAAGCTTTTCAGTTCTAGTATTTAATGATAAAACACTATCATGCGTTTTTGAGATACAGCGCCCATAGATATTTTCCTGCATGAAAACAATACTTTCCCTATATATTCTATATAGGAAAAGTAAAAATATAGTTTGATATCAACATAAAAAGTGTTTTATTTAAGCATAAAAAACAAGAAGTTTAGTCATAAGGATACATCCCTTTCTTACTAAGCCCTCAGTACACCCTTATGTGCTAACTTATTAACCATTATCTCCACGACAACCTCCAAATCTTTTAGCTGATAACCTTAGTTAAATCATTTAAACTTATAAAATAGAACTTTCTCGATCCCGTCTCGGTATCATTATTGTCAAGATTACAACCGCCTTTCAGATTTTGTATAACCTTAAGGAACTTCAGTGGTGCTTTCGTATTTCTGGACATATTACTAAATCTATAGCTTGGTATAGCTTCAGATATTTGTTCTCTGAACCTAATTTTAACAACTAAAATAGTTACTGCGTTATAGTTGGATACCATGAAAGTCTTTCCTCAAATTTAACTTTTAACTTAGCTTACTATAATGATCAATTAATAATAACCCTTATTTTTATTTTGAAAAAATACATATCTTTTCGATCCAATTTCAATTCTTTCCATTCTATTCTTTGTTTCTCCTACTTTTGTTCCATTTCTAAAATAGGGTTTCAACATTATTTTATATAAACTTTTTTATATGTAATACAATCTTATATGATGTTTATTGAAGGTATTGTCTGAAAATTCAATTGGCGATGGGTTGTACATAACGGCGTTGCTCTTCAGGTATTTGCACTCCTGTAACTTTTCTGGCAATAATCTGAAGAACTTTTGAATGTTATAATTGACTCCAATTATTTGTTATATGGATTCCGATGTCTTGTATCCGATTTTCGTGATGTTAAGTCACTACCAATCTGCATTAACTCATAAGGCTTAAGATTTATTATTGGAAAGTATCCTCTACCTTTTCAATTAATGTTATATTTCAAAGTTTGTTGGTAGTGTCTTACTTTTATCTATTGCATTAGCAATTTGCACAAGCCCTACAATGCTTAGAACAGTTTCATGGTTTCGTTCTATATATTGCAATTTGCTGTAATGATCCTTGACTTCTTTGATATACATATTCGCTTATTGATACATGGTTATAAAACGTAGTTACATCATATTAGTCTTGGTCCTGTTTCCCACTTATTGTACGGCCAGGTTAAAGTGGTTCTTAAACCCTTTCAGGTTTGACTTTAATCTTTCCTCTGTGCCATTTACCAATTGTAGTACAGTTAACATGACTCCTTCTACGTGGTTTTGTTTCTGTATCAGTTTCTGTTGATTCTCATCCAACTTATCGAAAACCAATCGTATTTTGGTATTTATGCTTTCCTATTTAAGCACTGCGTGATGTGGAATGAAGTATTCTGGTTAGCCGTTTGGACTGACGGGTTTCATGTTGCCGATATACTCTTGCATAAACTTGTGATATTCTTCTTACATTTTAAATGATTTAAGCTTCTTTTCTTATTGCAAAAATCTTGCTATTGATCGATGTTGTTATTCCTCTAAAGCTGGCAGTCTGTTCATCAATGGTGATACATAGTAGCATCCATCTGATTTCATTTTTGACGTTAACTGCTATTCACATAATGTATCATCTGGATTTCGCCAGGATTTTCCTCCATTTTCCAAAATTTTGTAATGTCTGGAACTGCTGCTACTTTGGTTACCATGCATCTTTGTTCTTTGCATGGTAAATAAATATTGCCTGATATAATCCAGCCGAATTCCACCATTTAACAAGATGTTGCCATAATATTTTGTTCCCAACAAGATATCGATTTTTCCTGGACTCTGGAAAATGGGATCAACCAAGTCACACCTTTCGAGATTGACTTCTTTGCGAGGTGTTGTTGGGTGCAATCCAGTGATTTTTCGTAGAACATGAAGTAGAGTATTTAATTTGAATTGATGAATCAATGAAACCAGATGTCAGTTGTACATTGATTTTTGACTTTTTATGCAATGTTGTCACCTATAGTCTGTTCGTTGGATCTTCCGTCGTACGTCACAAACTATCGCTTCAAAAAACGACGAAAGTTTTACAGTGCGTTCTTTTTCTAACGCATTTGATTTACTTTATCAGACTGAATGTTTTTGTGTCGATTTTCGAAGCGATATTTTGTGACGTAGGACGGAAGATCCAACGGATGGACTATATTACTGTTACTGTATTGTAGGATCCTTTCTTCGGAAGGTCCAGTAGTTGTGCTCTTTGTTCGGTCACAAAGTGAGCATTGATCGATTAAACCCCTGACTACAATTTGATTCCCTTAGTTGGTTGTTTCTTGTATGAGTGCGATAAGCACGAAATCTTCATTCGCGGGTACGTCAACTGCATATGTGTTGCTTCTATTCCGGTTTAGATGGCGTCTTGGTTGTAATGGCGGATTCATTTTGTTGCTTAGTGACGATCTGAGATTGAGTTCACGGGCAATTGGGTGTGATGATAACCGTTGCAGATCTTACAACGAAACGGTGTTGCTTATCATGGAGGTTTTTCAAATGCAAGCGTGAAATTTGTTTGCATTGTGTTTGATCCACTAATTTATCTACTCGTTACGAGTAGATGATGATTGCTATAATGCCTTTCCGGTGTTTCCCAAGCGGTTAAGTAATTGGCTCCGCTTATGGGAATTGATTAATTAAGCGGATTCTCCTCGCACATACCCTATTAGGTACTCGAATTTTTCGACTACAGATTTCTCTAAGCAGTCATACAGGTATGTTTTAGCATCCATCTTCATAAATAATGCTTCCTAGGCTACATTACCGATGATGACGTTGGTGCTGGCTAACGCAAGCCGTAAATTGTCTACTGGATGGCCATGCAATTTCGATGCGAGATATCCAGGAGTCAAGTTGTGGTTTGTTGAAGGATTGAAAGGAGGTAGTTCTGTGGTGTTTATTGACGCTGGGTGTAAGGCAGCGGATATCAAACAGGAGAAATTGTTCACTGAGGGACTTAAGTTTTTCGGTGAGTAACTCGAGCCAAAGCAGGTTTGAATTTGATTTATTTCTTATGGTTCTGGCTTTTTATATACAGTATTTGTTTGTTTATTAACTATGTTAAAACATATTAAGGCTAACAATTTACAAAAGGCATATAATTATATTTACACATTGAAAATATTTAGAAAGAAATTTAGAAAGAAGCGTTCATTGTTGCTTAAATACCAAAGATGTTGCGTGTCCCTTATTGGTTCTCGTTAGATCGGTTATTACTTTCGCCATAAAGGGATAATAATTTTTTGTTTTGGATTGGTTTTGGGACATGTTTGTCACTGTATGGAAAAAAATTCAGATCCGTCTTCCAAATTGTCAAAAACCCCCATAAAATGTTGTCTTTTGTGCAGAATGAAAAATTTATCCCTAGTTAATCTTTACAAAAACTTTAAGTATGTGTTTTCTCCCAACTTTAAATCCTAGATTTGGACCATAAAAGATAAAGTGATATAAAATAAGAAAAAAAAGTACTTAACTCGTTTGATTTTTCCTTAAATATCCACAATTTAGATAATTTTTATCCAAGTTTATTGCACTTTTATTTAAGCTATATGCAATTGAATTAACTTTAATTGGAAAAATTATGTATATTTTCAATTGACTATCAGAGAGTAAGGAATCTAAGTGTTTAATTTTAATGTACAAAATATCAATTCTTGTTCAATTATTGACAAAATATGACAATAAAAGCCAAAAATTGTTGTGACAGAATTAATAATTTAATAAATCAATATTAAATCGCAATTGAAATAAATAACAATTTAATGTTTATCATTGTTACTGTTATTTTTCGCTGTTGACAATCAATGAAATTAGTGAAACAATTAGACAATAGATGTCTCTGTACTTACCAGAAATTTGTACGTTTTATTCCACAGAAAAAAATATCTATATTTTTCCTTTTCACCTGTCTCCAATATAGTTTTACAAATCAATAAACTATTGCTTTTTATGGTAATATTTAAAATCTATGCATTGAATAACTCCATTTGCTAAAGTATTCGAATATCAGCTTCAATTTTGATTTAATCAATAAATAAAACTATGCAGCATAGAATAAATCATAAATTTTTTAGTACGTTATGTAAATAATTTTTAAAATCAAATATAAACAAAACTAGGGAATAAAAGAATCATCATTAGAGAAAACAATTTTTATTTAAAAAATATGTTTTATTTCGTCTATGTTACATTTCACAAAACGCTCGCTCGATTTCGTTACAAATGTACATACAAATCGGTTGTGGTTGTTGTTGCTTATTATTTCTTTAAATATATATGTTTATATTCAATTATCATTAATATTTTACATGTTCCTACAAAACAATAAAAAATATCACTCGCTATTCTCGATTAGTCAATCGTTTAATACACTAAGAATTGACATCACAATATAAAACATATAAATCTAAGTCTATTTGTGATAAGCCACTAATTATCAATATTACATCAACATGTACATAATACAATCACACGTATAATTATTGTTTATATTTATTACACATATCAAAATAAAAGGGAACGTATTACAAAAAAGGAAGATTTTATTTAGAGAGGGAACGTCAGCACAAACTATTCTATCTAGTAGTTTTTAAATTTCAGAAGGATCTTGGATCAATTTTTAAGTTTATCCTGTAAAGTGTAGAAATTAAGCAATAGATTTCAGCAAAAAAATATGACAAATAATTGTTATAATGTAATAAATTTGTAGTAAATTTTAACACATCTTTCTAAAATCTGTTTGTGGAAGGAAATTCAGTATGTAATATTATTGCAGCAATTAACTAAGGGTAGATTTATTGAATTAATTTAGTAATGAATAAAATAAATAGGATTACTGAAAATATGATTGATGATGGAAGCCATTACTTTATCATCTTGAAGATTAGGAACTTTAAGGAAACTATCCATTCTACATGTGATATAACCAAAATGTAGTTTCTTTAAAGTTTCTTATTACTGAAAAAGTTAAATAAATACTTTAATTATTTTATCATACAGCGTTTTAAATAATTTTAATAAAATAATATTATTAAGGCGAAAAGACCAATGGTCGATAACCAATTCACAAATTTAATCTAAATTTGTTATTGTATAGTCAATATTTTATTACGTAGTGCATCCATTTGTCAATAAATATCAATAAAGATGTTTTTGTTGATATCATATTTATATTATAATTAATATTATTTTCAAAATGGGTGGAGTAAAACATGGATCAAAAAAAGTGTTTTACTCCACCCATTTTGAATATATAGTTTCATCAAGAAAGTAGCAGAAGAAGTATTGAATATAATATTATTTTATTTATTTGAAACAAATAATTTGTTCGTATTATTTGAATATTTTTTTGCTGAACTATTATAGATATGTATTAACTATTGGCAGTATACTAACGATAATACTATTTTTCACTTTAAATTTCTAAAAATACAGGATAGCGATTGTAAAAGCAAGCATTTTATATCATAAGACATATACAGTAATTATCGCATCACAGACGACAATTACTATTTTCAAATGCATACGAAAACCCTTCGAATGATTTAGTATGGAAATTTTAAGCTCTGAAGAAAGGCACTAAATGTAAAGAGGCAACTACATATCGATCTGTTACAGTGTATTCGAAGTACAACAGTGTTTATTAAGTTTACATTGATATATTTCATTAATACAAATACGAACTGCTTTAAAATGATATTCGGGGAATTTCAAGAAATACACTTCTACACCAGTGTGTTTATACAAACGCGCTAAAAATAAAGTAAGTGTAAGTAATATAAATTGTCTGAAAATAAACTTTAACGCCACGCGGCGCACTCAGAGCTGAAACGCTGAAAATGAAGGGGAAATTGCGCATTTTCTTTACGTTTTCCACCTCTTGCTAATTGTACCCTCGCGGAATTTTCCACTCGTCGCCCTTTCTTCAAGAGGAGAAACGCTGCGCTTTTTCCCACCCGCGCAATAAAAAAAAAACCTCACGTACGTTACGAAATTAAATCATTGGCTTGCTTTTTTTTAATGAGGGATGTTTCGAGAAAATTTCTGACCTTGAAAAATAATAATCATCATTGTTTAATCATTAAATAAAAATCAATTATTGTTTTAATTATTAATTGTGTAGAATTGAGTTTAATTAAACTGAAATAATTGCACTGATTTTATGAGATTTGTAGTAATTTGAAGCTTATATAGATAAACACTAAACATCTACAATTTTTTTGCGATTACAACTTGCAACTTGCTTCATACAATTTTGATATAAAGCTGAAGCATTTTTTTTATTGCGTTTAAGATTGAGCACATTTTTTAATCTATTTTTGAGCTGATTTTTTCAGAAATATGTATTATTTTGAAGTTTTAATTGAATTGAATTTTAGATTTTTTCTTATGAAAATTAGAATTATTTTTGTTAGTGAAGTTTTGCTTGGATGGTACTTATCTTAATAATAAAAACTTCAAAATTTGTAGTGAGCAATTATTCTCAATTGATATTTTCTTCCAATTAATTTTAATTTTAATTGTAATTGATTACGTCTAAACACGTATTCTTTAAAAGTTGAAAGCATCGGGCTTTTATTTCTTACTAATGATGAATTATTATTTTAATAAATTTTATGCAAATCCTGTCAATTCGAGTTTTTGATATTTTTCTTTATATATTTTATTAGAATATTACGTTTGATATTTATAATACGTTTTCTGGGTTCTCTTGATTAATGATTAATTTATATCTAGTAATACTGGTTTTGACAGTTATCTGTGGTTACAATTGGCAGTATTGGTGATATATGACAAAAGAAGATAAATTAAAGATCATTTGAACACATAAATAAAAGTTGAAGGTTAGAGGTGAAATCTTGCAAAAGAAAATCTAATTTATAAGCTAGCCTTTTTCTTTCTTAGTTCTGTTGGTTTATCGTCTAAAGGAATATCATAAAAAATACTCTTAATTTGAAAACAAGTTTTTTTCCTAATGTTATCTTTTAATAGAAAATAAAGGAAAAAACTTGTTCAGAAATCTATTTAAAAAAATCCGGAAATAAATTTTCTATCAATTTTTATTTTCTTTCTTTATTCAAAAAATCATTGAATTCCTCTTTTAAAAATCTTCTAGAAGAAAATCTAATTTGTAAATCAGCTTCGTCATTTTTTTTGTTCCGTAGGTTTATCTTTTACATAAAGTGTTGTTCAAACAGAAGTCAAGTTTTAATTTTTGTTCCGTTGTTTCATCTTTTCTTGGACAATCCTTGAAAAGTCTTATTCAAAAATATACAAAAAGTCTAATTTGGAAACAAGTTATGCTCCAATGTTGTTTTTTGTTTTGTTGGCGAATGTTTTTAATAAAAATAATTGAAAATATTTTTTAGAAATCAAGCTGTACAAGGCGGTCTTCAATCGGGATAACTTGGGTTTTTTGGTAGAGAGTGTAATTTATAAGCTATATTTTAAAATATGTAATTTCAATCAAAATCTAATTTGCAAACAAATTTTCTTCCAATTTTTCTTTTCTTGGTTTATATTTGAAAACCAATTTTCTACCAATTTTTGTTTTCTTGTTTTATTTAAAAAAATCATTGAAACGTCTTGTTTAAAAATCTTCCTAAAGAAAATTTAATGTAAAGCTAACTTTAAAATTTTTGCATTCTATTGGTTTATCTTTTAAAGGGAAATCATTAAAAAGTCTAATTTAAAAACAAGTTTGTTTCCAATGTGTTTTGTTTTGTTCGCTAATATTTTTAAGGTAAATAATTAAAGATTGTTCAAAAAACTTCCAAAAGAAAGTGTAATTTGTAAGTTTACTTTAAATGTTATTTTTTCTGTTGGTATATCTTTTAAATTAAAACCATTGAAAGTTGTTATTTAGGAATTTACAAAAAGTAAGTCTAATTTGCAAACAAGTATAAAGTGTGAAGAAATGATGCAAGTGTTATTTATATTGATATACGAAACCCAAAAAACAAACAACGATTTCAAACAAGTTTTCTATTGTTTTCTTGGTTTCTTTTAAAAAATATTTCAATGTCTTGTTTAGAAATTTAAAATGTAAAATATAAATTATAAGTTAGCTCTTTTTTAATTTTTTTTTGTTCTGTTGTTTTATCTTTTACATAAAAAAATCATTACAAATTATTGTTTAGAAATCTACCAGAAGAGTCTAATTTGAAATCAAGTTTTGTCTCGTTGGTTAATGTTTTTAAGGAAATTAATTAAAGAATCTTGTTCAAAAATCTTCGAAAAAATCAATTAATTTTTAAACCAGTTTTCTTTAAATAGTTTTTTCCTTTGATTTATGATTCAAAAGAAAATCATTGAAATATGTTCTTTAGAAATTTACCGAAAGAAAGTCTAATTTGAAAACTAGTTTTTTCCAATTTTCGTTTTGTTGGTTTATTGTAAAAAAAATCATTTAGATTTGTTCAGTAATATTCAAAATAGAAGATCTGATTTATAGGCAAGTTTTTTTTGCATTTTCTTTTCTCTTGGTTCATCTTCTAATTAGAGGCCATTAAAAAGTAAATTTAAAAAAAAATATTAAAAAAAAATCTTTGCTTCGCATTTTTAAGGAAAATAATTGAAAATTCTTGTTCAAAAATCTTCCAATTACGAGTATAATTTTTAAGCTACTTTTCTTTAACTGTTTTTTTCCTGTTTACATATTTATATAACAATTTTTGTTTTCTTAATTTACTTTTGTTTTCTCAATTTTTCTTAAAAAAACCTATTTAAATTGTTTATAAATCTACAAAAAAAATATAATTTAAAAGTAATTTTTCTTCCAATATTGTTTGTTGGTTTTTAATTGAAAAGTCTTGTTCAAAAATTAACCAAAAAGTCAAATTTTAAACCAAGTTTTCTTTCAAAGTTTTTTGTTCTACTGATTAATCTCTTCAAAAATAATAATTTAAAATAATTCTGCTCTTCAGAACCTTTCAATAAGAATATTTAATTAAAAGGCTTTTTTCACTTTCTTCCATTGTTTTGTTTGTTTGTTCTATTAGTTCATCTTCTTAAAAAATAATTAACATTAATAATACTTTATTATAACGAACCCAATTTTTGGAAAATCTTGTTCAGAAATCTTCCTAAAGATTAGATATTTTAATAGGCAAAAATTCCAATTTATAAACCAGTCTATTTCATTTTTTTAAATTTTATCTTTTAAATGAAAATTAATAAAGTTTTGTTTACATATCTTAAAGAAAGTCTAATTTGAACACAAGTTTTCTTCCCACTTTTGTTCTGTTGGTTATGAAAATCTTTAAAAAGATTCAGAAATCTAACAAAAAAGTGTAGTTTAAAATTAAGTTTCTTTTACTGGCTTATCTTTTTATGGAAAATAATTGAATTGAAGTTCTCTATAGAAATCTTTAATCGTTTTCTGTTTCATTGTGGAGGTATTTACTTTGTGGTACATCTTGAATATAATTATGTTGGTTTTTATTTTTAAAGAAATCCATTTTATCAAAAATCTTCCAATGAAGTCTAATTTGAAATTCATTTGGTCTTATTCAAAATATTTCCAAAAGTAAGTCTAATTTAAAAGTAATTATCTTCTGAAGTAACTTTTCTATTGAATTATCTTAAGAAGTAAACTATTTCAATGCAAAGTTTTATTTAAAAAGTTCTACTTAGGGTCAGTTTTTTATAGATAATTTATTACAAATAATACAATTATTTTTAGGCTCATAGTAAGAGACTTTATTGCGTTGAAATTTGTAATTAATCTTAACATTTTTTTTTACATTTTATCGAGTATTTTGTATAAATCAATTTTCTGGCAATCAATAAAGTCTAATTTGAAAACGAGTTTTCTTTTAATTTTTGTTCTGCAGGTTTATATTTAAAGGAAAATCGTTGAAAATTCTTGTTCAGAAAGAACAGAAAGAAAAGAAAATCTAACTTGAATACAAAAAAATTTCAATTATGTATTTGCTTAGTTAATTATTAAAAAAAACACTTTAAAATGCCTTTTCAGAAATATTGCAAGAGAAAATCAAATTTATAAGCTAACTTCATGCAATTTTTCTTGTTTAAAAATCTGCCAAAAGAAATAAAAATAAAATCAAGTTTTTGTCCAATGTTTTTTCTATTGGTTTGTCTTTTAAAAGAAAAACATTGGAAATATCGACTTTTTCAGTTGATTTTTGAACATACAGAAAAAGTGTAATTTCAGAAACCTATCGAAAAGTTAATTTTTTTCCTGTTTTTTTAATTTCATTGGTTAATATTTTAGGGGAAAATAATTGAAATAGCTTTTTTAGACATCTTCCAAAAGAAGGTGTGCTTAATTCTGTGTTGTTTAAAAGTCTACCAAATATATTTTGTTTTATTTTAAGTTTCTAGTTTTATTTATTTAAATTGTAATTCAGCTTATTTTAGTTTTTAGTAAAATTGACCTGTCAAATAATTATCCTCTTTGTAATTTTACTTGACCAATAAAGATTTGAATTTGAATTTGAAAAGAAAATCTATTCCGAAATCTTTCTTTCAAAATCCAGTCTAATTCTTTTCAAAATTACTGACGTTTTATCAAAAAATCTTTCAAGAAAATTTAATTAGATTTTATAATTCTATTATTTTATATTTCAAAGAAAATGTTTAACTGGAAAATGTTATTCAGATATCTTAAATTTTAAACCACATCTACTGAAAGAAAGTCTTATATGAAAACAAGTTTTCTTCCAATGTTGTTTGTTCTGTTGGTTTATCTTTCAAGTGAAAATAATTAAATACTCTTCTTTAGAAACATATCAAACGAACGTCTAATTTGGAAACAAGTTGTCCGTCAAAATTTTGTTCTGTTAAGTTATCTCTTTAAGGATACTTGAAATTAATTGTGCTGTTCAGAAATTTTTAAAAAGAAAGTCTAGTTTTCTTTTATTGTTTTCTTCCAATATTGTTTGTTTTATTGGTTTATATTTTAAAGAAAAATCATTCTAAAGAATTGTACAAAAACCAACCAAAAATTCTAATTTAAAAACAACCTTTTTTGTTCTCTGCAAGCATAAACAAAATGAAATTAATTCTTCTTTTCAGAATTTTTCAAAAAGCATGCTTAATTAAAATGCTTTTTCATTTTCTTTTATTGATTTATCTTTTTAAAGAAAATAATTGGAAAATCTTGTTCAGAAATCTTCCAAAAGAAAGTCTAATATAAAACAATTTTTTTTCCAATGTTTTTCCTTTTAAAAGAAAATCAAGTTCAGAAACCTTACGAAAAAGTCTATTTTTTTTCCAAATTATTTTTATGTTGTTGGTTATTATTTTAAAGAAATAAAATTGAGCAGATCTGTTTAAAAATTTTCCAAAAGGGAGTATAATTTCTTATTTTTTTTTCTATGCTCTTTAGAAATCTAACAAAACAAAAACTATTCAGAAATTTTCAAAAAAATTTCTTTCGAAATATGTTTATCAAATATTTTCTTCCCTTGATTTATCTTTCAAAAGAATTTATAATACTGAAATTTTATGCAAAAATATTCCAAGAAAGTTTAATTATATTGTGCATTTTATATTTTAGAAAATGTTTAATTGGCAAGTGTGAAACTCAGAAATCTTCAAAAAAGTCAAATTTAAAAGCACACTAAGCAAGTAATGTTAGTTCTATTAGCTAATATTAAAAGATAATATTGAAATTTATTGAAAATTCTTCTTCAGAATTCTACAGAAAGAATGCCTAGCTTCCAATATTATTTGTCCTGCTGGTTTATAATAAAAATATAAATTATTAAAACCTTCTCTTTAGAAATCTAATTTGTTTTTGTTTGTTATGATATTAATTGTGCTCTTCAGAAATTTTCCAAGAGAAAGTTTTATTAATAAGATAGCTTTTATTCTTTGTTTCTTGTTCTGTTGGTTTATCTTTTCAATTAAAATAATTGGAAAATCTTGTTTAGAAATGTCCCCAAAAAGTCTAATTTATAAGCTAATTATCTTCAAATATCTTTTTAAAAAAGATAATTGAAAAATTTTATTCAGATTTTTTTTTGATAAAAAGCCTAATCTAAAAAAGGATTAATCAAATTGTTTTTTTAGTATTAGTTTATCTAACAAACATTATTGCAGTTTTGTCCAAAAATCTTTCATGAATGTCTAATTCCATAGTTTATTTCTGTTATTTTATATTTTAGGGAAACTGTTTAACAAGAAAGGTTACTCAGAAATCTTTTAAAAATGTCAAATTGAAAAGCACAGGTTATTTTTCTACTAGTTAATCGAAAATATTGAAAATCATTCTGCTTCAAAAATCTATAAAAAGGAAACAAGTTTTTCTTTCCATATTGTTTGTGCTGTTTGTTTATTTATCTAGAAAAAAAAAGACTAAATTTGGAAACAAATTTTCTTTCTTTGTTGATTCATGTCTTCAATGATAATTAAAATTAACTGTGCTTTTCGAATTTCTCCAAAGCAAAGTCTAATTAATAAGCTAGTTTACTTCCATCCTTTCTTGTTCTGTTCGTTTATCTTTTAATTTATCAATTGGAATATAATTAGAAAATCTCATTCAGAAATTTCCCAAAGGAAAAGCTTAAATTATAAGCTAGCTTTCTTTTTTCTGTTGGTTTATCGTTTTAAGGAAAACGATTAAAATGTCCTGTTCAGATTTTTTTTTCAAAAGATAGTCTAATTTGAAACCAAGGTCATCAAATATTCTATTGGTTTATCTCTATAAAGAATATATATTACTGAAGTTTAATACAAAGCTCTTGCAAGACAGTCTAATTTAAAAGAGCATTAAACAATTTATTTTTCTGTTAGTTTTATATTAAAAGATAATGTTGAAAATCATTGAAAATTCTTCTTCAACAGTCTACAAAGAGAATGTATAATTTGGAAATCGGTTTTCTTGAAGAAAATTGTTGTTTTATCACTTAAAGGATTTAAATTAATTGAGCAGTTCACAACTGTTCAAAACTAAAGTCTTATTAATAAACTAGTTTAATTCCTTTATTTCTTGTTCTGTTAATTTATCCATTTAATGAAAATATTTGTTAAATCTTATTCAGAAATCTCTCAATACAAAGTCTAATTTATAATCTAATTTTCTCTTAATGTTAATCTGTTGGTTTATGTTATTTTGAAAGAAAGTCTAAATTGAAAACAAATTCATTCCATTGGTTTATCTTTTGAAATAATCTGTATTATTGAAGTTTTATCTTTCAAGAAAGTCTAATTCGATAGTTAATGTTTGTTATTTTATAATGTATAATTTAGAAACAAGTTATCATTCAAAAATATGTTTCTGTTGATTTATCATTTTAGAGAACATAATTGGGAAATCTTATTACGTAATTCTCCAAATGGAAAGTATATTTTATATAAGCTACTTTTCTTCAAATATCTGTTTTGGTGGTTTAACTTTTTAAAGAAAATGATGCAAAAGTCTTATTTATATTTTGTTCTTCAGAAGATAGTCTAATTTGAAACGAAGTTCATGAAATCTTTATAAAGAATCTGTATTACTAAAGTTTTATATAAAATTCTTACAAGTAAGTCTAATTTAAAAGCTAATTAAGCAAGCTGTTTTTCTGTTAGTTTATATTAAAAAATAATATTTAAATTTATTGAAAATTCTTCTTCAGAAATCTACCGAAAGAATGTACGTTTTGGAAATAAGTTTTCTTCAAAGTTTAGTATTTTGTTGATTAATCTCTTCAAGGATTGAAATTAATTGAACTGTTCAGAAGTCTTATTAAGAAGCTACGTTTTTGAGGCGATTTATTTAATAAAAGGTTAATTTCAAAAGAATTATGGAAACTTATTGGAATAATAAATACTTTTTAATTATATATTACATCTGTGATAACAGTATTTAGTACTTATAGGTTAAGTTTGAAAGTAATAAATACTATATTTAATATTGCTAGTAGTAATAGTACATAATTTATTTAAAAAAATAGCTATTTTAATACGACTCAGTTTTAAATCTATCAAATTTACAAATGAAATATCTTAAATAATATGTGTTGCACGTTACGTCACGTATAAATTTCGTACAGAATATGTTTCGCTAGATCGAAGGGTTTGCGAGTTATTGCCCATCTCTCCATAGAGGGAAAATATTGAATAACACATGTTTGTTAAATTTAAAATTCAAATATCCGGATACAAAGACATGCGGGGATTATGCTGATTTTTTTATAAGGAAGGTTGACGTGGGTCCAGATTGAGGAGGCGGCACGGACGATGCAGGGAATTGGCGCAGTCGTGTAGGGATTTATGCCAAAACCGGGTATTCGGTCAATTTTAGTGTATATACTTTAAATTAATTAATTTTATAGAATGAATTTTGAAATTTTTGATAGAAATAGCAAATAACTACTCACTAAATCATTGAATTAATAATGTAAATCAACTTCCCAGTATATTTTAATAATGATTTTATTATATATATTGGGAAGTGCGTCTTATATTTTTGATTTACATTTTTAATTAATAACATAAATTTTCAGATTGGTCGTGAAAGTAAAAATGGATTTAATTGAATAATATTTTCTTTTTTTGTGTAATTCTGATATAATTGGATATCACGGTGTTTATCGCCCTTAGTAGTTGGTTGAAGCCCGTGCGTATAATCCGATTTTATGGACTCGTTTTATTGCTAGCGTCATTTACAGTGTTCGTTTGGAAATTAAAGGCTGTTTGAATAAATTGATGAATTAAGCTCGAATGTACCTCACGTACATTTTTTTTATTGACAAGCTAGCAAACTGAGTACACAAAAACCTTTTTCCGTTAAATGCAATTAATTTTTTATTGAATTTCCACCAACAATGCAATATTGTTTTTTATATTAATAATTGAAATATATACGTTTTATCCATTTAGATTTGTTTTATATAGTAAAAAATAGAAAAGAAGGTAATATTTTCGTGATTTTGGGGAAATTTTATTTATCCCGCAGTATATTAGTTTCTGTGGCCATCTGATCGTAACCAGGAGTTATGACTTCAGTTTTTATTAGATACTATTAGAGCGAACAACACAAACTTCGTAGATAATGATGAGAAACAATGGTAGTTTCAAAGTTGTCCAAGGATTGAGGAAGACGTTAGGCTATTTTTCTATTAGTTCTATTAGTTAATATTAAAAAATAATATTGAAATTCGTTGAAAATTATTTTTCAGAAATCTACAAAAAGAAAGTCTAATTTGAGAACAAGTTTTCTTCTAACATTATTTGTTCTGTTCGTTTATATTTCAAATGAAAATAATGGAAAACTTTTCATTTGAAAGTACAGAACAACCTTTAAAGTTTGATAGGATACATCGCTAAGGAAATTCTAGTACGTATCAACAACAGTAAAATTGTAGCTGAAATCGACAGTGTGGAAGAGCAGCTTCGTGAAAGTTGTCAAAGAGAGTAGACTGAATATTCTTAAGAATGTTCAGAATAACTTCTACAACGTTTCCAAAATTTCAGCTTGATTCATGCTTAAATTACTTTCTTACAGTATTTTAAACGATCGAATGCAATTTTTCATTTTCCTTAAGTTAAAGTTTAATGTGTTGTACGTTTACATCCAGACATACATTTTGTCAACTATTTTTACGTAGTTGTAACACTACGTTATTTTTGCATATATTCTCAAAGTTTAAGAATGATTGCTTCGGCAATTACTTTTTTATAATTTTTCAAACCATTGAACGTAGTTTTTAGCTTTCTCTAAAATACAGTTTTATGCAGTGTAACACAAATTTCTGTCATGAGTTTTCAATTGTTTTTAATTATTTATAATTATACATTACTTCTGCATGAATATTGAAAACTGCAGATTGATTCCTTCTTTAATTATTTTCTTACAGTATTTTAAACCATCGAATGCAATTTTTCTTTTTCCTTAAGTTAAAGTGTAAAGAGTTGTAGTTTAACTTTTAGGCATTGAATCTCAATCACTTTTAAGTGGTTGCAAAAACATGTTATTCCTGTATATATTCTGAAAGTTTAAAGGCAATTTCTGCAACAATATTTTTTTTTATTTTTCCAACCATAAAATGTAATTTTTAGCTTTCTCTAAAATACAGTTTAATGCAGTGTAGCGCAAATTTTTGTCATGAGTTATTAAATGTTTTCATTTATTTATAATGACACGTTATTCCTGTATGAATTTTGAAAATTTCAGGTTGATTCCTTTTTTAATTATTTTCTTACAATATTTTAAACCATCGAATGCAATTTTTCATTTTCCTTAAGTTAAAGTTTAAAACGTTGTAGCTTAATTTTCAGGTGTAGATTATCAATTATTTTTAAGTAGTTGTAAAAATACGTTATTCTTGCATATATTCTCAAACTTTGATAATGATTTCTGCTGTATTTATCTACACTTTTACAAATTATCGAATGCAATTTTTGTTTTTCTTTCATTTAAAGTTTCAGCTAATGTAGTACAAATTGTAACTGTTCAATTTAAATTATTTTTATTTATTTATGAAAGGACGTTATTCCTCTACATACTTTGAAAATTTCAGGTTGATTTCTGCTTATATTAGTTATATTGAGAAAGATAATGAAACTATACATTAACTTTGTTAATAGGAAGAAAAAATGTAGCAAAGTTTTCTGAAAGTAATAGTATGAAAGAGATACCACGAACTTAATCTAAAATAGAGGAAGACAAGAACCTGAAAATAATTTTGAAAGTTCTAAACAACTTCCACACTACTACAAAGAATATTGTTAAAGATAAAATCAGAGAGAAACTTTGCCAAAGTTGTTTAAGAATTGAGGAAGACACCAAAGTTGTCCAAGGATTGAGGAAGACATTTCACTACACTACACATACTTTTGAAAGTTCAGAACAACATTTACATACGATAAGCTAGATTGCTAAGGAATAGAAACGATTCAGCAAGTTTGTAGTTAGTATCAGCATCAGTAAAATTGTAGCTGAAATTGATAATGTATAAAAGAAGCTTTGTGAAAGTTGTCAAATACGATAGGCTGAATATTAAAAAAAAAATCAGGTAAACCACTAAAATTATGTAGTTACACTGTTAACGGTAATGAAAGTATACACTAATTTCGTAGTTAACGAAAAGTAAAACTAGAAGAATCCGTGATTCAGCTCTATAAATGTAAGGAAGAGGGTAGTCTGAAAGTTAAGAACAACTTCCACATTTTTATAAAGAATATTGCAAAGGATAAAACTGTGGAAATTTTTACAGTTGAAGAATTTTCTTAAAAAGGGACAACTGCATGCATACAATATCTGTCTAGTTCAGGAGATGAATGACTTGAAACGTTAAAAAAATGTATGTTACAGTTCGATATTTATCGAACAATACCAATAGCCAATAGTGAGTAAAATTACAGCAAAATTTGCTAAAGCTATTAATGTGAAAGAGGAGTCTAATCAAAGATGTCCAATAATTGAGTTAGCATGTTTCCACATTATCTTTTGAAAATCAACTAATTCCTATTTACTATGTAGTAATGTGAACAGGCTAAAAACGAAATCATATTGTTTCAAATTTTTTCCACCAAACCGAAGATATTTGGGTTAGTTTTTTCAGATCCTATCCACGCACTACAAAAGGCCAAAATAGTTATACTGAGCTAACTAAATGTCAGTTTTAGCAAGGCAAATTTACTCCTTTAAAATTTAGGCAAATATTGCTGATAAAGAATTCATAGAACATTTTTATTGACTACCAGAATTAAGAGCATATTTCTATGAAAATAATAAAATTTCGAATCAAATCTGAAATATTTATCTATCATACACTCATCTTTCTAAGACTTTCTGAATTTATATATAAAAGGCTTTGTAAAATTTCTTACTTTTAAATATTGGATTGATGAGGCTTTTACTTCTTTTTTATTTTTATTTTTATCTGTCTTAAAGATAATAACAAAATCCTAACCCGAACGATTCGGGAACACATTTAAGATCTTCCATTTTTGATTTTATATATTAAGATTTTAATGGATCTACTGTTTTTATTTTCAGAATTTAAAATAGTTAAAGTATTATTAAAAATCTTAAGAACATATAGAAAATTATGAAATCTCAATCCAGAGTACAAATGAGTTTCACTGGAATTTTAAAGGTATTTTTAATTTGTTTATTGTAGATTTTGCAGGATTAATTGTTTCTATTTTTATATCTCTCAAAAAAACTAGTTATATATTAACAAATAATCTATATCATATATTGTAGAAATATATTTCTTGAGTTACGTAAAGATTATTATAGTAAAATTGTATTGAAACATTTACACATTCCTCATTAAGTACAATTATATCAAATCAAATCAAATCACCTTTATTTACTTGCTACTTTCAATGCACATTAATGTTTACATTATTAGTAGATGTATACGTCAATTTACATTTACTTAAAATAATTAAATAATTAAACTGTTTCAATATATCATTGAAATTTTTAAGACTTTTTGTATTGTGTATTTAAGATTTTGGATCTAGAATCCAGAAGTTATATGTGAAATGTATTGAATTTTAAAACCTTTTAAATTTATGTTAAAAAGGTTTTGTAGGATTTTTAGATTTTATTGTAGACTTTTTAATTCTACGTGCTTAATATTTTCTAGAATCTTTGAGCTATTTTGGAAATTGCCTTTTATTTTCAGAAATTAAATAATTTTGTGTGTTAGAAATGCTTTAAAAATATAGGAAAAATGGAAAGCATAGGAAAAATTATGAAATCCGAAAGATATATAAAGTTGTGAAAATTTAAAAACTTTATGTTTTGAAGTATTTGTGGAATTTCTTGTTTTCTTTATATTTATTATTTTTAAAGAAAATAATTAATTTTCACGCAAAAAATATATCATTATTAAAATTTAAAGAAGTATTAGTGATTTTATTCAATATTATTTCGACTTTCGCCTTATAGGTAACTCAATTTTTGTTTTTACTTTCAGATGTTGAAATATTTTGAGTAATACAAATATTGAGAACTATATAGAAAGATATATGAAAAATTAAAGATCTTTTGCTAGATATATTGTTTTGATTATTATTTCTTTCAAAGAAAATAATCTAATCCCAACTTAAACATTTTAACTATAAGTGTAAATTAAATATTAATTTAAATGTGAAGTATTAATGAAATAAAAGTGATAATTAGAATTTTAATTATATATTATTGAAATTTCACATTTTGGTTTTATGTTTTTAACAATTGTCAATTATTTTTTTAAATGACTTTCGTTTTATATTTTTAAGTTTTCGAGAATTATTGTTTTTATTTTGAAAATTTAAAATAAAATTCATTGGTTTTAGTTTTTTGAAATATGGGGTTTGAAAATTTTCTGATTTTATGTATTAATTATACAAATATAAAATATGAAACTTATTGAAACATTTTATTTCTACACTAACGATTTTGCAACATTTTTATATTTTGATTGATATTTCATATATATCCAAAAATAATAAAATCTTCCATATTTCACCGAAAATATAAAACACTTTAGTTTAACGTATTCAAAAATTTCCATATTTAAAGGCTTTTTGATTCCCAGAAAAATACAAAAATTTTAAAAATTAAATCACTTGGACGAAAAATGACTTCAATGATCAAAGAGATTTTCTATTTTTCTCAAAGAAAAGAAGTGTTAACCTTCCATACATCATTGAAAATTTCAAAACGTTTTGATCTGATATATTCAAGAATTTACATAATTTCAAGAACATTTTCGTTTCATTTATAAGTGTTTTTATTTTTAGAATTTGTAATATTTTATATAATGAAAATCTTGAAAGTAATCTAGAAAAGTACATGAAATTTGTTGAAAAATTACAAATCTTTAGGTTTTCTATAATTAAGATTTCTGATTTTGATTTTCATTATTAGTATTACTAATGATATAATTTAAACCTGAAATATTCCATATTATGTAACAATAAAAAATTTTAAAATATTTCGGTTTTGCGTTCTAGAATTTCATTGCTTTGAGGCCTCTGTTGTTATTTGTATTAAAATTTTTGGGATTTCTAATTTTCAATTTTAGAATTTGAAATATTCTGGCTATCAAAAATCTTGAAAAGAATATTAAAGATATATGGATTTAATGGAAATGTATTCTGTAGTAGAGGTTTTGCAAGATTTTTATCTTGATTGGTATTCTGTATCTCTCAAAAAAATAACAAATCTTTATCTGACGTAATTTTCATTTTGTTACTTATTTATTATTATTATCTGAAATACTCCATATATCATTGAAAATTTGGAAACTTTTAAGTTTTAACATTCCAGTTTCTTTGACAGCCTTTAGATTTAACGTATTAATATTTTTTTTAGAATTTCTTCAGATTATATTTAACATTGGCATTAGTATAAATATTACAAATTCTAATAACAATACACAAATTTAAAAACTAGACAAAATATACTTCTAATAACCCAAGAAATTATTTGGTTTAAAAAAATATCAACCTTAAAGATTTTATATATCATTAATATTTTGAAAATATCTAGGTTGATGTAGTCAGAATTTTTATAATTTCAAGAACATTTTCGTTCTATTTATTACAGATATATAGCTTTTAATTCAAGAATTTTATATATTTTGAGTCATACAATTTTTGAAAATAATCTAGAAATATACTTGAAATTTGTTAAAAAATTAAAGAGCTTAATTTTGAAAGATTTCTTATTTTGATTTTTATTACTTAACAAGTAACAGCCTCATCAATCTAATATTTTGTATATAATCGATACTTGTTCTGCTACTCTCTTGATGGAACCAAATTTTCAAATTAGGAGAAGTAAAACTCTTGTTATGTTCCATTTGTTTATTTTCAGTTAAAGTTTTAACTTTGATAATGATCCGCAAGGACCGAAACACGTGTCAGTTATCTGAAAATAAACAAATGGAACATAACAAGAGTTTTACTTCTCCTAATCTAATATTTTGATTTTTATTTGTCCCCAAGAAAATAAAATAATCTCAACTTAAAAGATTTCATATTAAGTGACTTTGAAAAATATGAGAACATTTTGATTTTGCAATCAAGAATATCTAGAACTTCTCTGAGTCCTTTATAGTATATGTAAGTAAGTAAATTTTTAATTTTTAATCTTAGAATTTGAAATATTTTGGTAAATACATGTCTTAAAAACGATATAAAGATATGTAAAATTTATTGAAAACATAAAGCTCATTTTTAAAGTAAAGGTTTTGAAAGATTTCTTATTTTTGTCGTTTTTTTTTTAAACAAACATAAAATCTTAAACTGAATTATGGAAAATTTAATTTCAAATTTTGAACATTATGTTTTAATGTATTCGTGATTTTTTTCAAGGATTTAAAACTGTTTTCTTATTTTATTTCTACAATTCAAAATATATTTAGTAATTCTAATCTTAAGAACAATAGAAAAATATATAAGAAATTGATTTAAAACTTGATGCATGAAATAACCTTTCGATAAAGGATTTGTAGCATTTCTTCTTTTGATTTTTATTTTCTCAAGAACAAATCCAATCAAAATATTAACTGGAACCCTATTATATATCATTAAAAATTTAAATAGTTAGAATTATTATTTTCCAAAATTTCCTCAAAGGAAATGTATTAAAATTTGATGAGATTCCTTCTATTTATTTTAAACTTTTTCAATATTTTAATGGCATTTCGGATTTATGTAGTAAATATTGTAGGATTGTAGGATTTCTGGTTTCGATTGTTTTTTCTTTGAAAGAAAAACAATAAAATTCTAAACTAATAAATTCTAAATTAGCATTACATCTGATAATAAGACAAAAAGTATGTTTATTCTTTTCTTGTTTTCTTCATTGGCTATCGACAGGTGGTCTTTCAGCCATTCTATATTATTTATCATTGAATATTTGAAAACTTTTGATAAAAATTTTCTAGAATTTCCTTGAAGACTTCTTTTGTTTTATCTGATACAAATTATAATATTTCTTGTTTTATTTATAGATTTCGAAATATTTCAGATATTGCCAAACTTAATCCGAAAGGTATAAAACAATAATTGAAATTTTTGGATGTATCATAGGTTTTTTTTATTTCAATTTCTCTCAAAGAGAATTAAAAAAGTCTTTGTTTGTTAATTTAAATAAAAAGAAGAAATCCCGCAAAACCTTTTATAGATCCAAAAAGATCATCTGATTTTCAATAATATTAAAACTGTTTGGATTTACGAATTTAAGATTTTGTAGAATTTCTTTAGTTTGTTATTTTTTAAATATTACAAATCTTAAAAATAATACAATGTTTGAAAATAAAATAAATATTTATATTTTTACGACAAAAATGATTTCTTGTTGATTAAGGAAAGTATAGCAAATCTTATAAAAATTAGATATTCGCTTTATCTATTAAATTTTTTAAGGGGTTTCTTGTTTTTATTTTTATAATTTTAATTATTTTAGGTAATGCAAATCATAATATAATGTAGATAAATGAAATTCATTGAAAAAATAATCACATTTTGGATTTGTGCAGTAAAGATTTTAGATTTTTTCTTCTTTAAACAAAAATATTAAAATCTTAACACGAGAGATTCCATATCATGTATCATTGAAAATTTACGAACTATTGATCAAGATTTTGTAGACATTCTTTGAAGACTTTCGTTTTATGTGATAAAAATTCATTTTGTTTTTTGATTTTGAAATATTTTGGATATTGCAAATTTTCATCTGCAAGAAATTTAAAATTCATTAAATATTGAAAAAACTTTTTAAAATTATTAGTTTATTTTTGAGATTTGAGATTTTTTAATATTAATACAAAACATACAATAAATCTAAAAAAATTCCAGACTAAAAGATTTTTAATCAACTAAAGGAAATATTGCAAATCTTATTAAAAACAGAACCTTTTCGTTTTATGCATTAAAAAATTGCGATTTTAATTTTTTATTTTTGATTTGAAAATTTTTTGGATAATTTCAATCATAGGAACAACATAGATATATGAAATTCAATTAAAAACTTAATCAAATTTTGGATTTATATAGTAAAAATGTTGTATAATCTTGTTTCGAAATTATCTTTTCTCTTAAAGTAAATAATAAAGTCATATCGTAAGAGATTCTATATTCACCAATGAAAATTTGAAAACATTTTATCAAGATGTTCTCGAATTTCTTTGAAGACTTTCAAGCAATTTTAAGACTTTGTGGTAATAATTGTAGAATTTCGTCTTTTCTTATTTAGATTTTGAAATATGTTAATCCGAAATTTATGAAATTGTTATAGGTTTTATAGGATGCCTTCGTTTAATTTTAGTTTCTTTTAAAAGGAATAATTTTTCAGAATTAATTTTATACGCTTCCATCATAAATGGCGTTGATCTTTATGTTATATCAAAATTGTTTAGAAGCAAACCAATTTATGTAATACTAGTAGTTATGATTGATTATTTTTTTTTACATGAATACGTAAATAAATTAATTTTTTCTGTTTATTCGATCAGAATTAAAAAAAATGCAATTTTATTTTCAGACAATTTGAATTTTTAGCCAAACCCTAATTTTATGGCATATTTTATAATTACCTAAAATAAATCATTAGGACTATCTACAATGTAATCAAGTAACAAAGGGGAGAAACTAGTACGGAAATACGTATCGATTTAAATGAGCAATGTGGGTGGTCGCGATCCTACCCACCAGTCAATCGATCATAAGATATAATACATACCAGGAGAGCTGTCTTATAAATAATCACATATTTCCATTATTATTCTGAAGCTCTTCATCTATTGAATTTTTATGTATAATTTTAAAACACCTCTCTTGGTAAATACTGTATGGTTTCATGTCTATAATCTTTTCGAGTGTATACTTCTACATGTGTGATATGTTCGTCGACGTCTTACACGCTAAACACTATTCTTCTGGTCAATCATTACTGATTCGACGCACTGGCGAAGCATATCTTCAGTATGAGCAAATCTTTGGGATCCCATCTTCACTGTTTCTTCATGATGATGCAAAAAACTGATCTTCATTTTCCACTATTATGAGGCACATTTACACTAGGTCTCACTCTGCGTGAAGATAAACGTGTAGATTTCATTCGAAGAAGACTTTGTAATACAATCTTAAACTCTTGCTATGCTTTAATAAAACAACATCCTCCAATTTATTGGTATTATCCTCCATCCACATTAAGGTTTTATTTTAACATACAGAGTAATAGGTTTTTGCCTTTGTATATATTTAGTGTTTATTAAAAATATATCTTCAAAAAAAGTTTTGGTGTTCCATCCATTGCAATGATCAATTGTTTAGTTGCCACGTATTCCTATTATCTGGTTTTGTTTTTGGTGCTTGTAAGAGTCAGTAGAATAATATTTCCATTTTTAGACTAAAACATGTTGTGGTGTAATTTTGATATGTTTAGAGGAATACATCAATAAAAATATTTTATTGTCTTCAAATGAACATATCCTCAATTTACATTGCAAATTTAATATTTTGGACTTGATACCAAGATGATATTTAATTTAAAAAAATATTTTTTATTTTTATAGTGCTTCCATATTAGGTTTCTTCTTCTAAGAGATTATGTCATTGTTATTAATGTTATGTTTAGTTAGTCTTTAATATTTTTAGTTATTGCTTTTATTTTCGTAGATGTAAATGTAGAGTTCCTCAATCTTCAATTTTAAACATCATTTTTGCGAATTTGAACACAATTTTCTATGAAGGTATAATGTGGGTAATTAATCACGATTTTTATTTTTATTTTGGAGTACATTGACTATAGTAGAAAGCACAATTCCAAGCAGCTGTTATTACAATTAGATGAATTCTTCATTTTTGCTCATTATTGATGATCTTCTATTATTACGATGAATTAAAATCTCACTAAACCCGTGGTGAAACATTTTTAGGGTAATTAGAGATTAATTAAATTAACTATAATTATTTCTAAATTATATTGCTTTTTAAAATTAATTTATTATTATTAAAAAGTAGTTTTCGTCACTATAACTTAAAATATATTGTAAATAGAATAGCTTGATGAGTTATTTTTATGTTCAAGATTCTTCTTATATCTTTCTTATAGTTAAAAGTAAAAGTGTTTTAACAGAAATGTTATTTGTTATCGGTACTTGTTTTACTTTTTCAAAAATCTTCCATCCACTAATTGTATTGCTTCTAAATATATGCTTCTTCTTTTTTTACATGATTAATTCCAGTTTTTTATCTGTTCGGCTTTGGTGGTGTAATTTTCTTCTGAAGATTTAGATTTTTGATATTCAATGACTTCTCCTCTTGGGATACATTTAATCAACCATTATTAATGAATTATATCTAGCAGTTATATTTTATCCTTCTTATCCCTCCATGTTATTTGGATTTAGCCAACAGTATTAAAAGACGTTTCCTTGTAGATATTCGGAAAAATCTTCTCACGAGTCGTTATTGGTAACCATTTCACGAAATAAATTTTTCAAAATGATTATTAGGAAATATCCCACTCTAACAATTTTAAAATATCACCATCTTTAATTCCATTTCAGTTATCAAGCATGTTTGTTCCCAAAATTTCACAATTTTCCATTTATCGGCGTATTTTATCTTTTCATGACCGATCACCACTAAACTTCAATTGTTCTGTCACCATCCATCATCCTAATAAATCAGTTTTGAGTTTATCTGTACGAACCACACTTCACCACCTCAATTTTTTTCCGCAATTTCATTTTGCAATTTTGAAATTAGCGAAACACTTTGGCGTGCTGATTAGCTGGCATGTGCTTCGGAGACTTGTTGTCCGACGACGATGATGAGGACGATGAAGACGGCGAGGAGGATCAGGATACAGCAGATAGCCACGACGACCATTATATTACTTATTGCTTTCCCCAGTAACGGTGGTTACTTGTGCAAAAAAAAAACTAGGTGTTTCAACGCCCAGTGCGTACTGTAAACGCGCGCGCCGCCGACTGCGATCACCGGCGGCGTAGACGAGAGAGGCCATCTCCGTTCTCCGCCGCCCCACCTCTCCTCCCCTCCCCGGCGTTCTAGCCGCCTCCCCCCGAAATACAAGGGGATGAAATATTGATTTCACCGCCGGTGTGACGGTAGTAAGCCCTTTGCACGTCACGAGTAATCAAAAAAATTGAAATAAAATTGCACTCGCTCGGGGTGTACTTAAATTGTCAATTTTTACACGGCGCAAATCTCATGAAGAGATTAAAAAAACGCTGTTGTATAGTGGTACTTAAATTCCCCGATGTGTGAAATAATTTAATTTTAGTTTGGTAATATTTCCATGGAACTAACAATTTTGTTAAAAAGTAGGTTAGTTTTTAATTATGACCTAAATTAGACCCTTAGGGAACAACTATTGAAGTAGAACAATTGATCATTTATATCACATATGACATACAATTTACAGAACTGTATTACATGTAAATTTTTTATTTTCCTAATGGCGAAATACGTGTAGGGCGGGTGGGTTTTCCATTAGCACACCCTCCAATCAGTAAAGCATAAGCAAGGGTTTTAATTAAAAGTTGTAAAACGTAAATAAACATAACATTATTGTAAATTTTAATAGCTTTATTCAAACAAATTTTTCAAATAATATTTGATGATGTTTTACTGATTGGAGGGTGGGATAGAGGCCACCCACCCACCCTACATATACATATAAACCTTAATTCTTTATCGTCTCGCGGATTTCAATAAAATTCATTACAAAATTTTTTGAATAAAAAGGAAATTAAAAAGGTAAAACTTTTGAGTGAGTTGATTAGTAAAAATTTAATGCATGATGATGGGCAGACTTTAAATCTAAATTAAGATAAGTTATAGAAAATCATTTATATTTAAACTTAAATTTTGATTTTGTTTTATTTTTTATTACATAAAGAGTTTTATTGTTTTTAGCAGAAAAATCATCAACGATTAGCCATTAAAGTTATCATGTATATGTAGGGTGGGCGGGTGGCCTCTATCCACCCTCCAATCAGTAAAACATAAGCGAGGGTTTTAGTTAAAAATTATAAAATGTAAACAAACACAAAATAATTGCATTTTTATTTGATGTATTTATACAAATATTTCAAATCAGTTTTTATTATGTTTTACTGACTGGAGGGTCGGATAGAGGCCACCCACCCACCCTACATATACATATTAACTTTAATTACTGAACGTGTCGTGGTTTGCAATGACTTACAATTACAAAATTTGAATAAAAAAAATGGACAAAGTAAAATTTTTGAATGTGTAAATTAATAAAAAATATATACATGCTACGTGAAAAGATTTTAAATTGCGCCTTTATTCAAACATGAGTAGAAACATTACAGGAAATATTACGAAGGCAAAAAATACCTGTTGAAACTTTGTTTGCAACCTTGCTGCCATGTACATCTCATTTCAGAGTAGAATCTATGTTAATACTTAGAAATTTTGTAGATTTTGAAAATGTTTCATTATGGTTTTTTTTAAGTGGTAGAGTAGCCTTAATGGCTAAACTTCGCCCATTTTTTTAAATAAAGACGTTTATTATTATTATTATTTCCACCGATTTTGAGTCATTTACAAATAACTTATTGCTTGCAATCCACTATTTTGCAGCAGTTTTGAAATCATTGTGGCGGACTAATATATCTTCAAACACTTCGGAGACATTGATAGAGAGTTGTATCATCCGCAAATAAAATACATTGGCACTGGATTTGGTCTAGAAAATCATTTATGTACATACATAGAAATAATATGGGTCCTAAAATTGAGCCCTGTGGAACACAATAATTATTACGAAGGTAGTTTGATTCCTGATCCCCGACAGAAATCTTTTGAAGACGATTACTTAGATGGGAACGTACTAGATTACAACTTGGTCTGTTAAATTTATACGTCTCAATTTTTTTTATTAAAAGTTGATGCGACACACAATCAAACGCTTTGTGGTGGCCATGAGCATTCAATTTTTTTTAGAGAGGTTTGAACAGCTTTGGTTGTTGACGAGTTTTTACGGAATCTGATCTTTCATTATGACCCCAATTATATTTGACACAAATCTTTGTAAATCCTTAGGCACATCTTTACTAGACGACATGTTGTCTTATCTTCTTTCCCTCTATAGTCGATTTACGGAAAGTAATAAACTAAATTCAAATAAACCGCATATTATTTTGACACGAAATGAAAGTAATACATTTTTTTTTTTTTGAAAACCACTAAAGAAAAATCTTTATCAATTTATAAATGCTTCTCAATTGGAAAAAATAGGATCCCAAAATAATTAAAACAAAATATCAATATGAAGACCTTTAAATAGCTGATTCGTTAACTTATTGCTTCATTGCGGAGCTTATTTAGTTGACCTTTTGTTCAACCAATGTGAACCAATTATTCCATGTAAATCCATCATCCCTCTTTTCTTTCCACTGTGGTTTTCCAAGCGCGCCATTCAACTTGTTAAATCTAAAAAATGATGCACTTAGAAAATGGAAAAGTACATGCCTCGTACTAGATTATAACTTTTTATAGAAGATATGTAAATAATGTTGAAATGTAAAATCATTTTGGTCTTACATATATGTCAAAAACAAATTTCACGGTATTCCGCTGTCTATTATGGCACTAAAAACGCTTCAACGATTAGAGACACCTCCAACTTTTTTGCTAAATATTTTTTGTTTATAAACTTGCCACCACTTCGAATTTGCATTTAACAGCCAAAGATTCAGTTACATCAGAAAGTATTCCAAGGACATTAATATCAATAAAACCAAATCGCTGTATCAGTCCTGATAAAATTTCTACAATATTTTTACAAAACTGCTGTATTACCTTAACATATCCATTGCACTATATTTTCTCGTTGTATTTCCTGATTCTTGGAAGAAATCTTACGTGGTGCCTATACATAAATCCGAAACTAAAACCAATGTTGAAAACTACCGGCCTATATCTATCAATTCACAATTATCTAAATTATTCGAGAAGCTACTTTACAATCAAAGGTTTTTAATTCGTAATATTATTTCAGAAAATCAAAATGGCTTTTATGCAACAAGGTCTACTCAAACAAATATATTGGTATACACAGATTATTTTTCTAAAGCTTTAAAGGGAAGTTATGAAGTTTATTCTATTTATATAAAATTCAGCAAGGTATTTGATTGTGTCTTATATAAATATTAAAATCTAGAGTCGATGATCTTCTTTTGAAATGGTTTTCCTCTTAACAAATTGTATTCTGCTAGCAATTTGTTCAAATTAAATCTATTATATCAGAATCCTTTGCAGCCATATCTGGGGTAACCCAGGGCTCACACTTTTTGCGGATGATCTCAAGCTGTATTATAAAGTTATGAGTAAATGCCAATTCATTACACTCTCCAGAAGTAAGAATCCAGTTATTTTTCAACATATATTAAAGACACATTTTTTAACAGAAATGTAAATTTCGTTGTTAACCGTCAAAAAAGACTCGACACGATTGCCGATAAATAAAGTCTTCCTCAACATGTCACTGTTTCGTGCGGATTTTGGGCAGCATGTTGCATGGAACTATACTTCTTGGAAAATTGACCTGATCATATTTTTGTATTTTTTTATATTATTTTGATAGTTTCTTATAGAAGTAAAAAAGCCATGATATCAGAAACACTAAAAACATCTTGTTTAATGTCTTCCGTAGCTTTCTTTAATAAATTAGACATTATCTTGGACTTATTAACAAAAAGTACTAGCAGCATGCCGTTTTTTATTGCAGGCGATTTTAATATTAATACTAATGTTAAAACCAATGAGTTCCTGTTTTTCACTAGTTTATTAAAATCCCATAACACAATCTTAACCGTGAAAGAGCCCACTAGAACACATTATACTGGCTCAACATCATGCATTGTCGAAGTATAATGTGTAATGTATTAACTAATCTTCCTAAGAATGATGTTATTACTGAGATAACATCAGATCATCATGCACAACTTCTTTGTACAAGTTTAAGTTATCCTAAACAGGATAACCACAAACAATGTAGATTATTTTCATACTCCGCAATTGAGGAATTTTGTAAGGATATAGGGGGTGAATATTTTAGAGATATATTTTCAGCAAATAGTATAAATGATTATTACAATTGTTTCTTAAATATCGCTATACTTAAATAAACATTTTCCTATTAGGAAAGTCACATTTTCAAACACAAAATTCAAACCTAAAATCAACAACAATGAAATTGAAAAATGTAAAAATAGAATGTAGATATTGGAATCTTTGTCCATATCCATCCCTGAATATAAATATCAATTAAAGCTTGAAAAAAATAAATACAAAACTTTACCAAAAGCAGAACAAAATGCTTACTATGAAAAGCATTTGCAAAAAATAGTAAACAATCCAAAGCATCATGGGAATTGATATCAAAATTCACTACGAAATGTGGTAACAAAAAAGTATTACTCCCTAATACAAATAATTCGGTTCAACTGGAAAATAATTTTAATATATTTTTTTAAAGAAATTGCAGCAACCATGATATCCAATAAAATTCATAATCATTCTCCATGCTTATGTACTATCCTAATGCATGATATAACTTTCCAATTCCGTCCTATCACTAACGACGACAATATAAATAATTTTTTTTAAATATGCACTCAAAAAATTTTGAATCGCTTATTGCATCACAAATTTTAAGCTTTTTTATGAAAAACTAATTATTTTGTAATAGCCAACATGGTTTCACGAAAGGAAAGTCTATTGACACGGCACTCTTTGATTATATAAACTCCATTTATTTACATCTAGCTACGGGAAACACCGTTTGCGAAGTTTTTTTAGATCTCTCAAGAGCGTTCGGCACTGTTGATCACTCTATATTGTTGACAAAACTAAACCGTTATGGGATACGAGGCAAAGAAAACGAATGAATAAAATCATATCTTAACAACCGAAAACAAATGGTAAAAATCAACGACACCAGTACAGGCACAGATATATTATCTGATATGCTGGATGTTAATATAGGTGTTCCCCAAGGAAGTATCCTTGGTCTCCTATTGTTCATCATATTTATGAACAGAGAATTATCAGTTTGTTAGTTGCGCCGACGACACTAATATAATTCTATTTGGATATACACTTAGTGATCTATTTGAGTAGGGAAATGTAGTAATGCCTGATATTGAAAAGTGGTTTACTGAAAATTACATAATTTTAAATGCGGAAAAAACAAATTGTATATATTACAAAACAAACCAAAGAACGCCAACTCTTCGGCATATCTGTTTAAAAAACAGAACCTATCAATTTACAAATAAGGCAAAATTTCTTGGTGTTATAGTAGATAAAACACTGAGCTATAAAACTCATATAGAGCATATAATTAGTAAAATAAGCAAAGCAACCTAGGGCCTTAGAATTTTATCCAATAACACAAATGAAAAGATATGCAGAATCTTTTACTATGCCTACATTTACTCAAATATGAGGTATGCCATAATTTTCTGGAGAAGTAGTTCAGATATCAGCATTATGTTCAGAGCACAGAAACGGGCTTTACGAATTTTATGTAACATAAAATTTAATTGTATGTAAAGGAACATTTAAACGGAACCATCTATTGGCGGTTGTTGGTGTTCGTATTCTGGAGTGCATCAAATTTCTGTGGAAACATGGATACTTGTTTCAGTCAAGCATACTGCCACACATATATAACACGAGGCATGGTGTTGAATACAGTCTCCCATCTCACAGGTTAAGATTGTACGAGAGATGTCCTTACTATTCATGCATCAAACTCTATGATAGCTTGCCCAATGCAATAAAATCAGCTAAGTCGTATTGTATCATGAAGAGCATGTTGATTGATAAACTTATTATGGTAGAACCTTACACCATAGAAGAGTTTTACTCTAAGATTAGACAATAATTACTATTTTGTGTACTGCAATATGTTATGACAAAAACATTTCTTTCTGTAAAAGCAGTAATGCTCAATATAAATGTTTTCTGTCCTTTTAATAAAATTTAATTACTTCACATCTTTACGTAACTCATGAATCAACATTATTTTTAATTACTTCTTTTGTTTTATTTATCACTTATATAATGGAATTTCACCAAGTAAAAGCCTCATCAATCCAATACAGAATGCATTAAACGCTGTAGCCACATTTTTTACAATTGGTCCTGAAAAAATTGGACAGAAGAGTGCGTATATGTCAGGAAATCAGTGATTTTATTTTAGGTTATAAAAAACCTTACTTAAGTTGAAATATCTAAAAAGTTAAAATTTTATATAAATATATTTTTTTCAATATATTCGACATTGTATCAACCTGAAAGCTAGAAGAGGTCTTTTAATAATTTATTATTATTCAATTTTTAAGACATACTTTACAAGCATTAACTATTACCAAAAGGGTTAATGGCTTTGGATTATTAAGAAAATATTTCGTTTTAATATCAACAACATTTTGATTTTTTTATTATTTTAGTCATGTTTTTGACAACAAATCATGGTTAAGACAATTTAGCTACACTAATACAACCCAGTTTAGTTCTACTAAAATATTATATATATAACATCTTTAATAACAAACAAATATGCAAATAAACTAAATATAATACATGTATGATACAATTAATGTTGAGTGAGTTAGTCTGTTAAATGGCTACCGACCAGAGGTCTTTCAGCCCGGATTTGTCGTTGTCGATGTGTCACATCGTGATGCGATGAATTCGAATGTAGTGAATGAATGGGTTTTGAATTTTGGGATCAGGTTGGGATTTCTGCGCAAGCAGTAGAGGAAAGGATGTTCATTCATTGATGGGAATAACAGAGGTAGAGTCATATAGGAGTTGGTTAGAAATATTGTGTAGAGGATTGCTGGGTTGATGGATTTTGGTTAGAATCCTTATTCTTTTTGGCCCTAGTGGTTATTTTTGTTTTGTTTAATGCTGTGTGATTTTTGAAGTTTACTTTTTGACGGTAATGCCTAGGTATCTTATTGACATAGATGGGGAAACAGTTGTGTGGTAGATGTGAATGTTATATGCAGGATTATTATTACGATGATAGGAAATTAGAAGCTGGGATTTGTGGGAATTGATTTTAATTCTCCATTTAGCAAACCAGTTTTGCAGAGAGTCAATAAGCTGCTGAAAAAATTGAAAACCTTTAGGAACGGTGGGTGTGTGAGAAATTAGGGCTGTATCATCTGCGAATTTGAGAAGATATTTAAAGGGATTAAAATGAAGAGGATGGGGATTATAAATGTCGAAACCGAAGATATTGTAGAGCAGCAGCAGGGCAACCTAGGGGTAAGCATTGCACAGGAAAAAAAAGAGGGGAGTAAGAGTTGTTGATTTTGACTTTAAGGGAACTGTTTGAAAGGAATTGATTGATAACGTAAATAATATGGGAAGGAATTTTAAGGGGGTAGCATTTGTACAACAGACCTTGATGCCAGACACAGTTGAAGGCTTTTTGTATATCCAGTAGTAAGACGGCTGATGACTTTCCTTCAAGGTGTGATGCTTGGATATTTGAGATAAGAATGAAATATCTTAATATTATACAATTTGTCATTACTTCAAATGTTAACTGCAACATGCCTGTAATATTTTGCTTACATTGTCAAGGCGTTTACTTTGTAGTACAACTTGAATATAATAAAGAAGGATACACAATGGGGATAATGTGATAAAACAAATTCATCGTGTTTCCTTTTACATTTATTCTTTGTAAGATTTATAAGTTTAAAGTTAGTATTAAGGGTTGATTTTTGTTTCTAACACACATTGCTTACAAATACACTGAAATTATTCTTGCTTGCACAGGGAAAAGTAGGTTACCTACCAAGTAAGGAAGAGCTTTATTGCAGCTCTCGGTGAGTAATAGAGTAGGCAATCCTTCAAGGTTTATACATTATTCTATGCGGAATAAATTTTTAAAAATACACACTACTAGAAATTTTAAATAAAACATAAGGATACAGGACATGGAAATTGTAAGCCGACAGTTAAGATGGTCCTAATTTCACCATCACTAACCTCAAACTCAATTAACTATAACAATGAAAAAATATAAACAGTGAGCTTCGCAATTTTTAAGATTAACAAAAAATCAGTTCTTTCGAATAATTGATACCATTGAAGTGATATTTTTCCTACGATATTAAAATATTCTTGGCTATTCTAATAATAATCTAATTTATATGCCAATTTCATTATATTTCTTGCTCTAAGAAATTATAGTTACTTTTGATTCTTTTAAGTGAACGTATACTGATTTTCAATTGTTTTATTAAACGCATAAGCTGTAAGATAATAATAATAATTATTCCGTTTAAATTATTGCTCATAATTATTCCGTTTAAATTATTGCTCATAATTATTCCGTTTTCTTTAATTAGCGATTAATTAGCGACTCTAATGCATTAATATAATAACTTTATTTACGAGGACCATTTACATTAGTAAACGCTAATTATACAGATATAAACATATACTTAAAATATACAGACCCATTAAAAAAACAGCATAATGCATAAGATATATCAGCTTTAAACCTTATGGTGGAGAATTAAAAAAAAAAAAACTGTTTATATAACATATTAGAATCGATACTGACACGTGTTTCGGTGCTTACGGATCATTATCAGAGTTAAAACTGATTTTAGCATATGCCAGTTATCTGAAAATAAAGATATGGAAAATAAAAAGAGTTTTACTTCTGCCAATTTGAACATGTTAAAATGTCGCACTAATCTGGTATGGACATCATTTTCAGAACAATTTGTCCGCTTAAACAAAGGGTCTTCAAATGTAAACGTAGTAGATTAAATAGAGGAATACAATCAATTTTAGCATTTACAATATCGTACGCTAAAATATAGATTTACGAAATGTGTTCGCATTTTTAAATTATTAGTTAGTTAATAACGACGTAAAGGACTTTAATACATTTTATTATTTAATTTATATTGAAAACTTATACTCTTCGAAGTTTTCGAAATAGAATTGGTCCAAAGTGAGAACCCTGGGGGACACTAGTTTTTACAGAAATAGGACGCAGCAGCGTATTATTAAATTTAACAAATAGTGGACGATTTATGATCAACAACTCGACTCAACGTGCTAAGGCGTCACTTAGACCATGATCAGTTAATTTTAGGATCAAACGATCATGATTAACTCTATCAAAAGCTTTGTAAAAATCCATGTAAATCGAGACTACTTCTAGATATCGGGCTTTACTTATATAAGATAACATAACATTAATAAATTAGACGTAAATTAGGTGGCTAAAATCTATGCTGATTGCACAAAATAATATGTTATGATATGATAATTTTTTTTAGAAAGAAGTCACTTATTATCAAAAATTTTTGGAATTGAAGACTGAATTAAAAGAGGTCTGTAACTAGATTTTTATTCCCGGATTTGTAAACATGTATGATATATGAAGACTTTTGTCAGTAAAATATCCTTTCGATAGTGGTTTATTAAAAAGTAATGTTAAGAAGCCCACATTAACTTCATCCAGGCCGTAAGTGGATTTCTGCGTTACCTAGCATGCTCTTGACCTACCACAATAAACTTTACCTTGAACTAGCGTTCTCCTGTCCTACAATAATAATAATACGTAAATATCTTTATTCACAAAATTTCCCTTTTACAATAATAGTATTTACATTTTGTGCTTTATTTGTGTACGGGCTATCGACCATTGGTCTTTCGGCCTAGCCTAAAATATTAATCGCTCTTTTATTTAATTGTTCGGGGAATTTCACTAGTATTTTCATATAGGGATTTTTTGAGAAATTTAAATTTGGAAGGAATAATAATTTTATAGTTAAGCAAATCTTTATAATTTTTATTATATTGCAATAATCAAAAACCAGAAACTTTATTTCAATTGGTAAATTAATATTACAGTCAACCGATTTTTTCTGATTAATACATAATTTTTAAAACATATTATTTTTTTTTTTTTGCAGTGGCATTTAGATAATTTGGTACTTTTAAGAAATTCAACTTTTTTAAATAATGTTTCAATTGTCTTTTTACAAATATCTAATAATTTCAATAACTTTTTAAAGTATCATTCAATTGTTTTCAATTAACTGTTTTATGAAGTGACATTTAATTGTCTATTGGTGAAACATTATTGTATTAATGAGATTAAAACACTTCGTTTTGTTACAATTTTGGTTTTTATTGTTTTTGTTCGTCACTTTTTCCAAATGCTTTTAATGCTTTTTAAATAATTTCTTTGCAAATTTCTATGAATTAAACTAATAATAAATTGATACTGGTTGCGCTACACTCTTGATGGAACCAGATATGTTATTGGGTGAAGAAAAACTTGTTATTTTCCACAGTTTGGAACTATGGAACCTGATGTAATAATAAATTGTTTAACGCTTTTGCACTATATTTTTTAAAATCAATTTCTAACATCTAAAATGCTTTGCAGTGTTCTTTACTTATTCTAGCTAAATATATAATAAATATTTTGAAGACATTTTGTAGAAATTTTTTTATTAAGTGAATTAAAATATGTTGAATTAATTTCTTACTTAACCAGTGGTGAAACGTTTTGCATTAATTTTATGATTAAAACCACTACTTATAATTTAACTATTTTTATGTTTCTCTCCGACTAGTTTCGTCAATTAGTAATTCTTAGAGAGATATGTACAAATTACGTTACAAGTATCGGTATTTATACAAAATAAAATTAAAATCAGGTAATACTAGATTTTGCTATAATTTTAGTTTTCTTAATTGCTTTTCAACAGCCTTTTTTGATTTTCATTTGAAATTTTGCAAATTTTTACAATTTAAATTAAGTCAAAATAATTTTTTAGGACTTTTGCATTCTTTTTTATCAATGTCCAACAAGATAAATATTAAAGGTGTCTTTATTTATTTTAACATTTAAAAAAATTATTTGTTTTAATTATTTCATCAATGTTTATCTGCTTTTACCGATTGTGTTTCATTTACAAATTTCTAACATTTTAAATCGACATTCAATTATTTTTAATGTACTATAAATGTTATTTTTTTAATGATTTCTATTTATACAGGGTTATTCACGCTATACGGCACGGAATTTTGTGGCTAAAAAACGTGATTTTCAAAAAGTTTCACTTTAGGATATATGGGGTCTATTAGGGCTAATTTTTAAAATTAATTTCATAATATACAGGGTGTCCCAAAAACCCTATAGTTGTGTTTTTGTTTGTAACACCCTGTATTTTGTTGTATTTTTGGATTATTCGATCAGAATAAGTATTTTAACAAGGTTTTTAATACCTAAACTTTAAGGTTTTTGAAATAATTTGAATATTATTATATGTTTAAAAATTAAAAACCTTATTAAAACACACACTTATTTTGATCGAAGAATCCAAAAATACAATAAAATACAGGGTGTCCTGTTTAAAAAACCACGACTTTGATAATTTTAGGGTTTTTGGGACACCCTGTATATTGCTTTTATCGATTGTCTAATATTTTTTTAAGTTTATTATAATTCCAATTATTTCCTGAAGCGACATTCAACACTTTTGTTGGTTTCAATTTTTTTTATAAATTATCTTCAATTATTTGTATCGTTAATTTTTATTTATTTTCTTTTGTACAAATATTTAACAAACTCAATTATTTTTTAGAGTGCAAATAGAGTGACAATCAATTGTTTAGTGTTTTGCATTCTTTTTAAATACATTTTTAACAATCTAAAATGCTTTTGCAGTAGTCTTTAATTATTTTTACTCTTTAAACAAATTGAACATTTTTTTGTAATTTTCATTTGTTTTAATGTTTAACTTATATTTTCGATTGTTTCTAAATGTTTAAATTGTTATTCAACTGTTTTTTTTAAATTATTTTCATATATATTCAGTTATGTAGACAAATTATGTTTTATTTTTTCAATAAGGACTATTTTCATAATATTTAATTGTTTTCGCATGATAAGTTTTATAAATGTATTCATTCAACTCATTTTTATAACTTTCAAGTTTTATGAGACTTGTTTTACTGCTTTTAAAAATTTCAACTTTTTTTGTAAATAATTTTTGGTTTTGCCATTGGCAATTATCATTTTTTATTTCAATTGTTTTTTAATTATTGTTTTAACACTCGCCAATCATTAGTACTTTTTTGTCACTACTTCTGTCGATTTTTTTATTTTTTTATAAAACTCGATGTTTGCTTTTTGAGTTTCGTGAAGAGTATAGAATATAAATAATACTGTTGAAACCTTTCTTCATAATTTATATATATATTTATATCAAATATACCTACTTCTGTTCTGAAGCAACATTCAACTGTTAGTAATAGTAGTACATTTGTCAAGGTAAATTCGATTGTTTTTTTGTTATTTTTGTGAACGATTTTTGTATTAACTCGATTAAACACTTGGTTTTGTTTCGATTTTAGGTTATTTAATATTTTTAGTTTGCTTTTATTGATTTTCAACTGTTTTTTTGAAAATTTCTTCAGTTTAAACTTTTTATGGAGTTACAATGAATTGTTTAATGCATTTAAATTCCTTTTCAATTTAATTAACAAATACTTTCAATTGTTCGCTATCAACAAGAGCAACGGACCGGTTTCGATCTATTTTGGATCTTATCAGCGTAGCGCACTTAGAGACAGAGAAACGAGTTTTACTTAGGAGTTTTTAACTTTCTGGATAAACCGTTAATGTAATATTTTTATTTTACTTGTTTTACTTTAATATGTTAACAATTATAAATGTCATTTTTTAAAATGATTTTCAATTATTTTCACTGCTCTTATCAATTATCTATCTATTTTAATTTTAAATAATTCAACAATTAGAATCTGTAGCAACATTCAACTGTTCTGGCAGTTTTGTCAGTTTTAAGGTTTTTATTAATTATTTTTTTAATATTTTAGCATCAATTTTTTACTTTCACTTTCAAATTTCATTAGATTTTTATAGCCACGTTTACTTATTGTTGCGTTTTTTTACAATTTCAGTTATTTTCCGAAGTGACATACAATTTAAATAACACTGTTGTTATTTATATTGATTCTTCACGAAACAAAAACAACAAACATCGATGAAATTCAATTATCAAAACGTTTTTTTTTTTAAATTTGTATAGATAATTTTCTATTATTTTTGTTCGTCAGTCTTGGATTGATTGTCAATTTTAAATTCAAGTAATTTCAATTGTGACACTCAATTGTTTTGTCTCTTTGTCAATTTCTTCTGCTTTTACGGTACTTTAGATATTCCTTTAATAGTTGCTTCTAACTGTAAGAAATCGAGTATTAGTTTAATATAAACCTATAAACTTGCTTGCTGATTATTTATTCTAGCGTAGTCTTGACCTACCACAATAAATAATACAATGGCCTATCGTACTCCCGACCTACCTTGCTAAAGTACTCATTAATCAAGGTTATGTGTACGCTAGTTCAAGCTTAGAATTTATTAAGGTTGGAAAATGTTGCGGTTTAGTGATGTTTCCTAACATTTTGAAATTATTTGTCAATTGCATTTTAAAACACATTTACAAAAACTACATTTGGGAATTACTAAAAAAGAACAATTAAAATTGGATAACAAAACTTTGACAGGAGTAAAAAAATTATTACAACAATTAAATTATTTACAATGTATATATAATACATGTATTATATCAATATTATGTTATAGTTGTAAATATTTAAATAAAGATTAGAATGTTAAAAAAATGAAGTATACAAAAAATATCTCTCTCTATTCTATCTTTATTTAATCTTTATCAAACATGGTATACAAATAAAATAACGAGACATTCACAATATTAAGGGAATAAAAAACATACATAAAATTTTGACACCATGTATGTGGATTCGAACAATTCATTTTATTTATTCCATCAATTTTGAAAATTTTTATCTTGATGCTCGATCAAAGGAAAACTACACCGGAGAAGAGAAAAGCCGGCTTCTGCTGTTTAACGATTAGTGCGTTGTCCGTGTTGTGAGAGGGGGTTGGCATCACCCTCCTTCCCTTCCGTTCACCTTTTTTACAAATTGCTCGGCGTCGAGGATGAAATACGTGACTGATTTCCAAGCTACAGCTTAACACCTATTGTGAGATAAATGTGCGGAAAACCCTGATTATAAGTATATTTTTTCCTTGAAGGGAAAAAAATAATAATAACGCGGCGGGCGAATATTGCGAGCGGGTGATACGTGAGTAAGCGATCGAGTGGCTGGTCCGCGATAGGGATTGAAGGGTTTGAGCGATGCCAGACGAGGGTGGCCCATTGATTGACCTACATACCTACGCAACCTTCGCGAAATGCAACGCCCAGAAGTGGATCTTGTCCCGAATTTTTGCGCCAATTACATCGATTTTTTTGCTTTTTATTATTGGAAGAGGTACATCAAGGTGTTAAAAAATCCTTACGGATCGCGACCTAATATCGGGTTAAATCTATAATGGGTCGCAAAACGTGATCCGTTACCTTGAGGTAAAGCAAGGAAACGTTGAAATGATGTCATGGGTATTATTCGATAGCTGTTTTATGATGGACTAGTCCAAGTCAATTTCCTGAAGAATGCGTGTTATTACTAGTAGTATACGTTGTAATTCTATATGTCTATTTTAAAAATGAATAGTATTTTTTGTAAAGATATATGTATTGATCGAGTACATGAATACAGAACTTAAATGTTTAACAAAAAACAATATAGACAATAAGTATGTAGTGTTTATAATTATCACATAAAACGTGAATTTAATTAGTAAATTATTATATAAAATTTGGAATAGTTAACTATTTTTGGAAAAAATATATAGCTAAATTGATTATATAATACATATTTTACTTAATACCAACAAGGATTATATTATATTATACAATACAAAAAAGCTTTGGATCAGGAACTTTATCAAACAGGACGAATTAAGAGTTTTCATAAAAAATTTGCTTTGACAATTTCCTCACGTATGTTACGGACTATTTTTTTCTGCAAAGGTGTTAATTCTTCATTGATCTAAAATAAATGTCAATTGTTTTAGGAGCACTGCATGTTTACTTCTATCTATTAACCATGGTTCAATTTTGACCACCTGATTTTACATTCACGCACCACCTGAGAAGAGGTTATCTTCACACATCGCAAAAATCGTTTCTTTAGTCACGGTTGTCCCCCCATACATCCATTTTGTGTGATCACTGTGGACACGTGATCAACTGTGACTTGAAGATCATCCCGCGAATTTCGATTTCTTTTTGAGCTGCCTCAATAATAAAAAACGTATTTTTTTTGTTAAATCAAGTTTTAGAGTGACATTTAGATAATGTAGTGTATGCTTCAATTATTTAATATGTTTGTTAATGTGTTAATAGCGGAGATCGACTCTTGGGAGAATAAGATAATAATAATTATGGAAGCAAAGAAAAACCTGAAAGACACTCAAATATATATAGAAAATGACTTAACATTCAAAGAAAGAGAAATTCAAAGAGAGATAAGAAGCATTGCAAGAGAAGAAAAGATAAAAATGGGATATCAAAAACTTATAATAGACAATGAAGAATATATATGGGATAATAAAGAAAGAGGAATGACCCTGAGGACAAATGATGAGAAATCAAAAAACGGGTAGAGAATAATGAACATAGGAGGAGTAAAACGGAGACAACAAAAGAAAAGAAACGGATAAAGTTAATTGGAAATTGGGACATAAGAAGTTTGAAAGGGAAAGAAGAAGAACTGATAGAAGAATTTTAAAGGGAAATCTAGATGTTTTAGTAACAACTGAAACAAAAAGAAAAAGAAAAGGAAGAATACAAACTAAAAATGAACACATTCTGGCATATAGTGGAGTTGAAGAAAATGAAAGAGCAAAAGCAGGAGTAGGATGTATAATAAATAAGAAGCTAGAACAAGCAGTAGCAGATTATGAATATATTAATGAAAGGATAATGATAGTAAAAATGAAAGAATGTATAAATGTTCTCTATCCTACCTTCCAATCAATAAAACATGAGCGAGGGTTTTAATTAGAAGTTGTAAAATATAAATAAACACATAATAATTGCAATTTTTAGAGATTTATTCATACAAATTTTTCAACTAACTTTTGATGATGTTCTACTGATTGAAGGGTGGGATAGAGGCCACCCATCCACCCTACATATACATATAAAATACAATTACTGATAGTCTCGCGGTTTGGAATAAAATTAATTACAAAACTCTTCGAATAAAAATGAAATTCAAAAGGTAAAATTTTTAAGTGAGTAAAATTTCTAATTATTATAAATTAAAAAAATTAAAAATTAATCTCTCAATAGTTATTTATTTTTAGAACTTTTAAAATAGGCGGGAACATTCAATTTCTTCAAATTCATGTTTGGAGAGCCGCCATTTTGTTTCTAATAAAGATAGGTTATTATATATTCTAAATGTAAAAAATACATTCCTTTTAAGTTGATTTTAAAGTTTTAAGGTCAATCTCTTCAATAGTTTTCTTTTTTAGAAGTTTTAAAATAGGCGTTGTAAATTTAAGTTCTTCAATTTCATGTTTCGTGTGCCGCCATTTTGTTTTTAATGAAGGTTGGTTATTATATTTTTAAAATGTTAAAAATGCATTTCTTTTAAGTTGATTTTGAAGTTTTCAAGTCAATCTCTTCAATGGTAATTTTTTAGAATGATTAAAATAGGCATTGTAAAATCAATTTCTTCAATTTCATTTTTGGAGTGCCGCCATTTTGTTTCTAATAAAGAACGGTTATTTTATTTTTAAAATATTAACAAAATATTTCATTTAAGTTAATTTTGAAGTTTTCAAGTTAATCACTCGAATAGTTATTTGTTTTTAGAATGTTTAAAATAGGCGTTGTAAAATTAATTTCTTCAATTTCGTGTTTGAAGTACCGCCATTTTTTTAATAAAGATAGGTTATTATATATTTTTTAAATATTAAAAATACATTCCTTTTAAGTTGATTTTAAAGTTTTTAGGTTAATCTCTCAAACAGTTATTATTTTTAGAATTTTTAAAATTGATATAAATTAAATTTCTTCAATTTTATGTTTGGAGTACCGCCATTTTGTTCCTAATGAAGTTAGGTTGATCATTTTTAAATGTTAAAAATACATTCGTTTTAAGTTGATTTTGAAGCTTTGAAGTAATTCTCTTAATAGTTTTTTTTTTAGAATAACTGTTGAATATTAGCTGAAAAACAATGGAAAATTTATTTTAAAACAATGACTATATGTATAAAACAAATTTGGGGAAAATAATTCTTAAAACAATTGGGCAATTGAAATTCTGTACAATTTCAACAAAAAAAAAACAAAACGATAATTTCTCTAAACAAAAATTAAGGTAATTTTTATGCAGCTAAAAAAATAGTTAAAAAGACCGTTGAAATTATTTTTCAAAATTCACTAAGAAATAAAAATAAAAATTAAAAAAAAACAATGGAATAAAACCATTTGACCAAAAACAACATTTTTTGGCAAAAAACATACGTTTCAACAATCGGAAAAAAACTCAATTCGAATTTTCCAAAAGAAAAGTAATTCAAAATTTGTTGAAATTATTTTTAACTCAAATGGAAAAACTATTTAATATTTTTTAAATTTACATAATATAAGTTAGAATTTTACAGCAAAAATCTATACAAAAAATGTAAAAAGTTTCTTTAGAAAAAAAAAACATGTTTTTTTAAAATATCTGAAGAAACTTTTGAAAATATCCTTAAAAAATGGAAACTGTTGAAAGAGATTTTCTGCAGAGAAACAAATGAAAATTTTGCACAACAAACGGTGATAATTGGTATAAAACTATTGGACAATTGAAATTTTGTACAGCTTTATCAAAATTATTGAAATTTTATGGAAACCTAAAATTCTTTTAATAAAAAATCAATTTTACAATTTTAAAAACAATTTTAAATTTACATAAAAAACAGTTTTTCCTCAACAATAAAAAGCAACATTTTTAGACCAAAAAACATATGTTTTCAACATTATAAAGAAATCTCAATTCGAATTTACGAAAAAAACAATAATAAGTTTTCAACAGTTGAAAAAAAAGTAATTTAAAATTTGTTGAAATATTTTAAGAAACTATAATGGAAAACTATTTAACATTTTTAAAATTTACATAAAATAAGTTAGAATTTTACAGCAAAAAAACTATACAAACACTTCCTCATCAAAAAAAATGGAAAATTTTCTTCAAGAAAAAACAAATGAGAATTTATTTTAAAAATTTTGTAAAAAAAACCATAATAAATTTGTATAAAATAATTAAACAATTGAAATTTTATACAACAAAATATACAAAGAAAATATTTCTCAAAAAAATGACATAATTTTTAAACAGTTAAAAAAATATTTCAATTAAAATAATTTGTTAAAAAGATAGTTGAAATTATTTTTCAAAATTAACTAGAAAGAAAAATGAAACTTGGCTTAAAAGCAATTTAACAAAAACCGTTCACTCAAAACTATCTAAAGAACATCTGTTTCAAATTATCGTAAATTGGTGAAATTTTATAAAACCATTTATTTATTTATCTTTGATCTTCTTTCTTGAAGATTACATAAATAACAAATCAATTTTAAAATGACATACGTCAAATTTTGGGCAAAAGAAGCACGGGCGGAGTGATTTTAATAAAAAAATCAATTTAAAAATTTCAAAAACAATCTAAAATTTATATAAAAATAGTTTTTTTTCCAACAGTCAAGAAATATAAAAGTTCTTTGAAAAAAACATGCTTTTAAATATTTAAAACTTTTAAAAGTTTGCTAAAAAATAAGACAAAACTTTCTAAGGAGAAATAATTTAAAATTAAATTAAAAATAAGTTTTATCTAATAAATTGAAAATTGTTCAGAAAAAAAAAAAACAATTTCAAAATAGTGTATAATTTACATAAAAGCATTTTCAATTGAATGGTGATATGGCCATCATAGTACTTTCCCTATATTTTTCTCGAAAACTATGAGGTTTACGCAAAAAAGTTATTCTTAATAATTTGTTTAGTTTTAAATTCTCTATAATTATTTGTTACACAATTTTTATCTAACTCCTATAGTTTTTTAGCAATTGACAAAAAATATCAAAATTTTTAATTTTTATTTTTTTTTCTCAAAAATTAAGAAATTTTTGAAAAATATGTTCTAATAAAACTTGCTCAGTATTTTATTCCCTTTAACTTTTGTTTGAACCGTTTTTTAAAATTTTTCATATTAAAAAAATACCACCAAAAAACAAGAAAACGCCACGAGTAAACATCCACTTCTGGTTTATTAATATTCACCAAAAGCTTTTCAGTTTTAGTTTGTAACGATAAAATCTTAAATTTAAAGTTTCATCTCAATCGGATCATTCGTTTTTGAGATACAGCGCCCACAGACATTTTTCCGCACGAAAACAATACTTCCCCTATATATACTATATAGGGAAAGTAAAAAGGATGAATTTTGGCAAAAATTACAAATGATATATGAAAAATCGATAGAAAATTCATATATAATCGGAGACCTTAACGCGTGAGTGGGAAACAAAAATAGAGGAATAGAAGAAATGTGGAGAAGAAATAAAAAATAATAATGGAAACAGAGTGTTCGATTTTTGCATTGTTAATGGATTGCAAATTATGAACACCAAATTCAAGCACAAAGACATACACAAATACACTAGAGTAGAAAGAAATAGAAACGAAAAATCTATAATTGACTACTTTTTGGTAAAGGGAAATCAAGTTAACAAAATAAGAGATGTAAGAGTCAAAAGAGGAAGGATAACGGTAACCAACATAAAAACAAAAGATAATGAGATCCAAGAGGAGGAAAAAAAGGAAAAGCGAGGAATAATAAAATTAAGAGTGGATAAATTAAATGACTTAAAGGAAAATATCAAGATAATATTAAAAAACTGATAGAAAAAGTAAACACCAGAATAAATAGGAATATCGAAGAATTATGGAGAAACTTCAAATATATAATTACAGAAGCAACAAGACGGGCATGCGGAGAGATAAGAAATAACACAAATAGAAAACAATCACATTGGTGGAATCAGATAATAAAAGAAGAGATAAAAAAGAAAAAAATTAAATGGAAAAATATTTAAACACAAACAAAGAAGAGGACTAAGATGAATACAAAAAGTCAAAGAGGTGGTAAAAAGAGCCAAAGAAAATGCATGGGAAGACTTTGGAATAACTTTGGAAGAGAACATTAAAGGAAATCAGAAATTATTTTACAGAATGATAAGAAATCAAAAGAAATGGAACATATAATATCAACTCACATAAAAGACAAATTTGGAAAAATTATAAACGATGGTACAAAAAAAATGCAAAGGTGGAAGGAACACTTTAAAGACTTGCTGGGGAAAAACAAAGAGATAGATGAAGCAGAAGAAGAAAGGGAAGAAGAATATAATAAAAGGGACGAATCAGAAGAGGATGAAGGAGAGATTACAATAGACGAAATAAAAACAGTTTTTAAAAAAATTAAAAAAGGAAAATCACCTGGACATGACAACATAAAAGCAGAACAGTTAAAATATATGGGTAAAGCAGGAGAAGGCTTACTACGAAAAATATTAAACCTAATATGGAAAAAGGGAAGGACACCGAAGGAATGGGGAAAGGCAATAATATTCCCAATATACAAAAAAGGAGATACTAAGTAGTGTAACAACTACAGAGGAATATCTTTAATATGCACAGCAGGTAAGATATACGAAGACAGATTAAAAAAGAGAACAGAAAAAGATATGGAAAAATCCCAAAGTGGTTTTAGAAGGGGGCATTCAACACAAGACCATATTTTTCAATAAAAAATATTATAGAAAGAAAATCTAGATTAATTAGAATTTCTATACATGTTTTTTCATATATATTTGCTTGATAGCCTACAAATTCGAAATTCGAAGTCCAAGTTTTTTCATACGTGAACAACAGAAGTCGAGTCTATTGAAGGGATTTGTCAGACATATCTATCATTCAACAGTTTTTTTGGGTGCTCATATAGCAACTATCTACGAAGAAGTAGTTCAAAAATATGGGCTAATATAAACAATAAATTAAATTGTATTTTCACACAATAAGATTTAAAATTATTTACTATTAAAAATTTTTAGACAAATTGAATTCCACAGAAATCATTAATTAATATTAAAAATTAACCTTATTAAAGAGATTATGGGTACATTTAGAAAGATTAAATATATAAATGATTTAGACAAATGAGTGTCTTTCGCAACAATATCTGCATCTGTGATATAATTTGAAGCTTCTGTAATATTTTTTAACTCATTTAGGCTTATGTAGAACGTTGTCATGAACTCGATTCGATAAGTGACTCAACAAAAAAAGTAAGAGGAGTGGGAGGTTTCAGTGTTATTTAACCGGTATAAATGGGCCAATCCAATTATAAAGAAAAGTTTTATTTAATAGTAAGAGCAGCAACATTATGAGTTAAAGATCTGTACTGGAAAATAATATGTTCAGACCATTTAAGTTAGAGTCTACTTTCAATTGAAGTAAGATTTTCATCAATAAATAATGCCTTCGAAATATTCTTACGGATAATTTTAGACATGAAATAAAAATACGTTTCTGAACTTTTCTGAAAATATTATTTGATCTGTCTGTTAATCTGATATTTCGAATTGTCTGCGTGCATTATGTTTCTGGTTCATTAGTTGGCAGTGCAGAAAATTGGATCCCATACACTAGTTATTAGAGGATTACGTTTAGAAATATAATTAATGAGATACGAAGCAAAACATAATCACAGAATTCCTACAGAAGAATTTTTGTAACTTAAATTTAGCGAAGTCGTTGAAGGCATATGTACACAAACTAAACTCTCAAATTCACAAAACCAATAATAATTTTCGGGGACTTTAATATTCCTAAGTATGTGACTATTTTAAATAATATTAGGCAATCAACCAATAAACTTGAAACACATGATTTTTTTAAATTTTCTTTCAATTTCGCCAACATAACAGTATATGAAATGAAAATTAAGCAGAATTAGGCTTAATTTTGTCCTCGCATAACATAAAGTGCCTAGCTGAAAAATAATCCTTTATTAATTGAAGATGTTTACCATCCGGCGCCCTTTTATGAAATGTTATTATCTGATAGCTCAAAATCCAACTTTAACGGCAATATATCGGGAAATTACAACTTCAAGCGAGGAAATTATGTCGGACTTTATTTCCACCTTGCAGAATTGGATTGGAAAGACCTGTAGTAGACGACGTAGTAGTAGACAATATATTGTTCAAGAAAATCTAATGAAAGATTTGACTTATGTATACCTAATGTTGAAGCTTAAATCAAATTCAACGAAATAGGTTTCCGCTTTACATTAGTAATACTATAATTTCTATAGTTGATCAAAATACGTACGGATAGAGAGAAATTCAATTTTTAGGGAAGTAAATGAAACTTTTAATAAAGGAAGCAAAAAAGACTTACATGAGAAAAGTTGAAAAAAAAAATGAATATACATTCATTCTGGTACATAAATTCTATAAACGGAACTACAAGAATTCCCGGAACTGTCAGTTATCTTCGCTGCCTAGGATGGAGTTGATATAATCAACAGTTTTGCCAATTTCTACAATTCAGTACATACCGCCAGAAAAGATGCTACTCCATCAAAACCTCACACTCACTTAAGAAACTAAAAGCGAAAACAACAATGAGATTGGACCAAATTCCATGAATTGTGGCAAAGGATTGTGCTAGTATGTTTGTGCATCCATTAATGCATAATTTCAACTTAATACTGAAGTACGCTAAATTTCCAGACGTTTGGAAAAAGTCTAATGTTTAAAAGTGGTGATAAGAATCAGGCAGCGAACCATCGACCGATTTCAATTGTTAGTAATTTTTCAAAAGCGTTTGAAACACTTCTAATTAAATACATTAATAACTTAGTGCGCATTGATGTAATCCGCTAGGAGCATGGTTTTCTTTCTCGTAGGTCAACAACTTCTAATTTATTTAATTTTACGCCATATCTCTCATAGGCTCTAGATGATAGATGTCAAGTGAATTTAGAAAAGCCTTTGATACTGTATCATACCACATTCTCATTGAAAAATTATCCTATTTTAGTATTAATTCAAACATTATCAGATATAATGTCCCAAGGGCAATGATAATCCGCGATAATTTTGACTACCCGAAAGTGTGTTGCTTAGTAATTACTTAAAGCAACACACTTGAGGGAACTAGTCAAAATTATCGTGTATTTATCATTGCCCGAGGGGCATTCGGTAAGATAAGTTCTTGAATAACTTACAAAATATTAAAATATTAAAGTGTAAGTTGGTACCTCTGGCGTATCGCTCCATCTTTTGTCATAATTTGGCGGTTATGATTTGATTCGTATTTCCTAACCTCACAAAAGTGCACGAACGGCCTCCGTAAGTATTCACTTTTAACCGTGTTTTCTAGTGTCGTTTTTTCTATTAACTAATTGCTTCATCACATTCTATACCGAAGCGTGATTCGGACGGACCTGATTATACATTGACAGAACGATTGTATTTTTTAACTCAAGGGCAATTGCGAATATGGTATAAATGTCAACTTGACAGCCGGGAGATTATCGATAATTTCCCTAGGGAGCTTTTCAGTTCGCGGTGACATTGCCGCCTTAAGTGTGCGTAGCATACGGCGTTTGTCAAAAATAGACGAATTTGATTGGTTGCTCATTAATGAAAGAACTTATCAGTGTAATTTTCTTATACATAACAAATCGGCAACATTTTGTATATTATGAGGGTTGCATATCTAACGCTTATACTGCCACCAGTGAAATACCTCAGGAATCCAGCTTAGGCCCCTGCACTTCTTACTATTTATAAACCACCCTACACAAAATGTTAGTTCATAGTTTAAAAATATATAGTTATATAACCAATATAAATGATTGTATAAACCTTACAGAAGGACCTTAATAAATTATACGCATGGTGCAACGCTAATAAACTTTTTTTAAACATAAATCAGTGTTCAATAATGGCATTCTCCAGACGTCAACTAATGGTGTTTTTGATTATATGCTCCAGGAACATGTGCTGAACAGAATAATTTATAAAAAGGACCTTGGTGTGACATTCGATGAAAAACTTACATTCAACCTGCATATATGTCAAATTACAAACTCATGTTGTCGTCTCCTAAACTTCATCATAAGAAATAATAAAAAATCAATAATATTACAACCACAATAAAATTGTTTATGCGTTTATATTAAGTCAAATAGATTATTGCACAATTATTTGGTCACCTGCATATAACACATTCATAGATCACCTTGAAAATATACAGAAGAGGTTTGTAAAATATGTATTCTTTACAATGATTTTGTACAGAAAGGGGCAGCTACTGTAATCTTCTAGAACTTTACAACCTCAAGATCCTTCGTAAACGAAATACGATAACACTTTCAAATTTAAAAATTCAGGCGAAGAAATAAATTTGAAAGTGTTATCGAATTTCATTTACGAAATATAACCAAAGTGATTAAAATATGAACTTTCAACAACTAACAGCCTCAACTAATCAGTTAGTAGTTAGTTATTTAAAGTTAGACTTTAAGTATTTTTAAAAGTAATCTAGTTTCGACTACTGTACCAGACTTTGAAAATTCAAAGTAATTTTAACGGAAATATTTTTACAGAAATTATATATTCGCAGAGTTTAAAGAGGAAACTAACATCTTATAAACAGGGTGTGTACTTTTTTAAGACCGATCGCGTTATGTTGATTTCATAAGCTACAATAATTTAGAAAAATATTCTTTAGAAACACCACCGATTGTGATCAATACTTCATTGGAGGGCTTAAAAACATTTGCGCCGTTTCTCGATATTCTATTTTTTGCGGAGAAAAAAAAACATGTTTTAGTTAAAACTAAGGCGAGCGCTCCGCAAAAACAGCATCTGTGTCTCTCTGGGGGTGATAGATATAATAAATTAGATGTTTTGTCGACATCTGTGTGTTCCTCGTAAATGTAAGCTGAAAGTATTATAAGTACGTAAATATTTTTGTTTGTTTGTAAAATTTCCAAGACAATAATCCGCAATAACCGTATATTTGCATATTTTGAATAGAAATTTAACCAAGAGTTGATTGATCAAAATAAAAAGCTCAAAGTTCAAGAAAACCTAATATGTGCTGAATATACTGATATATTTGTAAAAAAGAAGCAAATAGAAATACACATAACACATAACCTTTAATTTATATGTTATTATGATGATATTTACTCAAGTATAAATATAAACAATTCGTTCTCCAAAAATGTCCAAATGAGAACAATTGTTTCTAAGGAAGTTAGGAAAGTAACAAATCTCACCTAGTATCTTCATAATATTGTAGAGATTTATAAATATATTATTATTAGAAAATACCTAAAGGTTTCAGACATAGCTGCATAAAATAGCAGAAAGCAAATCTTTTTTTTTTCTAAAAAGTGAGAGATATATACTGAATTAAACATTTCACTATGTAAGTATAGATAATAATAATAATAATTAACTTTATTCTTCTTTCCAAAAGTACAGGAGTAAACAAAATAAGTTTCTGAGTACATGAAATGAAGAATCCGAAGGCGGGATTCAGAATTGGATGAAATTTCATCCATATGGTCTACCATCCTAACCTTCACGTATGAGAAAAGTATAACATAAAACAGTTACACATAAATTTATACATACATACACATAATATGAAGATATTTGTGAAGTGAAAAAAGAAAAAAGAATTATCTTAAACGGTATATATAATTACAAACTTTACAGACATTAGAGAAGTTGAGTATTAGTATTAATTGCATGTTTAAATCTAGATACACCCAAATATATGAAACTCTTGGGGATCGAATTATACGTTATATAAATATGATAAGAAAATGATCGCTCAAACAATGACGTAACATGCTTAGGAGGAAAGATTCTACCTCTAAATCTAGTATTAATATTATGGATATCATTTATAAAACTAATTTTATTGTAAAGATTCGATGGTTTCATAGTATGCACAATTTTGGCTTGGGTAATTCTTCTATGCTTCTATGCTCCATGTTGCACCAACCAGCATCTATAAGTTTATGTCATATTTTATCGTATTTACGTATACCATAGATGAATTGAAGGCAAGAGTTTTGTACCCTTTGTATGCGTCGGTTAGTATTTTGATCGATTGCTGGATGGTAATTAAAATGTGAAAGTACCAGAGTATCACATAAAGTAATTTTAATTAAAGTTGTTAAGTACGATCTATGTGGATACAGATTTCTTCAGTTAAGATATGCTACAGATATGCATTTGTTAAGAAAATGGTTATAGCGAAAGGTGTTGCCGATAATAACACCCAAATTTGAAGCTTGATTTTTATATGAAATATTCATTCCGTTTATATAAAGCCTACGTTGAGTGCCTATATTTTCACACAGGTTGTTTTTGCCAAAAATCAAGAATGCTGACTTACTAGGATTTATATTTAGATCGAACATACAGGTTGGTGATAGAATCCGGTGAAAAAGAATAATATAGCTGAGTATCATCAGCATACATATGTCCAGTGCAAAATTTAAGTTGATTTAATAGGGATGATGTATAAACTGAAAAAAATAAGTGGTCCAAGGATAGATCCTTTAGGAACACCCCTATCAGCAATTATAAAGTCTGACATAAGGTTATCTACTTTTACACATTGCTTTCTATCAAGTAAGTAACTTCGAATTAATGTGATAGAAGGTCCGTCCAGTCCAATATATTTGAGTATTAGCTCTAAAGTAGCATGATTAACAATATCGAACGCTCTGCTGTAGCCTAACAAAATAAGTACTGTCATTTTTCCTCTATCCGTAGCAGTTAGTATATCGTCAGTAATGGCGAGCAAACCTGTTTCGCAGTTATGACCCGATCTGAAACCTGATTGTTGTTTTGGAAGAATATTGTGCCTATCAATATAATCTTGAAGTTGCAATGATAGGATTTTTCCCACAATTTTCGAAACTATTGGCAAAATACTAATAAGTCGAAGATGTTTTAAATCGGTACTTTCATTAACTTTCGGGATTGGCTTAACTACAGCGTATGAGTCTGGAAATGTGGATTCGAGAATACAAGAAAATTATTGAACAACACATGCGAAGCATTATAATATTGATGTCTTCATACCCACATGTCATAAATTTCATATTATTTAATACTTTAATAACATATCCTCATTAATTAGTTTAAACCAAAAATGGGCCATTGACGTGTGTCGTGAATTAGTATAGTACTTGAGTGGAGAGTTAATATTATAATGTTATTAGGATTTCTTAAGGAATTAGGAATTTGTACCGGGCTTTTCTTCAAGTTTAGATTTTTGAGATGTTTCCATAGAAAACTTTTGCTTTTATTATTGGATATATAGGAAAATATGTTTCTTTTCATTTTTAATCGCCGTATTGGTATAATTTCTTAATACTTTATAATATTTCCAAGTTACTGGGTTTCGAGATCATCGGAATTTAGCTTTAGTTTGTTGCGTAAATCAATTAAATGTTTAATATTATCCGTTATCCAGGGAGATTTAGGTTTAATGAATGAACTTGTTATAATTGGTGCGTGCTTATTGAAAATATTTAAAATATAATTATCAAAAATTGCTACTTCCTGATGTATGTTGCATCACACACATACTTATTGTGGAGAAATGGCTTTATTAAGGAGGGTGGGTTAAAAGACATCGTCCCACCCTAAATACTTATCTTTACTTTCCTCACATTTTTTTTAATATAACTGTTGTTATTATTTGAAATTTGACTTTATCTGAAATTTAAATATTACCCACCCAACTAATAATACTTGTAATCAGTAAAAATCGAAAGTATGTCGTAGGAATAATGGTGAGTTAGTAGACACCGGTGTGTTCCATCTATACATTTATTTTACCTCCACCATTGTCACATTTAAAGTTTTCTGAAAACAATACCAATATAACATATGATAGCTGTCAAATGTCATCTGTGACTATTATCTATCAACTGTCTCATAACATCTGTCACTGTCAACTATAAACTGCCATATGTTAACTGCCATCTGTTACCTATTTAATTATCAACTATAATCGGGAAAATGTTATCTACCAACTCACATCTGTAAATTGTTGTGGAATTTATCCACATCCAGTGGTCAATTGACTCCTGGCAATATTGATTTATAAAAATTTTAATCTATAACTGCTATAAAATCAATTGTTAATTAATAATTATTTGTCGTGCGTTGATATTATCTGTCATCTATCAACTCTCGTCTTTAAACTACCATGTTTTAAATGTCATTTATCAAGTATCAACTTTCACCTGTGAACTTTTACCTTTTAAATAAATAACAAATATGTTCATTAAAATTAATTGCTTGCATCATTTATCAACTCTGTTAAGTGTCTTCTGCCAAATATTTACTACTACTATTATCCTTATACTATTATTTATTAATTATCAACTGTTATCTATTAATATGTATTTATCAAATATCAGCTGTCAACTGATATCTGTCACCTATTAAAGCTTAACTGTATACAATGATCTACTATTTGTTGACTATCATTTGTCATCTATAAAATATCATGAGTGAAAAGTAATCTGTCAACTGTCTTTTGTCACTTTTCATCTGTCAAATCTCATCTATTATCTATCAACTGTTAACTGTTATCTCTCATTTGATAAATATCTTATCATATATTAACTAACTTCCGCCTGCAACCTTTAATGAATAAATTCGTATTTATTACTTGTCAACTGTCGAGTACTAATATATATTTGTCAAATGGCATTTATAAACCTTTATCTTCTAATTACTATAAAATTAACTGATTAATCATTTGTCATCTGTTGGGTATTATCTATCGTGTACCAAACTACAAACGCCATTTGTCAGATGCCAACCGTCATCTATTAACTTTATTAAGTCTAGCTAAAAGATGATTCACTGAATTTTTAAACTCTATAAACTGCTACCTGTCATATATTAAACATCACCTGTGGTCTACCATCTGCTAAACGTTATCAACAAACTTTAATTTAGTAATTATGAAGATTACTAAATATAACCACTGTTAACCATTAAAAGGTAACTATCTATAATTATCTAATATCAATTGACAATCATCGTTCATGTATCGAACATCACCTCTCAAATTTTATCCGCTATTTGCCAACTATCATCTGTCATTTGTCACCTCACATCTGACAAGTGTCATTTGTTAAATACCATCTGTAAAGTGTTATCTATTTATCAATCAAGTATTGTAGTCGTATATCATCTGTTAACTGTTACTACTGCGGCATAAATACATTCAAACTAGTGTTGATTTTATAGCTGTGCTATTTGTAATTCACAAATTACTTTTGTATAATTCAATATCTGTCGAGGAATTAGCCACGGAAGTTGTTGTTTCAATAGGTGATTTGTTGATATTTTGTGTTACTACTTGCTAGTAAACGTAGTCACAATATGACTGAAATGGATATTCTAATAGACAAGCTCACTTACCACTAGTGACCTGAAGACATATGGCTTGTAGGCAGAGGATCGACAGAACAAGACTTCTCCCTGAGGTGTGCCGGTGTGCTGGGGCCATACTGTGTCCTGGAACGAATTAAAAAATTGTACACATTTGCTTAGTTTTATTAAAAAATAAAAATTTTCATTCAATTTGAAATGAGCATTTACTCATAGTCAAATATTTTTCGCTTCTAATTATTTTAAATAGATATCATTGATAGAAATTGATGTACTGATCATTCTTAAATACTCTGGCGAGCAAAAAATAGAGGTCACTTTAAAATTATGACTTATGTGTGGAGTATGTGTGATATTCATTCCCACTCATTGTTATTTTAGTACAATTGTACTGTATTTTGCACACTAAATTAAAAAAAGCAATGATGAATCGTAAAGAATATTTATTGTTTTAATTGCCTATTTTGGAAATATCACAAATTTACAGTTCAGACGAAGTTCGAATTTTTGTTCCTAGGACTAATATGGAGAAAAAAATAAGGAAAAATACTTATCACTAATAACGAGTATTACCCCCTCTTGCATTGATGACCGCTTGAAGTCGACGAGGAACACTTTGAATTAAATTAACGATCACATTTTGGTCGATATTATTCCATTCCTGCAATAGCATCTGTCTTTCTGATACGCCATCCCAACTCATCCCATACTTGTTCTAGGGGATTCATGTCCGGGTTGATAGCAGGCCAATCGAACCGCAAAATTCCCACTTCATTCAGATAATCTTTGACAACTCTGGCTAAGTAAGGTCTAGCATTATCTTGCATGAAAATGCCGCGCTCGCCCATAGTTGTCATGAAGGGCATAACATGATCTTCGAGAACCTCCGTAATGTATCTGTGAGCTGTCAGGGAGCCATTCTCTATAAAGACCAACTCTGTGTGTGCTTCGGTAGAAATTCCTGCCCAAACCATAACCGATCCACCGCCAAATGGAAGTCGCTCATTAATACAAACTGAATCGTATCTTTCTCCGCGTCTTCTCCACACATCTGAAAACAGTACTTTGCTCCAGTCCTCATTATTCCATGCCCGGTGATTTCGGGCAAAAGCAAATCTTGCAACACGATGTCGGCGTTATAAAGGTGGACCTGCAGCCATCTTTCTACAAGGCAAACCAGCAGCCCGAAGCCTTCTTCCAACGGTCCATTCACTAACATTTACATCTCTAACTTCATGGAGTTAATTTCGTAGATAAACTGCAGAAGCTGTTCTATTCCGCAAACTTGTAGACACCAAAAAACGGTCATCTCTGATCGTGGTGACTTTTTTCGCCCACTTACACTTTTGGTTATCAGGCCAGTATCCAAGAAACGCCGATACACTTTTTGTTTAGCACAAAGGCTTTTGCCAACAATCTTTGCAGTTTCACGTTTTCCAGATAGATAACATTTGTCAGGAAATGTATTATTAAACGCCCACTTTAGTTTACAATTTACAAACATAAAGTTAAAACAAAAAAAATCCAAAAATAAGTCATAATTTTAAAGTGACCTCTATTTTTTGCTCGCCAGTGTGTTTTCTCACTTTATATTTAAGATTGAATTAAGGTTTTAAAAATAATAAATGTAACGGTTTTTAAGATATACACTATTATTTTTTGTGTGTTTTTCTATTTTGAAAATTTTGCAAAAGTTAATTTCTTTTCACTGATTAACTATTTTTTTTTGTACAATACAATGTAGGATTTTTTGATCGAAATTTGTTGGACTATAGACAAGGCATGTAGGTTTTTCTATTGCTGTGAAAAAGCAAACTTTAATAGCCTGGAAGATTGACTGATTCAAATCCTGAAAATTTCATTCATTGGAAAAACTCATGTAGATAGTCCAGAAGAGCTGAGAATTAACCAAAACCAATAAGTCAGATCTAATACTTTAAGAAGAGTTGATTTGCCAAACCGATTAACACGCACTGATCACCTAAGGTATCTGGAGAAGACAATTTTTGGCCTTTTGCATGACATTCCTCTAAATTACAAACGATTTAGTAGAGTTTATACCAAAATTTTCCACCCATATCGACCAGAAAAAGCAATCCTGTTTAATTGTATGATTTAAATCCTGTAACTACCATATCTTTTATTAAGAATATCCCAATATCCTACTATAGGGTGTTTCTGTAAGTAATCTAGAACAGCAGCAGCTACGTGCTTTAGAAGGAATAATCCAATACGGTAGTCACTTTTGCCAAAGAGATTAGCATTCATTAATTACATATACTATTTTTATCATCTTTTAGACGGCATTATTATTGCTCAACCTCATTCATTTATTGCCTTCAATAAACATGTTTGCCAAACTCTTCCAAGCAGATGCAAAAACGGTTTTATTTATAGCCTCATTTAAGTCTTGTAGATTTTTTCATTGGGATTATTGGAATACTTTTGCTTATTCCAATAAATAGTCTAGAAAAGCTGTAGTTAAGAATATCTGACTGTTTTACCAAATCGACTAGTATACACTGATTGCTTAAACTATCCTCAGTGCACATCAGTCAACATATAACCTTTTAGAAGACAGTCCTGAATCGAATATATCACATGTAGTTTTAGCACGAGAGTACAGAAAATTTGATTGTAGTGTTTAAGAGCATTTATACCCAAGTTTTCACGCAGATGGGCTAGTGAAGCGATCTTGTTACTGCAGCTAACAGTTTTAGAAGGTATATTCGAATACACTTATCTCCAATTGCAGTTTTTTACCAAAAAAAATAGCTTGTATTGATTACCTAAACTATCTTCAGAACACAAAGTATGCTGTATTTAATAATGGGAATATTTGAATACTTGTGTCTATGGTACTTTTATAAATAGTCTAGATAAAAAATTTGTGACTAATTTAGAAAGAATTATTTTACCAAATCGATTAATAAACTCTGGTTATTTAAACTATCTGCAGAACACAACGTATGACCTTTTGGATGGTATTCCACTGAACCATAAACAATACATGTAGTTTTAAAATGGTGATGGTTTTTCAGTTTTCTTGAATTTTGCTGTTAAGGATATTTATTCCAATATCTTCTATACAGATGAATGAGGAGAAGCAGACCTGTTTTATATCTTTAAAAATTGTTTAAATACTAAGCTTTATTTTCATTAGGTGTATCTATAAATAGTCTAGGGAAGCAGCAGCTAAGAGTTATAATAGAAATATTCCAATGTCCTAGTCTATGGTGCTTCTATAAATAGTCTTGATTAGCTGCTTAATATTCCCAACAAAACCAATTCAACGTATATTGTGATTAAACATCCTTGAAAAATATTGTTTCTGCTTTAAAAATGAAGAGTATCTTGAATATCTTATATATGTTAACTATATTCACTTAGGTTTCTCATCTGATACTGTTTTTATATTGTTAATTAGATCAGACGTTGTAGTTGTAGTTCCTCAGTGCTGTTGAAATTGTTTTATCTAAAACAACTCTTTGTTTTCAAATAATCAATAAATATTGCAAATAATTATTTAAAATAATTAATATTACTGAAACCTATACTTGGAGGAGCAATATTTATAAAGTTCTTTTGGATTACTTTTGTTTAGTAGTTTTAATATTATACAATAAAACAAATACATTTCATTTTTCAATTTTATAACTACTTCATTGATTTTTGTCATCAATAATATTTCCTTCTTTGGCGTTTTTGTTGAATAAAATCAATTTTTTTTGTTTCTTTTGTTTTATGACTCAATTTAATATACTGACAAAGACTTACATTTAAAAGAACTTCAGCTACTTTATATCACTTTTAGAAGTTCTTCTTCTTTATATATGTTAATCAAAAAATAGCCAAACAAAAAAATAGTGTTTATAACAACAAAACAGATCATGGAATAAAAAAACATGAACCGTCATAAAGTCTCGAAATCTAATATTCATGAGTTGTGGAATTTCAAAGGAATCGTTATTTGTGGGCTTCTGCCGTACAAAACATTAATCAAATTGCAAAGCTCAGCAAATTAAATTACTCACTTAGAACAGAATTTATCATTAAAAAAATGCTACTAAGATAATGCGAGACAAATAAATGACTGATGATGAATGATGAACAGAATTGATCAAAAGCAAAGTTGTAGTGCTTCACTACGATAATGCGAGACCGTATACAAGTTTAGTAATTTGAGAAAAGCTTTTGCAAATTGGATGGGATATACTTCCACACCTACAATATTCTCAAGATTTGGCAATTTCTGATTATTATTTATTCCGGTCTTTCCGAAATGTTTACTTCGAACGTGACGTTCAACAATCACCTGGATCAATTTTTGCCAACAAAGAACTTTTGTTTTATTAGCACAGAATCAAACCAGAAAGATGGCAAAAGATCAGAATGGATAGTCGATGTGTGTTTTCTGGATTTCGTGAAGAGTATATCAATAACACTGGTGTGTCCAGAAAATAACAGTGTTATTTAGAATTGATAATGTATGATATTTACTCACTATAAAAAAATGGTCTTCCATTTTCATAAAAAGATAAAATATGGGTGCAAATGAAAGATAAGAAAAACTTTATTGTCATCGCAAATAAAAATCTGTAGAACTGCAAACTATGAGTTTGGAAGGACAATTAACAAAATTAAAATAGAAATATTTATATATTGTTACAGAGTAACAAATTTATTTTGGATGATAATTTATTTTGTTGATTGAGAATTTTATTTCTTTAATTGTTATTTTGTTTTTTTTATTATCTAGAGCTCTTTCTGTTTGGATTTAGTGTATCGACCAACTTCTCTTAGAGTTCTTTAGTTCTTTTTATTTTTGTGATAAATGTTTTGAAGCAACTTAGTTCAAGATGCTCAAGATAATGATGAATTACTTAATGCAATTCTGGCTAGTTGATGAAGAGAGTATAAAAAATGGTTCGAAAAACGTGTTTCCTCTTAGACGCATTAGGTTTGAACGATATAAATTTCCTTTTTGGACTATGGAAGACATAAACTTCATCAATTGCTAACGAATGTCTCAAATTATAGTTAAAATCGTAACCATTTTGTTTCTTGTTTATGTGTATCAATTGTTTCCAGTTGATATATTAAGAATTATCTTGTTTATGTGTATCAATTGTTTCCAGTTGATATATTAAAAACAAAACAAAAATAAATAGTGTAAATTAAATATTGATTTACAGGTGAAAATAAACGTAATAATTAGAATTAACCTTTTTGAGCGTTTCTGCACCTTAGTTTCACATTATTGCAATGTAAAAACTACAAAAACCAACTAAAAAACCAAAATTATAGATTAGTACTAAAGTCTTGTTTCATAGAATGCCGAGTTTTCGAGAAGAGCAATGAGAGAATGTAACATGATTTCTATTTAATTTCTTAAACGGAAACAGCTTTAATCGTTTTGCCAGACTAATGGCCATTTAAATTTTTCGATTAACTAATCCTGATTAACTAATAATTAGAAAAAACACGAAAATATTTCGTAAAATCTAAAAAAAATGAGTCTTATTAAGACTTCAAGAAACAAATTATTATTCAGTAATCCTGATTAACTTTAACCAGAGTATTTCTGTTGCACCGTCTGCTGATTAAATAACCACCGATCACAGAGTAATAACATAGAGAGCACACGTTTTTATAGGGTTTTCATTTTTATTTTTGGTATTTTTATGCCGTACAATTGACAACGTTGGCGCGTTTTGATACTTAACCTATATATTATTAATGTCTTATAAATGTACATAAATAACTTCACGATTATAAACGTCCTGAAGTTAGTCGCTATGTACTTAGCACGTTAACCGGCCATGATTGATTGATTAACTTTTAATCAATGGTTAAGTAGTTGCGTTGCAACTGGGCATAAGACATTAAATGCCACTTCCAGCAGCTCTCGTTAAATTTTTCGATTAACTAATCCTGTTTAACTTTAACCAGAATATTTCGTTTGCACCGTCGGCTGATTAAGTAACCACCGAGGGTAATAACATATAGAGCACACGTTTTTATAGAGTTTTCATTTTTATTTTTGGTATTTTTATGCCATACAATTGACAACAGTCTAAATACTTAACCTATATATAAAAAAAGTCTAAAAAATGTACATAAATAACTTCACGATTATAAACGTCCTCAAGTTAGTCGTACTTGGCACGTTAACCAGCCATCATCGGCTGTTTAAATATTTGACGATTTTGGGGGACTTTCACCGTGGTTAAGTTGCTGTGCAAACTGACTTTCCGTTAATCATTGATTAACCTTTAATCAATGGGTAAGTAGTTGCGGTGCGGGCATTAGTCTGTCAAATACTAATCAATATTTTCAGTCATTTCATACCTATAGTTAACAAAAATATTTAAAGAAAACATTAAGAAATTGTAATTTCTATAATTAAAGAAACTATTTTCAACTGAAAATAATCTGTCTCATTATTTGTGCATGTTTCAACGTGTAAGTCGTTAAATTTAACACGTTCGGTGTTTGGAAACGGAAACACTTAACGCGGTGATAATGACTGAAATTAGTCCACAATTAGCGCCATTACGAATGTAAATAAATTCATTTATTTTTTTTTATTTTCGGAGGACAAACGAAACAACAACTGTTTTAGGTATTACATAAAAAATGGTCTGCAAAAAGGGAAAGGGCGTGTGTACGGTTCCTTTGTCTATGGGAATTGAATCGAAAGCACTTTCACTCCTTCCAACGTAACACACCACAGTGGGGCCACCTATCGATTCGGGCGGAAGCCAACGCCCCCTCGCGCGGTCGATAATACAGTTCCCTGCATATATAAAAAAATACCGAATTTATTTTATTAATAACGTTAAATCAAAACGATAGGTAAAGTAAATACGTTTTTAAAAAATAACTATGGAGTTGTAATTTTAAAATTAATTCATTCCACATGTGATAAAACATTTTATTCCCACTACTAACTATTTTTTCTTGTTTTTTATTATTATTCGTTATTTTAATAGTAATTGAATCAATTTAAAACGGCATTGTAATATTGTAATTCGTTTGTTTCATGATCGATATTATGTTGGTATGCGTGTGTGCCTGTCCGCGTCGTGGTGCCATCTATCGTGGAATTCGGTAACTTAAATCGAGAAGGCGAGTAAGACACAAGGTGCATGTGTGTACGAGAGTGGGAGGGAGACGACGTGTATAGAAAGGGGCGTGGTCGGGCAGACCGCGTGGCACAGAACCGTAACGATTTTTTCCGCGCCCTAAAAGAAAATCCGCTCTGCAGACACTAACCTTATATATATATATATATATATATATATATATATATATATATATATATATATAATGAATAGTAATGAAAAATAATCTAATGCATAAGCATCTTAAAATGAAGTGAATATTAATAAAAGGATTAATTTAGCACTTTATTATGTTTCACTAAAATAGTGAAATATAACCAAGTGCTTAATTAATTCTATTATTAACATAAACATGTTTCACCACGGGTTAAGTGAGAACTTCATTAATCGTTAATATTAATGAATAAAATTAACGTCAAGAATGAATTATTTTTAAATTCCATATCGTTTAGATTAATCAATACCACTTGAAATTAATGAATTTCCTTTATTAGTTCAAACGCTCGAAACGATTTTTATTGCAATCCATGCCTGATGGCAATATTTTTCATTTTCTTTGCATATTTTTTTTCTCTAAAAGATAAATCCCGTGTACTCCGTTGAGAATTAATTAAGTTTCGCGACTAGTTTAAAAGCAACGGCCATCGCGAAGCTACTTTTTGAGGAGCAATTTCATGCCGATGGAAACGATTTGTCATTTCCATTGCGGTTTTCCCGCGGGATGAGAATAATAATCGAAATCCGTGTGTCGAGTATTCCACTAGAAACGAAATAAATTGCGCGATTAGTCCAAATGCAAGAGCTGTCAATACGGTATGATCGGAAGCGCAGATCTACTACGTTGACAACGTGATCGAAACAAAAAACAAATAGAACACGAATTTTTATTTATTGATAATATAGCGCCATTAGTTCATGTATTGCAATTACCAAGATGTTTTTAATTAAAATTGTTTATTACTTTAGAAACATCTATTAAATATTTCGACTATAATTAAGGAAAACATTCCGAAACTTGTTTAGCAATAACATATATTAATTTACAAACGAATAAAAAGCCTACAATTAAAAATACGAGGGATAGTAGGTAAGTAGTACCCAATTGCAACATAGGGAGCGCTGGTGAATAGAGTAGCTAGAGTAGTCTGATGTGTGCTAACATTGTAATCAGTTGTGTAAAGTGTTTATGTAAGTGTTTATAATGTTCAAGAAAATAAAGAACGTTGCTAGTTGTGACGTTAGGGCTGTGAGTAGATTTCTCACCACAAGAAATAGCGACCTTGCAATATTCATAGTCAATTGAAGGATGCGTATGAAGAATATGTTATGAATAAGTAATCTGTTCGGCGCTGTTGTCGTAATTTCAACTTAGGAAGTGAGAACAACTGTGATGACGAATTGACAAACTTTCAACCATCCATCCTATAGTCTAGACTTAGCTCCTTCAGATTACCATCTGTTTAGAAAACTAAGGACTTTCTGGCTGTAAAAAAATGTCCTTATTCAATATACTGACGGCGGAGGAATATGAAGCTGGAGGAATTTGAAAAATCGCCCAAAGTTACGACAAATGCTTAAAAGGTAGAAGCGGGATGGGAGATATTAAATGAATTGCCAGAAAGGGATTAAAAAGGTGAGAAAACATACATTGGGATACAGGATTGATTACATGATCATCAAGAGCTTTTGAAAGTAAGAAGTGAAATTAATGGAAGTGGAAGAAATAATGGGATTGAATTAGAAGTAGAGATACAGATGAGTAAAGATAAGGAAGAGAAGCCAAAATAAGTATCTGAGAAATTCGAGTGTAGTATAAATGCAATTAGGGATGTGAAGAACAAGTTAGAAAAGTTTCAGTGGGATAAAGTCTAGAAGAAGAATAGAAGATTTAGGGAATCTCTTAGTTTGATACGGAAGAGAAAACATAGGAAATGCCTACATACAAAGAGAGAAGTAAGAGAAGTAACAAGAGAATGCATAAGGAGCGGGTGGGCAGAAAAGCATGTGACACCAGCTAGTAATAAGTCTAATAGTATATTTTAAAGAAAAAAAGATACGCTGCACCTAGGTCTCAGTGGGCCTGTTGTACTTCCCCATCTGCGTCCTCATTCCTTGTTACTACCAAGTCAACCCAAGGCATTGAAAAACGCCAGTATGTCGGATTGATTAAAACATCCCTTTCCCTTTGTGAATTCACGCGGGTTCGTTAAAATCGGACTATCCAGAAGTACAAGCTCAACGGTTTTCTCTTCCTCTTCACACCCTCTGCAGGTAGGACTATATTGTGGTCCCAGTCTGTTCAGGTGCGATCTTAAAATGCTATGTTCTGTTAGGAGCCATACAAGCTCCCCTAGGTTTTCTCTGGAAAGTTACATACAGTATCCGAAGGCGATGAGTGAAGAATTAACCCTTTGCACTAGTAAGTCCCTCTACGGGGGACATCACTCGTTTTACCTTTACCGTTGCGCTCGTATGTCCCTCTACAGGGGACATCGAATTTCTACGCTCTTATGTCGCCCTATCGGCACTAAATACATCATATTTTATCTTTTGCAGTTATATATTTGTCATTAAGTAAAGAAAGTAGTAACGAAGGCTGCAGCGAAGAAGCTGCAGAACATAATACTAGTGGTAGTGACATTATAGTATAGTATAGTAATAAAGCTGAAGGACCACAGAATGTCTGATGATTGTAGACATTTCTTTCCCATTGTGGATTCACGTAAGTTGGATAGAATCGGGTAGTCCAGAAACACATGCTCGGCGGTTTCCTCTTCCTCTTCGCACCATCTGCAGGTTGAACTAGAGTATAGTCTATCTATTCAGGTGCGATCTTAGATTGCAGTGTCCTGTTAGGAGCCCTACAACTTTCGGTATGTTTTCACTGGACAATTAAATGCAGTATATGGCTCTAAGATTTTGAGGTGTTCACCTCCTCCATTGCTTACAAGCCATTTTTTGTTGCTAGTTTTGTACGATGGGATGGTATAACCGCTTTTGGTGTTGTTCTCATGGCTCCTGTCGCGCTCAGGAAAGCGCTGCGTTAGAGGTGATCTAGAAGCCTTACGACTGTTTTCATAATCGTTCTTGTCCACAATATTACTAGCCGCAACATTGGCCGCACGTTGGCCGTCCGATAGTCCCCATGTTCTCCCCACAGATCGTTTGCATTTCCAGAGTGCTATGCATACTTTCTTGGATCTCTCCGTCTGATGGGCATTCCATTGCAGTTTGTTATTTATAAGAATGCTTAAATATTTGACTTCTTCTTTCGGGGTGAGTTCCTCACCCCCAATGCTTGGTAGCTTGAAATTCTTGACTTTCCTCCTTCTTGTGAACAGTACCAGTTCCATTTTTGCTCGATTTACAAAAAGTCCTTGGTCTATGCGCCATTTGTTTTCTATGTCAAGAGCATCCGACATACGTTTCGTTAACATACTTTCCGAATTGCCGGAAAGTAGGATCGTGATATCGTCGGCGTAACCTACTGTGTAGAAGCCCCGCCTATTTAGTAATTCCAGTAGTCCATCAACAACTAGGTTCCATAGTAAACAGAAGAGCACTCCCCCCTGTGGACAACTTTTTGCGACCCTACATATAAGCCTCGTGTCACCTATTATAATATTGGTTGTTCTCCATTGTAGAACAAAACCCATTGAATTTTTAAAACTTTTTTGTGGATTAATAGATGGAAGAATTGCAGAAGAGACGAATAATTATGTTCTCAATAAAATTGAACAGAATTTTAGGCCTATTTAGGAGTTATTCTAAATATGGATACAATAACAGTTAGCCATCTGCAGAAATATTGGTCCCAACACTTCAATGCCAAAATTCCTTCTTTTAGTGCCATATTTAGAAGGTACTGATTCATGCAAATCTTTTGGACGATTCATTTGCATAAGACAGATCCAAACGATCAGAGTATTTGGAGTCGAATGCAAAAATTTCATCTTGATCAAACATAAAAAAAATTCCGAGTTATTGGATAACTGTCTAAAGAATAATTACGAGTTAAGAAGGTGTAAAAGTGAAGCAGAAATGTGGGATATTCAAAAAAAGAGTGAATTGGAGTGTTTTTACAAGAATTGACAAACAAGTGCTAAAATTTTGTTCTAAAATATTTACAACAGTATTATTATAGTTTAATAACCTAATTTTTCCAATTACATCTTAATTTATTTCTATTTATTATGTTAAATTTCACTCTATTGGTTTTTAATTTACTATTATCATATCATATATTATATGACGTGTGTAAAACGTATAAAGAATTTGATTTTGAATTTGAATTTGTATGAAGTATCATCAAAAATTTAAAAAAAAATGATGTAAAATTTAAAAACTTTATAGAAAATGCTCAAAATATGGAAGAAAAATACAGGGTAAGTTTCAAAAGTAATGAGCCTCACTTTATACTGACGCGTGCGCAACTCGCAGCGCCCAGCGCTTGACTGCGACGGTGGAGGGGGTGTTAGCTTCGCAGCGCAATGCGGGTTAGTTGCCTCTGAGCTTTCGGAATGGTTGTATCGATCTTAACGGAAGCCCCTGTACGGCGGTGCATGATACGTTGAAATGGCAAGTTCGTTAGAGCAACGATACGCGATCAAATTTTTTCCGTTGGACAAGTCTCCTTCTGAAACGTTCGTAACGCTTCAACAGACATTTGGGACTAAATATCTTTCATATTCTCAAGTGAAAAAGTAGCACAAAGCTTTTCGTAGGAGCCGGGAAGAGATGACTGACGAACCCCAGTCTGAACACCCGTCGTGGGCCCGAACTGACGTGAATGTGAAGCGTGATTTTTTGAACACAGACCGGCGTGTGAGTCTCTACCAAGTAGCAGAAGCCCTAGACTTATCGAAGGCAACGGTGCAACACATTGTTACCCAGGACTTGCACATGCGCAAAGTCTGTGCAAAACTTGTGCCAATCCTGTGCACGTAATTCCTTTATCGTGTCGGTCCCACGAAAACTCCCTTTCTAAATTCCCAAGTAATGTTTTTTCGAGACTTATTTGAGTTGATAACGCATGTGATCCAGATAATATACCATATGTAAAATATAAATAAATAAAAAAAAACTTGTGCCTAGAGTTCTGACAGAAGAACAAAAACAGAACCAAGTGCTCCGATGCGAAGAACTGCTGCAATTGTACTAAGAGGATCTTGACTTTCTCAGAAAAGTGATAACCGGAAATTTTCGAAAATTAGGAAAGTTCTAAAAAAATTGTAGAAATTTTATTTCAAAACCTTCAAAAAAACTATGAATATGTTATAGAAGAAACAATTTTCAGAAATTCGATAAATATAGATATTAGAAATTTTTAGAACTATCCAAGAAAATCCCAAAATTTTGGCAAAACTTGATTCAAAATTTTCAATGAAGTACCTTTTTTCTAATTGCTGACACATTCTGAAAGCCCTACAGAAAATTCTTGGAATCTAAAAGAGAAATTTCCAGGAAATTCCTTTCCGGACGTTGTTGTTCTGTAACTATGGTATTAAGCAGAAATGAGGTAAAGCTCCAGACAAGAAACGTCGATAATAGCACCCAACACTGGATGTGTAATCTACAAAAACGACCGCAGCTTTTATATTTGTTTCCAGGTGTTGAAATCAATGAACGTATAAGATCGAACATGCCAAGTTTTCTTTATGAACATGAAACGTAAACTGAAAGCACTACGAGTATGAAAGCAATAAAGATCAAATGTTCTACCGATTTTTTTTTTAAACTGGGGAACCTGTTCAGCTTTTTTGACCAACACGACAATATCATTTCTTTGGATGGGGGGCCCGTAACTCCACGAAGCAAAGAGTTTGTAAAATGTTGGGTGGATGGTAATGTAAGTATAATCGTAATTCATCATTAATGAATATAACTCGTGTAGTGAATCAAGGATGTAAAGTTCAAATTTGATGCTTCATCTAAAACCGTATGAAAAACAGTTTTTGAACATATCCAAAAACTTTTGGTTACTCTCCTGCCAATAACCTGGTATGATTTTAACATAATCACTGGTGTGAGTGTTTGGAAATTGACCGCCACCTACTGTGAAATCATTAAGAAATATACGAATAGGTTTTGAAACACTACTCTTCAGTTGTGTTTCAAAATTGCATAATTCGTATATGAAGATCTTAACGGTTTGATCGTCGAAGTTACCTCTGTTTTTATTAACCTCATCCATAAAGGCATGAAATTCGTCGCAGGTAATTTCGTAATTGCTGATAGTATAGTTTCCTATGGTGTATAGTGAGACTCCAATGTAGCAATTCACGAGCGAACGGATGATCCAAATTTTTTCTTCGGCGATTTCATTAGACATTACTAAATCGGTTTCACGCCAGTAAAATCTGCAGTTATTTTGGATTTCCGCTATGAACGTTTCGTCAAGAGTTTGCGAAAGTATTGGTTTTGTTGATAGAGTAAAATAAATTGATGTTAAGATGAGTGTGTTATAGATTTTCATTCTGATCTTCTAATTATTGTGCTAATAAATTACTTCAAATGTTTAATTTGCTGTAAAGGTAAGAACTACTTATTTTGAGGAAAGAAAGCTACTATAAAATTAATAGCAGAATAGAATAGAAAGTGATAAGAGATGTTATAAAGTTAAAGTTTGATGATTAAAATAAATACATGTTTTTACAGAAAGGCCATAAATTAATATTTTTCTGAATAGTAAAATGTAAAACAAAAGGAAATTATGTATAGATAGAAATGTAAGAAAATATTAAAATCCTCAAAATAACATACACATTAAAGAAAAATTCTGGTAAAAATATCCATTTTTTTTAGAAAATACAACTATTAAAAAAATAGGATTTAAATAAATTTTAAGATAAAGTACAAAAAAGTAGAAAACTCATGAAATATAGTTCTAAAAAAATTCTTAAAGAAATTATTCGAAAAATATCGACAGAAATTTTAGAACTTTCTAATAATTTACCTGTCAGCTTTCAAGACTTCTCCATCACTACTTACTCTATCTTTAAGATGAAGAACTCCTGAAAGGTGGACGGTGAATTATTAGAAAGTTTGAGACATTCGAAAAAATTGCTGGAAAATTTCAATTTTTATTCCACAATGAAAATTGATAGAAATTTTATTTCAAAACCTTCAAAATAAAGCTATAAATGTAGAAGAAACAATTTTAGAAATTCGATAGATATAAATATTAGAAATTTTTAGAACTATCGAAGAAAATCCCAAATTTTGTCAAAACTTGATTCAAAAGTAGGAAATGTAGAAAACTTCTTGGCTAATTAATGACAAATTCTGAAAGCCTTAAAGAAAATTCTTGGAATCTGAAAGGGAAATTTCCAGGAAATTTCTGTGTAAAACAAGAGGAAATTCTGAATAGATAGAAATGTAAGAAAATATTAAAATCCTAAAAATAACGCTAAATTTTAAAGAAAAATTGCTTGAAAGAAAATTCTTTTAAAAATATTTAACTATTTAAAATAGTTATAATAGGATTTGAATAAAATTTTTTGTAAATATTTCTATAAGATAAAACACAAAAAAGTAGAAAACTCATGAAATATGGTTCTAAAAAAATTCTTAAAGAAATTATTCGAAAAATATCGACAGAAATTTTAGAACCTTCATAATAATTTACCTTTTATCTTTCAAGACTTCTTCATCATTACTTACTCTCTCCTAATGATGAAGAACTTCTGAAAGTTGGAAGGTGAATTACTAGAAAGTTTGAGACATTCGAAAAAACTGCTGGAAATTTTCAAATTTTCTCTCAGAGGGAAAATTGATAGAAACTTTCAAAGCCGTCAAAAAACTATGAATATAGAAGAAACAATTTTAGAAATTCGATAGATATAAATATTAGAAATTTTTAGAATTATCGAAGAAAATCCCTAAACTTTGGCAAAATTTTCTGAAAAACTTTCAATGAATTAGGAAATGGATAAAACTTCTTGGCTAATTGCTCAACAATTCTGAAAGCTCTAAAGAAAGTTCTTGAAATCTGGAAGGGAAATTTCCAGGAAATTCCTATGTAAAACAAGAGGAAATTCTGAATAGATAGAAATGTAAGAAAATATAAAAATCCTCAAAATAACATATATATTAAAGAAAAATTGTTTGAAAGAAAATTCTGGTAAAAGTTTCCAAAAAAAATATTTAAAATTTAACTATTTTAAAAATATAGGATTTAAATAAAACATTTTGTAAATATTTCCATAAGATAAAGTACAAAAAAGTAGAAAACTCATGAAATATGGTTCTAAAAAAATTCTTAAAGATATTATTCGAAATATATCGACAGATATTTTAGAACCTTCTAATAATTTATCTTTCATCTCCAAGACTTCTTCATCACTACTAACTTTATCTTAAGGGAAAATTGATAGAAATTTTATTCCAAAACCGTAAAAAAACTATGAATATAGAAGAAACAATTTTAGAAATTCGATAGATATAAATATTAGAAATTTTTAGAACTAGCGAAGAAAATCCCAAAACTTTGGCAAAACTTTCAATGAAGTAAGAAATGGAGAAAACTTCTTGCCTAATTGCTGACAAATTCTGAAAGCCTTAAAGAAAATTCTTGGAATCTCGAAGGGAAATTTCCAGGAAATTCCTACGTAAAACAAAAGGAAATTCTGAATAGATAGAAATGTAAGAAAATATTAAAATCCTCAAAATATCGTTAAATATTAAAGGAAAAATGATTGAAAGAAAATTCTATTTAAACAAATATTTCCATAAGATAAAGCACAAAACTAGTAGAAAACTCATGAAATGTGGAATGTTAATTGCAGAAAAATTATGAAATCTGCAAAAAAATTTAAAATTAGAAAGATGAATTGCAGAGAAATTCCAAAAATTCTCGTTATTATTTGGTAGAGAAATTGCTGAAATTTTTTAGAATTTTAACAAGAAGCAATTCTTAACTCTTGAATAAAAAAATATTATTTATATTAATATTCACATTTATCTCTCCACAACTGTGGCTTTTTTAGGGGATGAAATTGTGAGAATCTAAACAATGAAATTTTTCTGAAAATTTCAAAAGGTGAAGATGAATTTAAAAAGAATCTTAACTCTTTTCTGAAATATTTTATAACTCTCGAATATTGAACAATTTAATACTCTTAAGAAGTTGTTAGATAAAATACAAATTTTAAGAAAAAATTAAGGAATTTAAGAAACAGGATTGTGGTAGAAAGTAGTGTATTATTTCATCCTACATTTAAGGAATGTAAACGGACAAAAAGCTGAGTCGTGAAATAAGATGGGAAAGAGAGGGAAACAAGATTTAAAGGGCTGCTAAAACATAAGTAGAGAGGGAAAACTAATATGCCGGCATTGTGGAGAATGGGGATTATGTGCTCGATGCACAAAGGAGGAGATATTTTGCTGGTGTACGCAACTACAGAAGAATAACTACATCGAGTATAAGATTGCTATGATTGTGGTGAAGAACTGGCAATAGAAATACGTTGAGATTAATGGTTTGTTACCAGAAAGTCACGGAGGTTTTAGAAGAGAAAGGGAGACAAGAGTCTCTGTAAGGTTAGTGGAGAGAGTGATAAAAGAGAGAGGATGTGTGTATGCAACCCAACACCATGCATAATAAGCTGCATACTTTAAGTTTTGCAATGTTTCATTCGATTTGATTATAGTACTAATGAACATTTAAAAATTCAGTAATTGAAAGCATATTAATGTAAAATAAGTTGAATAGCTTTAATTATAATAAAAATAAATCGTCTTTATTTCATGAAATAAATGTATAAAACAAAAAATTAATTGAAGAGTAGGCGAGGTCCAGTGAGGTTGTTACCTCTTACTGCTCCACTTAACCTTAATAAGGTATTTTCAATGTTAAGTTAGATAATAAGTTGCATACTTTACAGTTTGCAATGTTACGTTAGATATGATTGTAGTACTAATAAATTTTTTTAAAAAATCTGCAATGCAAGGTATTTTAATGTATAATTTTGTTGCCTAGCTTTGATAAGGTATTGTCAATGTTAAGTTAGATACAAGAGCAGTAATAATGCTAATAAAAAGTCGATAATTTATAACATTTTCTAATTTAATCGGTTGCCTAGTTCTACTAAGGCCTTGACAATGTTAAGTTAACCATGGTGAAAGTAATAATAATAATAATAATTTATTTAACGGAATCTCTATTTACAATAATAATAAGAGAAACATTGTCAATTTTAAGAATTTGTATGTATAACAGGTTGTCTAGTTTTTAATAAGATATTATCAATGTAAAATATTACACGTGAACAGTAATAATAAGAATAATAAAGCATTTTTCTATCCTAGTTTCACTAAGATATTGTAAATGTTTGATTGGATATGGTAACAGTAAGTACTAATAAAATTTTTAAAAAACATCAATTTAAAGGACATGGATGTATAATAAGTTGTCTAGCTTTAATAAGGTAATTGTCAATGTTAAGTTGGACATGAGAGCAGCAAAAGTGGTAATAAAATCTCGATAATTAAAAAAAAAATCAGTTGTTCACTTTACTAAGGCCTTGTCAATGCTGGGTTAACCATGGGGAGAGTAATAAAAAGAAAATAATCGACAATTTAAAGCATTTTAATGTATAATAGGTTGTTTACTCTTTTTTAAATTAAGATTCTACCAATGTTAAATTATATACTATATGAACAGTAACAATGAGAATAATAATATTTTCATATCCTAGTTTTACTAAAGTCTTGATAACGTTTCTTTGGATATTGAAACAGTAAACTTGAGAATAAAAATTATACTAAATACAGTTTATTGTGGTAGGTAAAAACACGCGATAATTATCGATGTAGATCAGAAGTATACTAAATTAAAATACCAATTATTGCGGTAGGGTAGGATTAAACTAGGTTAATTATAATATTTATTGAGATGGTTCAGGTAATGAAAATGTAAATGTTTTTAGCTTGATTTATCTGCTTTTAGTGATGAATTTTAAATGTTTGCTGATAAATAAAATTAATCATAAATCCCTAAAAGTAAAAAACTCTTTCTCTTCTTCTTTTACTCCTGAACAAGTGCTCCCTCAAGGCTCTCCCCTTTCACCTCTATTGTACAACATTTCTAGCTTCCATATATATATAGGGTTTTCCAATAAGAGGTTTCATTTTGATATTTAAAAAAAAACGAGTTAATTTTAAAAGAAATCAATGGATATTTATTTAATTGTAAAGAGAAAGATATGCCATTAACGATGGAAAATAATATCAGCCAAATGGCCGCCACGACTACGGTTGCAGCACCATATCCTTTTCATGAAATTTTCTATGACCAATTCGCACATTTGCGGCTGTATGTCCTCGATAACTTCACGAATTCCATCTTTAAGGTCTTGAATCGATTGTAGAGCATTGGCATAGACCTTATCTTATCACAAGATCTTGGGGACCAATTGTGATCACCTCTTTGCGAAATAACACGGCCAGGAAACTTTTCTTGCAAAATTGCGATTGTTTCCTGGCCTGTGTGGCACATAGTGCCGTCTTGTTGAAAATAAAGGTCGTCCACATCAATATCTTCCAATTGCGGCCATAAAAAATCATTAATCATAGCTCAATAGCGCAATCCATTCACCGTAACAGTGGCACCAGCCTCATTTTCGAATAAGTAAGGTCCAATCACACTGCCAGTCCAAAAACCGCACCAAACAGTGACACGTTGAGAATGGAGAGGCTTTTCAATAAGAATTCTTGGATTTTTCGAGCCCCAAATGCGGCAATTCTGCTTATTCACGTAGCCTCCGAGGTCTCATCACTGAAGATGATTTTTTGGTGAAAATCCGGATCATTTTGATGCATTTCAAGGACCCAATCAGCAAAGATACGACGTTGCTGGTGATCGACCGGCTTGAGTTCTTGTGTAAACTGAACTTTAAAAGCCTTCAAACCTAAGTCTTTATGCAAAATACGGTGTAATGTCGTTTTTGGAATGTCTAATTCCAAAGATCGACGAGGAATCGACAAACCTGGATTTTCGTTAACACTATTGGCTACAGCAGCAATATTCTCAATTCTTCTTAAGCGATGCACACAATTTCGATTCTTCACCTCACTAAGTTGTCCCAACAACATAAATTTTTTAACCAGTTTTACTATTGCTGGCCGAGAAGGTGTTTCACGATGCTTTAGTTTGGCGAACTGTGACTGCAAATTTTTCACCATTTCTGTAGTGAATTTTAATAATTTCAATGCGTTGTTGAAGCGTGTATCGTTGCATTTTTACTAATGGCGTAGTTTTTACTTGTCGAATATCAAAATATGACAGCTGCAAAAGTGACAGCTGTCTAGATAGAGGGCTATTCAAAATGAAACCTCTTATTGGAAAACCCTTTATTATCCTTATCCTCTCTACTCCAACCCTTCCAAATATTACCTGCAATTTGCAGATGATACTGCCTTAATTACCCATGCTCCTACGTTACCAAAAGCCCTTCCCAATTCCTTCAAGAGCTTATCTTATCCTTCAACACTGGTTTGCAAAATGGCGTAATTAATCCCCACAAATCACAGCTCCTAATTCAATACCATTGCACCAATAATTCCCCTTACAACGTTTCAATTTCCCAAACTACTATCCCCCCCTCAATTTCCATTAAATACCTAGGCGTAACTATAGACCCCAAAATCAATTCAAAAAAACATACAGCTACAACAAAATAATAAGAAAGAAATTGTTCTTTCACAACAGTAACAGTACTTTCGGGCGAAGTTCTTCCACTCAGATTGATTAAAGAATTGTAATGCATTTTATTGTAGAATGTATGTCTGAGCAATACTAATCCAATTAAAAAGAGAAGATAATTTCAATTAGAATTTATTTGTTCGATCTGTAAAGAAATAGAAAAACAATTTCCTAAAACACGATTTCTTCAATATCTATTAAAAAATATATTCATCTCTAAGACTCTCTAAAAGATTATAGAAAATTCATCTCTAAATTCATAGAAAATCCAATGAAAAATTAGAAAATAATTTCAATTCTTTTTTTTTGTTATAGCTGTAAAAAAATAGAAAAACAATTGCCACAAACACGATTTCCTCAATCTCTATTAATATATATATATTTATCTTTAAGGCTCTGAAAAAAGGTAGAAAATTCTTAAAAATTCCAATTGAAAAGGGAAAATAAGTATGCTAGTTTATTGCCAAATAATATGGCCAATAAAATGTTTAGTCTAAATACTGTCCAGTATGTAATATAATCAAATCATAACCTAAAATTACCATATATGAAAATGATCTGTAGATAAATGAAACTATGAGGATTAGATGAAGGGAGGTTGGTGAAGGAGGTATGGAAGGGAAGCATGGGTGGATGGAGGGTGGAAAGGAAGAGAAGAATTTAAGAGAGTGGGTTTGTCAAAGGGGATCGTGAAGGAGTGGCTAGAACAAGAAGTAAATGTGGCGGGATGGGTACATGAAAAGGCGAAAGAGCTAAAAAGGCAAAAGATACAAGGGTGTATAGAGAAGAGCGAGTACAATGAGGATGGGACCTGAGAATAACCGCTTCGGAAGGGAGGAAAGAGTGACCTTGACAAGGGCGAGATGCATAACGGAGGAGAGATGGAGGAAGAAAAGAATGAACGAGGGGTACGGAGAATGCGTGATGTGTGAGGAAGAAAAGTATACGTGGAGTCATTTGGCAAAGGAATGTAAGGGAGTAAAAGAGAGTTGGGTAGATGGATGCAGAAGTGTGAGAGAATGGATGAGAGAATATGGGGCCAGAGGAAGAAAAAGGGATAAGGAAGCTAGGAATAACGGAGATAGTTTGTTGTAAGGGATGAATGTGTAATAAATGTTATTTATAGTGTAATGCCAAATAAAGGTTTATAACCATTTAATAATAATAAATACATAAAGTAATAAAAATTTTGCTCACAGGGGGAAGTTCTTCCACTCAGACTTCCTAATTGATTAAAGAGTGAAAAAAATGCATTTTATTGTAGTAGGTCAGAAATACGGCGAGTCAATATGAAATTTTGTAGTGTGCCAGTTTATTGCTTAAATTATTTGACCAATAAAATGTTTATTCTATACACTGTCCAGTTTATAACATAATCAAAGCATAACCTGAATTTAACAGATCTGCAGACAATTATTCAGTCAATCTACCATAATCATTTTTTTTACGAATTATCATCATTTTCACTCTAGTATATGTGGTTAATTTTATTCCCCGAGTCACAGAAATACCCTGTATATGGGACAGAAATTAGGAGATCAAAAAATAAAAAAAATAAAGGCAAGGAATGTATTATATATGTTTGAATTGATCAAAGAAATTGCAGCATTAATTATTTTTTAGAGGCAAAAGCTCTACTAAGAAAATGTCTTTCCTGTCCCAGAAGATTACCTGCTTGATTCACTCCAATATCGAGGAATCTATGCCTTTTGTTTTGTGTATCACTGTAAGCATTCTTAAGACCCACCTGGTATTTTTTTGCATTATGGTTAAGTGGTTGTCAGAAACGTTATTTTGAATCGAAGGCTACTTTAAGTTTCGTGATTCCCCAACATTAACTTTAGTTGCTAGGGAATTATATTTAAATTTATTAATCAATTTAATGTTATGAGACACCAACATCTTTATAATGCTGTAACAAGCGGAACTAAACGAGTAAATATATCTTTAACTTTATCTTTATTATATCTTTGCACTCTTTTCTAACAAAATATTACAAAAAATATATTACAAAATTAGAAAATACACTCATAATTTAGCTAGAAGAGAGAACGAGCGGAGTTTACTTCTTCAAAGGATCTTCCACTAATAGAATTAGTGAAACGAACCAAGTATTTATCAATTATTTGCCTATTAGTTCATAGTAACCAAAAGATAAGTGAGAAAATTATTCAAGAAATATTGTTTAGAAGATTATTTAATTTTAATTTTTTTAAACACTGTTGTATATTTTGTACTTTGCACTACATTCACTTATTAATATACGATAAAAAATTAAACCCACAATAAATATTTAATGTAATAACTTAAAAGTAGTAACGATACAATTTTAAAATAATTTTAAAAATTTTGTGGTAACAACAAAATAATTCTAGCATTAAATAATTTATATAAAGAAATAAAAATAAAGCACTTACGGATGTCATACTATTCTCAAAAACAAAACAAAAACAGAAAATCCAAAAATATCACAAATCATCGTTAAAAGGGCTGGCAGTTTGGGGGCAGAGTGCGTTATAGTGTGTTACCACCGCATGTCGTTCAATGGAACTAAGACACTGCGGATGAATTTACGTCTGCCCACAATCCACTTGCGCCAATTGCGTCTTGTTTATTGTAACAATTGAACAAAGATGACGTTTTTATTATTATCACCGCCGCCGTTATTATTATTATTACCCCAACAAAAGGCCACATCCGCCAACACCGAAGAATCTCACACGCACGCCGGTGCCAATTAAGTCTCAGGGATTTTCTCTTCTGCGCGCTTTGAGGTTAGGTCGTTTTCGAAACCAAAAAAGATTTAAAAAAATAGAAGAAGAAGATCAACATTCGGCCCTATCGATTGCACGGCATCATTCCGGACGTGCCGGCCGAATGTTTCGGAGGGCCGCTGCGTTCCGGAACGGAGGAGTTGGAATTTAGGAATCGATCTTCTAGCCGGCGAAAGTTAATTTGTATTGGGAAATTACAAGGATTTTTTTAGATGAACTATGTAAAATAAAAATAAATATTATTTTCAGGTTATATTTTTAATTTTAGTTTATCTATTTATTTATTTTGCTTTACATGTCCACATAAAGAAATATTCTAAGAATTTATATAAATATATAAACACTTAACAATTTAGAGCAGAGCACGTTTCAAATTTTGGCCTTGTAATATCTGAGGAAGTTATGCACCGAGTCCAAAAAGAATAAGAGCTTGTTCAGACCATCAAGAAACGAAAATTAGAATATTTTGGACATATCATGCGGGGTGAAAGATACTCTATTTTACAATTGATCACACAAGGAAAAAGTAAAAGATCAAGTGGGCGACGAAGAACTTCCTTCCTGGCTCAAAAACCTACGACAACTCCGACCGAACTCTTTAGAGTTGCTGCATCTAAAGTGAAAATTGCCATAATGATAGCTAACCTCCGTTAGGAGATAGCACCCTACGAAGAAGAATATATGAAATTGCAAATCATTTTATAGCAAACAACTTTCTTATGTTTAAGTGTTTGTTTTTATTTTAATAGTTGTGTTTTCTGATTCAAAATATTTAGTGTGGATGATTAGTAATAGCAGTGGCATTCTGTGATTATTTTAAATAATTGTACTGTTTGGTTATTTACCACGTGGTTCTCCTGCAGTATTATTTGTGTATTTATGTGTGTGAATAAGCTTGTTACTTTGCTACTTTAAAGGATTGGCCACGTCACTCTAAATCGTTATTAATTATATCGCAATGGCGAATGGTACTCATCACCCATCCAATAGCTGAGCCGAACTAACAAAGTTATCTGCACTGAAAAGAACTTTAGGAAGAAGTTGATAATGACGTTTGGGAAAGAACTTATTAGAATTTTATAAGTAAAAAATGGGACATTTAAGAACGAAGGTAGAATCTTTGGTTAACAGTGCGGTCAGAAAATTATTCTCAGCAAAACATTATAATAATATTCCTAATATTAGTAGTAGTAGTATTAGTAGTATTTATTTATCCAATATTCTTACATAATCCTTCCTAAATAAAACATAACAACAATAAATATTCAGAACAATTTTGAACGTTAACTTATGCCTTTCCATGTGGCTTCAGTTTACGCTTAGATGATCTTCCACTCTTGCCCAATTAAGTTGTCAATGAAGCTCTGTTTAATGATTTTCATTAACAAAGATTTACCGAAATTAAAAGACTTATTCACAGTAGAGGAAGTTTTAGCTGAGGCTCAAACCTTAAAAACAAAAAAGCTCCAGGGCCGAGACAAACACCAGATGGAGTTTTTAAATTTGCAGTGAAAATTATTGCCGAAAAATTTACAGAACTATACAATATTTGTTTAATTGAAGGTAAATTTTCAAAATTATATAAACAAGCAAAATTAGTGCCAATGCCCAAACCTTTATAAACCAGAAAATGGGGTAGATTCAGAAACAAAGAAACTTGGCAAAACAACAATTTGGATTTATCTCGTGGAAATGTACTGTGGATGCCATCATGGAAGTAAGAAATTAATGTAATAAAGCTAACTCTGGCCCATTGAAAGGCCATTGTTTAGGAATTGCAATTGATTTAAAAAATATACATTTAATTCCCTTCCTTGGCCAGTGATTTTGAAAGAGCTAATTAGAAAAAGAATGATAAATTACTTATTTGGAATGTATAAAAGCTACTTTGAAGGAAGATTTTTGGTATATGAGGAAAATGATGGAAAATTATAAGAGTTTGAATTGTCATGTGTTGTTCCACAAGGATCAGTATTGTGGCCAAAATAGTGGTTCCAATACCGAACAAAAGCTATGACGAAAATAATCGTGAGACATCGTGAAACTAGTTAACTAATTATTAGGAACGGGAGGAATTGAAGAGGTAAAATTGAAATCAAAATTAGTAGCTGAAATGATTATTGAAAACTAGGTACTAGGGGTGTAGAGGTATCAATTAATTAAACAAATACAGTTTCATTATCAAGAAGAAAGGCGGATAAATTAATGGGCGAAACAATTTGGATAAGAAATAGGAATTAAATTGAAGATTAAGGGTGATATATTTAAGAGTTATAATTAAATTGCATCCAAATTTCAGTTCACATATAAAAGAGGCAGCAATTGGCACAGTACAATGTTTTAAGGTAGTTGCTAGACTAATGACAAATCTTAATGGAATACCTTTGGAATCTAGGAAATTACTTTTGAGTCTGGGAACATCGAAACTGTTGTATGCGGAGCCAGAATGGACGGGATGTCTGAATTCTCACAGAAACCGAAAGAAATTGCTTAGAACAGCAGCATAAGGGGAAAATAGAAGTTATTAATTAATTTCTAAGGCAGTTGCGAAGGTTTTGGCATCAAGTTCAGCAGCTGACTTACTTGTTAATATCAAGACAAACATTTTGATCAACATAAGAGGTGGATTATGCAAGAGGGAGGCTTTGAAGAAATGCCAACATTTATGTAATTTGAAAAATAAAGGGAGGTGGACATATATATTAATGAGGTATCCAAAGAAATTATTAGATGGAAAGAAAAAATAAGATAGAAATAAACTATTACTTATGTTATAATGTCGGTAGACAATATCCCTCGAAAACACATTTTCAACAGCAAGCGTCAAATAGACCTGAGATACGAAGACTCAGGAGTAGGAAGCAAGCACAAAGACATTCACATATTCACTGATGGGTCGTCAACGGAAGCAGGGGCTGGTGTAGGAATTTTCCGCAAAAACCTGTCTTTAAAAAATATTACTGCAATACGTAAGATAATGAGCACACCAACAATGGTGAAACTCATGGATATACTATATGCAAAGGCATTCTCTGACAAGAAGATCAAGGGAAAAAATATATACATAATAACGGACAGCAAAGCGGCATTCTTGTCCATTTCCAGCTGCAAAATTACCTCAGCATTAACGCTGGAATGTTGCGAAGCTTTGAAAAAAGTGGCTCGTGATAACAAGGACCCTATGCTGGGTAAAAGGATACAGCAACAGCAGAGAGGAAGGTATCCTTGCTGCCTTCCCTGCTGGCTCTGAGTACTCTACTGAAAATTGCATTAATCAGATGCCACAAGGAGTGATGGGACAACACACCTGGCTGTAGGGTCTCAAAAAACTTTATCGCAATGAACACCAAAACGAGCAGATACTGTATGCAACTGTCCAAAGAAAACCTAGAAAAGGTCGTAAGGCTCCTAACAGGGCACTGCAATTTAGGATCACACCAGAAAAAACTGGAACTACAATCCAGCCCAATCTGCAGAGGGAGTGAAGAGGAAAAAAACCGCGGAGCATGTACTTCTAGACTGCCCCGTATTATCCATCCTACGTGAATCTACAATTAGAAAGTCATTAGACATCCTAAGAGTGCCTTATGCTGCAGTCCTGGCGTTTGCCAATGTCTTGGATTGGCTTGATCATAGCAAGGAATGATGACTCAGATGGGAGGACGCACAAAGGGCCTACGTGCAGCGGAACTCTCTGCCCCCCCCCCCTCTTCGTCGAATTAAACCATAATCATGTAAATTATTTAATTTTTTAAATTTGTATTTACTTTATAAATTTGAGAAAAGTTGATAATGCGGAACACTGCTTATTAAGATATAGTTAATGCTTGAAGCCATTACTTTGTGATACATTTTACTAATAATAATAATAAAAACCGTGTGTGATAACAACAAAGTGAATTTTATTTATCTTCCTAAGCTTATTAAGATGTTCTAGAGGAAGAAAGAGAAATGCAACCCTTAGACTTTCCAAGACAATCAGCGATATTTAAAAAATAAAATTATACCATTTTTAAAGTTTATCAGATGTTTGTGATGCTGTAAGAGTTTTTGTAGGTTTAAGAGTTTGTTTAATTTAGAATCTACAATCTCACAAATACCATTCAGAATTTTTATGACTCGAATTTAAATAGTTTAAAATTTTAACTACTAATAACATGAGATCCAAAATGATTAAAAGTGTGCTTTGTAATTATAATCATTGAAGTTTATCATTGTATAATAATATAAGTGTATTTTAAAATTTTTGCATTAGAACATGAACATTAACATTTTAAAATTGTTGAGGAGCAAGTTATTTATCATTTAAAGCAACTGAAAGCGAGGATGACAATGGGATTAGATTGAATTCCGTCTTTTATTTTAAGGGACTGTGGAAACACGTGTTAACAGCACAAGTGATGCATATTTAAAACCTCATACTAAAGAAATCTGGAAAAATGTCAGATTTTGTACAGTCGTCAAGAGCGGAGAAAAGGGTCAAATGGAGAACTAGCCACCAATTTCTGTAGTTAGCAACTTTTCCAAAGCTTTTGAGACAATTTTGAGTGAACATATAGGTAAACTTGTACGTGTAAACATAATACCAGAGTAACATGTTTTTTTTTTCTGGAAGATCGACGATTTCTAATTTATTTAATTGTAGTATATTGGGCAATAAATTTATTTATTTATTTATCTTTCGCACAGTATGTTATTTTAATCAATGTATCTGAATCTTCATCATCCAATCTTCCGGAAAAATTAAATATGATTCTTTACATGTTCAAAAAATTTTAGAAGCACGTAAAATTGATATTCTAGCGACTTCCATTGTGTGAAACTTGGCTATATGATAACTTACAAGATAATTAATTCACTTCAATTGAATAACTACATATAATCTTTACAGAACTAATCGTACTATGGATGGTGGTAAAATGGGGAATGGCCTCCTTATCGAATTAATTCTAAGATTATTTGTAAAAATAATAGTATTGAGCATCTGCTTGTTACCATATCCATAGACAATATTAATTATGTCATTGGTGACCCCCGAATTCAGCGAATGAACTCCACAATTTGCATTGTCAAACAATTGAGGATCTACACAATCGTTTTTTCGATTGTGAATTTCTCATCTGTGGGGATTATAATTAGCCTTTTTGAAGTGGAATCAATCGAGATTAATTAAAGATTCACTTACTGCATACAATATTAATAGTAATACGATATTCAATTGCTATTTATTTGCAAAAAATGCATCAAGTGAATAACATTCCTAAAAAAGAGAAATGGATTTCTTGATCTATTCTTCACAAATAATAACAATATGTCTATAATTCGAATGATTTACTATTACCTGAAAGTATCCATCATTCTGCAAATATCATCACTTGGCCCTTAAAGGATATGTCTAAGTTAGTAACTTATAAAAAAGTACTATCGTATCGTTTGGCTGATTATGTGGGACTAAGTAATTACTTCCATTTTATCTTTTGGGATGTGGTTTTTAAGGATATTGATGAAATTACTGAAAGATATTATAATATTGTATTTAAGGGAATCCAATCATTAGTTTCTGTGAAATATGTTTCTTCGAAAAGAGATGATTCTTTTCCGCGTTGGATGTCTAAGTATCTAAAAAAAAATAATTGTACAGAAGAAGAAAACAAATGCGGTATTAAAAAGAAGCAGACATTTGAACGATTATAATAATTAATAATAAAATTTAATTTAATTTAGTTCATTTTACAGAAAGAAATACGTTCAAACCAGTGTTGCTTTGATAGCCTTGCTATTTTGTAACACGCATATTACTTTTGTATTATTCAATGTCTGTCAAAGATTATAATAATTCTTCATTCTTACGTGAACAGTGTAAGGAATCTTTCAACAAAAAATTTATATCGCATCAGTAGGAGTTGCAATTAGTAATGATCCCTCTTTCTTTTGGAAATACGCTGATAATTTTAAAGAAAAGAATACAATTCCTGATAGTATACAGCACTTACATAAAAAAGCTAATAATGGTCGGGAGATTGTGGATTTAATGGCGAATAATTTTTCAACAGTGCAAGTACCCTCTACACATCTAAATGGGGATTTCGAACTAGGATACACTTTCATAGTCAACGATACGTTAAATATCTCAATTAAAGACGTTTTTAGAGAAATTGAACTTTTAAAGGATAGATTTGCTGCCGGATTAGTTGATATACCTACCTTTTTCTTGAAAACATGTATATATTCTTTATGAATCCCGATTTATGAAATTATCCACAAATCATTGACTTCGGGAACATTTACAAATTAGTTACATTACACCAGTTTTCAAATCAGGCGAAAGACATTTAATTTGTAATTATCGTTCTATCCGCATGCAATCCGTAATTCTAAAATTATTAGACAAATTCGTTTCTATTCAACTAAGATGGATGTATCAAAATATAATTTCTGCTCATCACCATGAATTTTAGAATCAAGCGTAAATTGTGTTATTTCTGTATTATAAAATGTTTCCAGACGAGTTTCATGAAAAACTAATTTAAGGAATGTCATGAATTTGGTCAAATGAAATCTCCAATAACTAATCTGTTGGAGTACAGACAGTTTCTGTCGAATGCCTTGAAGAATAACAAACAGATCGATGTCATATATACTGACTTCTCTAAGGCATCTGACAGAGTCTGTCATAATATTTTATTATTAAAGTTATATCAAATCGGGTTTAATAATCTTACAGTAAGCTGGTTGGAGTCCTTTCTAAAGAACCGGTTACAGTTTAGTGAGAGTGGGGATCTTTTTGTCTAAGCCTATAAATGTCATCTCGGTAATCCCTCAAGGTTCCCACTGCGGACAAATATTATTTATTTTTTATGTAAATGATATTCGTAATGTGAAATATTGATTATGCAGATGACCTAAAAATTTTAAAATAATTTCTGTTAGAAGCGGCTGCCAGATTCTACAAAATAATTTAGCAAAATTAAATTGTAATGAACATTATTTAAATATAGGCAAATGTATATCCATGAGTTTTTACAGAGGTAAAAATAAAACATGTTAATACGTATTCATTAAATATTAAAAATTTAAATAAAGTTAACGTGGTCAAGGACTTGATTCGAAGCTATCGTTTGAGTCACACATCACAACTATTTGTAGTGAAGCTGTAAGAATGTGAGGTTTTGTTTGTCATATATGTAAAGATCTGAACATGAAGTGTGCCAAAATTTTGTTTTTCGTTCGTCCATAGTAGATTGGAGTATGGATCTTTTATGCAGTCACTATACATACAATATGAAATAAACCGCATTTAAGCTGTTCAGAATAAATTTTTAAGACATATCGAATACAAACTAGGAAAAGTACATATCCAAGAAAATTACTGCACTATATTGTCTGAATTAAAACTACATAGTTTGCAAAATCTTCAAAGACTTTTGGTAAACCTCTTTTCTATCATAGTCTAATTAATGGTGTTATTGAGAGTGACTGGTTGTTACAGGAATTGTATTTTTAAACACTAAGAAAATATTCTAGTATATCGAAGGATATTTTGACTCCTCGCATTTGTAGAACCAATGTTGGCTTAAATAATGCTACAATTGCTTTATGTTGTCTGAAAACACACTTAACAACACATCTTGGTTTGATTCATTCAATTCTTATGTGTGAATTGTTTAATCTTATGTTAAACGTAACATTTCATATAATTGATATATGTTTTGTTGTATATTATGTTAAAAATATCGTAGAATATCAGAGAATGAATATTTTGTATGGTAAAATAAATAAAATATAGAAGTTTGTTATGTTTGTTATTTAATGTCAACTGCTTTTTTATGAATGCATTTTTCTTCAAGTTTTATTTGATTTTATTGTTTTATAAATTATTCTACTTTTATGTTGATGGATTTTCCCGTAAAGTATTATTATTATTATAAAACTAAACAACTCAAGATGTGTATATTTTGACCATTTTTTTTTGTGGTGAAACATAGTACAAAACCCTGTTAACTATTTTTTAGCTTGGCGATGTTCTTAATGTTTACGCTATTCAGAATGATTAAAAGATTCCCAAAATTTTGTATGACAAATTCTCTTTGTAAAATCCTTTTAATTTTAATATCATTATGATACTTGTTATATATCATAATGACTAGAACGTTTTTAAATGATCCTTATAATTTCATATTATTAAAATTAAAAGTATATAAAAATGCAAAATTCAGTTTAAAAGTACCTAAACTTTTGACGTTTGTTCATAATGAGAATACGTACGGTCTGTCATTTTGATTTGATGCTAGAGAGGATAAACTTCATTATTATTGAAATAAAGCCATTCTTCAAGACTCACCCACCCACACAAACCAATGGAAACAAAGAATATGACGTACATCGCATCTTAGAAATGCATTCTTATGTTAATATAAGAGTACAATGTTTATCAAATAGATGATGTTACATAACAAATACCGAATTTTCGGCCGTTTTGAAAATAGCATAATTGTACTTTTTCATAGAAAGGAAAAAAAACGAATCTTCAATTAATCCTACGATTAGTTTGAATAAACTGCAAATTAATATTTAGGTGAGATTTTACGAAATTTGGTCGTAAAATTCTGAAAAATTTAATAGCATTTTATTAATTTTGAATGGAAAAATAAATGACGGTAATTAAAAAAAATAAAAACAATTGACAGACGTTTAAAACTTATCACATTTCATTCAGAACAAATTCTTTTAATTCAATCAAATAATTTAAAAACCACTTTCAGCGATATAATAAATAGTAATTGTCAATTCAGTTCTAAACGAAAATTAAAAAGTATACATCAAAATTTTAAACTTTACTCGTAATAACTTCCATTGGGCGAAAAAGGTTTATCTATCTATAATCTTCAATATTTAAATATAACAAATTATTCATTGCTTTCATTTGAATTGATTACGTTTGTGTTTCATTTAAAAATTCAATGTTAAAAAATGAAGAAGCTAAAATTAAAATTAAACAAAATTACGCTTTTACGGCACTTAGATGCAAGAAGCTATTATTATACACCCACACATGCATTCCTGATTGAAGATAAGATAAGATAATATCGTAAGTGTTGTACGTGTTATTATACAGGGTTATTCACGCTATACGGCACGGAATACTGTGGCCAAAATACGTGACTTTCAAAAAGTGTCACTTTGGGGATATATGGGGGTCTTTTAGGGCAACTTTTTAAAATTACTTTCATAATATACAGGGTGTCCCAAAAACCCTAAAAGTATCAAAGTTGTGTTTTTTTTAATGAAACACCCTGTATTTTATTGCATTTTTGGATCCTTCGATCAAAATAAGTGTGTGTTTTAATGAGGTTTTTATTACTTAAACCTTAAGGTTTTTGAAATAATTTGAATTTTGTAAAAATTTAACCTAATTTTCATGTTTCAAATACTTAAAAAGTAATTAAGTTATGCATACCAAATTTACACTGAAATGTAACAATAGATCATATTTTATTTTCCAAGTATAATAAATTTGACATCTTATACCGGGTGTAAACAAATTGGAATTAAACAAATGAGAACTTTAAATGGCTATAACTTCATTTATTTAAATGGAACGCTATATTTATTAATTTATCAGCAAATGCACGTTTTAATTACCTATCGAATGGTATTTATATCTTAAATGTTAAGTCTTCTCGTTTTTACAGAAAACGCCAAAATATTGTTTATTGCACCGTTTTAGTACTTTTTAAGTAAAAATTTTAATGTATCTAGTTTTCTATGGTATTTAAAAACGTCAGATAATTAATTTAGTATGCCACTTTAGTTTAAAAAGCCTGTCTTTTGTTATAGTTTTTTTATTTTGCATTTTTGTGTTAGATCGTTAGTAATCGTAATTGTTTGAACATCGCTGTTGTATTTTTTGGTAAAAAATGAAGATTTACTCAAAAGAAGGGGGTATTGGCTTTATCTTTATGCTTGGAGAATGTCATCAAAATTGTTTATTGGCTTGTCGAGTTTATACTTAAAGGTTTCCCGAAAGAAATCACCCTAAGCCAGCCATTTTTGAGAGACTATTAAACCAATTTAAAGAAATTGGAAGTGTCAGTTATAAAAACCCCAGTATAAGAAAATCTGTGTAAATTTTCATTTTTTACTATTAAATACAACAACGATGTTCAAACAATAACGATTACTAACGATCTAACACAAAAACGCAAAATAACACAACTATAACAAAAGACAGGCTTTTTAAACTAAAGTAACAGACTAAATTAATTATCTTACGTTTTTAAATACGATGGAAAACTAGATACATTAAAATTTTTACTTAAAAAGTACTAAAACGGTGCAATAAATAATATTTTGGCGTTTTCTATAAAAACAAGAAGACTTAACATTTAAGATATAAATACCATTCGATAGGTAATTAAAACGTGCATTTGCTGATAAATTAATAAATATAGCGTTCCATTTAAATAAATGAAGTTATAGCCATTTAAAGTTCTCATTTGTTTAATTCCAATTTTTTTACACCCGGTATAAGATGTCAAATTTATTATACTTGGAAAATAAAATATGATCTATTGTTACATTTCAGTGTAAATTTGGTATGCATAACTTAATTACTTTTTAAGTATTTGAAACATGAAAATTAGGTTAAATTTTTACAAAATTCAAATTATTTCAAAAACCTTAAGGTTTAAGTAATAAAAACCTCATTAAAACACACACTTATTTTGATCGAAGGATCCAAAAATGCAATAAAATACAGGGTGTTTCATTAAAAAAAACACAACTTTGATACTTTTAGGGTTTTTGGGACACCCTATATATTATGAAAGTAATTTTAAAAAGTAGCCCTAATAGACCCCCATATATCCCCAAAGTGACACTTTTTGAAAGTCACGTATTTTGGCCACAATATTCCGTGCCATATAGCGTGAATAACCCTGTATAATTATTATATTTACTGTTTCCGTAATAACGGGGTAATTATTTTAGATTCCCAAAAAAACGCTTTGCATAGGAAGATATAAAGCTGAAAATTAGAAATTTAAATAATTTAAATGGCAATTACTGATGATTATAATATCTAATACATATTTGTTTACGAAGTAAGTTGATAAATAAGAATACTTTGTTATAAACATCAACAAGTGAAAAATTCTTGACACTAGCAAAGTGTTTTTATTTCTCAACCTACTCAATTACATATTTCTTTATTTGATTGATTGTTGAGGCGTTTAAAATCCATTTTTTACATATGTTTAAAATAAAACAAATTTGAAGATCAGACATTGTCGTTATCTTAATATATTTGTTTATTTATTTAATTGTTTTCAATTTCATAGATACTTCATCTTATTTTACAGAAATATATATTTTTTTAATTTTGTCCTTCCAGCTTATAATATAATATATTTATTACTCAATAAAGATTAAAGTACCAAACTTATCTTAATCAATTAAATGATTATATATATATTGAATTTCTTTAATAAAGAAAGTAGAAGTTAACCTTAATTTATTTTTTATAATGACCATAACGTATAGATCCTGTAAACTGGAAATTATGCCAGAAACTTCTGCCATTTTCCGAACGACGGTGTGCGACAAGACTGTGCAAATTAACTTTTAAAACTGTGTTATTAACGTGAAACTAATCGAAGTGTTGAAATGGAGGTGTATTTGAAGTTCGCGTGATTGATGAGTGCCGAAATTAGGGTACGGAGATGAGTGATTCAATTTTAAATTAGAATAGAGTTTTATTTTTCATTGCTCGCTTTTTACTTATTAAAACGGCACTAAAGCAGTTATGTCAAAGACGTACACAAGTTCAAGGCAAATTAATCGATAGAAACAATATGTAGTTGAAACTGAATATGTAATGCATTGTTTTCTATATTTATATAAGTTTTTTAACCGAATTTTCTAAAAAAAATCATTGAAATTGTAAGTGATACCCTAACAATTTATTAATTACCGATTGACATAAACTAAATCATAAAGTAAAAGCCTCTACAATCACGTATAAGTTAAATTATTTAATTATTAATATTCAGCCTTAATATTATAAAGTAAAGTAGTAAAGATGTACTATGTATAATATTAAGGCTGAATATTAATAATTATAAATTCTTAAATCTCTGCAAAAAATTCAACTAGAAGTAATAGAAATGTCATATTTATGAATACACACAGTTCTTATGATATATTACATTATATAATATACAGGGTGTCCCGTTAATATGGGGAACTGTCTGGACCACATATTCTTGCGATCAAAATAAGATGATTTAATAACTTATCTATATAAAACGTTTACATTTAAACTAGAATTAGTCTTCAATGTTTTAAAAAATGATAATAATATTTTGTTTATAACAATTGAAGGCTATATTTCATCAAGCTGAAATTTTATATAGTCGATTATCATAATATAACATATCTTTTCAGTTATTATGGTCATTATTGATAAACAAAAACCATAAAAAATGTAGTACCGCAATATTAAAACTACAATATTTTTTTATTGGCGCACCTTACAAAAATCTAAAGATTATTTCATTTAAAGATTTTTTTATGTTTTAATAATGTTTGATATTTTGTACGGTTTTAAAATCTAAATTAAGTTTTTCGAGTAAATGAATATACATGTTCTTTTGTCGTCGCAATTGTTTAACAAAAGTTAATTGTGTATAATATAATTTTACGAGTGTCTTCTGAGAATTAATTGTAATTATGGTCTATAATTATTCATATTCGGTACATACAGATGTATTGCTTGTACTTGAATTTTGCCAACGAAATTGTTTGGAATAGTTAGTTTGTATAGGGAGAGATTCCAAATCTTCACGGGTCAAATCACAAAAAAAAAAATGAAGAATTGAACGATGTCTTCCAGAAACGAAGAGATTTACTTAAGTAAAATTAAATTTTGGACGTCCTGGCGCGTTTTGAACACCTTAGGTGGAGGAAGATATTTTAAAAGTAGTGACAAAAAAAAAAAAATTCATAAACCAGCCTTAGATGCTCAGCGCTTTAGGTACTTCCGATTTAGTCTAAATGCTCAATATTGTTCTTCATATCTCTTTTCGAAGCTACGTCCAGGTTGGCCTATATACAAACTGTTCCATTGGTAAACACCAAAATTCTTTAATGGATAAATTTTATCTTTCGAATTGAATAGAATATTTGATAAACGCTATTTGATGATTATGTTTTCCAAGGATGCGAACTATTTTATCTGTTGTTTTGCCGAGATGAATTAATACTGTATTTTTTTCCCCTTTTCGAATTTTGGAATTTTGAATAGTATGTGCCATGCTATGCTGATTTTGTTTTTGTTAATTAGATTGTGAATAATGTCGATTGGAAAATCGTTATTTTTACAATATTTCTTAATTGTGTTTAATTCTAGAGTTAGTTTGTTAGGAGGGAAAGGGATTGACTAAAAGTAATTAACACTTTAAACTGAAGCCTCTTCATAGCCTTAAAGATGTATAAATATGTAACATCTTTATTTCAGTAACTTTTACATTGTGTTTTGTTTAAACATTTTATTCTGGCTTAGTTTGGTTAGTACGTCACTGTCTAGGCTATTGATATGTCTTTCTGTCCAGTCAAATGAAAATAATTAAGTTAAAATTGAATGCTAGTTAGAGGAACTGTCCAGATGATGTGATATTATGAATTCGTGAAATGTTTTAATAGGATGTTTGTATTTTGAATGTTTGGATGTTTGTATTTGGGTTTAGAGGGATACAAAATTTGTTGATAAGGGATAGATTATAGGGTTTTGCTGCAAATTTTTCTCCAAGGGCTAGTATACGTTGAATGATGGGAGTGATCAGTGTGGATTCGTACAACAATTCATTGGATGGATTTTGGAGAGGATTGTTGAGGTGTCATATTTTGGTAAGGGTTCGGAGTGAGGATCTTTCGGCTACTTTGATAAAATGTAGGGTGGAGGGATGGCATTAAGCAAAAAGGATTGAGTCATAGACTAATAGGGGTCAGCAAATAATTTTGTAAATACTAACTGCGGTCTTTGTCGAAATGCCTTGGTTTTTATATGTTAGTAATTTAAAATCCTTGGCCCTAGTTTTGACTTTGGCTTTGAGTGATTGAACATGAGGTTTAAAGGAAAGTTTTGAGTCAAATAGGATTCCGAGATATTTACATATTTGGGATGGGGATACTTCGGTTTGGTGGATTATGATTTTAGGAGATGTTGGAGTAATTTTGTGAAAGGGAAGGAAACGTTTGGTTTTATTAGGATTTAATTGTATAGGCCATTTAGAGAACCAATTTTGTAAAGATTGGAGGGTTGTTAAAAGTACGTTAAGCGCAGAGGAAAGAGTTTCATCATGTGCAATCAAGGCAGTATCATCTGCAAAAAGGAGTGGATATATGGTAGGATTACATTGTGTAGGATTGAGATTAAATATGTCGTAGGAGTATAAGTTGTAATGGGGAGAGTGGGGATCCTTGTGGGACACCTTGTTCAAGAAAAAATGGTGGGAATAGTGCTTAACGACTGATTTTGACTTGACAGGATCGATTGATAAGAAATTCATAGACTATATTGATAAGATGCTTGGAAATATCTTTTGAGTAAACATTTATAAAGCAGACCTCGATGCCACACTGAGTCAAACGCTTTATTGATGTCGAGGAAAGCAATAGCGCTTGTGACTTTCGGGGTGCTTTGCTTCGATATTGGAAGTGAGGATGGTAAGTGGAAGTATAGTTGATTTTTGTGGAAGGTAGCCAAATTGGTAATCCGGATTATAGATGCTATGGGATTTTAGGATTTTTTCTTTTAAAAGTGGTTCCAATAGTTTGCCTATTACAGGGAGACGGGTGATTGGTCTATAACTTGTGACATATGAGGGATTAAAAAATAAAACGAAACACAAATAAATAAAAGTAATACAGTTTTAGCAGTCACAGTTAATAAATCATGTCAAGAATTGAACGAAAACAGTTTACATTTGTAAAATAATAAACTACTTAGAAAATGCTGTATACTAAATAAAACCGTCGAAATCTTTTAAAATAATTTGTTGAGATATGATGAAATATAGAAAACATAACATTAACATTTAAGGACTCATGTAAATTATAATAAAAAAGTTTTATTTTAATTTAGTTAAAATTATAAGGTGAAATAAAAACGAGTGAAATTTACATAAAAATATTATTTAATTTAAGTAAAATTTGAATTAATCTATTAAAAAGAAATAAAAGCAGTAAAAAATAAATAATAATAAAAAGTGATTAAACACTAAATAATGTTGGGATTTTTTTTAAACGAATGAAATTTGTAATTTCAATTGAAAAAGCTCAATTCTCACTTAATAGAAAATATAGATTCCATTTTAAGAATACAATTAAATTCTGATAAAAAGATTGTTTAAAACACAGTTAAAATTATTGGACGAATGAAAGAAAGTAAAATTCGTACAAAACTTTCATTTGAGTAAAACTTAAATTAATTATATATAATTATTAAATTAATTAGTTTAGTTTAGTTTATTTGCTTTACAAGTCTTACTAAAAAAAAGTTAAAAAATAAAATACACTCACAATAACTTTAAAATTTTAATCTTAATACTTGAAGGCGGAGTTCACAATGCAGTGTTCTTCCACTCAACCCATTATTCCCTGTAGTTGACGATGAATATCAGCAGGCGATTCTTGCTATTCAGGCTATATTTTTGCCATTGCTAGCACCTACTTTTGTTTCAATTTAATGGAACTATTTCTTGATATGTATATCAATATGACATTTTATTATTTAAATAAATCTTGATAATTTATTTAATTATTAGTAAACAAATAAAAATATTGGGTTGAGTTTTAAATCATTTAGGTTTTTTTACTATAATAATCAAATACGGTTTTCATAGAAAGATATAGTTTTATTCAGATGTGTTTTCGCCAATTTTTTCGATGACTTTTTTCCATCTTTCGCTCAAAGAACTTCTAGCCTTTGTTAGCAAAAACATGAAGCCAGTGCTGTTTGACACCAATGCCTGAATTGAAAAGTTTACCATTCAAAAAATTTGGCAAAGATCGATTCAAATAGTAGTCAGATGGCGCAAGGTTTGGTGAGTATGGTGGACGCTCCTTCAAATCCCATCTAAGCTCCAGCAACTTCTGATGAGTCACTAAACTTGTATGTGGTTTCGCGTTGTCATGGTGGAACACAACACCTTTACGATTTGCCATTTCTGGCAATTGAAAGCTTTAATCAAATTGACCAATTGGCGACAGTACACAGCCGTATTAATAGTTTGATTCTGTGATAGCAGCTTGAAATACACGACGCCTTTGCAATCTCATCAAATTGAGGTCATAACTATCTTTTGGTGGACATTTGCTTTAGAAATTGTTGCAACTTGTTCATCATGATAGTTTTCATACGAAGTTGTCGTAAAAACTATCAATTTCTCATCGCAATTGATATTACGATAGAGATATGGATCATGACTTTAAGATAAGTGTTTGAAAATACATGTGTAGATATCTATTATTCAGAACCAAAATGACTTAAGATTAAATCCAAAAGATATTTTTTTAACTGTTTCTGTAATAATAAAAAATGAGAATTTTTGTAATAATAAAAATGAGAATGAACTAAATATAGTCGGGAAAGCACCACAAACAATTAAAATATGTTTGAAAAAGAAAAAGAGAGCCATTGAGAAGCATACTTGAATTATAAATAAATACAATTTTAGGGACGCATTTAAATTCTAAATTACTAGAAAAAAACTGAAATTACCAGAAAAAATTAAAAGACGTAGAATTTGTCAATGAAATTAGTATATAAATAAAATCAGATAAATAAAACAATAGAAATTTACTAGATAATGTTTGGAGTTTGTTAGAAACAGCTGAAGTGTGTTAGAAATATATTAGTTGCAATTAAGGATAGTTAAATTTCTGGCGACTAGAAAAGACCTTTTGGTCCAAGACTAGTTAAACAACAGCTATCGCAGAGAAGTGGTTTTAGTCAATAGGGTACCTCATAATTGGAAATTTTAACAGTGACCGCGACTACAGTTACATATGTAGACTGGGTGGTAAGTTATTTTATAACAGGCGAATCTGGGTTGTAAAAATTTGTTTTTTTAATGTAACAAACTGCTAAAATTTGAAAAAATGCAAAAATAACTGTACACACACAAATACACAAATAACACATGGCGGAAGGACCACGTGGTCTATAGCCTAACACTACTATTATTAACTGTACAAATAATGAATGCAATACAATATTTTAACTAGTAATATTTAAAAATAATTGTTGAACTTGCAATATTAAAATTGTTATATAGACTTTTATTTATTTAAAATTCAAAATCATTTCTTTGAGACTATTTTCATATAAGCATAACGTTTAATTCAAGTTATAAACTGAGATTTTCACGATTCTGTCAAATGATAAATGAATTTTCATTAGAAATATAATAAATTACCTATTATTTGTTCCTAAATATTTACGAGTAACGAGATTTAAACTTAATTCATTAAATTTGAAGATACGTTTCAATATTAAGGATTGTTTATAGATGTTTATAGATATATTTCAAAGTATTTATTAGAACAATTAGAATACTAGTTTCTAATATAAATATAATTTCGCATATCTTCATATCTATTTCAGTTTTTTATTATAGTTTTGACTCTCCTAACTTAATTTTTTATTAATTATATAAATTCAACCTTAATCAAAATAAAAGTAAATCTAATTTAGATAAATTCATACAGCACTAATAACGTATTTCCTTTCACCTTTCTTTATTTTTTAACCAGAAATATATTTCGAATACAAAGTGACCATTATATTATAAACGGCTTAATAATAATATTCAAATTTTAAGGTCATTGTGCATTAGCTTTAAAAACTTAAATTAAAATTGTAGTTTGTTTGTCCAGAATAGATGTCTAACTAATATTTTAGGTGATCTCTTATCAGTCTCTGTTTATATAATAATAAGGGTAGACACCTTACAAGTCAGTTTCCAATATTAATGTTTGCAAACAATTTTACCCATGCTAACATAAAAACGTTTAATTCATTGTATTCCAACATATTAAAACCAAATTTGGTACAGATCAGATTTAAACCTTTTAAATTTTGCAGTAATATAAGGAAACATTATCATTGTGTTTTATATTTTCACTATTAAAACTTTATAGATGAGATACTTAGCCATTGTTTTATGTATATTCTTCGCTTGAGAATTTGCTGCTTCTTGCGATTACGAAAATAAATTGTGATATATTTTATATACTTTATTTTTATAGTCAAATGTATTCATAAATTTACAATTATTTTCGGAATATATTTAAAAATGTCACATTTTTCTTTCTTTTTAATATTGTGATAATTCGCTCCAACACATTCATTGATAAGTTAGTGATTTAAAGGATATCGAAATGGCTCATTTATCACATCTAAAAGTAAATGGATCTGTACAAAATGCATCATTCCATCCTCATCTGCGTCATTTAAAAATACACCCTTGACTGTTGATACATTATATAAATTTTTAGTTGAGCAATTTGCTCATAAGAATGATTGCAACTGTTACTACGTGGTAATTCATGATAAACCACTAAAAATTATGAAATATATATACATGCATTATAAAACCACACGACTTAAGGTTCGACGTTTTAATGTCAAAATCAAGTGATGCAAATTAATTTAATTAAGCAATTTGATATGTTTACAGATCAGTTACAAGGTTTATTTGAAGTCGTTTTGATATTATACAACATGAAACATACAAGCTAATTATGAGTCCGAGTCACAACACGAAACACACATTAAATCACAGATTAAATCACTGGCCAGAGAAACCTATGAATACAATACCTCTAGAAGTGAAAGAAATCAAGCAATCAATTACATTATACCTACTCATGCTTTTCAATAATATATTAATCGCACAACATGGAAAGTATTGAAGTTACTCAGGTAACAACAATCAGATTAAGTAAAGCACCAAGTAATCCCAAAATCTAAATGAATATAAGAAATAAATTGTACTAATAAGTAACATAGTTCTTAAAGGTATCCATTAATACCCAAAGACTACCTAAATTCATCTCAATTGACAACATCTCTAAACATCAATGTTTTGCTTATTAAATCGTTTCCCTCTCGCACAGGAGACAACAATATCGTTTCCCCGCGTCCATAAATTAATCTAAACTTTAATCAATGACCAGATATGATTTTTAATAAGTATTAAATTAACGCGATTTTGGCAGCTACTTTCGGAAGTGGGTCAAATAAACGTGAAATAGGTCACGCGGCGAGGGTGTAACCGGTCTGAAGGCTTGCTGGTGCGAGGGCGGCGAGGGGACGTGATGCGGAAAAGGGCGTGGTGGGTTGTTCGTACGGGGCGAAAACGTAACACACTTGTGAAATCTATTATGCAATTTTTCTCTCCTATTCAGCGCCAGTAATGACATATGAAATAAAAGTTACATGAATGCAAATAGACGTGATTATACATTTTTTTTTAATGGATGGTTGTGTGTGCATTAAAATTATGATTCAAAACGTGAGAGTTAAGGATATTTAGTATATTTATGTTGGTATTAATGTTAAATGTTTGAATTAATTATTTTTTGATATATTTACACCATTCGCTAGGAGTGAATGTTTATTCAAAAGAAAATACTATAGTAAACACTCGTAAATAGTATATAAATAAAAACATTTCATATTTATTTTAAATTTGAAAATGTGATTTATATTCATAAATAGTGTTTTCATCAAGTAATCGCATAGACTTTAGAATATTTGAACAATCATTTAAATTAATAATTTTGTATTGTAATGTACTAATTTTAATTAATATAGTAAAAGGTTTCTAAAAATAAACATAGCTAATTTGATAATTTAAGCTAATTAAGTGTCAATTTTGGAGTTGATCAATTATCATACATTATTCACTATTATTATTAATTTAAAAAAATAGATAATTGAGACGATACGTAAGAAGTAACCACCCATAATATAATAGAGGTTAGGAGAGTAGTAAAAAAATATGGTTTGATTTAGGAAGACTAATTATGCCAAATGACGTAATATTAGTCATATAAAGGAAAAAAGAAAAATGTATTTAGTAAAACGCTTCATTAGTTTTATTATTATACTTCTACAAATAAATACGGGGAATAGAGTAAAAGGTCTAACCTTTTAAAAGATAAAAATACAATAAAAGTAAAACACATGATTGAATTTACTTCGCGAAATAATTGCGTATTGAAATTGTCTAAAACTATTTTTTTATATATTTTCAAAATAAATATATTTCAAATAAATTTTGAATTAAATAAAATTCCTGCATGTTTTCTATACATTCATGTTCACTCATATTGTACTTATGCCAATTTTAATCGTAGTTGTTCTCCACTACCTCAAAAAGTTACTCATATCTATTTAAAAGATCTGTACATTTCTATGATTTCCTGCCTTTAAGTTTTGAGATCAACTGCTAAATGCACGTTTGAATTTTCTGTAATCTTCAGTTGAAGGATTTTGTGAAAAGCCTACGCCATTTTATATACATATTACGAGGGTGGATCAAATATAAACCGGATTTTTTTATTTATCGGTCACTAAGTGAAGTGTCGATTTGATTCACTAATGCTTATTGCAGCTAATAGCACCATGTCTGAGCAAGATGTAAATACACGATGTCTGACAGAGAAACGCATTACATACACAAGGTGTAGAACTTTTCGAAATTTTTCACAGCACAGTTGGCTGATTATTAACGATTTTGAAAACTCAAGTCTACGAATGGCCCACCGTGTACAAGCATTACTGAGGCGAACATTCGTGTTATCCGTCAGCTGATTGAAACAAACCGGTGACTGCAACGAAATTGCTGCAGATGTAGGAATATCGTACAGGAATGCTCAATCAGACATTTCCAATAAGTTGGAAACACTCTTGTTGTCTGAGGAAGCCTTTTGGCGCGATTTTTAAGCAGGGGGTGATGGTTTTTTAAGTCATATTGTCGCTTGTGATGAGACGTAAGTGCATCATTCCACCCTAGAATCGAATCAAGCAAGCATGGAGTGGAGACAACTTGGAGAAGCTCCACTTCAAAACACCAAAACTCGTCTGTCTGCGAGAAACGTACTTGCAACTATTTGTAATTTTTAACAGTTAATGTTGAATAGTATTACAAGCTCCTTGATGAAGCCAAACTGGCTTATCGACAGAAAAGACGAGGCATATCCATCAGAAATGTGATTTTTCGTCATGATTTGATTCATCCTCGTATATAAAATGACAAAATTTTATTTTATCGCCCAATAAAGTAAAAATAATAAATAAAATATATGTATCTGAAGCTGGTGTTGTATGAACAGTGGAGGAGAGGATAAGGGTTTGAGTGGAAGATCACCTTCAAGCGTGAACTCCGCCCATCAACATGGTGTTAAAATTATATGTATGTTTTTTTTATTTCTTCCATATTGTGAATTTTATTTGTTTATATTTAACCATGTTTGATAAATTTTAAATAAAGATAAAGATATATTACATTATATAATTGCTGTAACATAAAGCTTAAATATTACAAAATTGTTATATCTAATTTCCTAATAATTAAGATTTATGTTAGATATACTTACAATTTTGACGTAAAAGAACGGGGGGAGTTCACTCAGAACAATATTCTTCCACTTCATCTTTCTGTAATTTCGGATCATTCGAAGATCTGTATTGTACACTGATAATTACCATTTTGGTACACTATATACTTTACGTTTTGATGTGAGAGAACCAGGGAAATGCACTCTGCAGATTGTTCTTTCAGTCTAGCCCTATTCTGTAATTCCAGTTCATCCAAAGATCTCTCTTGCAGATTGCTAATTAACACTTCGGTTCTTTTTTCTAATTCTATCGTTTACACTTCTATTCATTATGTTTATAAGTTTTAGCTGCGTACGTACCATCATCACGTTCTTGTCTATCAAGAATCATGTTATATAATTGTTCGAAGATGTAAAAGTATGACTTATACACAAATATCATTTGTAAAAATAGATAGCAATATTATTTATTTAAGTAATATATTTTGTATATTTCATCTTCAGGATTTTAACCTTCAAAATCTTCACAATTAATTTTTATTTTGCCAAATTTACAATTATACGAAGTACTTAAAATGTGATCTATATTTAAGTCATCTGTCATCTGCAGTTTTTTATGTTCAAACAGATGTATCTTCTTTTCTTGGTGTTTGTTTTCTAGATTTCAACTTCAAGAGATAGAATATAACTATTAGTTATTATTATCTTCTAATAAGAAATCTAAACGTAAAATATTTTTATGGTTCTGGTTGGTGAACGATAAAAATATATATAAGAAATGCTAACATTACTAATATCAGCTATAACATCAGGTATAATATTAGCACACATTCTCTAAATTTACTTGAGTTAATCATAACAATTAAACAGTTAACAACAATTAATAAATTTAAAAAAAATCAAATGTCTAGGTGGAAAAAAAGGACCACAAACAAAATAATTATAAGGAACAATCAACAACATAATATTAGTAACAAATAATATGTATAACCTTGTAATTTCAAAAATATAAATACATTACTATTATTATTATTAAAATTGCATATCCCTAAAGCTTTTTACTCATGCTCTGAATAAGATGATTAATGGAATTATTGCATTTTTTGCATTTGCTGCCTTATATGGCAACATGTTATATATTAGGTAGCAAGCAGGCCAACAGAGAATTTACACTTCATATTTGTGTATGATGTTCTGGAAAGATGCGGACAAAATTATATCAGTCTTTATCCTTCTGGAACATTATGTCAGGGTGTATGTTAAGTCTGGGTGATACAACTACAATACAATAACAATATAGCTATCCATAACACCAAAGCAAAATTTAAACTACGCAGCTTATTATTACCATAAACATTATCTTTTTTCTATAACATTATAAATGTTTAATATTTATATACATAGCATATCTTATCAAAAAAAATATATTTTAGCACTGAGACATCTACATATTCAACGACTGAAACTATTTTGAATCATCATCAGCAAAAAGCTACAGAAACTAAACATTAAATCACTTGGGTTAAATATTTGAAAAAGAATATATAATTATTTTGCTTGTTTCATTGTTTATTATTACTATCATTGAAGCGTTTGAAATAGGTATACATTAATAGGTACCTACAATTGTTATCAAAATAAACACCAAGGTCCTGAAGTAACCTTTAAAAATTAGTATCTACCTGCACATGATCACCAAAGGCATTCAAAAAAATACTTCAAATTCTAATAAATTTGTAACAGAGGACTTTCCTTCCATGTTTTGTTCACGAAGTACTCGTTTAGACAACCAAACAAGCTACTTACTAACCAATTTGTACAAAATTTTTGGTATCATTGATTGAAGAGCAACACCACAATAGTTCTCTATATGTTTATGATCACCACCTTTATAGATTGGATTAATGTAACTCAACTTCCAAACATCGGGATATTTATCTTCCTGAAGGGATGTTTTAAATAAGGTGTGTGTTAGAATCGACAACGAATATACACATTTTGTAAAGACCATGCTCAACGAGCAAGAGGTACTAGAAGCTTACTAGAATGTGCATAAGTTTCGATCTTCATTATTTCCTACCCCTAACACCGCATCGTTGACAAAGATCGATTATAATTGGACCAGAAAGGAAACACGTTTGTCTTCAATAAAAAAAAATCCGTTTTCTATAATAAATGATTGTAAATACCTTTGTATATATCATACACTTTTTATCTTTATTGTGACTATAGTTTCGACAGATTTTCAGTCATTTTCAAACTATACTTCAAATTTTTACAAACAACTTTATAAAACAATTTTACAAACAATTTAGATGGCGTTAAACAGAGGGGTATATATTAGGTCAGTTTGATCATTTTTTAGTGGAATTTCAGGGTTATGTTTAATTTTATAAATTTCAAAAGACTCGAGTAAATCTATTTTGAAGCCCTTTTCTGCAAAATGAATTATCTCAAGTACATCTGTGTCATCAAATGCCACTTGTATGATTTTATGCCACTATTGTTTTTAAAAATGTTTTTATGCCACTATTTATAACATAGAGTTAATGATTTATCACTGATAATAACTAGAATGGGGTTCAAATAGGGTAGTCCATTTGTACCGCAGGACAATCGCACAGGAAGAGATTGGCTCCTACCTAAATCCGATTTTCAACTCCGCGATTGGTGAACCCTGGTAACCTGGTTGAAATCGCTCGAAATGTGGTACACAACTCACATGGAGAGGGGAAGAGATCAAGTCTAAAGAGAACTGATAAAATGGTCATCTAATAAATGGGTTGAGCGTGATGCTAACAACGTCATTTCGGAAAACACAATGTTAAGAAACATCAGTATAAGTTTTGGAACCCGAACGGATATAACGTTGATAAAAACAGCAAATATGGTAGAATAAGGAAGTAAGATTTGTAACATGGAAAAGTCTAAACAGGGTAGGCACCCTCAAGAAATTCAAAATAAGATGGTAAAATACAAGATCAAGATGTTAGCGGTACAAGAGACCAGATGGAAAGGAAGCGGTATCTATATATAGGTTAAGTAGGGTCTTAGTGAGGTGTGTTAGCCTCTCGTGAACTGCGACCTAACAGATCTATTGTTCTACCCTTAACCAATCACTTCCCAAGCATCCCACGTCTACCATGAACCTGGTAACTATCTTTGGGGTGATACTGCCCACTTCTGCGGGGGATAATAGTTCCCTGCCGAAGTGTGAAAGACGCTTGTGAGCAATCGCAACACAATTGCATAGTATGTGCTCGGTAGTTTCATCTGCTGAATCACATAATCTGCAGTTTCCACTTTCCTCTTTTCCCAGAGACAATGCCCTGTCATGAGTCCGGTGAAAGTTCTTAGTTCGTTCCTTGTGAGTTCAAGCACCTTGTGGCTGTGATCGGTATCTATAACACAAAGGACAATAAAAGAGGACAAAAGACAACTTCTACCAAAAGTTACAACAAGCCTACGACGCGATTCAAGCGAATGACATCAATCTAGTCATAAGTGATTTAAACGCAAAAATATGGCGAGAAATAATTTATGAACAAGTAGCTGGTAGGCACTTCTACACACATAATGTATCAATAACAACGGAAAGGTAAGTCATCGGATCCACTTAATGTTCTAGAAGAAACATACACAAATCTACATGGACTATGCCGGATAAAAAAGATTTAATTGTGTGATCATGTCCTCATAGAAAAACGAAGAGAATCGCATATAATAAACGTCAGGACATATATACATATACAAAATGCGAGCGCCACCACTACTAACGTAACAAAAACACTAATAACAAAAAGCCCCAAAAATTATGCGTAGAAAAACTAAGCCGTCCAAAAACACGATTGGAATTACAAAACTGGCCGAAAGAACAGGACATCGAGGACGACTGGCAAACCATTACAGAAGCAATAATTAAAGCAGCAAAATCAAAAAAAAAATTACAAACCAAAGACAACCAACAATTCGGAGAAGTTATTGAAGTCCAAAATAGGGGTAGCCTAGCATACCTAGATGTACGGAAGAACGAAGAAGATGTCATACGAGGACTCCAGTAGGGCAACCAAGAAAAATAGAAGAGGGCGTAAGAAAACATTAGAAACAATAACAACCAGCCAATAATATCAAAATCAGCAAACGGGATCCTACTATCAGAAAAACAACAAACTCTAGACCAATGGAAACAACACTTCTCTTCAATCCAACTTGAAAACCCTCAGAATCCAACTCACACCTGGAAGCAACTGCGAATTAGGAAACGTGTAACAACTATAGGTGAATATAATAATAATATTAACAATAGACTTGCCTTCTACATACATATACATAAATTGCCAATACATAAAAAGCTATTCAACAAAAAATACAAGATATATACAACGATCATCAAGGAAAAACTTGAACAATGCGTCAAAAACATCACCGGGGAGTACATGACCGGATTCAGACTTGGGAGATCTACGGTCAACCAACTACACACCGCCAGACAGATATACGAACTATTCTGGGAATTTAACATTGATATTCACCAGCCCTTCATAGATTTTAAAGAGGCGTATGACAATAAATAAGAACAAGCTCTACTCTAACCTACTTCCTGTAGAACAGCTAAGGAATATCCCCTGGTAGAAACTCCTGGACTTCTTAGAAGATACAGGAGTTCAAAAGGAGTAAAACAGCCAGAGGCGCACAAAAGGACCACGGAGACCGCAGTACAGGGACGCTAAGCGACACCACCTCGTGAGAAAAACCTACTTGATTTATATATGGCCCCTAAGCTAGTGAAACTAATCATAACCACGATGCTAAACATCAAATTAGGTCATCATAATCAAAGCATTGCCTCGGTGAGAGCTTTCCTCGGATTAGTCCCATGAAGGGCGGCAATGGTTATTGGTCTCGACAGATACCCGAGGTACTCGGGGTGGAATTGCGTCGCCACGTAATATGGGTGGTTTTCCAATTCGAGGATTTCCTTCGTTCACCTTCAATGCCGACGCCGACGAATTTCAATCCTGCCGTCTTGTTTTATGTGCTTGGAATCGGTGCCAATGTCTTCCTTCGATTTTTTCTTTACTTCCGTATAACCTTTGTAGTTTGCTTGTATATGAAGGTTACTTATAGATAGTGGTCCGTTTTCCTAGCCTCATCATGCCTCCGATCTGGCCGGTATTGTGTTCGGGCAAGTCTCCTCACATTTGGCCGTATAGGCGTTCTTCAAGTGCAGCAGTTTTCTATTCTAGCGAATTCTATGATTGCGGTTTAGAAACTCAGATAGATTCCGAGGAACGGCTTGTTGTAGTCCCTGCACCATTTTGAAGCCACTATTTTACTCTCGACGCCGCGTTTGCTGAAACCTCCAGTTACACACTTTTAACTAAATCCTTCCATGCGCCGTGAAAAGCAACGGGATCCTTCTTTTGCGTATCCTGTTCCAGATTACAAGTCTATAGATTTTATCTTTACAGAATACCCCAACGAATTAAATGCGTGTTGCAGTCCTTCGCGAGGGACATGTAGAAATCTTAGATTCGGGTGTATTTACCCATAAGTGCGATCTTTACATCCTTCCTCAGGTCTTCTATCCTGTCGAACAGTTTCAACCAGTGTTTCATGAATTTGCGCACGGACGGTACGGGATTTATGCTCAATTTCAGGCAGTCGTTTAATTACTCGAGTATGCCGTGCGACTCCATGAAGAACGGCACCTTTTTGACGATAGGTCAAATAACCTGTTGAGGAGCTACATTGCAGAAATTGGAGATTTTGTTTCAAACGCTCTGATCCATTGGCTTCTCTGATCTGCACACGATTATATCCGGCGATAAACCAAGACCTTTCAACTCCCCTGACGGTCGCTTGTTTCGGTTTCGTTTTCTTTTCACCGGTTGAACGAGGCTGCGGAAGAAGCAAGACATGAGCAACGCGGAAATTCTCCCTCTTTACGCGGAACTGAAACTGCCGGAAAGCTTCGATGAAGGCCAAACTCTCGATGTCTCTGATGGTGCCACCCAGTTCTATGATGCAGACCTCCGGCGTTTTTCCGGTACTGGAAACGGGGATTTTCACCACGCGTTCCAACCATTCCTGAATGGCATCAGGTACGACTTGAAACGTTTTTCCTAGGAAATTTCCATGCCGTTCCCGGTCGACTAACAGACGAATTTGAATTACACACAGGACTAAAACAGGGGGACAGATTAGCACCGATAGCCTTCTACCTGGCACTGGAAACACGTAACGAAAACAACACAAATCAATCTAAAAGACACCATTATCACCAAGCCCGTTCAAATAGGGACAGAACAGCGACAGCAATCAAGGAAGCCTTTGTAAAAATGGAAGCGGAGGCAGAAGACATTGGATGGGAAATTAACGAAAGTAAAACAAAATGTGCCAAAGTAAAGGACAAAGAGATATCATTGAAGAAAACATGGTATTTGGAAACTACAGGTTCGAGAGGGTTAGGCATTTCAGCTAGGTAGTCTCCAACGTGAATACCCAAAATGATACCATGGATACAAAATAACGAATAGCAAGAGGCAATCGAGCGCTCTTCTCCCTACTACCAAATATAAAGTCTAGAAACATTAAAGAGACATGAAAACCCGCATATACAAAACCGTCAACTGAACAATGGTATGGTACGGGAGCGAAGCGTGAATAATCAATGAGAAATCCATGGAACTATTAGACCGCATGAGAAGAACATATGGAGGGATAAACGATAATGGAGAGTGGAGAATAAGATAAAATCACTAATTTTACCAACTATTTAGAGACTCACCCATTACATAAGATTAATGCGGCTCAGGTTTCAAGACAATGTATCAACACTTCTTCTTAATAAACTAAAAATACTCACAAAATTTAGTGAGGTTAAGTCGCACAATCTTAGGGTCCTTCTCTAAAGATAACAATACCTACAAATCTTTCATCTAAAATGTCAATTAAGACATTCCCAACTCAATTATGTGTTGTCGTGTCTTAGATACAATTAATAGATTTAACTAACATCGCCAAAACAATATGGCTGACATAGACTAGCAACATTTCTAATCCATTAGAAATAATCATATTCGATCGTACATACTTATTTTGTTGGATGAATACTTATATCACCAGATAATCAAAGATATAACTACGTAAACTAATTTATCACATACCTTCCAATTTTGTCATTAAGCTAATTATACTTAAAATTTATGAATTTTGATTTATGATATTATCAGATTTCGCTTTAGAAAAATCTTGATTATTTCATTATAACAAATTAGATATATCACTAAATAACGATTTTTGACTTACCAAAAAAAAAAATTCAATCTCACTTCATGTTTTACGTGCCGGACACCGAGTTGAAAGTTAATTGGAGGCGGAACGTCGGAAAAGTCCGAAGCTTATTTTCTAATTTCGCGCAGGAATTAAAAGTCTTTCCGGAAAGGCAAACACCGTCCAGCTGGTGCGTCTCATCGGAAAATCCCGTGTATGCACTACACCGAATTTCCCATTCAATGGAAAATCACGTTCTCTATTTATTCTGTACTGAGAAAACACGATTAGACATATAGATCGAATCGATCTAATCCCGCCCACGTTCCTCTACGTTCTGCCGATTCTATGAATGACAATCATGAATGCGACCTTTTTTTTTTCATTTCGCGCTATTGAACACCGCCTGGCTGAATAATAAATAATTTCGAGCATTGAAAATTCAATTTGCGGCTAGAATTCGTCGCCTATAAATAGTGTTTCTCCGTGTTTGTGTTGCGTTTTTTTTCTTTCGTTTTCTGAAAGAAGCTTGTATAGATAATGTAAAGAAACTTTGTAATAGTATTTGTTTTATTTAACTAACTCAACATGTATGCAATATTTGCATGCTTTATTTTAAAACTATTTGTAAAAAGACGTTTCAGTATAATGTAAATTGCTGAAGGTTTTGAAAAAAAAATACAAGGTCTCTTAATAAAGTATCGGTTCGATGTTTTTATTGTGATCATTTTCAATTTCATTTCATACTAAATTATTATTATAAAGGGTTTTGCAAGCAACAATTAAAACTTACCATATCGTCAGAGTCGGGAGCAAGGGCGGGAGGTGAATGATAAGCCCAAACCTCCTATATCACCTAGAACAAAAAGGGAGTATTAAGATATACAATTCGTGTATGCGGTTGTAGAAACAGAAAATTTTAACTTAAACCACATGATATACCGGCAGCCCCATTTAAAAACATATCTGCGGATATTTGTAATTTTGGTGGAAAAGTTTATTTAGAAGTAATTTTTCCAAGTGGCTAAAACCAATTAAATTAAAAGAAAAAACGGCAGTAGATGTAATCGGGGCATTTAAACGAATTTTCTCATGTCATGGGGTACCTACAGAAAGAGTAGTTGACAACATGCCTTTTGGATCGTATGAATATGCTATATTTGCTAAAGAATGAAATTTATTTTTTGACTAGTCCTCATCATCATCAATCGAACGGAATGGCAGAAACAGCCGTACAAATTGTAACAAATCTTTTAAGAAAGTGCAATGAAATTTAAAGTGCTCTATTAGAGTACATAACAACACTACAGGGGATTCCATCTCAACTATTGTTTAGAGGACGTTTAAAAACAAATAATTGGAATTCAAAGAAAAAAAAAAGGACAAGCAGGAAATATATAAAGTCTATTATGATCAAACAGCTCATAAACACGTTGAGTTGAACAAGGGAGATTCAGTCATAATACGAGGGCGACCTGAAATGTTTCCGGAATCGGCAAGTAATGGCGCACGATGGTTGAAATAGATTCAGTGGTCGGCAAGGGCTACCCTTTTTAAAGCAACTGTCAAAAATTCAGACGTCTACTGTCAATAGTTGTTTAAGAGTGACTTGCTGCACATAGTCAGGTGCAGTGATAAAACACTTCTGTATGACTGGGAAAACGGCCACGGAAATTCGAAATATTTTGCTAGAGGTTCATGGCGGATCTACTCCATCATTTTCCAACATCAGCTTCTGGGTGAGAGAGTTCAAACGTGGCCGCACAAGCACAAGTGTCAAACCATGCAGTGGACGCCCAAAAACCGCTACCAACGATGAAATGGTCGTTGAGATTCATGATGTCGTGTTAGCAGACACAACAGGCATCTCAGAAGAACGCGTTGGTCATATCCTACAAGAAATTTTGAGAATGAAAAAGCTTTCGGCGCGATGGGTACCGCGTTTGCTCACACCGGAGCAAAAACAAAAAGAGTGGCCGTTTCGGAGAAGTGTCTGGCCAGGATTCAACGCAATTCAAGGGATTTCTTCATGCGTTTCATAACCGTAAATGAGACTTGGATCCACCACCAAGGAACAGTCGAAACAGTGGACTTTTCCGGGCGAAGCAGCTCCAAAGAAAGCAACTTCGAAGGCCATGACGACCATTTTTTTGGGATTCCTAAGGTGTGATCCTCATCGACTATCTGTAAGGGTAATACTACAGTGATTTATTGACCCAATTCGATGCAGTATTGAAGGAGAAATGGCCTCATTTGCAGCAGAAAAAAGTGATTTTTCACCACGATGATGCACCGGCTCATACATCCGGCATCGTCATGTTCAAATTGAATGAGTTGTGCTACGAATTAGTCTCTTATCCTTCATATTCACCGGACCTAGTCCTCAACGACTTTTTCCTATTCCCACACCTAAAAAAATCGCTGCCAGGAAAGAGATTTGCCTCAAATGAGGAGGTCATCGCCGCTACAGATTGTTATTTTGCAGACCTCAAAACATCCTACATTTCCGACGGCTTGAAGAGACTGGATCACCGTTTGTAAAAGTGTATTGATCTTCGAGGAGACTACATCGAAAAATAAAAATGAAAAACCACATCAATATGAAAGGAGAGCAATTCTGCGAAGAAGCTAGCATCATCTTAGGAAGTCGGAGAATCAACCATAAGAGGAAATCATATGAAACCAGCTGGACAAGGATAAGGCTAGTGATGAAGAAGTACAGTGATGTTAGTGGTAGAGTTAGGCATACGCTAAGAACACCAAAATATTTAGAAGACTATATAAGTCAATACAAAAAAATAAGTGTACTAAATAAAGTTATTATTAGATAATTAAATCAACAGTAGAAGCAATAACCTAAATTTTTGATTCCATTCATTTTCGCCGTTTTTTAGATAACGAATAGGTGAAAAACTTTGCAAAAACACTGAATTGATATTGATATTGATTTATTTATCCAATGTGTGAATATAACTGTTTAGAAAAACTTACAAATAAATAAATAAATGTATATAAAAATTTTGACTTCACATGGAAAAATTCACAATGTTTTAACCACGAATAATTATTTGTAGTTATGTGAATTCTTCAATTATCTATTTTGAAAACAAGATAATTAACATTAAGGTGTCATGTATTGCCTAAAATATTAATTCGAGAAAATGATATTACTTCGTAAATTCAAAGCAGTAAAAGGGTAATCCTGTACGAAACAAAATATCTAAAATCTTAAGGTAATGAAATAATAAAACAATTTTATAAATACCTACTTTCCAAAAAAAACCTTCTTCATCTCATTAGATATAAAATTCAACGTTAAACTGTCGGAACAAAAAAAATTTAATAAACTCATCAATGATATTAAAAGATTTATCGAAAAATTAATGACAGACATCTAGATAATTTTTTTTTTCAAATATGCAAACGAAAACCAATTTTGATAGGAGATCAAAATTTTAGGTAAACATAAAAATATAGACAATCTACAAAAAACTCTTTCACCCAATAACTAACTCACCTTGAGACAATTGTCTAAACATACCAACTATTTTCATTCCATGAATTCATTTACACAAGACGTTCATTTTTCACAATTTTGCTAAAGTAATGATTTTTGGCAACAAATGACTGCTCAGAACCGATTAATATTTTTTACCCATGATGAATATTTTGACGTTAAAAATAAGGAAAGAATAAATAAAGCAACTGAATATATCATATCCTTAAATCAACATCAAAGGTGCCATGTATTGTCTAATCGTTACAGTAGATCCCTGTTTGAGTGGATAAACACCGACAAATCTAATGAAATACCAACAGCGAAAATTATAATAATAATAATAATGTATCAGGAACTTTATCAAATGATAAATAAAACTTACTTTGTTAATATCCGTGTGTGATATTAACAAAGTAAGTTTTATTTATCATTTGATAAAGTTCCTGATTCAATATGTATCACAAAGTTATGGCTTCAAGCATCCAACAATAATAATGTAATCATTAATTGTTGTTCCCTGTCGAACGAACCGATTTCGATCTATTTTGGTTCTCATCAGCCCTGATTAGATCCAAAAATAGATCGGTGGGTGTTATTGACAGGGAACAATAATTGATATTCTTAAATCCCTACTATCTAACATTCTTTATGATATAATTAACATTATCAACATTCAAACACTGTTTCTCATCAACAACAGCCACGGGCCAGTTTCGATCTTTTTGGATCTCATCAGCGTAATGCAGTTCGAGACAGGGAATCGAGATTCACTGTGGAGATATTTAACCACCAACTTTCTTTCTAAAAAAGCAATTGTTTTTCATTGATTAGAAATTAAGAATAATAATTAGCATCCTCCCCTACTCTAAGTACCACTTTTTATATCTTCCCTCTCTCCTCTAACCATCTATGTCTCAAATATCTAAACAACTATCAGAAAGCTTTAGATTTATTTATTCAAGGGTCATCACTTAAACGTCCCTTCTCAATATTAAGCAATTATTCTTCAACAGATCCCTTCAAATTTAAAAATCTCTGCTTTCTTCTCCTTTACTAAATCATGCTTTTTTATACCTTATGTGGCAGCAGTGTCATCGAAGCAACAGTAGGCAAGAGTGGAAGATCATATTTTTTATGAACTCAAGACTTTTCATGTACAATCTAAATTTTTGTGAGTCCTATATATATTGAATTTTATTATGTAAATACAATGGATAAATAAATACTAACTATGTAACTAACAAACTGTTTAAAAACTTTTGCTTCGATTTGTATAATCGCGATTCTTTCTTTATTCAATCTACTTAAATACCTTATTCAATTAGCTCCTGGTAACTTTGAGTGAGCTGTCGCCTTACTTAAAGCCCTACAATCATTACAAGAGCTTATTGACACTATTCAACAGTGATTAAATTCCCACCTCTAGCACTTAATTTTCTATTAACTCAACATGAAATTCTTTCATAGAGTCTAAACTTGCCATATTAATAAATAAAAAAACTTTACCTACAATAATAATTTCTATATCACCTTTGTTTCTTCCCATCCATTCCTCATAAACTTCTTCGCACTCCTTTGCCAAATGCTTCCAACACATAATATACATTTTTTATAACTTTCTCCCATCAAGCTTTTCCTCCCTCACTCTCATGGCCCATATCTTGCTCTTGCCAATGTGCGTTTTCCTCTATACCGAGCTGACTGTTAATCAGGTATCTTAGCAACCTCCTGTGCACTTGCCACATTTTAAATATGTCATTGTAGCTCCTTTTTTAGAATTTTCACTTCTTTCCCTTTCTTTTTCGCACGAGCCACTATAGTTACTCCATGCTCTAACTATCCATTGACTAGATTCTCTGATAATCCCACTATTTCAAACATTCCCTTTCTCTATTTCTCCATTGAGATTCGCCTACACCTACGCATATTCTTCTGACCCCCTTCCACCAGTCTAATCCTCTAATACACACAACTTCATTTGATAACACTATCTTCTACATTGCCTCTCAATGCAGACTTATAGTCTACTCGTTTCCTCAAACACTAAGTAGCCAGGAGTTGATATTTTAACCCTCACCATAAGCTTCAGAAACCTTAGTTAATCTCTATACACTTACATCCACTGCATAAATTAAAATCGACGTTACGCCCTCATTTTAAGGCAAAAGTTTATTAGAAAGTGATTTGCAGTTTTATGAATCAGTACTTCTTCTTAACATAAATAATAACATTTAGGAGTAACATGGGATAGAACCGATTGATTACGAACGTTGGTCTATAAAAATGAGATAGCGCAAAGGGTTTATTATCGTTGGAGAGCTTGTTTTTAGGAAGAACATTTTACAAGATGAACTCCGCCCTTCAACTTGCTGTCAAAATTTGTTTGTATGTTTTCAATATTTTATATCTATTTTGTAGTAACAGCAGTTTTTTGGGCAAGTATGATAAAGAATAAATAGCCATATCATCTGCGTATCCTATGAGTTTTACATGTTCTGAACATCTTCGCAAGGGCGTTTCCAGTCAACTGGCTTAGGGGGGGTAATTTGAAAAAATAAAAATATTTTTTTATTCCATAAATAAATAAAATATAATTCTATTATTTTTAAATATAAACAAAATAATATCACACCCTAAATAAATATAGCACCTATAAAATCATAATAATATATTTTGTAAAATTTGAAACAGATTTTTGTAACTAAATTTATTAAAAAAACGATTTTTTTTGCTTTTTAATAATATTGTCAATATTAATATCCATATATCAATGAATATGTAATACAGCTAACTCGGTTAGACTTTTTTAAGACATAGTGGCTCGCAGCCACCATTTGAATCTTTTCAGTGCAGAAAAACTTTTTTCTGCAGAAGCAACGCTAACAGGAAGAGTACATAATATTTGTAAAATTATTTTAATGTTCAGAAAATATTCGGGTCATATTTTCTGTATACATCCAAAGCATTTTCTCGTAATTGTTCTTTGATTTTCTTTTTCTTTTGCCATTGTAATTTCCAAAATGCCAATTCAGACTTAATTGCTATTGCACATGTTACGTTTTCAGGTAAAATTGTATTTAAATATGTTGCAACAGATTTTGAAGTGACATCTAAATCTTCGCCAGTCTGTTATAAATAAAACACTAGGTATTGTTGTGTTAAATTTGAACAAATTCATCGTGTCTTTATTAAATCTGTATTGCAGATCTGTAATAATATTATTCAGGAGAGGTAAATATATATTAATTAGATAATAATCCTCTGTTCAGTTCAGAGGAACTTAAAACAGCGAACCACGTACATGCAAAAGTCCATAAAAAGTAAATAAGTAGTGTTAAAATATATAAAACTAAAAGGAAGTGGGAAATAAAGAAACAAATAAGTACAAAAAGAGAAAGAGATATCGATAGCCCTAATTATGGATTCCAAGGATTCCAAATGAGCAATGGAGAATAGAAAAAGATAGAAAAACGAAGCAGTGAAACAAAACGCTGTCATAACAACAGGATACAAAAATAAAACAAAGGAAGATGAAAACAGAAAAAAAAACTCACGGAGAAGGAAAATCTAAATATATCTAAGAACGATGTGATAATTGAGGAATTAAAGCGCATGTTTAAAGACTCCATGAGAGAAATGACAAAGAACTAAAAGAAGAGAGAGAGCAAAAAATATACAGGGGAAAGTATGAAGATGAGAACAGAAACGAAAATGGAAAAACAATTATAGAATTATGTATAGAAAACAACCTCATTGTGACAAACACAAAATTCAAATACATACATAAACACACTAGAGAAGTTAGACCAAGAAAAGAGAAATAAAAGACTACTCCTTAATAGACGCAGAAGAATGGAAAAGGTGAAAGATGTTAAAGTAATAAGACAAGCTGAAATAGGGAGCGACCACTACTTGGTAAAAATATAAATTAACACAGAAGCTGAAAACTTGAAGTATACGAAGTCGAAAACAATAATAAAAAAACACATAAAGCCAAAAATTGAAAAGAAAGAAACTAGGAATGAATACCAATCAAAAATAGAAAAAAAGACAAAATAGAAGGAGAAAAGGAAAAGATCAAAGAAATCATAAGTGAAGCAGCCCAAGAAAGATGTGAAACAATCACTATATCAAACAAACAGAGGAAGAAAAACAGGTGATAGTCAGAAGAGGTAAAACAATTTGTAAAAACAAAAGAAGAGAATTGGAAAACTTAAACAAGGAAACAAGGAAAGAATAAGATTATAGAAGATATATAATAGCAAATAAAAATGTGGAACAAAAATTCAAGATAGCAAAAAAGCAATCCTGGGAGCAGTTCGTTAAGAAACTGAAAGAAACGTTCACAGAAAACAAAAAGATGTTTAACAGCACTATTAAACAAATGAGCAATTAAAATACATTAACCCAGCCAAGTATAAAAGATAAAAACGTAAATATAATAACAGAAGAAAAGAAGATATTAGAAAGATGGAAAGAATTCTTTAATGAAATAACCAAAACAGACCAGCACGGAGATATAGAAGGTGAAACAAATGGAGGAATCAACGAAATAAGAATCGAAGAACTGGAGGCAGCAATCAAAAAAAATAAAACTAGGAAAATCTCCAGGTATAGATGACATCACAGCCGAAATAATGAAATATATGGGGAAAGGGGAAGGAAGAATTCTTGGAAATAGTAAATGACATTATCAAAAATCACAAGATACCCGAGGAATGGAACAAGGGAATTATAATATCCATACACAAAAAGGAGACACAAAAATATATGATAACTACAGAGGTATTACACTCACAATCAAACCAGGGAAAATTTTTACTAGGTTAATAGAAGCAAGAATAAGAGGAAAATTAGATCAACAGCTGGGAGAAGAACAACACGGATTCAGAAAAATAGAAGCAAACAAGATTTAATATACATAATGAGACAATTAACAGAAAAGATGATTAAAAAGGGAAAAGATTTACACATATACTTCATCAACCTAAAAAAGCGTATTACAGGGTAAGAAGAGAGGACATATGGCATATACTCGAGACAAGAAGGATAAAAAAAGCATTATAAATATAATAAAGAAATAACAAAAATAAAGTAAGAATAGGAAATAAATAATCAGAGGAGAAATAGCAAACAAAGAGCCGAAAGCACAAAGATAGGGTATAGAAATATTAAAAACTATTAAAAATGCAAATATGTATTAATGTTTGCCGACGACATAACATTAATAGCAGATTCAGAAGAAAACCTGGAAATATTCTAAAAAGAGCTGGAAAAGATAAATATAATATCATCAAAAGAGAGCAATCACAAAATAGGGTTAAATACCTGGGATCAACAATAGAGGAAACAGGGAAGATAGAATCAGAAAAAGATGAAAAACTAGGCAAAGCAGGAATGATCTACAACACAATAAAGAAAACATTCTTAGAGAAAAAAGAGATTGCAAAAACAATAAAAACAGAAGTATATAAAAGACATTAACTGCTATATATAGTCCATCCGTTGGATGTTCCGTCCTACGTCACAAAATATCGCTTCGAGAAACGACACAAAAACATTCAGTCTGATAAAGTAAACCAAATGCGTTAGAAAAAGAACGCACTGTAAAACTTTCGTTTTTTGAAGCGATAGTTTGTGACGTAGGATGGAAGATCCAACGGATGGACTATAGTAGTGAATCGTGAGTAACCACAGAGAGTAATAACAAAAAAACCAATGCAATGGAAATGAGATACCTAAGACAGATAGAGAGAATTAGGAAGACCAAGGGTTGGAACGAGCAAGTACATCAAGCATCAAGCAGCGGAAAGAAAGGGAATAGAAAGGAAAGAAATAAGAAAATAGCACAAGCTATGCAACAGTGGTAAAGAAGTGTAAAAGAAATTAACTGAGACATATTGTAGAAAATAAGTCTGACACCCATAATGGATAAAAGGGAAAAAGATAAATAAAAATAATCTGCTATAATAGGTTTATCCAGGTTTGGTCTATTCCTCTGGCATTTGGTAATTCGCGGTTTTGTCATTTAAATTTGTAATTCGTTTAAAATATTGACTGCATCATTATAAATTATTTAAAAGATGTGGCAGTATTTTTCCCCTTGTTGGATAAAACATCAATAGTGTTATTTATAAAGTTATTAGAGCAAGATTCATTTTATTTATTCTATTTACTCAAAGTCACTGTATTTCAAGAGACATTTGTGAAATATGTTTAATGGTTTTCCAAATGATTTTTTAAAGTTGTCAACAGATGCAATTCGAAATGTAGAATTTCACAAAAATTGCCCTCGTTTGTAATAGATTTTGTATTTAAGAGAGAACCAGCAGCACGATGATCTCGTAAGGGAATATTTTGTTTCTTCTAAATATGATACTTTTGATTATTGGTTTTAATCTATGTCTATTTTCTTCATTTTGTTGAAGTCTTTCCATATTTAATTTATTTCTTATATCTCGTGATTTTATAAAACAATTTCGCATAAACAATTGAATTTTTATGGTAATATTTTTATAAGACAACATTTTTACCTGATAATTTAGAATATTGAGATACTGTCTGAGATACTTATTTTTGCAATAGCACTTGTTGGTGCAACCCACCAAATTTTGTAAAAAAGAAGCAATATTTGCAAAAGAATCTGTTTAAATGATTAGAAAAGATTAACCATATAAATTGTCTAAAATGTTTTCCAGACAAGTAATATTTAATATCCTTCCTCCTTTTTATGTACAGAATAGGGTAAAACAAAAGTATCTTTTACAATTTAAAATTCGAAATTTCTCAATTTCATTAACATTACTAAATTTAACTATATGAATGTAAATTTCAACATTACTATATGTTCATGTTGTATGCTTATTTTTCTCATGATGGGAACAACCTAGTGAAGATTTCTACTGCTAAATGTCAATGAAGATGTAGATGGATGATTTAAATTGACTGTTGGCATAGATCGATCTTTATTTGTTGAAAAATCGTGTTTTTTTTAATTTTCTGAACAAATGAATCCAACGTAGATTATCAATTTTCATTTACTAATTTAATTACAACAAAAATCAGGAATAAATTAATTTAAAAGAATGCATATATTATTCCTAAAATCAAAAAAATACCTTATGTATAATTGATCGAATTATAATAAATTGGTAATTTATCAGCAATCACTAAAAATTTAGGATTTACATGCGACGTGTAAACAGTTTCGGTTTTTATCTTTTACATTTAAACCAAGTAAGACAAGAAATATTATAAATTAAACTAAGAAATGTGAATCGCGCTCTTTTAATGTAAAACAATGTAACGATTTACGATACCAAAGAGGCGAATAGTATCAATATATGTCGGGTATTATTAGAAAGGGGAACCCCCGTGCAAAGGAAGTCATCACTTTTCTAACGGTGCTTGCGCAGATAATTTTAATTTGTGTACATGGAAAAATGCACTGTCATAGATCGCTGACTAGAATTACCAACAGTTAACTTGTTTGTTTGAAATATTAGTAATTTTTAAGAATAAACAAAATAAGGGAATAAATAATTCTTAGGGGGAGTAATTACCCAATTACCTCCCCCCCCCCCTGAATACGCCACTGCATCTTCGTACAGAATGTTTCATAGTACCGGGCCGAGTACTGATACCTGGGGTATACCGCATGTAACTGAGCTTATTCTTTCTTTACCTATGATTACTCTCTCTCTCTTTGAGGTAGTTGTCATATGCCAGAATCCATACTTCCGATCACTAATTAATCCGCTTGCCCATTCGTAAGCACTTCTTTTAATTCACTAATATAAATTAAATAGCAAAGTGCTTAACGGGCACCCTTCTCTCATACTCAACCATGTCCTAAATTTATCATTTCCACTTTCGCAACAACCAACGTTTTTTTCATGCACTATTCAATCTACCATTCTACCACCTACTCCTTTCCTTCTCAGACATTCTAAAAAAGTCTTCCTCTTCACTGTACCATACTCTGCTTTTAAGTTTAATAACACTGCATACACACATTCTCTCTCTTCCATAACACTCTCTACTATCATTGCCAAAGTAAAGATCTGGTTTCTTGTCCCGCTTCCTCTCCTAAAACGCCTTGAGTTTCTGGTAACAAACTAATATTCTCAGCATCCTTTTCTAGGCGGTTTTTCACTACACCCGATACTCATAACCATTATTCCTCTGTACACCACATTGCTGACGAAGACAACTACAGAGAAAAAACTCCTTCTTTGTGTACCGGGGACATAATAGTGGGTATTATGTCCCCGGTACACAAAGGAAGATGATGCCGATATTTTAATTTCTCCTTTCCAAATCTGATTCAGCAGCTACATAAATCTATTCTTCTCTATATTTCTTATCTCCGTTAACATCTCTATTTTTAATTTGTCTATGCCTGCTGCTTTTTCTTGTTTTACTTCATCAAAAGCGTTTTCTACCTCTTCCTCTGTCGAATCTTCAATCACTTCCCTTATAATTCTGTCTCCTAGCCCACATGGAAGTCTATTATTTTCTCTACATATTTTATCCATTCTTGTTTTGACACTCCTATTTTTAGAATATTCCACATTTCTACTTCTCTCATAGACATTCTTAATTAAATAAAAGTAATAATTAAAATTAATTATTTTTGAGCGTTTATACACCGCAGTTTTACATTATTATCATGTAAAAATTACCAACTAACAGCTAAAGAGAAAAGTTGACAATGTAATAATGTAAAATTGCGGTGCAAAAACGGTCAAAATAATTAACATTCTTAATTCTTTACTCGTTCTTTCCAGAGCCTGTATCTTTTCTCTTACTTATTATACTTATTTCTTGATTTCTTCCTTCATTGCCTTTCTCACTTTTTTTGCATGTGGACATGCCTTCCACTTGCCAAGGTGACCTTCACGTTACATTTTTTATGTCGTTTAATAAAATCGGTTAGTTCATCTGCCTTAAAAGTACCTAAATATGACAGAAATGGCAAATATAGTGCCTATGTGAAATCAGTATGATGCCCAAGTGTAATGGATCAAGTATAAGAACACAAGAAGTGGTGAACACTATGTTTAAGAAAATAAAAGTAATAATGAGAATTAATTGCGTTGAGAGTTTCTTCACCGTAGTTATAATAATGTTATTATAATATAAAAACTATAAACTAACAGTTTGTACTAAAGCATGGTCAGATATTGAATTACATAACTGTAAATTAATTCTCATTCTTACTTTTATTTTTATTAATACTGCACGTGTAAATCAAAAAACCATATTTGCCAATAATTTTATGAGTTTTTAGGTGCAACTTATTTTGTATGTAGGTTTTTATGAAAATGTAAACCAATGCTAAATAATCTAGAAGATAATTATAACCGCTCTGTAAATCAAATCTCCTGTCTTATTAAAATTTATCCAATCAACGCAAATCTGAATGAAACAAAGGCAATAGTCCCCCTTTCAGTTTACGCACTGTGAGGGCATTCAGATCTTAGCTACAATTCCGAAAGACAACAAACGCAAAGGTTCAATCGCGGCATTCCATATCCCCATAGTTCGATAAATCCAATCCTCCTCGAATTAACAACCCTATGAATCAATGTCTCCATTGTTTCCCTTAAACGCATTTTCCTCGCAAACAAAACATATTCAAGTCGGTCAGTCCATTTCCTTCTCCTCTCCTATTAATTTCGGTGTTCCGCAGGGCTCTCCCTTACACCTTATTTTATTTCCTATTTATTCATCACAATTGTATTATTTGAAACCTGCAGAATACTTAATAATATGTGCAGAGAAAGTGTATGGAATTATTTTTTTTTAATTTAATGAATAGAAACACGTATTTGTTAAACTTAATGCTAACAAAAACGTGTTTCTATTCATTAAATTTAAAAAAGAACTAATTCTAGCGTTTATAAAATTAGGAAGCTTAATTTTATAAACGCTAGAATTAGTTTTTTTTTTTAATTTAATGAATAGAAACACGTTTTGATATTTTAATTCTTCATAACCTAGAACCCTGTTTGAGTAGATAACCACCGACAAATCAAGAAAACTGTCAATAGCAACAATTATAATAATGATAATGTAAAAATTAATTATTGTTCGCTGTCAACAACATGATCCAAAATAGATCAAAACAGGTCCGTGGCTTTTGTTAATATGGAACAATAATTAATGTAGCCAACAATTTTTGAAAATCTGCTAAAAACACTTGATAACTTTCTGAAAACTATTTTTAGTCATTTAAAACAGTGAAATTAAAAAAAAAAAAGGATAATTTATATTCGACAAGAAAAATATTGGAAACTTTCAAAGCTGAATAAAAAGATTTTTACTAAAATAAACAATTGAATACTTAGAAAGCGGAACTGTCACAATCTTAACATTTATTTCAAATATAGCTTAAAAACTTTTCTAAAATAAGCAATTTGAAGACAAACATGCCAAAAACAATTGAAAATCTGCTAAAACTAATTAAAAACCTTTGAAAAACCTTCTCAAAAATTGTTTGAGACAGTTGAAATAAGAAAAAAAGAATTTATAGTAGTAACATATATTTATTAACAAATTTTGTACATATTTACATTGGAATAGTGAATAATAAATAATGAATGTGGTGTTAATGTATTTATTTATCAAAAGGCTATCGAGCAGAGGTCTTTCTGCCTTGTGCTGTCCAGTCATATGGCGTCAGTCGTTATTGCGTAAAAGGATGAAATGTTGAAATGAAATCAAATATGGTAGAAGGTAGGGTTTCTAGGAAGACAATATTGGGATAATATATGGAAGTTGAAAGGATTTTTGGAGAATTTTTCTGTTAGGAATCGAAGGCGTTCTTTAATAGGGATAACTAAAGTGGTATCATAGAGGAGTTGATTAGATGGATTGTGTAGAGGATTAAGAGGATGTCGGAGTTTGGTTAGGGTACGGAGGGATGCTCGCTCGCTAACTTCAATATTACGGGAGGTTGGATTGCTGGGATTGGTATAGAGGGCACAACCATAGTCAAGTAGTTGGCGGCAAATCATTTTATAAATTCTAACAGCTGTGCTAGTATTAATCCCATTGTTCTTATAGGTTAAGCTCCTAAAGCATTTTGCCCTAGAAGTTATTTTATTTTTTATTACAGCAGTGTGTTTTTTGAAATTGATTTTTTGATCTATGGTTATGCCCAGGTATTTAACGGAAACTGAAGGAGGGATCATAGTTTGGAAAAATAAAGACTTTATGGGGTGAATTATTGGTGCGATGATAAGGTATTAGGAGTTGTGATTTGTGGGGATTGATTTTAATGCGAAATTTTGCAAACCATCGTTGAAGGGAATCAATAAGCTCTTGAAGGAATTGAAGGGCTTTTGGTATTGTGGGAGCATGTGTGATCAAGGCCGTATCATCTGCAAATTGCAGGAGATATTTGGATGGGTTAAAGTAGAAATGATCGTCGTTATAGACATCCACGCAAAAAATGTTATATAACAGAGGTGAGAGAGGAAAGCCTTAAGGGAGTACTTGTTAGGGGGTAAAGGAAGAAGAAAATGAGTTGTGGATTTTGACTTCTAGGGATCTATTGGAGAGGAATTGTTTGATAATGAAAATAATGTGGGGAGCGATATTTAGGAGGTGGCATTTGTATAATAAGCCTTGATGCCAGACAGAGTCAAACGCTTTCTGGACATCCAAAAATAAAGCTGCAGAAGCTCTGCCTTCCAGGTGGGATGTTTGGATATTTGAGGCAAGGATAGTAAGTGGAAGTGAAGTTGATCGACAAGAATTTATATTTTACTGGGAATAACATTTAAGAAAAAGACTGATTAAGATTATTTTTAGCGAAATAAATAATTCCTTAATTATAAAGAAAAACTCTCAAAACCTTTGAAAACACCTGTTTTAAACTTTTCTGGAAAAAGCAATTGAAGTTTTCAAAGAAGATACATTTATTAAAAAAACTGTGAAAATAGTTAAAACCATTTCAAATATTGTTTGATACAGTTCAATTTCAAGAAGTGAACAATTGATATTTCACAAGGAAAACATAACAAACCTTTAAAAAGAAGAATGATAGATGGTGATAATTTCACCAAAATAAACTATTAAATCTAATAAATATTAATTAATATAAAGAGCAAGCAAGAGCAAAAATTGCGAAAAAAAAAGCAATTGAAGTTTTCTAAAAAAGAAAAACTAAAGAAACAATAACCAAATAGTGTAAAAGTAGCCAATAATATTTAAAACCCTGCGAAAAAAAATTAGAAACAAAATCCATTTTAAAAATTAATTAAGACAATTGAAATTAAAAAAAGTAAAATTGACATTTGATAAATAAAAACATTCGAAATCTTTAAAGAAAGGCTGAAATAAAATATTATCATAAGAATGATTTATTGAATTTTTATTAAAAACTTCCAAACCTTTCACAACTATTTCTGAAAAAATAACTGTTGAGAACTAACTGCCTTAAAAGAAAATTTTAAATTGAAGATAGGGAAATTTTTCCAAATAAATATTGGAATTTAAAAATAAAATTTGAGAAGTATATTTGAAACAATACAATTTAATCTTTTACTAGAAACAATTAGCAGTTTCGACATATGAATGCGACAAGAAGGAAATGTCGCTTTACAAACAATACAAAACATTGAAAATGAGACAAGTAAATAAATTTGGTTAGAAAAAACAGTTAAAAAAATGATTAATAAAAGTTGACATTTTACAAACTCAGTTTAAAAAACGATTGAAACAGTGGAAATTGAAAAAGGGAAGTAATTACTGTATACTAAGAAAACCAGTCAAAACCAACCTGTAAAAAAGAAACCAATGAAAAATATTTTACCAATTTTTTTTATATTTGTTTTAAAGGATGCTGTTTAGTTTTTTTTTAATCAATCAATTGACGACTCCTTCGAATACATTTTGTTAAAAATAGCTATTTATACAAATTTGCTTTCAAATATTTAGAATTGCACAAAAAATGTTGATATAAACTATTTATTTTGTAATTAAGATAGAGATAGACTTTTGCCAAACAATAATTTGAATTTGCCAGAAAACAGAGAAACTCAAACATTGCCAGATTCATAAAACAATTGACAGTTTGTAAGTTGACACAAACTATGAACGCGGAAAGAAGAAAAAAATCTTAAATTCCTTTATAAATTAATCATTTTTTATTTTCTATAATATTTTCTTATATATTTATTATGCAATATGTATAATTTAAATAATTTCAATAGTTTTGTATTAAAATCAAGAAGTTTATAAAAAAATAAAGATGTTAGAATGCGAAAAAATGGTCTTCGAATAAACATACACTTCTGGTACCCGGAATTTAACCAAATATGAATGTGTTTCGTTTTTTTTAATTTAGCCTTTATAACGGGATACAGTAAAGTTAATTGATTTTTTGATACATTGTTGCGTGGGATAAAAGACTTTCTTTGATAGACATAAGTAAAGTGTCTCACAAATGAACTGATTGGAAAGATTGTGAAAAGAATTTAGAGGATGACGGTAACTTCTATGTTATTAATAGTAAGATTACTAGAAGACAAGAAAATATTGGGAAAAATAGTTTAGTATTTTCTAAAAAAAAAATTAAATTTCTCCAAAAACAGTTGGTATTGTAACTGCAGATAGTTTTTGACTTTATTTTTTACTTTTGTTTTTTGACTTTTTGACGGACGACGGACCAAAGGCTGAGATGTTGAAAGAGATAGAAAATAGTGGAAAGAGAATATTTAAGGATCTGCTAAATCAGATCTAGAAGGGAGAAACTAAAGTGGGTATTATTTGCCGAGTACAAAAAGGAGACGATGTTGCGGATGTAGACAACTACAGAGTAATGAGTAATGAGTATCGGATATAAGATTTCCATGACCGTGGTAAAAAACTGGATAAAGAAGGACGTTGAGAATAGTGGTTTGTTACCAGAAACTCAACGGGGTTTTAGAAGAGTTAAGCCCATTGCTATTTAATTTATATATTAGTGAATTAGAAAAAGTTTTTAAGACAGGGCATTAGAAAAAGCTTAATATGGATGAATGGAAAGAAATTGGGGAAAAATAAAAGACATGAGATACATGGATAAGAGGAGACTATATGTGAGCGTAAGAAAGACGAAGTGGATGAGGTTTAGGAATAAAGAAAGGGATGGATGAGTAAAAGTATTAAATTGGAAGGGTAATTATTTTTAAAAGTGCAGACGGGTATGTGGACAATTCGTGCAAGAAATAGGGAGAAAAGCGAGTGTTATGAGAGAGAAATGGGGAAAATGGTTGGTGAACAAATTTCGAGTGCATGCGCGTGTAAAATCGATTTTAATGTATGGGAAACAAGAGTATAGAGAAAGTAACTATGGTTTCTACGCTTATGATGGGGATTAAAAAGTCAACTCCAGGATATTTAGTGTTCAGGACACGAATAGAGTAAGTATTCATTGAGAGGCCATGAAGAGATTAGCGTGTTATATAATTAAATTGTGTGGATTAGAGGAGAAAAGGCTGATGGAAGGAAGATGAAAAGGTTGCGTCTGTTTAAGCGAAACTCAGTAAAAAAATAGAGAGAAAGAGAATGTATGAAAAAGTGGAGTTATCGGAGAATGAAGATTCACAAATTAATTCTAATATCCCACAAAGAAACTGTATCTCATGTTAGTGATAAATTTACTCTATAATGTTAAGGCGGAGTGTATCTGCATACAAGAGCTGGTCTTATGAAGATCAAAGGTAAATAATTGAAGGCATTTCTTAAATCCAATGCTGTTCACAGTTGGCAGTGAACATTTCGCATTTTAAATTTTCAGAATACTATTGGTTAGTAGTACTTCGTTGAATGTTCCGCTGCAGAAGTTTTGCCTTACATGGATTACATGGAACCAAGCTTGTTGAAAATAAATAGGAGGGTCGTATGAATGATATACGGCCCTATAAGAACAGATGATGAGTACATAATAACAATGAATCAAGAACTCTAACAGCTGGTAAACGGAGACTCCATAGAAGGATATATAAACGTAATACGAATTAGGTGGCTGGGGCATGTACCACGCATAAAGAAGTGTCGGGTAACCAAGCAAGTAATGGAAACAAAAATGTAGGGAACACGGCTGGTAGGCCATCCCAGATCGCGTTGGAAATATGATGTAGAAAGGGATCTGAAAAAGCTGAAGATCAAACAAAGAATGCCGGAGGAAAAGGAGAGATGGAAGAGAATAGTTTTGGAGGTAAAATACCTGTGAGGGACGTAAAGCCAAAGAAAGAAGAAAAAAACAAACATCCTGAGTATTAATGTCTAGGTGATGAAGTTAACAGACTATTCTATAAACTTCATATGAAATGAAGTTAGTGATGATTTCTGAATGTTTTAATAAAGTTTTTATATAGACATCTTAAATTTTATATTATGGAAAATTGGTAATAGGTGAGAGCTAATTGGAATATCTTCTATGTGACAAGCGCATAAGACTTTATTTAATAAGAAACATATTAATTACATACAACGACGAGGTGGGTAATTTCATTGCATTTAAACAGAAAACTCCAATCCCAAACTTTTTGATAGAGTTCTTGACCTGATTTCGTTACACAAAATTGATGCCAACCAAGAAATGGAATGAAGCCGTACAATTATTTGGATTATCTCAAAAACAGTTAAACAATGGATTGATTTCAACTTTTGGTGATGATGCACCATAAAAAACTATTGTATATCTATGATATATGGAATTCAATCTTGACCGTAGATCGCTGATTGATGAATTTGGTGAAGGTCTTCCAAAAACGGTTACTTTTCCAAAAAGCATTGATAACGTACGTAAACTTATATTTCAATGTTATAGAGTTTCATTATGTATCCGTCCCGTCAATTTAATATCGTAAACTGATATTGTAAGATCGTCATGTGATTTATCGTAACATTGAGGCAACCTTGGGCATTAGTTACATGAGCATGAACATTGACAAAAAAAATGTTGGACGTTGGATCCAACTTAATTTAACAATTGCTTAAAAAAGTTCATGTCAATTTGTCAAAAGAAGTGCTCCAGAAATATGATTGCAATGATGTAAAACACATCCACGATATCGAAACAGATGACGAATCATGAATATATTTATCTGAGCCCGAAAATCAACAGCAGTCGACTGTAAGGATCTTTCAAGATCAGCTAAATCCAACAAGAGTTTTTCGATAATCACTTCAAAGTAAATGATCGCCTGCTTAGACACATATTTACCTCCTCCAATCTATATCAAAAATATAAATCTAAAGCATTCAATAATGACCTACAAAACTTGCCTCTTCATAAAATATATAATGGTGATGATATTAACTATAAAGTTAAAGTATTTACTTTATAGTTAATATCATCACCATTATCAGTTACTCTTAAATCTATTTGATAAACATGCCCCAGAGAAATATATCTGAGTTACGAAAAAGAAATTTTTTTGAAGATTTCTGAATAGTTTTTGTTTTGTTAGATTTCTAAAGAGCATAGAAAAAAAAATAAGAAATTAAAACTTATACTCCCTATTGGAAAATTTTTAAACAGAACTTCTCAATTTTATTTCTTTAAAATAATAACCAACAAAATAAAAATAATAATTTGGAAAAAAAATCGTAAAGTTTCTGAACTTTTAAATGATTTTCTTTTAAAAGGAAAAACATTCGAAAAAAACTTGTTTAATATTAGACTTTCTTTTGGAAGATTTCTGAACAAGATTTTCCAATTATTTTCTTTAAAAAGATAAATCAATCATGAAGAAAATGAAAAAGCATTTTAATTAAGCATGCTTTTTGAAAAATTCTGAAAAGAAGAATTAATTTCATTTTTTTTTATCCTTGCAGAGAACAAAAAAGCTTGTTTTTAAAATAGAATTTTTGGTTGGTTTTTGTACAATACTTTAGAATGGTTTTTCTTTAAAATATAAACCAATAAAACAAACAATATTGGAAGAAAACAATAAAAGAAAACTAGACTTTCTTTTTAAAAGTTTCTAAACAGCACAATTAGTTTCATGTATCCTTAAAGAGATAACTTAACAGAACAAAATTTTGACGGACAACTTGTTTCCAAATTAGACGTTTCTAAAGAAGAGTATTTAATTATTTTCATTTGAAAGATAAACCAACAGAACAAAAAAACATTGGAAGAAAACTTGTTTTCATATAAGACTTCCTTCGGTAGATGTGGTTTAAAATTTAAGATTTCTGAATAACATTTTCCAGTTAAACATTTTCTTTGAAATATAAAATAACAGAATTACAAAATCTAATTAAATTTTCTTGTAAGATTTTTGGATGAAACGTCAGTAATACAAATTCTTTGAAAAGAATTAGACTGGATTTTGAAAGAAAGATTTCGGAATAAATTTTCTTTTCAAATTCAAATTCAAATATTTATTGGTCAAGTAAAATTACATAGAGGATAATTATTTGACAGGTCAATTTTACTAAAAACTAAAATAAGCTGAATTACAATTTGAATAAATAAAACTAGAAACTTAAAATAAAACAAAATATATTTGGTAGACTTTTAAACAACACAGAATTAAGCACACCTTCTTTTGGAAGATTTCTAAACAAGCCATTTCAATTATTTTCCCCTAAAATATTAACCAATGAAATAAAAAAAACATTGGAAAAAAATAACTTTTCGATAGGTTTCTAAAATTAGACTTTTTCTGTATGTTCAAAAATCAACTGAAAAAGTCAATTTTTCCAATGTTTTTCTTTTAAAAGATAAACCAATAGAAGAAACATTGGACAAAAACTTGATTTTCTTTTTTTTTCTTTTGGTAGATTATTAAACAACAGAAATTGCATGAAGTTAGCTTATAAATTAGATTTTCTCTTGCAATATTTCTGAAAAGGCATTTAAGGTGTTTTTTTTAAATAATTAACTAAGCAAATAAATAATTTAAAATTTTTTGTATTCAAGTTAGATTTTCTTTTCTTTCTGTTCTTTCTGAACAAGAATTTTCAACGATTTTCCTTTAAATATAAACCTGCAGAAGAAAAATTGAAAGAAAACTCGTTTTCAAATTAGACTTTATTAATTGTCAGAAAATTGATTTATGCAAAATACTCGATAAAATGTAAAAACATTGTTAAGATTAATTACGAATTTTAAAGCAATAAAGTCTCTTACTATGAGCCTAAAAATAATTGTATTATTTGTAATAAATTATCTATAAAAAAACTGAGCCTAAGTAGAACTTTTTAAATAAAACTTTGCATTGAAATAGTTTTCTTCTTAAGATAATTCAATAGAAAAGTTACTTCAGAAGATAATTACTTTCAAATTAGACTTACTTTTGGAAATATTTTGAATAAGATCAAATGAATTTCAAATTAGACTTCATTGGAAGATTTTTGATAAAATGGATTTCTTTAAAAATATAAACCAACATAATTATATTCAAGATGTACCACAAAGTAAATACCTCCACAATGAAACAGAAAACGATTAAAGATTTCTATAGAGAACTTCAATTCAATTATTTTCCATAAAAAGATAAGCCAATAAAAGAAACTTAATTTTAAACTACACTTTTTTGTTAGATTTCTGAATCTTTTTAAAGATTTTCAATTAAAAGATATCCAACAGAACAAAAGTTGGAAGAAAACTTGTGTTCAAATTAGACTTTCTTTAATATACGTAAACAAAACTTTATAAATTTTCATTTAAAAGATAAACTAAAAAATGAAAAAGACTAGTTTATAAATTGGAATTTTTGCCTATTAAAATATCTAATCTTAAGAAGATTTCTGAACAATTTTCCAAAAATGGGGTTCGTTATAATAAAGTATTATTATTGTTAATTATTATTTTAAGAAGATGAACTAATAGAACAAACAAACAAAACAATGGAAGAAAATGAAAAAAGCTTATTAATTAATCAATCTTATTGAAAATTTCTGAAGAGCAGAATTATTTTTAATTTTTATCTTAAAAGAGGTTAATCAGTAGAACAAAAAACTTTGAAAGAAAACTTGTTTTAAAATTAGTTTTGGTTAATTTTTGAACAAGACTTTTCAATTATAAACCAACAAACAATATTAGAAGAAAAATTACTTTCAAATTATATTTTTTTTGTAAATTTTTAAACAAGATAATTCAATATTTTTTTAAGAAAAAAAAAGTAAATTAAGAAAACAAAAATTGTTATATAAATATGTAAACAAGGAAAAAAAAACTTTTAAAGAAAAGTAGCTTATTTATTTATTTATTTATTTATTTAAGCTTTATCGGTCATGTATTTGGAAGATTTTTAAACAAGACTTTTCAATTATTTTCCTTAAAAATGCGAGCCAACCAAAGAATTTTTTTTAATAAATCTTTTTTTAAATTTACTAGATATTTGAACAATACTTTTTAATGGCCTTTATTTAGAAGGTAAACCAAGAGAAAAGAAAATGCAAAAAAACTCGCCTTTAAATCAGATCTTTTATTACAAATGATTTTTTTACAATAAACCAACAAAACGAAAATTGGAAAAAACTAGTTTTCAAATTAGACTTTCTTGCGGTAAATTTCTAAAGAACATATTTCAATGATTTTCTTTTGAATCATAAATCAAAGGAAAAAACTATTTAAAGAAAACTGAAGATTTTTGAACAAGATTCTTTAATTAATTTCCTTAAAAACATTAACCAACAAGACAAAACTTGATTTCAAATTAGACTCTTCTGTTAGATTTCTAAACAATAATTTGTAATGATTTTATCATTTAAAAGATAAACCAACAGAACAAACAAAAATTAAAAAAGGGCTAACTTATAAGTTACATTTTACATTTTTAATTTCTGAACAAGATATTTAAATATTTTTTAAGAGAAGAAAAAAATAGAAAACTTGTTTGCAATCGTTGTTTGTTTTTTGGGTTTCGTGAAGAGTATCAATATAAATAACACTTGCATAATTTCTTCAGACTTTAAACTTGTTTGTAAATTAGACTTACTTTTTGTAAATTCCTAAACAACACCTTTCAATAGTTTTCATTTACAAGATACACCAACAAACAAAAAATAACGATTAAAGAAAACTTATGAATTATACTTTCATTTGGAAGCTTTTTGAACAAACTTCAATTTTTCACCTTAAAAATATTAGCGAACAAAACAAAACACATTGGAAGCAAAGTTGTTTTTAAATTAGACTTTTTAATGGTTTTCCTTTAAAAGATAAACCAATAGAATACAAAAATTTTAAAGTTATATTTACATTAGATTTTATTTAGAAATATTTTTAATTTTAAACAAGACGTTTCAATGATTTTTTTAAATAAAGCAAGAAAACAAAAATTGGTAGAAAATTGGTTTTCAAATATAAACCAAGAAAAGAAAAATTGGAAGAAAATTTGTTTGCAAATTAGATTTTGATTGAAATTACATATTTTAAAATATAGCTTATAAATTACACTCTCTGCCAAAAAACCCAAGTTATCCCGATTGAAGACCGCCTTGTACAGCTTGATTTCTAAAAAATATTTTCAATTATTTTTATTAAAAACATTCGCCAACAAAACAAAAAACAACATTGGAGCATAACTTGTTTCCAAATTAGACTTTTTGTATATTTTTGAATAAGATTTTTCAAGGATTGTCCAAGAAAAGATGAAACAACGGAACAAAAATTAAAACTTGACTTCTGTTTGAACAACACTTTATGTAAAAGATAAACCTACGGAACAAAAAAAATGACGAAGCTGATTTACAAATTAGATTTTCTTCTAGAAGATTTTTAAAAGAGGAATTCAATGATTTTTTGAATAAAGAAAGAAAATAAAAATTGATAGAAAATTTATTTCCGGATTTTTTTAAATAGATTTATGAACAAGTTTTTTCATTTATTTTCCATTAAAAGATAACATTAGGAAAAAAACTTGTTTTCAAATTAAGAGTATTTTTTATGATTTTCCTTTAGACGATAAACCAACAGAACAAAGAAAGAAAAAGGTTAGCTTATAAATTAGATTTTCTTTTGCAAGATTTCACCTCTAACCTTCAACTTTTATTTATGTGTTCATATGATCTTTAATTTATCTTCTTTTGTCATAAATCACCAAATACTGCCAATTGTAACCACAGATAACTGTCTAAACCAGTATTACTAGATATAAATTAATCATTAATCAAGAGAACCCAAAAAAACGTATTATAAATATCAAACATAACATTCTAATAAAATATATAAAGAAAAAATCGAAAATTCGAATTGACAGGATTTGCATAAAACTTATTAAAATAATAATTCATCATTATTAATGATGTAAACGCAAGAAATGAAAACCCGTAGCTTTCAACTTTTAAAGAATACATTTTTAGACGTAATTAAATACGATTAAAATTAATTGGAAGAAAATATCAATTGAGAATAATTGCTCACTATAAATTTTGAATGAAAGCAAAACTTCATTGACAGAAATAATTCTAATTTCATAAGAAAAAATCGAAAATTCAATTAAGACTTCAAAATAATACACATTTCTGAGAAAATCAGCTCAAAAATATGAAGATTAAAAAATATATACGTTTTATTTTTGGCATCAGGAAGTATGATCATATTTCAAAGACTTTAAAGGATTCCGCTTGGTTGAACATGAAAAATCATCGTAAATTAGGAGTGTAATGTTTTTAATTTAGATTATTAAAAAACCGAATACCTAAACTTTTATATTAAAAAGTCTCATTTCGGACAAATGTTCATAATATAAATATTAGATCGCGATCCCTCATTTCACCATCCATCTACCATTCCAAATACATCGAAATTATTTTTTAATAACTGCAAATATTTTTCCAATTTTTCAGTACGTATGCTAGACTTAAATACAAAGGCAATTTAAAACTCTCGAGACACCTTTGTCAAATGGATTGAAATAATGGGAGTGAGAAAAGGGAGAGATTATTGCTGCATCAGTAAATTACAGCATACAATGGTATTTAGAAATAAAAAAAACGCTAGAGTGATATGTACAGTTAGGGAATTCTGAATTGATAAAGTTGTGATAATGAAATTGCTTTGTATTTATTTTCCGCATCATATAAATATTTTCGTTTTAGCTTTCTAAATACTCTTTTAAATATATTTTTTTTGCTTCGATGATCATCCAATCACGCGAAATCCTTCAATCATTGACACATATTTACAGCTGTGTACAAATATTACTGTAAATAAGATTGAATTTAGGAAAGAAGGGCGATGGCAGTACAAAGAGTTGATGTTTGCGTATCGGAGGGAACAAGATAGGGATAGAGAGAGAGAGAGAGGGCGCTAGAGAGAGACGGCGACGGAGGGTGTGGAGGGTTGTCGGCCGCTATTCAAATCGATAGCACACCGAAGAGGGGTGTGTCTCTCGCAGCGGCCCTCTGAAATTTTCTCTTCTCTGCACGATTCTGGATTTGCACGAAATTCCAGCTTACGGTTTTCAAGTTGTTATTTTTTTCTCCTCGTTCTCCTATTCCCGTATCTATGAAATTCCCGGATGCAGATTTTATTGCAACATTCTTACATTCTCACGTTTCAAATGAATTTATAAGGTTTTTCATATTTCATACGTGCTTATTCGCAATACCATTGTTATCCATAATTCGTTTATTGAATTTCTCAATCTGCCTAAAAACTGCAATTTCACAAAAAATATTAATTGATGGTAGAACTTGACAGCTCTGTTGATTTATCGGTGGTTATCCACTCAAACAGGGATCTAGTGCAACGCTTAGACAATAGATAGCACAAAAAACAACTGACAACTTAAAAAGACATTAAAAATTATACGTTTTCCAAAAAAAAAGTTAAATACTATGAGAAAATATTTTTAAATTTTGCCTAAAATCAGATGAAATTAAAAAAAATGAGATGAAAAATGCAATTGAAAACTTTAAAAAAATATAAAAATTAAACAATGTTAAAAACAGTTGAAAGCTGTAAAGAAAAATATTTTCAATGTTTGGTTAAAATCAGTTGAAATACAAAACCAATAATTGAGTAAAAAGAACAACCGAAAACTTAAAAAAAGTATAAAATACAGACATTGTTAAATATAACACTGTAAAAAGAGAAGAAGAATATATTTTAAATTTTGCTAAAATCAAGTTCACAAAAATAAAAATAAATAAAAAAATAATAAATAGTAAAAAAGAGTACTAAAAAATGGTGATGTGGCCATCATAATACTTTCCCTATATTTTTCTCGAAAACCATGAGGTTATTCTTAATAATTTGCTCAATTTTGAATTCTTCATAATTACTTGTTATATAGTAAGTAAATTTCATTTTAATTCCTATAGTTTATTAGCAATAAGCAAAAAATTGTAAAAAAAATTTAAATTAAGATCGTTACAAAAAATGTTTCAATGAAACTTTTCCAGTTTTTCATTTTCTTTAACTTTTGTTTGAAAAGTTGTCTTATTTTTCAAAATTTCTTAAATTTCAAAATTTGTTTGAATAAATCTATTAAATTTTGCAAAAATGTTAAGTTTATTTACGTTTTACAACTTTTAATTAAAACCCTCGCTTATGTTTTACTGGTTGTAGGGTGGGTTAGAGGCCACCCACCCTACATATACATATTAACTTTAATTACTGATCGCCTCGCGGTTTGCAATAACTTTAATTACAATAATTGAATAAAAGAAAATTGTCAGAAGTAAAATTTTTGATAAAGAAAATGGTTGCGTCCGTTCCTACGTGGTAATTTATATAAATTATTAAACTTTTAGAGCTTCCAATAAAATCTTCACAATTCAGAAAGCGGATTGAATTAAAAAATCTTGAAACCTAGAGGAGAAATTAGTGGAAATTTCTTAAATTCTTGAAAAAGTAAGTCTAGATTTTAGAAAAAAAAATTCTAAAAAATCTAGGACTTCAAGAAAAATCTAGATTTCTACGAACAAATTTTCTAAAAAGTTCTAGAGTCTCCAAGAAAATCTTTGCAATTTGTAAGATAAAAAGATAACCTTGAAATCTTTATGTGAAATTTCTGGAAATTTTCTGAACCCTTGGAAAAAGTCTAGATTTCTAAATGAAAATTTTCTAAAAAATTCTAGAGGCTCCTAGAAATTTAGAAGACCAGTTGAAAAAATATCTTAAAATCGGGAAGAGAAATTACAGAAAATTCCTAAAACTTTCTCCAAAATAAGAAATGATTTGTAGGAAAAAATTTTCTAAAAAAATCTAGACCCTCCAAGAAAAATTCCGCAATTTAGAACTTTCTAAATAATTTTATAGCCTCTAGTTGAAACAAAATGTTGAATTCTAGAGAAACAATTACTGAAAATCACCTGAATTCTCGAAAAGAAGAGGAATTAAAAAAACATTTAGAGGCTGAAAGAAAATCTTCGCAATTTATAAGAAAAGTTAAAAAAAAAATAATTTCTTGAAGAAGTTATTGATCGTTGTCGAAACTCTAAACTTTTAGAAAAAAATCTAGAATGCCACAAGGAAAATCTTTGCAATTTAAAAGACGACTCCAAAAAAAATCTTGAACTCTGGAGAATAAATTGCTAGAAATTTCCTGAACCCTCGAGAAAATAATCTAGATTAAATCAAAGAAAATTGCGATTTAGAAGACAAGTTCAAAAAATTGTGAAATGTGGAGAAGAAATTACTAGAAATTTCTTGTGTCTAGATTTTTAAAAACAAATTTCCTAAAAAAGTCTTTATTTAAATCTTCGCAATTTACTGGAAATTTCCTAAATTTTACACATCAAATTCAAATTGATACAATAAAAATCAATAATTCATTATTATTATTTTTTTACTATTTTATCTATAATTCTTTAAATAATAATGAAATTACGAAAATTCTTTCACCAATAAAGCAACGAAGAGAAGTAAAAATGCTAAAAATTAGACATTCGATTTTCAACTGTTTTTCAGTATTTTTAGAATAACTTTTTACAGCAAGAACGGTTTAAAAAAATTCTTTTACGAAATGATTCCAAACATCAAATACAAGTTGATGGACTAAAAATCTTGATTTTTTTTTTGCAATTTAGATAAGAAATTCCTAAAATTTCGAGAAAATTTTGTAAATTTCCAGAAATATTGCAAAAACATTCTAAAAGACAACCCTTAAAAATTGCTTTACTATATTCAAAACAAAATGGCTCAAAAATACTATAATTTACAGACCTTTTTGAGAAAAAAACAACAACAAAATATGGAAATGAATCTAAATAATTAACGGAAACTAAAATGTTTGAAAAGATATTTGTAGCGAATTCTAAAATCATTAATGAAATGCTACAACCTAAATATACAACAAATAATTAAAAAAAATAGTAGACTCCTTGGAGAAATTTCTAGAACTCTACAAAAGAAATTGTTGGAAATTTCTAGAAACCTTTAAAAAATCTACATTTCTTGAAAAATCTAAAAACTTAGCAATTTAAAAGATAGCTTGAAAAAAAAACAATCTTGATATCCGGAGGAGAAATGACTGAAAAGAGTCTAGATTTCTAGGAACAGATTTTCTAGAAAAATCTATAGCCTCCAAATCTGAACATAAGTTATTGGAAATTTCTGAACTGTGTGAAATTCTGGAAAAGATTTTTGTTTAAATTTTTGAGCCCTGAAGTAAATCTTTGCAATTTATAAGGCAACATTAAAATCTGGAAGGGAAATTACTGAAAACAGCCTCAAAGAAAATTCTAAAAATATTAAAACGAACTTTCTAAAAATCTAGAACTCCCGAATAAGACCTTCGCTAAAAATTCTGGAAATATAAGGAAGAAATTACTGTTAACTTCTAGAATCCTCCAAATAAGTTCTAGAAATCTACAAAGAAAACTGAAAAATTCTAGAATCCTTGATCAAAATTCTAAGGAAAGGAAGATGCATAATAGAAATTCCTGAATAAATTATTTTCTAAAAATTCAGGAAATATCTATTTATTTATTAGATAAGAAAAAGAAATTACTGTACACTTTTAGAATCTTCAAAAAAAGTTTTATAAGCCTAAAATGAAATTTTGTGAAAAATTCTAGAAACCTCAATGTAAAAGAAAAACTAAAAGTATGGATCATCTGAGAAAATTATAGAAATTTAGAAGAAAATTTTCTAATAGAAAAAGTTGAACAAAATCTTTCAAAATTTCTAGAATTCTCGATGAAAGTTCTTTGGAAGGAAGTTGCAATAAAAACTAAAAGTATGGAGGAGAAATTACTGAAATTTCAAGAATCTTTAAAGAAAAATTTTTCTGAAATATTCTAAAGTTAAATATTTTTTTCACAAATTAAGAACTTTATGAAAAACATGTCTATAAATGTTATTCAGTATCTCATTCCCTTTAACTTCGGTTTGAAAAGTTATGTAATATTTTATAAATTTATATTTTAAATATTGAGAAAAAACAAATAAAAACGCCTCGAGTAAACATCCACTTCCGGTTTATAAATGTTCATCAAAAGCTTTTCAGTTCCAGTTTTTAATGATAAAACATTAAGTTTAAAGTTTCATCTCAAACAGATCATCATTTTTTGAGATACAGAGTCCACAGATATTCTCATTCACGAAAACAATACTTTCCAAAACGTAATGCTGTGACCATTATTTTCCCTACATTTTACTCGAAAACTATGGGGTTTACGCGAAAGTCTGTTCTTAATTACTTTTTTCATTTTTTAATTCTCTACAATTATTTGTTATATAAATTTCATAAAACTCCAATAGTTTATTAGCAATTGGCAAAAAATGTCAAAATTTTCAAGTTAAGAATATAATGAAAACTATTCTATATATTATTTAAACATAATAAAACTTGTTCAGTTTTTCACTCCCTTTAACTTTTGTTTGAACCGTTTTTTAGAATTTTTCACATTTAGAAAAATATCACCAAAAAACAAAAAAACGCCCCGAGTAAACATCTACTTCCGGTCTATGAATATTCACTAAAAGCTTTTCAGTTCCAGTTTTTAACGATAAAACCTTAAGTTCGCGCACACAGACATTTTCATGCACGAAAACAATACTTCCCCTATATATACTATATAGGGAAAGTAATAAAAATGATAGTTGCGACCGTTACTATGTGATAAACTATATTATAATACACGATACACAGACATACCATTGTTTTACTTTAGTGTTTATAACATTCATATATTTATACTTTCTCTCAAAATTATTAATAATGACGATTATTTATGAATATAAAAGTATTTTAGGTTTATAGAAATGTTTTGATTAATATAACATTTCCTTTTAATACAATTAAAATAAAATACTTATTTTATTCATAATCTGAATGTTTTTCAACATTTTTCCGTTTTAATTATTTTATTAAATCGAATAATGGAAATAAATTCCTCGCGGTTTCTTTTGATGAAAATTTCATACAAAATCGATTGCGTGATGTGGGTAATAAAAAATGATTGATTGTATTCGTTAGGCACTGCGTAACTGGCCATCGATCACGATCTCATACGAGGTGTTATTTTATGTATTTGTGTGTGTAATTGATTTTTTTTTTACTCCGGAGTATAATCCTTCAGCACCATCAATTGTACCCCAAATGGCGAATAGTAGCAGACACACGTTTGTTTTTTTGTTGGGTCGAAAGAGTGTTGCTTGACTCTCGTAATCAATAGAGGGAAATGCTGTAGCAATAAGTGCCAATCACTGGTGTTGAAAAATGATTTATGGACGGGAATATTGAAATTGTAATTCTCTCATACAAATGTCTGAACAACATTTTCGGGATGTCCGAAGATATAATGCATACAGGGTGTCCCATCTAATAAAAATAGGCATCTGGATTCAATTTGATTTTCATATTTTCAAGGTTTTTATGACAGGACAGTGAATTTTAGGTTCTAATTATAAATTCTAAATTAAATTCTATGAACCAAATATGTTATCTAAATACCTAACTGTATTGTAAAGTATTTGCCATTCTTGAATATTGACTAAATTTACTAAAAGTGTTTCATCAAGAACTAAAAACTTATCATTAAGCTCTTACATTTTAAATTTGTATATGAACTTTTGAAAACTTAGTTTGTGTTAGTTGAAATTATTACTGTGTAGAAGTCTACGGATTTAAAAAACATCAATAAGTTAAAACCACCAAACAAACAAAATCGATATTTTCTAAAACATCAATGGTCTAAGGACAGAAAGGCTGATGGTCAATAGCCCAAACGGACGGACTAACCATATTATTTCATTACATGTATGTTTCCATAAACTGTATATGTAAAAATTGTTCTAATGAAGATGTTATTTCCTCTCAATAGTTTATTTCTTGAATAATTTTTTCACTTATTTCTTGGAAAAGAATTGTTAAACACTTGGTTTCACTGATTTTTCTATTTTTTTTCAAATCAGTGAAACAAACCAAGTGTTAAATAATTCTTTATCTATTATCAATAGTTTATTTTTGACTAAGAACTTTATCAAAAAAAAACTATAAATAGTGATTTTATTGAATTTGATTTTTAGAAAATCTACTCCTAACTTATGGAAGATCTTGTTGAAGTTCTGTGTAGTTTTGATTAGTGTCATACAGTTCGGTATGAATTATATCTATAATTCTTATGAAATATAAATAAAATGAAAACATTAGCAACAGAAAGGCGACCAAACAATATATACAAGATGCAAAACCTAAAGGCAAGCAAAAATATTCAAATTTGGATAAACGTAAAAGAGTATCATCAGAAAGTATTAGAATATTAAGACAAAAAGCCAAGACAACAAAGATTTAGATGATGAGGATTATAAAAAGGAAGGAGTTCATTTATATTGCTGTATTAATACTGCTAGAATTTCTTCTTAAAATCATTTAAAGTCATTCAAGCAATATTTATTCAAGGGATATTACATCTTTTAAATCTACCTTTTATCTCTATTTTATTTCTCTTAAAAAATTTTCAATCATTCTTTTTGCTTCAACTTTCTTTAATTTTTGTTTGAATTTTCTCTAAACTCTACTTAATTTCAATTTAACTATACTTTAATCTTTATAATCTTCCCTTTGGTTCTACTTCTATATCTTCCCTAAAATGAAGCATCAGCTTTCTTAAAAATTATTTAAAAAACGAAATATTTATATGCAAAAGTAAATTCTTGAATTAAATACACATCTTTTGAAGACAAACTAATCATTAAGTTAATTAGTTAAGAAACAAGAAAGCAAATATTTTGTAGATAATTTAAAAACAACAGAATTACCCTCTTCTTAAATTTAAAAACACATGTTTAGAAGAACATAACAAAAACAACAGGTAAAAAAGCAAGAAAATAGCAGTTTTAGGATACAAAATCCAAAGTAAAACCGACATATTATAATTTCAAACAGAAATATTAGCAACTCTCAAAATTCGAGAACAAAAACAAAAGAGAACAAGAATTTATATATTGAGAATTATATGAGAGTCCAAAAAGAAGCAAAATTAAAGCTTTAATAATTAATTAATAAAAACCAGCTATTAAAACAAAAGCTCTAGATGCAGATCTTAGAAATATAGAATACCTACAATTTAAAAAGAGATGATATAAATGGAAATGAATTATCAGTAAATTCAACAAGAAAAAAGAAAACAAAAGGATAATGAAGATTATCTTTTGAAGATTTTAAATTCTTAAATTTAAACATAGACAAATAGAAACTAGAATAGTTATGCAACTTTTTAAAATCAAAAAATGAAATTATTGGTTTTAATGAATAAAACGAAATCATTAAGAACCAAAACAGTAGTTTTAAGATATAAAATTCAAAGACAAACCAAAAACAATTAATATTGTATGAAATTATAGCAGATATATCAGCAACTTTTTAGATTGGAGGACAAAAAAGAAGATGAAGAATTTTAAGAAGTCTAGAATGGAAGCGAGCAGCAACTGATAAAAACGTAGCCATTAAATCAGCAGCTTTAGATGCAAAATCTAAAATCTAATAATTTGGAAAACCTAGAATCTAAAAATTTGGAAAATTTAGAAACCAGAAAAGGGTGATACAAAAGAGAGTGAAGCTAATCAAATTTAAGAAGCAGAAACATGAAGACGATAATCGGATCGACAACGATATTAGACAATTATAAGAATTATAATGTAATGAAAATGTAAAGTTTATATTTTTTAAGAATTCTTTGTAAAGAATGCTATATCAAAACAATGGAGGAAACGTGAGAGAACGTGAAAATGTTTGAAACGAAATATAAGAGGAAGAAGAGAATTTTATAAAGTCAATAAATTTCTAGAAAAGAAAGAAATTTTAGGAATTCAATAATTATTTTTGTAAAAAAAAGGAATTGTATTGCATTATATTTATTTATTTCCAAAGTAAATGTTGTACATTCCTGGGTGAGTCAGTATAAAATATCTTAAATCTAAATTAAAATAGTCTGAAGATTGAATCGAAACGATAAAGAAAGAGAGTATTAATAATTCAATAAATATTTTCAAAAAAAAGAAAAGTCAAATCGTTCAAACGATATAGGAGAGAACGAGGAGGAGAATTTAAAAAATTCTGTAAATTCTTTGGAAAGAAAATGTTAAGAATTCATTAAATTCCATGAAAAAAATACCATTAACATCTTTGAGAAATAAGAAAAGTAAAAACGATGTAACGAAAAATAAGAGGAAGGAGGATTTTTGTCGATTTAAATAAATTACTTCGAAAATAAAAGAAAAGTCAAAACGTAGAAATGAAACATGAGAGTAAGAAGAGAATTTTAAAAATTCTTTAAATTTCTTGCTTGGAAAAAAAGAAAAGCCAAAACCTTGAAATGAAACATGATAGGAAGAAAGAATATGTTAAGAATTGATAAAATTCCTTGAAAAACTAAAAATAAGAGGAAAGTCGAAACGATAAAAAAAATATGCGAGGAAGAAAGAGATTTTTAAAATATCATTAAATTCTTTGGTAAAAAAGCCAAAATAATGTAACGAAAAATAAGAGGAAGAAATAGATGTTTAGGTCTTCAATAAATTTCTTCGAAAAGAGAAAAGAAAATTCAGAACGTTGAAGTGGAATATGAGAGTAAATAAAGTATTTTGAGAATTCATTAAAAGAAACAATGTAAAAATGTTGAAACCAAATATGATAGGAAGATGAGAATTTTAAGAATTCTATAAATCCCTTGAAAAAAAAAAAAAAAGTCAAAACGATATAACAAAAATGAGAGGAATATAAAAAGATTTTAGGAATTCATAAAATTCATTTAAAAGAGAGAGAAAAGCGTTAAAATGAAACATGAAAGAAAGAAAAAAATATATTAAAAATTCATTAAACTCCTTGAAAAAAATAAGAGGAAAACTAAAACCTTAAAACAACATATGAAATGAAGAAAGAGATTTTTAAGGTACCATTAACATCTTTGTAAAATAAGAACAGTGAAAACTATGTAATGAAAAATAAGAGGAAGAAGGACTCTTTAGATTTGAATAAATTACTTCATAAAAAAGAAAAGTCAAAACGTTGAAGTGAAACATAGAATCGAATTTTGAGAATTCAATAAATTTCTTGGAAAGAAAGGAAAACCAAAACCTTGAAATGAAACATGATAGGACGAAAGAAAATGTTAAGAATACATTAAAACCCAAAAAAAAACAAGAGGAATATCAAAAGGATAAAACAAAATATGAGAGGAAGAAAGAGATTTTTAAGGTATCATTAAAATCTTTGAAAAATAAGAAAAGTCAAAACGATGTAACGAAAAATAAAAGGACAGAGACAGAGATTTTTAAAACTTCAATAAATTCAATAAAGATAAGTTTAGACTTTAGTGAAACATGAGGGTAAGAAGAGAATTTTAAAAATTCATTAATTTTCTTTAAAAGGAATCAAGAAGTCAAAACCTTAAAACAAATTATGAGAAGAAGAAAGATATTTTTAAGGTATCATTGAAATATTAGGAAAAAAAAAAAGTCAAAACGTTGTGGTGAAACATGAGAGTAAGAAGAGAATTTTAAAGTTTTGTTAAATTATTGGAGCGAAAGAAAAGTCAAAACCATAAAATGAAATATGAGAGGAAGAAGAGAATTTTAAGGTATCATTAAATTCTTTGGAAATAAGAAGAGTCAAAACGATGTAACGAAAAATAAAAGGAAGACATTGATTTTTTGGAATTCGGTAAATTCCTTCGAAAAAAAAATTAAAGCGAAGCATGAGAGTAAGAAGGATATTTTGAGAATTCATTGAATTTCTTAGAAAGAAAAAGTCAAAACGTTGAAACAAAATATGAGAGGAAGAAGAAAATTAATTCTTTGAAGAGAAAGTAAACTGAACAAAACATTGAAAAAAATATGCAAGGAAGAAAGAGATTTTTAGGAATTCATTTATTTTTTTGAAAAAACGAAATATGAGAGTAAGAAGAGAATTTTGAGAAATTATTAAATTCCTCATGTTTTGCTTCAACTTTTGACTTTTTTTACCAAGAAATTTAATTAATTCTTTAAAATCTCTTCTTCCTCTCATGTATCTCTTCAACGTTTTGATATTACATTTTTTTCCAAGGAATTTTATGAATTCTTCCTCTTATATTTTATTTCAATGTTTAGTCCAACGATGTAACGAAATATGAGGGGACCTAGTGAGTATAATGTTTGCTCGCAAGTTCCTGGCCTGTGGTTCGTATCCCAACCGGGCTGCCAGGAGAAAAGAATAAGAAAAAGAAAGCTTCATACGCCACCGATGTTTCCGAGAAGGTAACAAAATCGAAGGAAACGTCGTGAAAGGAAAAAAAGAGTTTTAAGAATTAAATTTCTTAAAAACATAGGGAAAGTCAAAAGTAAGAAGAACATTTTGAGAGTTATTTAATTAAAAAAAAAAATCAAAACGTTGAAATGAAGCATGAGAAGAACAATTTTAAAAATTCATTAAATTCCTTGAAAGAAAGTCAAAATGATGTAACGAAAATTAAGAGGAGGAATGAGAAATTTTTATGAATTCATTAATTGTATCGGAAAAAAGGTCAAAACGTTCAAACGAAATATAAAATGAAGAAATAAACTGTTAATCATTCATTTAATTTCTTAACAAAAAGATAAGTAAAACGTCAAAACATTAAAACGAAATATAAGAGGAAGAAGACAATTTTACCGAAAAATTAAAACGATGTAATAATATATAAGAGGGGGAAAAACATTTTTAAGATATCATCAAATTTTTGGAATTGAAAAATGATTTAACATATTATGAGAGAAAGAAAGTGAGTTTTTAAAATTTATTTATTTCTTTGGAGAAGAAAGAAGTGTCAAAACGGTTACAACGTAATATGATAGGAAAAAGAGAATTTTTAGAATTCATTAAATTTCTTGGGAAAAAAATAGAGAAGTCAAAACGTTGAAACATTAAAGAAGAGAATTTTAAGAATTCTGTAGGTTCCTTGGAAAAAATCAGAACGATGAGATGAAGGAAAGAATTTTAAGAATTGATTAAATTTCTTGGAATAAAAGAGAATTCAGAACGCTTGTTTCAGCGCATATGAGAAGAGAATTTTAAGAATTCATTAAATTGTTCGAAAAAAAGTCAAAATAATGAAATATAGGAAGAAAAAAAGAATTGAATTGAGAGGAGGAAAGAGAATTTTTAATAGTTTAATAAACTTCTTGGAAAAAAAGAAAATTATGAGAGCTTGAAGTTTTAAATTTCTTGGAAAGAAAGAAAAGTCAAAACGATGTAATGAAATATGATAGGAAAAAGAGATTACAAAAAATTCATTAAAGTTCTTGGAATAATTGAAAAAACCTATGTAACGAATTATGACAGAATGAAAGAGATTTTTAAGAATTCATTAAATTCCTTGGAAAAGTCAAAGTAAAAACGTTTAAGAAGAACATAAAAGGAAGAAAAGATTTTTAAGAATTTATTAAATTCTTTGGAAAAAATTAAATGAGAATTTTTAAAATTCATTAAATTTCTTAGGAAAAAACAGAAAAGTCAAAACGCTGAAACGAAACATGAGATGGAGAAGAGAATTTTAAGAATTCATTAAGTTCTGTGCGAAGATAGAAAAATCAAAACAATGTGCCGAAATCGAAATGAAGAAAATCATTTTTAAGAATTCATTAAAACTTTTGGAAAAAAGACAAAACGTTGAAAGGAAAAATTTGAGAAAGGAGGGATTTTTGAGAATTAATAAAATTAAGAATTCATTCAATATCTTGAAAAGAAAGAAACTCAAATATGTAACGAAATATAAGAGGAAGAAGAGAATTTTAATACAAATAAAAAACTTTTTAACTTTGTTTGTATAACTAGACTTCTAGTTTGATAATGACAAGCTAAAATTGTCGAAACTATAGTCACTAAATAAAGTTATACAAACAAACAAAGTTAAAAAGTTTTTTATTTGTGAAGAATTATGTATAACGAAGTAGAAGCCTCCACCGTTAACAGAATTTTAATAATTTATTAAATTTCTTTAAAAAAAGAAAAGTCAAATCGATAAAACGATATACTAAAGAAAGTAGAAAATTATAAGATTTTAATAAATTCCTTGGAAACAGAGAAAAGTCAAAGCAAAATAATATGAAATATAAGTGGAGAGAAGGAAATTTTAAGAATTCAATATATTTTTGTAGTAAAAGAAAGAAAATACTAACGATGTAACGAAATATCATGTGATATAGTAAGTAGAATATCTTCATGCGAGTGCCGGGTCTGCGAGTTCATATCCCAACCTGCTAGTCGTTTTTTCTCAGGAATAATTGCAAGAAGATCATTTGAATAATTTATTAAATTTCTTAGACAGTAATAATAATAAGAACGTTTAAACCAAATATGAGAAGAAGAAGAGAGTTATTCATTAAATTTCTTAGAAAAATATTTTTTTTTAGAATTCATTAAATTCCTTAGAAAAATAAGGAAAGTCAAAAAAAAAAATTATGAAAGTATGAAGAAAATTTTGAGAGTTTATTAAATTTCTTGGAGAAAAGGAAAAATCAAAACATTAAGACGAAGTCTGAGAAAGAAGAAGAATTTAAGAATTCATTAAATTCTTTGGAAGAAAAAGAAAAGTCAAAACTTGGCATGAAAGGGAAGTCAAAATGTTAAAACGAAATATATAACAGGAACATCAAACCATTGAAACAAAATATGTATAAGAGGAAAAAGCAAATTTTTAACATTTCATCAAATTCTTTTAAAAAATAGAAAATTCATAACATTAAAACGAAATATAAGAGGAAAAAGATAATTTTACGGAATTGTCAGATTCCACAAATAGAAAAAACGATGTAAAAATATATAAGAGGAAGAAAATTTTTGAAATGCAAGAAAAGTTAAAACGATGTAAAATAATATGAGAGAAAGAAAGTGAATTTTTGAATTTCATTCATTTAAGAAAGAAAAATGAGTCAAAATGTTCTAAGCGAATATGAGAGGAAAAGAATAATTTGAAGAATTCAATAAATTTCTTTGAAAAAAAATAGCAAACAAAGTCAAAACGTTAAAACGTAATACGAGAGGAAGAAATTACTTTTGAAAATTCATTAAATTCCTCAAAAAGAAAAAAAAAGTCAAAACGTTGAATCAAAATGTGAGAGGAAGAATGAGATTTTTAAGAGTTCATAAAATTCCTAGAAGAAAACGAAATATTAAAAAAAAGAAGGAAGAAAAGAACAATTCAAAGAAAGAACGAGAGACTTTTAAGAATTCATTCAATTCCTCAGAAAAGAAGAAAAGTAAAAAGGTTAAAGGGAAATATGAGGAAGAAGAGAAGAAATTCAGTTAATTCCTTGGAAAGACAGAGAAGTCAAAACAATGTAATGAAATATGAGAAAAAAAAAACGAGATTTTTATGAATTCATTAAATTCCTTGGGAAAAAATATAAGTAAAAATGATGAAACGAAGTTTGAAAGGAATAAGATAATTTTCTTGAAAAAAAGGATAAGTCAAAACTTTGAATACAAATATGATAAGAAGAGTACTCAAGAATTCATTAAATTCCTTGATAAAATAATCAAATCTTTGAAACAAAATTTGAGAGAAATAAGAGAGTTTTAAGAGTTGAATAAATTCCTCGAAAAACAAGTCCAAACGTTGTAACGAAATATGACAGGTAGAAAAGAGATTTTTGAGGATTTTTAAATTTCTTTGATTATAAAAGAAAAGTTAGAACGTTGAAATGAAGTATAAGAGGAAGAAGAAGATTCTAAGAATTCATTAAATTCATTGGAAAGAAGAAAAGCCAAAACCAATGTAATATTTTTTAACAATTCATTAAATTTCTTAGAAAACAAAATTTAAAAGTGAAAACATTGAAAGGAAATATGAAGAAGGAAGAAGGGAATTTTAAGGATTCATTAAATTCCTTAGAGAAAAAGAAAAGTCAAAACGGTGAAATAATATATGAGAGGATGTAAGTGTTTTTTAAGAGATCATTAAATTACTTAAATTCAAAACGGTAAAACGAAATGCAACAGGAAGAATAGAAATTTCAGAATTTTTAAAATTCTTCGGAAAGAAAGAAATATCAAAATGTTGAATTAAAATGTAAGAGGAAGAAAGAGATTTCTAAGAGTTCATTAAAATTCTAAAAAAAGAAAAGACTTAACATTGAAACGAAATATAAAAGAAAAAAGAAAGAAAAGTACGAATCAAAGAAAGAATAAGAGAATTTTTAGAATTTATTCAATTCCTCAGAAAAGAAGAAAGGCCAAAACATTAAAACGAAATATGAGAGGAATAAAAGGAGAAGAAGAATTCATTTAATTTTCAATTTAAAGAAAGAGAAGTCATAACGATGTAATGAAATATGAGATAAAATAGAGATTTTTAAGTATTCATTAAATTCCTTGGGAAAAAATAAAACTAAAAATAATGAAATTAAGTTTGAAAGAAAGAAGATAATTTTGAAAAAAGATAAGTCAAAACTTTGAATCTAAATATGAGAAGAAGAGAACTCAGGGAATTTATTGAAAAAATAACAGGATAATCAACTCGTTAAAACCAAATTTGAGAGAGATAAGAGAGTTTTAAGAGTTTAATAAATTCCCCGGTAAAAAGTCCAAACGTTTTAACGAAATATGACAGAAAGAAAAGAGATTTTAAAGGATTTTTAAATTTCTTTGATTATAAAAGAAAAGTTAAATCGTTGAAATGAACTATAAGAGAAAGAAGAAGATTCTAAGAATTCATTAAATTCATTGGTAAGAAGAAAAATCAAAACCAATGTAACGAAATATTTTTTAACAATTCATTAAATTTCTTAGAAAACAAAATTTAAAAGTAAAAACGTTGAAACGAAATATGAGAGGAAGAAGAGAATTTTAAGGATTCATAAAATTCCTTGGAAAGAAAGAAACGTCAAAACGTTGAAATAAAATATGAGAGGAAGAAAGAGATGTTTAAGAATTCGTTAAATTTCTTAAAGTCAAAACGGTGAAACAAAATATATAATATCAAGACGCAAAAAATTTCAGAATGTTTTAAGTTCTTCGGGAAGAGAGAAAAATGAAAACGTTGAAACAAAATATTAGAGGAAGAAAGAAAATGCCAAAGAATTTAATCATTGAAAAATAAACAGGAAATTCAGAACGTTAAAACAAAAAATGAGGGGAATAAAGAGGTTCTTAATTATCAGTGAATTCTTTGGAAAAAAGAAGAGCCAAAATGTTGAAACAAGATACGAGAGGTAGAAGATAATTTTAGGAATCCATTAAATTTACGATTAATTCAATTCTCACTTAACTCGTGGTGAAACACGTTTATGTTAATTAGAAATCATTAAAATTCTTGGATATTAAAAAAATATTAAAATTTTTGGATAGAAATAAATGTAGAACGTGAGAGGAAACAATTTGTAGTGTAATTAATAAAGTAATTTAACGTCAGAAGTTGACCTTATATTTCCCAGTTGATTTTTGTGAAAAATATAATTAGATCGGTATTTTACTGCTACTAATAGGTCGAAAATTTGATGAATATTTGTGATTCCTCTTCTTGAATTTAGGCAACACAGTTGCTATTTTAAACCAATTTCTTGATTCACATATTAATTTATTCGATTAGTAGAGAAATAACCAAGTTGTAATATATTTTAAAAGTTCTGCATTTAATTCGCGACAATTTTTATCATCGTCAATTTCATTCCTTAATTCAAACGAGCTCATTTCATGTGGCGACTGTAGTTTACCAAAGGCTGTTTCAGAATTTTTTGGATTACAAAGTTCTCCGCGAAAATACTGACAGTTATCCTGCTGGCAATATTCTCAGCATTGCCAGAGATTAATCAGATCCTGAATTCTAAAGAAGGTACTTTTGAATCTTTCTTTTGACGGAAGATTCATGTATAAGTATACTTATACCTAAATTAAAAGATACTTATACCTGAAAGGGGTTATACCCCTCAATGTGAATTTGTGGTGTTCGAGTCCTCACCAAATTCTATACTGTCTAAATTTACCAAAGTCAAATTTAGAATCGTATTATTGATTGGTTATTTTATCACTGTGTATAGTAACTGTTATCAATTGAAATCTAGTCTTTATTAATAACAATGGTGCTGGTATTGCAAATTTTATTAAAAATCTATATTGTTTAGATTGATGTGCAGGCTATAGTGGTGTATTTTGTTAGTTTTATAATTTTGCACAATTCTGTCACAAGAAGTCAGGATAAGTTCAGAAATCCATTACACTTGTATCACTCGCTACAAAACATCTTTGACATATAATCGTTGCCGGCACAGCCGGCCTTTGAGTTTTTAACAGTTTGCCAAACAGTCGGTCGGAGTTGTAGTTTCCGGTAGTTTCAAACGTCGACGTTCCGGGCGGGCCGGAGGGGCGGCGCGGCGGATTAGTTTGTGGGCCGGTGTATAATTGAGGGGCCTTCATAACTATCAGTATGGAAATTTCCGTTTTATGTTTCAGTTATGCAAATCCGGTTCGAAGGGCCAGGATTCGGTTAGCGGTAGTTTTCGGTTTAGAGTGGAGTGCATCCGGAAGATATATGCGTCGAGTGCGGAGGGCGGAGGGGGGGCGGCGTCAGGACATCGAGGACTTTGGTAATTTACGATTCCAATATGGAAAACAAGTGCAAACTTCGTTATTTTAGTAAAAATATTTATATAAAATCTAATACTAGAGAATAATTTGAATGACGAAATTAATTGTTTTGTTGAGAATTAAAAAAAAATAATTATTTTAAAAACAACATTTCATAGACTAGGGTTATTATTGGCTAAACAATCTATTATTCTTCTATCTCATCACAAAACTAATGAAAAATTGCTTTAAAAACAGTTTTAAATTTAATTGAAAATAATTGCAATATATGTTTTTAAAAGCATTGTTTAAAAATAATTAAAATAGTTTTAGATTTTACCACGAAGTGATTAAATATTTACTTTAAAAATTTTACAATTAATAGTTTCAAATTTGATTAAAAATAATTGAAAAAAATGTTTTCAAAAGCAGTCAAATACTTGCCTAAAAATAATTGAAATGTTTCGAACATTTTTGATTTCTCAAAATTTTCTTTGTTTTTATTGTAAACTTAAAAAATACTTTACAAAAATAAGAAAAATTTGAGAAAATGAACAATTCCGACAAAATTAGTTTAGTGCTGAACTAATTTAACCGGAATTGTTTATTTTCTTAAAATTCTCTTTTTTTTCATTGTAAACTACTTTTTAAGCAAATTTTCAATTTCGAAAGTGTCAAATTCAGTTCATATGAGTATTTGTAATTGTAGTTTACATAGGAAAGAAGTTAGTTGATGCAAACATCGTAACAAGTCAACAAATACAGTAAAGTGCTCGTTTTTTTTCCGGAATTTCCATCACTGGTTTTAACAGTTAAAATGAAATAAAAACATCACGTGATACATTTTTTTTCTCATTTAATATGAATGAGCGCTAGAGCGTGTAAAACGGTAAAAATGTAAAATTATTTGAGTCGTCTCGAATTAATTCACATCAACTAACTACCCAGCCCTGAAATGTAACCCCTTTGACTTTTATGTACACATGACAGGGTTAATTAAATATCTCCCCTGTCGTACCAATAACGCATTAAGCATTTCCATATATAAAAAAAAAACGTTTTGAAGCGAATTCGTTGCATTACACGAATGGTTAAATCCAATTTTTCTTCTGAACTGGCGTTGTACTAAACGCATTTGGGCTGGTTTAATCAATTTTATGGTAAGTAGATTGTGAAATAAATATTGTCATATAATAAAATTTAACTTAAACAAATTCTCAAACAAATAATGAAGCAATATACAAGTGAATTTTATATAATACTTAATACTTTGTCTGTATAACTGAATTTATCTTATGTACATGTTTTGAAAATGAAAAATTTCTTATCGAAACTTGTCAGCAGTATAAAATAAATCCAGTTATACAGACAAAGTGTATTATATAATAACATGTATAACGATGTAGATGCCTTAGGATATCATAAGTGAATTTTAATTATAAAACTTTTCACAAAGTGATCAATGCGAAAAATACTTGATATATTCAACTGTGTATTTCTATAATATAAAAAAAAATGAATTATTAAATACGTCAATAATGTTGTTGCTTCGTTTAGTGGAATTTGTCTCGCTTTATATACTAACTTTATAGATAATGCGCTGGAAGCACAGGGCAGGGTAGATTATATTTATATGCAAACTTTAGTAAGACATTTACTACAACCAACAATTACAAACTACTGCGCAAAATGCAAATAGTTACAAGCTGTAATAACTTACTTTATTTTTTTATTGCTGCTAAAGTACAACCTCGGAGATGCCACAAGGTTCTAACTTGTACCCATTTTTCATTAACAACATTACTTCTAATACTGAGTTATTTGCTTTTTGTCATTTAGGTTCTGTAAATATTGTTTAATATTATTAAGTCACGATATAGTGTTGACACAATAATATTCATGTTAATATTGGAAAAGGTAGACATAAATATTGTTGTTAAATAATTTAAATAATTAATGTTCAGATTTTTCATATTTCTACGAATATATTTCTCTGAAAAAATAATGACTATTTTACAGAAAGACTTCATCAACTTATATAAAATATTAGAATATATAATTGTATACGTTTTATATTGAATGTTTCTATTGTATTTATAGTTATAACCTTAAAAATGGTGATGTGGCCATCATAGTACTTTCCCTATATTTTACTCGAAAACTATGGGGTTTACGCAAAAAGGCTATTCCTTATGATTTGTTCACTTTTAAATTCTCTACTATTAATCCAAGTTTCATGTAACTCTAATAGTTTATTAGCATTTAGAAAAAATATGTCAAAATTTTCAATTTTATTTTTTTTTTTCAAAAGTTAAGAATTTTATGAAAAATATGTTTTAATGAAACTTGTACAGTTTTTTTATTTCCTTTAACTTTTGTTTGAGCCGTTTTTTAAAATTTTTCATATTTAGAAAAAAATATCACGAAAAAACAAAAAAACGCTTTGAGTAAACATCCACTTCCGGTTTTTGCTGGCACCTCTGCCAGCTGACATCACTAGTATCTGCCAATTCAGTGATCTCTGTCATCTGTCATCTCCATCATCTGTGATCACTTTCATCACTCTCATCTGTCAACTGCTATCATCTACCAATTGGCATCTCTGTTAGCTGACGTCTCTATCATCTCTCATCTATGCCATCTAGCATCTCTGTTATCATACATCTCTGTCATGTATCATCTGTCATTTGTTATATTTTCCATCTATTGTCATCTGCCATCATTGTCATGCTTCTTCCCTGTCATTTATCATCTGTGTCATGTACGACCTTTGTCATATGTAATCTCTGTAACCTGTCATTTGAAATCTGTCTTCTCTGACAGCCGTTATCTCTATCGTCCGTCATTTTTGCCATCTGTTTCTCTGTCATATTTCATTCTTCTTAGATGTCAACATTGTCATCTATGTCAACTGTAATCTCTGTCATCGGTTACATTCTATCATTTATATTTGTGATCTCTTTCATCTGCCGTGCGTCATCACTGTCATCTGTCATCTCTATCATTTGTCATCTCTATCATCTATCATCCCTATTATCACTAATCGCTGTAATATATCATTCTAGAATTTCCCTGAATATTCTAACAATTTATCTTCCCAATTTCCAGAAATTCTCCAGATTCTAGACAATTTTTGGCAATTTCTTTGCAGATTTTTAAAATTTTTTAATTGCGAAAAGTTTCTAGAATGTATAGAGTATTTTATAAATATTTGTTTTTTTTTTCTAGAATTATCTAGTGGGCATCTTATTCAAAAGTTTATCTTCCAGATTTTAAGTTTTTTTAAATTTAAAAAAGCTCCAGATTGTCTCTAATATTTCATGAATTTTTCTTTTTCACTAGATAATAATAATTTTAAAATTGCAAAATACTTTAATCGTGGGCTTTATAATTGTTTGCAAAATTTCTGCAGTTTATTTGCCAATTTTCTAAAATATTCCAAACATTTTTCTTTAAAACCCTTCTTCCAGGGATCTAGAATATTTCAGCAGTTTCTCTTTCTCAGATTTTTAGAATTTTCTAAATTTTAAAAGGTTCTAGAAGGTCTCTAATATTCTAGCAATTTTTCTTTGAAATTTATGGAATTTTCCAATTTTGTTTTAATCCAAATTTCTAGAATGTTATTCCCTAGATCAATTCAAATTATAAAATACTTTGTTCATGGGTTCTATACATTTTCGTAAAATTGTAGCACTTTCTAGAACTTTCCAACATCTTTTCTCTAAAATTCTATAATCATATTCCAAGTTTCTAGAATATTTCAGCAGTTTCTCTTTCAGATTTTTAGACTTTTGAAAGATTAAAAAGGTTTTAGAGTATATCTAATATTCTAATATCTAAAATTCAAATTAATAGAATCTTCTTCGCTAGATCTAGAATTTTATTTTTGTTATAATTTTTCGTAAAATTTTAGTAATTGCTTTTCCAAATTTCTAGAACATTCCAACATCTTTTCTCTAAAACTCTATAATCTTCTTACAAGTTCTTAGAATATTTCAGCAGTTTCTCTTGCAGATTTTTAGACTTAATTTCTGCAATTTCCTTTTCAAATATTCTATAATTTTCCAATATTTCTCCTCTAAGTTTCTATAAACTCCTTCCAGGCTTTTAGAATTTTTAGCAATTTCTCCATCAGAATATATATATATATATATTATCATATATGTCAATTATTTTTTTACAAAATCAAAACTAGATTAAAAATGAAATGAATTTAGTAAGTTTTAACCTAATTCACTTGCCAACAATTTTTTACAATCTTTCAAACCGACGAATGCATTTTTCTCATTTCTTCACTTCAAATTTTAATCCTCCGCCATTTTACTTCTTCATCATATATATCAATTATTTTTTTATAAAATCAAAACTAGATTAATAATAAAGAGTTTCAGTAATTTTCAGTCAAATTTAATTATTTTACATTTTATCAAACCCACGAATGTATATTTTTTCATTTCTTCATTTCAATTTTAAAGATAATTCTTTTATAAAATCAAAACTAGAATAATAGTGAAGAGTTTCAGTAATTTTCAGCCTAATTCAAGTGATAATTTAATCATTTAAAATGTTTCCATTTTATTTCTTGATCGTAAACCTTGATTATTGTTTTACAAAATCAAAAATAGAATATTAATAAAGAGTTTTAGAAGTTTCGGCCTAATTCAATAGAAAATTATTTTTTTACGATTTTTCAAACCGACGAATGAATTTTTATCGTTTCTTCATTTCAACTTTTAAAACTCAGCCATTGTATGTCTTCATGATATACGTCAATTATTTTTTTACAAAATCAAAACTAGATTAATAGTGAACAGTTTCAGTAATTTTCAGCCTAATTTCACTGAAAATCAATTTATTGCAATTTTTCAATGCATTTTTTTCATTTTCCACTTCAAATTTAAACCACCGCAATTTTATTTCTTGATTATATAAATTAATTATTCTTTTCTAAAATCAAAACTACAATAATACTGAAGAGTTTTAGTACTTTTTAGCTTAATCCAACTGAAAATATTTTTTTTACAATTTTTCAAACCGAACAATGCATTTTTTCATTTCTTCATTTCAACTTTTCAACCTCCGCCATTTTATTTCTTCATCATATATGTCAATTATTTTTTACAAAATCAAAGTTAAGTTAATAATGAAGAGTTTCAGTAATTTTCAGCTTATTAGAACTAAAAATGAATTTTTCACGATTTTTCAAACCGACGAATGCATTTTTTTATTTCTTCACTTCAACTTTTAAACCTCCGCCATTTTATTTCTCTTCATCATATAAATATCAATTATTTTTAATACCCAATCAGAATTAGACCAATAATGAAGGTTTTCAGTAATTTTCAGCCTAATTAAACTGAATATTAATTTTTCAAACCGACGACTGCATTTTTTCATTTCTTTATTTCAAATTTGAACATTCGTCATTTTATTTCTCGATTATCTATGTTGATTATTCTTTTGTAAAATCATAACTAGAATAATAATGAAGAGTTTCAGTAATTTTCAGCCCAATTCAACTGAAAATTAATTTTTTACAATTTATCAAATTGATAAATGCATTTTTTCATTTCTTCATTTTAACTTTTAAATCTGTGTCATCATATACGTCATTTATTTTTAAACTCAAGAAGTCTTAAATAAAATTTTCTCTATTGGAAGGGAAATTAAATTTAAATTCTTAGCTTCTTAGAATTCAATTCAATTCATTTATTCACTTGCCACTATTTACAAACAAAATGGTGATGTGGCCATCATAGTACTTTCCCTATATTTTACTCGAAAACTATGCGGTTTATGCAAAAAGGTTATTCTTAATAATTTATTCAATGTTGAATTCTCTACAATTATTTGTTATATAACTTTAATGTTGCTTCAATAGTTTATTAGCAATTGGCAAAAAATGTCAAAAATTTCAATTTTAATTTTTTTCTCGAAAGTTAAGAATTTTATGAAAAATTTATTTTAACAAAATTTGTTCAGTTTCTCATTCTCTTTAACTTTTGTTTGAAAAGTTTTGTAATATTTTTTATATTAAAAAAAATATCGGAAAAAAAAACAAAAAACGCCTCGAGTAAACACCCACTTTATGAATGTTTACCAAAAGCTTTTCAGTTCCAGTTTTTAACGATAAAACCTTACGTTTAAAGTTTCATTTCAATTGGATCAGTCGTTTTTGAGATACAGTACCCACGGACAGACAGACAGACAGACACACACACAGACACATTTTTTTTTCCAGAAATTAGTTTAATGGACTCAGAGGACCTCAAAACAAATATTTCCGCAAAAAAAATTTCAAAAATAAATCACGATCACAATACTTCCCCTATATATACTTCGTATATAGGGAAAGTAAAAATTGAGTGTTGTATTTTCTATTAAAGTAGTCCTAATTGTATTTTACATAAGAGATACGATCTTTTAATGAGGATTTTGACACAATGCAGTGTTAATTTCATATTTGGAAAATTAGTACAAACACAAAATCACTTCAACTAATTGAAAACATGTTTTGTTTGCCCGGCGCATCCACCATATATGAAAACTTATAACTAATTAAATATCATCAATGTTTTAAGTTCTTATTAGCACATAAAACTTAGATTTAAAGATTACTTTTAATAGGCTTCTGTAATACACAGCCTACAGACAAAAAATGACAGAAACGCGATAATCTTAAAATGGCAAAAAATAAATCCCAAATACAATATTAGTAATATTCTATTATCTATTTGAAAATGAGTTTCTGTTAACTTAAAATTTAAAAAGGATTTAGATTTTTATAGGAGTGGATAAATGGTAGGATTAAAGTGTGTAGGATCGGGATTGTATATATCGTAAGAATCTAGGTTGTATAGTAGCAGGGTGAGTGGGGAGCTTCGAGGGACGTCTTGCTCAAGAAGAAATAGTGGGAATAATGCTTGTCAGAATTTTACTTAACGGTATCGATTGACAAGGAATTCATGGATTAGGATGATAAGATGATGGGGAATATTTATGGGGAAACACTTGTACAGCAGACAAATCAAATGCCTTTTTGATGTCAAGAAAAGCAATGACAGACTCGTAACCTTCGAAATGCTTTGTTTCAATATTAGAAGTAAGGATGGTAAAGGGAAGTGTAATTTATTTTTGTGGAAGGAAACCAAATTGGTAGTCTGGAATGAAGGATTTTACAATGTTTACTCTCAAAAGGGATTCGAGTAGTTTGTCTTTTACAGTAAGGAAGGTAATTGGTTTATAACTTGTGACATAGGAAAGATTATTATCGGGATTAGGGATGCAGACTATTATACATTTCTTCCATTAATTGGGAATGTATTAATTGTTGTAACAATAGTTATGGATTTTAAGGATACATTTGTGGATTTCGATTTTTTTCTTATGATTATATAGAATTCATTAATTCTTTGGAATATATGCCTTTTATTTTCTATTCCTCAATTTAAGAATTTTCGAAAAATACGTTTTCGTAACTAAAAATAGTTATTGCTAAGTAAAAATGATTATAATAGCCACAAGTAAACAATTATCTTTTTCTACTACCCTTTATAAAAAGACATTTTTCGTCACCGAATACTCCAGCGAAAATTTGAGTTCCGTCACTAGTGAGAGAAAATCCCATAACGCTAACTTTCGTCACTAGGGACGAAAGTTACCTACAAATTTTCACCTCCGTCTAGTTGCCTACTGTCACTATATCGTCTCATTATTAAACGTCAGTTTTGAATTTGTACTGTTCGTAACTTCATCATATCATGATTTCTGATTCAGTAAGTGATTCAGATCTTTCCAATACTGCACCAGAAATAGTAAATCAAGCTGAGAAAACCTATGTGGATTTATTATCAGAAAAATCGAAAAAGAGGTTTGAAGAAATATATGTAAAATTGATGGAATTTAAGACAGATAATCGCGTAAATTAATATTCACTGTGCTGTTTGCATATTTTGCAAAATTGTCGGAAAATTTGATATTTAAATCGTAAGTAATTTAAATATGATATGTAGTTTTGTAATTTTTAATTCAAAATAAAGTATTTGTTTATATAATAATAAAAGTTTGTTAGTATCATAGGTAAGGTAGTAGAAAAAGTATAGTGTTTAACTCGTCGAAAGCATTTTTTTAAGCTCGCGAACATTACCAAACTCGGCTTCGCCTCGTTTGGTAAACTGTTCTCTCGCTTAAAAAAATGTTACTTTCGTCACTCGTTGAACAATATACTATTTTCTCACTCAACACTATTTGAATATGTATTTTCCGTAATTATAGCTCCAAATTTAAGAATTTTTTAATTATTCTCTCTATTAAAAAAGATTTTTGAGCAGCTGCAGGCAAAAAACTGAAAATGATTTATTTAGGATATTAACCATCCTCCGTTTTAGCCCAAAATTTAAAAATATTCTAGAAAGTGGTCCTAATGCCAAATAATTATTTCTGAGTTGTTATATGTAGAAATCATTAATGTTCTTGACAGTATCTGTAATGTTGGCCTATATTTGAGACAGTATAGTAAGAATTATTTGTTTAAGATATGTATATTTTGTCTGTTTCATTCGTTTCTTTAATTATTATTTAAATTTAAAAAATAAATTTCTAAATAGTTATGCATAAAAAAATTTAATTTTATCAACAACTGCTGATATCCAGGAATTCATTATTTAGAATATAGTAAGAATTATTTATTTACGAAATATTCCTTTTATTATATTGGGTCTCATTTTGATAATTGTTGATGAAAAAACCTTTCCATAGAAAGAAAATTTTTAATTATAAATTATTAATATTTTTAGTACAAAATGTGAAAGTAAAAATTCAAGTTTTTTTTATAACAGAGTAAAAAATATTTATTTCAAATCTTTACTTTCCGTAATTTTAAAATTTTTGAAAAACTCTATTCTGTTTTAACAATAGGGTTTTTGAAAGTAAATTGCAAGCCAGGATTGCTATTATGATTAATACTGTATTAATTAATTCGCATGGGACTTTACGTGTCATCGTTTTAGCTGTAAATTTGAAAATTTTCGAAAAAGTTTTGTCTATGATAAAAACATAGTTAAAAAGAAATATTGATTTTTCTCTACAGCCATTGTTAGCTGTAATATCTATTAGGGTAATACTGTAGGAAATATTTTTTCGGGATATTTACCTTCTGTAAGTTGAAATTTTTGGAAAATGTCATTCACTTAATAATAAAACTATTGTTAACAGTAAAAATCCTAAATTTTCAATAGCCGTTTTTAGTCGGAATATCTGTAAGTAACGGGTGTCCAACAATTATTGCAGTCCTGGGTGGCGTTGGAATCAAAAACGTAGGTCGATTCTTACATGTGCCAAATAAATGAACTGACATTTTAATTGTCAAACATAACCTAAACGTGCATTTAAACAACACTTTAAATGCACGTTTAGGTTATGTTTGACAATTAAAATGTCAGTTCATTTATTTGGCAAATGTAAGAATCGACCTACGTTTTTGATTCCAACGCCACCCGGGACTGCAATAATTGTTGGACACCCGTTATAATAGGAATAATTTGTTTAAAATTTGCGCTTTTCTTAATTTTAGACTTATGATAAAAATATTGTTACTGTTAAAGTAGAAATTTTTAATTTTCTAGACAGTCTAACCTAACCTTACCATTTTTAATTGCAGAGGATGAGAAATGAATCTTACAAACACCTAACACCTATTCGGTAGTGTTAAGTACTGTAGGACTCTCAGTATTCTACCGCCTACCCACTAACCCCTCCACCTCTCCGAGATACCACCGGCATCATCTTCCGATGTGCTTCAGTAGCATCCTTTGCCTTGACCGGGCCCATCCTCTCCGCCTTTTCATCTTTTTCTTCTTTTCCCTTTGGCGTTCGTTTCATTTTTTCTTCATACTTTCTCATTCACAGCATTCCACGGGATTCGCCGAGCACCTCTCCTCCTGCTCATTTATTCATCGCATCTGAAGCAGTGCGTTAGCGTATGGCTTGGGCCGTCTACCACCCCATCGTAGTAAGTACATGCAGTTATCGTTATCTGCCTACTTAATTTTATACAAGTATGCTCCAAAGTATCCATGTGATAGCAAATGACTTGTGTTCCTATTTTCCTTTCCCTCCCTCGTCCCACCTTTCCTGCCACTGTACCAGGAATGTTTATAACCTAATCTAACCTAACCTAGCCTAACCTGAATATAATAAAAACTAATTTGATATTTGATATTTGATATTTATTTATTAATCCAATGTGAATATAACTATTTCGAGACTTACATAAATACAAAAATACAAAAATTTTGACTTCACATGGAAAGGATCAAGTTCACGTCCAAGTGATCTTCCACTCTCGCCCGATGCTGACCATGATTTTGCTGTCAGTGGAGTTCGCTTTGGTGGTTTTTTTACCAGTTTATTTGCCATAAATGGCTTATTAGTTTTCACAATGAAAACTTTAATATTATGTCACGTTGACATTTTGATTTTTTGATAATTTAAGATACATGTCTTTCATTGGCTAAGCCTTATTTTGAAAATTGAAGTATTTCTTGTTATCAAAAAGGGGTTATTTCGAAGTATTTTCAGTTAAAATCCTCTATTTTTGTTTATTTATTCTATGCTATGTATGTATATATGTATGTTTTTATTTGTATTTAAAATCAATTTTATATATATACTGAAGAGAGCGAAAGTTCGAAACACGTGTCTGCAGATGGTTATAAAATTGAGTATTGAATTATTTAATTGCTTTTGCTAATTTATTTTTAATTACATCAACCTAAATTCATTTCTTTTTCCAAATTACCATAGTATAGTCACTCACAAACTATTTTAACGTTCAATCATTTAGTTCATTTTACAGAAAGAAATTCGTTCAAACTAGTGTTGCTTTGATAGCCTTGCTATTTTGTAACACGCAAATTACTTTTGTATTATTCAATGTCTGTCGAAGTATTAGCTAGAGAAGTCGTTGTTTCAAAAGTGATTTGTTCTTGTAGTCTTAATAAGACTCATTTGTTGTAGATTTTACGAAAATATTTTCGTGTTTTTTCTATTTATTAATAAAGAATAATTTATTTGGGATTTGTTTGATGTTTTAGTCTCAAATTTGAAACTTTTCAACAATTCGTTAATCAAAGGTTTAACCAGAATTGCTGTTGTAATAATAAAATAATAATTATTTACTTCGGATATGTACGTTCTCTTGTTGTAGCGCTTGATATTAGAATTTTCAAAAAAGTCGTTCTCTTAATTAAAAATTATTTGGTAGTTACAAGTAGAAATAGTCAATTTTTCCCAAGTGTTGTTACCAAGCATTTTGTGCTGATAATAGTGTAATAATTAATGATAATTATGGTTTGTTAGCTATATGCCATTAATTGTTTTAGCCAGAAATGTTAGTATTTTGGAAAAGTCATTGTCGTGATTAAAAAATAATTATTTAATTTATTAACGACCATTGTGTTAGCCAAGATTACTGTTAAGGTAATATAATACAGAATAATTTGTTTGCGTTTATACCTTCAGTCGTTTTAGTCCTAAATTAAAAAGTTTTCGAAAAAATCATTCTCTTGAAAAATATAGATTAATAGATTCATGTAGAAATTCTAAATGTTCTCGCCAAGAGTTTAACTGATATTGCTAATACAGTAATACATTAATAATTATTTGGTTGAAATATATATGTTATGTCATAACCCTTAATTTTAAAATTTTCAAAAAAAACGTTATCTTGATAAAAAAATATTATTTAGAAGTTTCTGGTAGAAACAATCAATGTTCTTTAAACTGTTGATATCCAGAATTTATGTTCTTTTGACACAGTAAAAATTGTGGCTCTTTGGATACAAACCTTTCATCATTTTGGCACGATATTTGAGAATTATGGTAAAGTCATTCTCCTATTTAAAAATCACATATTTAACTTATAAACAACTATTGTTAACCAAGATTACTGCTAAAGTAAGATAATAGAGAATAATTCATTTAGGATTTGTAACTTCAGACGTTTTGGTCTCAAAGTTTTTGAAAATGTGTCCTCTTGTTTAAAAAAGCTTGGTTACAAGAAAAAAATTATAAATTTTCTCGTTAATGGTTTAACCAGAATTGCTGTTGTGATAACAAAATAATTATTATTTGAATGGGATATGTATGTTCTGTCGTTTTAACCCTTGCATTTGAATTTTCAAAAACAAAGTAGTTCTCTTGATTAAATACAGAAAAAAATTGGTAGTTACAAGTAGAAATTTTTCAGCATATCTGTTCTTATAATAGAGTATATGCTTTCATTGTTTTGGCCACAAATCTGAGAATTTAGAAAAGTTCCTGTGAATAAAAAATAATTAAAATTCTTTGTCGTAACCAAGTAAATAATTATTGCTGGTAGTGGAGGTAAAAATACTAATTTTTTAAAAGCTATTTTATTGGTTGATCGGTACATTGCAAATTTCTAGAAAAGTCTCCAATACCAGTACTGAAATTTTTTACTCAGCTTCTGAAGGAGGCATATTTCTTATAAAATAAATGGGTTTAGTGCATGTTGGTAAAGTTATACCTTTCAATACATGTGTTAAAAAAAAGTCCGACAGTAAAAATTTAAAAAAATGCAATGAATCTAATAAATTGTTCCTTAAAAGAAGAAACTGTTAAATAATACCATGTATTACATAATTATTCTTGTAAATGTAACGATATTCTTCAGAAACCATTTTTTATAATTTAGTTGCTGGGAAGGTGAAATAGTCGCCGCACACACACTCTACATATTGATTCAAATTTAACACTTTTTTTTATTTCTAAGAACCTCAGCAATAATATTGCTGATAATTTTAGCATAGCTGTAAAATAAGAGTACCGAAAGTATCGACGGAAATGCTGAGTATGTGGGTAGGGCCTCTATCCAGACCTGCAATCAGTAAAAATAGTTAAGGGTGTCAATAAATGGCTTTTAAACAAAAATAATTTTACTCTTAAATAATATAATAATTATTATTCTTATTAATCCAGTTTAAGCTTTTAATATTGGACACCCATCCATATATTAAAATTTAAAGTAAAATTTGTTGTATTCAAATCAATTAATTATAACGTTGTTCTTATTTTTCGGAAACCAAAAAAATAGCATTTAAAAAGTATACAAGTTTATGCAGGATGGGGGTGTGGCCCCCCATATAATCAGTAAAAAATTATTCGAGGAGTTTATATTCTTACAAGAAGAAAGTTGAGTTATTAATAATTTATTACATAATTATTTTCAAAAATGTAATATTTTTTTATGAAGCGTTGTTCATAATTTAGGAAGGTATAGTGTCCATCCACCCGATCCTACAAATTCGTTGGAAATTAAGTAAAATTCTACATCTTTTTATTTCCAAAACAATCGGCAGTAATATTGATGATTCTTTTAGGAAAGCTAAAACTAACAGTAACAAAAGTTACACTGATATGAAAAATTAAATATGTTTTAACCACAAATAATTATTGTATTTTAAAAATATTATATAACGTGTAGGCACAATTATATAAATCTAAACAACACAGCACGACTCGAGTTTATAAACAAAAATGTATGTACATGAAAATTTAGGGTGTATATCTGTCCAACAACATACCCTCGAATTAGTAAAACATAGGCAAAAGTATTAATAAATGGTTTCCAAACAAAAGTGGCTTTTGTTTTAAATAATTTATTATTAATGCAGTTTATTCCTTAAAAACAATAATTTAAAATGTAATAATTGAAAAGTAGCAGCTGAAAAGTACACAAGTATATGTAAGATGGGTGTGTGGCTCATTTATTCACAAACATAAATACACAAAAAACTACGGCATAACGACTACGTGACCTATAGCCAAACACTACTATTACTAATGCTTTCAACTGTTTTAAGCAAAAACTAATAATTTCAATCACTTTAAAAAACACACAAAATTTTTACTATTTTTGCAATTTTTGCAAATAGGCACATTTGTTTGTAAAAATATGTTATCAAACAAATTTAAACTACAGAAAACTTCATTTTTATTTGTTAATTAATTTGTTTTTTTAATTCGAGTAAAAATAATTTTCGTTATTTTAGGCCTAAATCTGAAAATTTTCGAAAAAGTCGCTGTAGCCATAGAAATAGTTATAAAGAAAATTGTTGCGACTGTTACTACGTAGCAATTCATACGTACTAAATTATAAGCTAAAACTATATTTTAACCACAAGACTTATTTTTTTTCAATTTAATTTGTAAATATTTATTAAATAGTTATTATATAAACAGAATTCCACAATTTGTTCAAACGTTCTTTGTATTCAAGATTTCTATTGTTATAATATGATAATAATTATTTTTAAGACTGTTTTAGCCGTTTGAGAATTTTCTAAAGATGTAAACCCTATTTTCTAGCATTGAAAAACTACCATTTAATATTCTAAGAGTCAAAGCCTTATTATGGATAAAATCAAACTAAATGCAGTAAAGTTGTGTAATAATACATTAAATTTAATTAAAATACATAATATTCTAATTGGTAGATAAACCTAAGCAGAACATGTAATATTTTTAATATGGTGGATGCGCCGGGCTGCTTATAGAAATAGAACTTACTTCACATATTTGGTATCATATTGTAGTTGCTACAGCACTTTTCAGATGTATGGCATTGTTTGGTGTTCCTCGTGTGTCGATATTAAGACCATTTTGTATTTATAGAAAGAGGATATTCACGGTATGTTTATGGTTGAAAGATGTTCTAATCAGGTACAAAAATTACTAGCACGACATCGAAGTAATACATTGAAGTATTTTATACCATTTATTTTAAGTGAAAAAAACCCTTCACAATTACTAAACCAATTGCGGATGACTTGTTAAAACCGATTTAGTTTTAAACTGTAATAGAAACGGTAATGTGTTTTGGTAATCGTATTAAATTGGCAATTCTTATGCTAATTGTACAAAGTTAATTAGAATTATGCGAAAGGAAAATGAGATGATAGGTAGATACATTATAAACAATTGGAATTTTTATATTTACTCGACTTCATAATGTTTCACCAAGCAATAAGTGAGAATTGATAAACATTTGGTTTGTTTCATTGAATTTTTATATTTACTCGACTTCATAGACTTCATCTAAGACAAAAAATAGAAAAACGAGATATTTATTTATTCTTACTGAACCTTATTTAATGGCCAGAATCTTTACAAACAATTTCTTAAAATTTTTTGGATATTTAAGTCTTGAAACTATTTAAGTAAAGTAATAAAGTAGAAAGATTAATTTTTCTAAAGCAAACTTATCATTTTACTTATTAAATATCTAAATTTAAAAAAATAAAAAGAGTTGTTTCATACTTTTATAACAAACACCAAATAAACTCCTATTTTTGTTCCATTGCTATAAGTATTTAATTCAAAGATTTTGTCCTGTTATTTTATTGTCTTTGAGAGCATACTCACGTTTGTAATGGTATTTTGTAAATTTTTATAATATTAAATATTTTATAAATTAAAAAAATTCAACTCACAGTATACGAAATCCAGGTTTTAAGTTAATTATAATAATTTTTTATATGCACCTTATAATATTATAATTTCAAGATTTTCGAAAAAAATGTATTCTTACCCAACAATGACAAATACGAGCTTAAGAAAGCTGTCATTTAATTATCTAAAGGTGAAGCCCACAGAAGGATAATTCAAAACTTATTACTCTCTGGTTATATATAAAATATTTTAATTGAATAAATGCATATTGCAAGTGAACTCTTGCAATATATTTATGTTTTATATATGGTGAAGGCGCCAGGCAATCGCAAGAATATTGTTGGCATTACATACATAAGATTAAATAGTAATTGAGTTTGCGCTTTTAGTGGAGGGTGTTCCACATGGCTCGATATTTGGTCTATTATTTTTTCTTTATAAAGACATCAAAATCATACATTAAAGTATTTTAAATTATTTATTTTAAGTTGTAAACTGGGTTCCTTGTTATTATAACAAAGTAAAAAATAAATACACATTTATTTCATAATTTTAGAATTTCAAAATTTTTGATTTATTCTCTTTATATTACATAAAGTTTTTTTTAAATAGTTATAAGTAAAAATAATCTGGTAGGGCGACATGGGGAGGTGATTTTTAATGGGTATACCCGTTTTATAACGGGGGAGTCCCACACTCCGTCTATAAAAGATTTTCCACCTCTCGGCTACAAAAAAAAGGTAAAAATACTCAATTTATTGACGACCAACAATTTTCACAGCTGAAAGTTTAACTTATATTGTGTTTTTTGTTCAAAGTTCAAATCAACAAGATTTTATTTTTACATAAACTTTTGGAAACAGTTAATGCATAATTATTTCTCATCCTTGCAAATATAAAAACAATGTAAAGACTAAATTTATAGTCTAGACTTCTAATGGTTAACTCAAATTGTGTTAGAAAAAAACTCAAAATGTGTTTTCTGTTGAGATTAATAATCAAAAAGTTAAGCAAAAATATTTAAATTTTATTTAAAAAAAAAGGATTAAATGCATGATTATTTCCCATTCCTGCATGTATAAAAACAATGCAAAGCCTAAATCTATAGTCTAGACTTCTAATAGTTAATTCAAATGGAGTTATATATATAAATTTTTATATATACCTTCTATAATTTTAGAATTTCAAGATTTTCGAAGAAAATGAACTCTTACCCAAAAATGACAAATACGAGCCTGAGGAAGATGCCATTTATTTATCTAAAGGTGGAGCCCACAAAAAAATTAACTCAAAAACTAATATTCTTATATAAAAAATATTTTACACAAATAAATGCATACAGTGTTCAAGTTTGCAAGTGAACTTTACAAAGCATGTAAATTTTTATCTATGGTGGATGCGCCGGGTCACCGCAAGAATATTTTTGGACTAACATATATAAGATGAGATAGTAATTGAAATTCCACTTTTAGTTTATGGTGTTCCACATGGTTCGATATTTGGATGATCATTTTTTATTTATAAAGACATCAAAATCATGCATTGAAGTATTTTTATAGTATTTATTGTTAACCTACTTGTAAGCTAGGTTTCCCTTCGTTATAACAGAGTAAAAATATTTTTTATTTGCTTTTTATAATTTTAGAATTTTATTATTTTCGGAAGATTTGAAATATTTGTTCTCTTTATATAACAAATAACTTTTGTGAATTGTTACAGGTAAATATACTCAATTTATAGATGACTAATAATTTTCACAAAAGAAAGTCTAATTTAAAATGTGTTCAAACTAATAATCAAAACGATTTTATTATTACATAATTTGATTTTAACAATAAATGCATAATTATTTCACATTGTTGCAAATTTGAAAACAATGTAAAGCCAAAATCTTTTAGTCTAAATTAAACTATTAATGGTTGAGTCAAATGGAGTTAGAAAAAAAGTACAACTCAAAATGGGGTTTCCTTTAGATCAAGCATGTGCAACGTACGGCCCGCGGGCCGGATCCGGCCCCTGATTTCATTTTATCCGGCCCGCAGCACAATTTTCAAATCTCACTAGACCTGGCCCTTTTTTCATATAATCTAAGAATCACAAAGTTTTATAGGTATCATAAAGTTTTGAACTGTATTTAGTCAACTCAGCATTCAGTGTATGCAATAAACAAGGAAAACCCCGTCTTATTTGTAAGTATGTTGATTAGTGACGGAAGAATCAGCATAGAAAAAGCACGTAGTTATTTGTAGTGAGGCACATCAGTTTCTAAATTCATACTTAATTTACAATTTAATATAATCTTTAAACTGACATGAGAGAAGAGAAGAAAAGTTGATATTGACCTTATTCTGAAGGTGATTTTGTTATAGAGTGTTATAGTGCTGTCGTTAACGAACTGTGTCCTTAAAAGAACGACGATATAGAAAAAATAAGTCTTTCTCGCTGGACTATAACAAAATGTATCGATGATATGGCCAACGATATCAAATAAAACCTTAAGTTACGTGCGTCGCAGAAGTTTGAGGACTTTTCAATTGCTCTCGATGAAAGCAGAGATACTACCGATACCGCACAATTAGCTATTTTTATTCGTGGAGTTGATATCAAATTTAATTACATGGAAGAATTACTGGCTGTTCGACCTATGATGTTTGAAACTATTTGTAAAAGTAATTAATTTTGCTCATATTTTTTGGTTTTGGAATGTTACACCGAAGGAACAAGTCCTCAAATATTTTGCGCATCTGGGGCTCAGATAATTCTTACGAGATACATTTGCTACCAGACTCCCCTAAATTGAATGATATTTCTATCTCGGCGTAATGCGTTTGCCCATATTTTAGTGTTCATCGTTTCAAAATTTTGCTCGTTGTTTGGATACTCAGTGTAATGTTTCATAATCTTTGAAACTATTTGTAAAAGCCATTAATTTTGGTCTTACTTTTTGGTTTTGGAATATTACATCTAAGGAACAAGTCCTCAAATATTTCAAGATATTTAAGAATTGAAATGCAAAACCAGCGAGAAGTAAAAATTAAGATTCTACGATCTGATAGAGGAAACGATTTTTGGAGAATCATGGCATAATACACCAAACAACAGTACCATACACATCAGAACAAAACAATTGTCCGTAGTTTGATCATTCGGTAAAATGTCTTAGAACCTTTTAAACCATCAGTGAAAGTCATTAATTCTGTTCAAATTTGTTTGGAATATTTTAAAACCATTAGAAAAAGTAAATAACTTTGTTATTATTTAAGCCATTCGCCGTTACGTTGAAGAACCTTTCAGAATATAGAAATAAACGTAATAAGTTTTGGAATCTAAACCTTTAAAACTACCAGAAGAAATAACAAATTTTGCTCATGTTAACGGTCGACGCGGAAGACGTTTATACAAATTATTATTAGGAGCAATGGGTAGCTCATAAAATGGATTAAAATATAATTACGCATTTGTTACGACGTTCAGGTAAACTAAACGCCGGTAACACTCATAACTCATTCTCAAAACTATCAGACAAAAATACTTACGCATATTTTAAGTATTCAACATAACATCTCAGAACCTTTAAATCTATAATTAAAAGTAACGAATGAATCGGAAAAGTCACTTTTCAGTTTCGGTCCGTCTAATGATTTTCTGAGCCCTGAGTAAACTTGCAAATCGCAACAGTAGAACTCTTCAACAGTTGCCGAATATCAAAGTGGTTGACACTGAATGCCCAATATTCTACCACTTCAAATTTCCGACCTGATAGCATATATAACGCCGCTTTCTCGATCTGGGACCATGAAATCTGGTCTTCAAACAAACTCAGGTCCGGTCTATCTGGACCTAACAGTCGGAATCTGGCCTAAACATAAGTTGAAGGTGGAAAATTTAATAATTTCCCTTAATATCATCAATTCGACGATCGAACTTAAAGCAGCTATCTCTAAGGTCTTTACGGTCATGCTCTTAGCTTTCAAAGAGTAAACGATTTGAAGGATTTCTCGGAGAAGGAAATCCCGCAAAATATTTGAAATTCATTCCTCCGCACGGAAGCTAATCAATTCGTTTGCTGGGGGGCAGATAAATTACGCATCCTGAGTAATCAGCAATTGGGTCGATGGCTTGGGTCGTTACTGTGTGGAAGTTTTTCAAAATGCTCAAGAAAGGAGACCTATTAACCAAGCATTGATTGGCGAGAGAGGACTCACCTTTTTTATAGCAATTCGTCGACAGCCTAGAGTGACAATTTACAATAAACACTAGCGATAATTATAACTTCATTAATGACGTCATAAGATCCTCCTGAAGTTATAATTCTACGATTGTGACGACGGCATTTCCACGTTAATGGTGAAAAATCTTGCCCAAGAAGATAGAATCGCTCTGCTCAATATCGCAAATACGGCTATGAGACTAGGCTCTTTTACATCTGTTTGAAAGTTGGCCGCAGTGGTCAACATCTTTAAGGCGGGAAAATCGCTAACATTTCCTTAAAAATATCGCACAATTAGCTCAGTGTTCTAGGTAAACTTTTCGATAAAACCCTGCTAGTTACTGAAGTTCATTATTCCCGACTCCAAGATCTGTTTACGGGTTGGACTGTCCACCCATCATCAGCAGTTGGGAGTGACCGATTATATCACTAAGGCCTTTGCCATCAAAAGAGTCACTGTACTAGTTTTCCTAGACGTCTCAAAAGCGTTTGGCAGATTTTGGCATATGGACCTTATCTATCAAATAATTGGATTTAAGTATCCTGAATACTTAATCCAGACTCAGTACCTTCTAACAGAAAGTTTTGTGACTTCCATCCACAGTTTTATATTAGCAATCGTTCCTCAGTGGTCTGCTGTATCCCCAGCCTTGTATAATATCTATATCAGCGAGAAACCGAATTCGGTTCCGGCCATGATCGTACTGTAGATACTGCTCTTCTGTACAGAAGAGTAACTGAAACCCGCTTAGAGAAAATTCTTCAGAAAGCCCTGATATCCTTCGAGGAGCGGCGTCTGGCGATTAATGCTGAAAGAAGTGACACTCGAGGAGAAAACATTTTCGAAGAAGTAAAAGTAGTTTTTGATCAATTTGAGCATAAATGGGAAAATCTAAGTGGAATTTCTACTGATGGTGCTCCAGCTATAGTTGGTTCTAATTTAGGAGTTGCCAATAGAATTAAATTGGAACTATGTAGTAGGAATATTGAGTGTATTTCACTGCATTTTACATCAACAAAATAGGTGTGCAAAATTTACACATGTAATGAAAACAGTAGTTTCTTGCATACATTTCATTAAATCAAGAGCACTTCACCACCGTCAGTTCCAAACATTTTTGGAAGAACTGCAGTCTGAATTTGAAGAACTGACATTTTATTGTGTGCTGGTTAAGTAAAGTAAAAATGTTAAAACGATCTTATGATTTGAAAGATGAAGTATTTGTTTTTATGGATATGAAAGAAAAACCCGTACAAGAGCTAAAGAACACAAATTGGGTCTGCGAACTTTTGTTTCTCGTTGATGTAACAAGTCATATGAATGAATTAAATACAAAGTTGCAAACCCAAAAACAACTTGTTCATGAACTGTATGGTCACGTCAAGTCATTCGAAAATAAATTAAGACTTTGGGAAAATCAGCTTCGAACAGGGAATACCTATTATTTTCCCACTCTTGCAAATCATAAAGATCAAGCTAATTTAGAAACGTTTGCAAAGGAGTTACAACTTTTAAGAGATTAATTTAACACCAGATTTAAAGATTTTCGCTGCCAAGAAGCAAGTCTGAATTTTTTTTCCTCCCCATTTCAATGGAAATAGAAGAAGCTCCATTTTCATTGCAAATGGAACTCATTGAATTGCAAGAAAAATCCGATTTTAAGGCGATATTTAGAGACACGCCGTTATAATATAAAATATTTATAAACAATATTTACCAACCGATAAATTTCCAAATCTCGCATCTTTGGCTCAGAAAAAAATGTACATGAGCAGTTATTTTTCATCTGTTAAGACGTAATAAATATAATATAATTTCTTTAAATCAAACTACAAATCTCTCAGTTCCTTATAAATTCAAATAAAAGGTCCGGACCGCGATTTTAGGTTGAATTTGTTTTCCGGCCCGCGGTCTTGATGAAGTTGCACATGCCTGCTTTAGATAATTAAAAAATAAAGAAGAAAGTTTTTGTCTTCATTTTTTTTTTGAAATAATAAAATAATGGTTTTTCTACATTCCTGCATTTATAAAAACAATGCTAAGCCTAAATCTATGATTATTTTTACATCCCTAGATGAATAAAAATAATGACAAGGCTAAAAATACTGTCTAGATTTTTAATGACTAATTTGATTGCAGAGAATTTCCTGTATCTAAAAATTATAAATTGACCTTTTGATCAAATAAACTTTTTTAATGATAATGGGGAAATAATCTAATGCAAGTTTATAGCAAATTAATATTATCAACATAAATCTTGTCTATGAAAGTGATGATCGGCTCAGCTTCAACAAAAAACCTAGACAAAACAAGGAAAAAATCTCATCTATGAAAAGGGAATTAAACAATAATAATAATTTAGTCATAAGAAATGACTGAATGATTAGTACACTATATTTGCAAAAACACAGTATTATTAGACTACTATCAGTCACCAAGTTTAAAATTTCTACAGGCGAGTTTAAGATGATAGAAACCGGTCCGCGTTTTTCCATGAAATAATCGACAATGTTAATAACATCTGTAAATAACAATGAAATAGTAATTTTAAAAAAATAATTTTTTAGATTTTCAACCATAACATTTTGTCCAAATAAAAACAAAGCGATAAATTTAATTTTAAAAATAACAAGCTTAAGTTATTAATTTATAATTCAGAGAATATAAAACTGAATTTGTTCTTCACTAATATTTTTTTAATACACGTATGAAAAGATAAACACTGTTGCCATTTTTTTTTAAATTTTAAATGGAAAATTTATTATAATTATTATTATTATTATTGCCTATTAACATAAGATTAAATTGTATTATTTAAAATTTATTTCATCTATATCTCTTATATATGTACTTAAAGGTTTACAAGAGCTAAGGTTACGCCTTATTTATACAGGTCATGATTTTCTAGAAAATGGGTGAAAAAAGAACACTTTCTAGTTTTTGTAACAGTAAAAAAGTACACATTTATGATATATATTTATTCTGTTATTTTGTTTTACTAAAAAAATATTGAAAATTTTTCTAAATGATAACTATTTTTATGTTTTTTGTTTTTGTTTTCATTGATAAAATATTATTCTACAATATAACTTGGCGAGTATTTGTTCAATTTAAGGAAACTATTATAATCTAAAGGAAAATATTTACTTTTTATGGTACTAATTTTTGGATTTTGAAAAGTGTAATTTTCTACAGCAAATGAAAATGGTCTCGGATGTGTTTTTTAATATTTTATGTTGAATAAAATCGGTTTAAATAGTTAATAGAGTGGCCGAACAGCTGTTTGGGTACCGCTGCGGATCAATAGCCGCCGCGCCCTCTGCCATCGCACACCACACATCCACGCCACCGGATTCACCCATCTTTCTCCCGTCCACACTTACTCCGTCCGCACACCGATCACAATAACAAAAAACGAAAAAGAAAACAAAGGCAATCGGTGTTAACATGTTATGTTTTATACGGTCAAAGACAACTTAGCGCCGTGTACAGGTTATGCGTGTGTATATATACAGGGTGTGCGAAAACCACGCCCCTTATCCGTCGAGGAGTCAAACAAACCGTAGGACTGAGAGGAGCGCGTGTAAACACGCGAATCGATTGTTTGTTTTTCGTTTTGCGGTTTTTTTGAGGGTTTCGCGGATTTTTGAAAAACGTACCCTTGAACGCCGAGCGCCTCGTCGGCAGCCATCTTATCCAGTCGTCGGGGTGTTGTTGATGCTGGCGGTGAACTGGGGGCGGTGTGAGAGTCACTCGGGCGATGGCCAGCGGGACGACACCACTCATAACAGAAAAGAACAACGAAAAAGCACTCGCGCCCAGACGGACAAGTCAAACAGTCAAACAGTGGAAACAACGGTTGTTGGCACGAACAGAGCGGCAGCGGCGGCGGCGGTGGCGGCGACGGCGGCTTCAATAACAACAAGAGTCCGTTCGCGTCGTCGTTGTCGTCGGTGGCGGTGTCAGTGTCAGGAGACCCGCGGGTTGTTTTTGGGGCGCCCCGCCCAGTAATATTCCCGTGATGACATCGCTAGACGACGGCCGCCCTCTCTCGTCCGACATGCAGCCGTCCCAACGCGCACCGACGGAATGGGAGCGGCCGCGACGCCTGGCAGACAGGGGCGGAGGCGGCGCGCGCCTTCTCCGCAGGACTGCGAACCGCGACGGCGGCGCCCCCGACGACGGCACGAGGAAAACGCGGCGGTGGGCGGACACCCGCCGCGTAAAATACGGCAAAATTCAAACTGAGGATGATCTCCGAAACGTCAGACGTATGCACTAAAATAAGACGAATCGTCCTTTGAACGGCGCAAAAATTTACAAATTTCATTTTAACTAAAAATCCTTACCTTAGCAATCATATCATTAAGTAACAACTTAAAATCACAATTACAATATTTAACAAAATATTATATAGGGGTAATTTGTATTAAATCAAGCTCTACTAGATTAGCTACTTAATATACTTATTTAAAATTAATTGTTGTTAATTGTTGTCAAAAATGATAAATGGCGCCCAACGTGGGGCAAAACTATTAATTATAATCAAATGCTAATTCAATTATAATTTACCTTAATATTATACCGGGTGTGGCACTTAATACGCCTCGGACCATAGCTCCCTTACGATAAAAGCCATCGAAACAAATCTAAGAGCAAAGTGGTGCATAATTACCGTCGCTATGTTTCAAAAATATTTCTAATCATCAGGGGCGTGCCGTGCTCCAGTGGCGTACCAAACTTATGTTTTTTTTAAAGGAATGCCCTATTTTTTATTGCAGATTTGGAAAGTGCTCGGAGAGTACTTATTTTTTTTATCCAACATGTTATACCCTTCACTTTAGCTGTTTCGCTGTTTTAACCCCTTCTTTCAAAATTGCGCCCCAGTTTTGAGATTTTTTTGTAGAGAAACTAATTGACGCCGGCGCTTAAATTTTGAATTGAAGTATAGGTTAAGACTTCGTATACCTTCACATAATTTTTTTCGGGTAATTTATGGAAAAAAATAATTTTTGATTGATCTTCGCATGTTGTCATTTTTTTCGAAAATTTCAAATAGCATCCCCATAAAAAAATTACGGCGCGTTGTACAGCCAAAACTCTAAATTTTTCATTGGTACAAAAAAAATTACACATTGCATAACAAAATTTCGGAGAAAAAATTTCATCGCAAATGTCGGGAAACGTTTTCCGTTCCCAAGTGTGCCATGAGAAAACAAAAACACAAATACGGTCAACATAATAATATGTACCTATTTATTCAACATGATATGAAAAATGCAGATAAAGAAAATGTCACCCTGTCAACCTGTCACCCCGTCATCCTGTCACCCTGTCACCCGGTTACACTGTTACCCTGTCAACCTGTCACCCCGTCACCCGGTTATACTGTCACCTGTCACCCCGTCACCCGGTTATACTGTCACCTGTCACCCGGTAACACTGTCACCCTGTCACCCCGTCACCCGGTTACTCTGTCACCCTGTTAACCTGTCAGCCAGTTACCCAGTTACACTGTCACCCTGTCAACCGGTTACACTGTCACCCGGTTACACTGTCACCCGGTTACACTGTCACCCTGTCAACCTGTCACCCGGTTACACTGTCACCCTGTCACCCGGTAACACTGTCAACCGGTTACACTGTCACCCGTTTACACTGTCACCCGGTTACACTGTCACCCTGTCAACCTGTCACCCGGTTACACTGTCACCCGGTTACACTGTCACCCTGTCAACCTGTCACCCGGTTACGCTGTCACCCTGTCAACCGGTTACACTGTCACCCTGTCAACCTGTCACCCGTTTACACTGTCACTCGGTTACAATGTCAACCTGTCACCCCGTCACCCGGTTACACTGTCACCCTGTCACCCGGTTACACTGTCACCCTGTCAACCTGTCACCCCGTCATCCTGTCACTCTGTCACCCGGTTACACTGTCACCCAGTCAACCTGTCACCCCGTCACTCTGTCACCCTGTCAACCGGTTACACTGTCACCCTGTTACCCGGTTACACTGTCACCCTGTCACCCAGTTACATTGTCACCCTGTCTCCCGGTTACACTGTCAACCTGTCACCCCGTCACCCGGTTACACTGTCACCCTGTCACCCGGTTACACTGTCACCCGGTTACAATGTCAACCGGTTACACTGTCACCCCGTCACCCGGTTACACTGTCACCCTGTCAACCTGTCATCCTGTCACCCGGTTACACTGTCACCCTGTCAAAAGGTTACACTGTCACACGGCTACACTGTCACCCTGTCAACCTGTCAACCTGTCACCCGCTTACACTGTCAACCTGTCACCCCGTCACCCGGTTACACTGTCACCCAGTTACATTGTCACCCTGTCACCCGGTTACACTGTCACCTTGTCAACCTGTCACCCCGTCACCCGGTTACACTGTCACCCTGTCACCCGGTTACACTGTCACCCGGTTACAATGTCAACCGGTTACACTGTCACCCCGTCACCCGGTTACACTATCACCCTGTCAACCTGTCATCCTGTCACCCGGTTACACTGTCACCCTGTCAAAAGGTTACACTGTCACACGGCTACACTGTCACCCTGTCAACCTGTCAACCTGTCACCCGCTTACACTGTCAACCTGTTACCCCGTCACCCGGTTACACTGTCACCCTGTCACCCGGTTACACTGTCACCTGGTTACAATGTCAACCGGTTACACTGTCACCCCGTCACCCGGTTACACTGTCACCCTGTCAACCTGTCATCCTGTCACCCAGTTACACTGTCACCCTGTCAAAAGGTTACACTATCACCCGGCTACACTGTCACCCTGTCAACCTGTCACCCGGCTACACTGTCACCCGGTTGCACTGTCACCCAGTCAACCGGTTACACTGTCACCCGGTTACACTGTCATCCGGTTACACTGTCACCCTGTCAACCGGTTACACTGTCACCCTGTTACCCGGTTACACTGTCACCCTGTCAACCTGTCACCCGGTTACTCTGTCACCCTGTTAACCTGTCAGCCAGTCACCCGGTTACACTGTCACCCTGTCAACCGGTTACACTGTCACCCGGTTACACTGTCACCCTGTCAACCTGTCACCCCGTCACCCGGTTACACTGTCACCCTGTCACCCGGTTACACTGTCACCCGGTTACAGTGTCACCCTGTCAACATATCACTCCGTCACTCTGTTACCCCGTCACCCTGTCACCCTTTCTCAACTACCCACTGTTATTTGTTATCTGGAATTTTTCGATTTCTAATTTGTTAATTATGATTATATCAAAATTTTAACTTTTTAAATTTTTATAGAAAATACTTGTTTAATGTTTAGAACGAGTCATTAGTCATTTGTAATATAAAAATAGTGATCTGGCCATCATAGTACTTTCCCTATATTTTTCTCGAAAACTATGAGATTTACGCAAAAATATTACTCTTAATAATTTGTGCACTTTTGAATTCTCTACAATTATTTGTAATATAAGTTTCATGTAACTCTGACAGTTTATTAGCAATTGGCAATAAATGTCAAAATTTTTCAATTTTAATTTTTTTTCCCAAAGTTAAGAATTTTATGAAAAATATGTTCGAATAAAACTTATTCAGTTTTTTATTACCTTTAACTTTTGTTTGAACCGTTTTTTAAAATTTTTCATATTTAGAAAAATAAAACACAAAAACAAAAAAACGCCTCGAGTAAACATCCACTTCCGGTTTATGAATATTTACCAAAAGCTTTTCAGTTCCAGTTTTTAACGATAAAACCTTAAGTTTAAAGTTTCAACTCTATTGGATTATTCGTTTTTGAGATACAGCGCCCACCGACAGACACACACACAGACACAGATTTTTTTTTCCAGAAATCAGTGCAATGAACTCAGGGGACCTCAAAACGGATATTTCCGCAAAAAAAAATTCAAAAAAAAATCACGAAAACAATACTCCCCCTATATATACTATATAGGGAAAGTAATAAATTTGACATCTTATACCGGGTGTAAAAAATTGGAATTAAACAAATGAGAACTTTAAATGGCTATAACTTCATTTAACAACGATGTTCAAACAATAACGATTACTAACGATCTAACACAAAAACGCAAAATAACAAAACTATAACAAAAGACAGGCTTTTTAAACTAAAGTAACAGACTAAATTAATTATCTTACGTTTTTAAAAACGATGGAAAACTAGATACATTAAAATTTTTACTTAAAACGTACTAAAACGGTGCAATAAACAATATTTTGGCGTTTTCTGTAAAAAAGAGAAGACTTAGAATTTAAGATATAAATACCATTCGATAGGTAATTAAAACGTGCATTTGCTGATAAATATAGCGTTCCATTTAAATAAATGAAGTTATAGCCATTTAAAGTTCTCATTTGTTTAATTCCAATTTTTTACACCCGGTATAAGATGTCAAATTTATTATACTTGGAAAATAAAATATGATCTATTGTTATATTTCAGTGTAAATTTGGTATGCATAACTTAATTATTTTTTAAGTATTTGAAACATGAAAATTAGGTTAAATTTTTACAAAATTCAAATTATTTCAAAAACCTTAAGGTTTAAGTAATAAAAACCTTATTAAAACACACACTTATTTTGATCGAAGGATCCAAAAATGCAATAAAATACAGGGTGTTTCTTTAAAAAAAAAACACAACTTTGATACTTTTAGGGTTTTTGGGACACCCTGTATATTATGAAAGTAATTTTAAAAAGTAGCCCTAATAGACCCTCATATATCCCCAAAGTGAAACTTTTTGAAAGTCACGTATTTTGGCCACAATATTCCGTGCCGTATAGCGTGAATAACCCTGTATATATTACTTTATACTTTTCCTTTTTGACGCATTTCTTCTTCAATAATACATAGATATTCTGCTATGATTTTTTAGGAGAAATAAAGATTATTATTATTATTATTACGAGGCCATGAAGTCGAGCGAATGCAATGATTGGAGGCGTGCAGTGCACGAAGAGTTGGAATCATTGAACGAAAACAACTCATTGGACGTTGATGTTTTTTTTTTTGTTGATTGTCATATGACAAGAAAGTAACGGGTGTCCAACAATTATTGCAGTCCCGGGTGGCGTTGGAATAAAAAACGTAGGTCGATTCTTACATGTTGCAAATAAATGAACTGATATTTTTAATGCACATTTAAGTTATGTTTGACAATTAAAATGTCAGTTCATTTATTTGGCACATGTAAGAATCGACCTACGTTTTTAATTCCAACGCCACCCGGGACTGCAATAATTGTTGGACACCCGTTAATAGGAAATCATTGGGTCCTGCAAGTGAAGACAAAAGGCGATGGTTCGATCGCAAGATTCAAAGCGAGGCTCGTTGCGAAAGGCTACGTTCAAAAACATCGGATTGATTACGAAAAGTCACCGCCATGACAGTTTTGAGTATGGCAGCTTTCGAACGTCTTCAGCTTATACAATTTGATGTGAAAACAGCGTTTCTCTATGGCAGTTTTGCTGAAGAAGTGTTGTAGTCTGAAGGTTTCGAGAACGGAACTGGCAAAGTGTGCAAGTTGGACAGAAGTTTATATGGGCTAAAACCAACTTCTCGATATTGGAATGCGCGCTTAGTACAGTTTATGATCGAAAAGCAGCATTTCGAGCAGAGCAAAGCTGATGCGTGTTTATTTGTGCGAAAAACTGACAATTGTAAAATCATAGTAGCCATTTATTGGTAGCGGTAAGTGATAATGATGACTATTCCACTCCTATTGCATGTAGCCAATGAAAATGAGGCATGTGATATTTTTTAGTCAATCACGTCAATTTATAATTGAATAAACACCAAGTTGCTGTTTATTCACCTGAATAACCTGAAGTTAGCTATTTCCCGACAAATGAATTGAATTAGCCTTGATAAAAAAGCGAAAAACGTAGTTGCAAGTGGGTTATAAAATCAAAAGGTTTGGTAACACTTCATCATCCATAATAAATGCGACGGTGACAAGTTCTGCACCAAAAAATCAAACTTAAACGAGATTGTGTGTTTGGAAACGATTTGAAGAAATCTGCGCCGATAAAAACTACCAGTTGTTAGCAAAACTTTAATGGAAACTCTTGCCGCGATTATGATGACTGGGCGTATAATATAAAGAAGGTAAATGCAAATGATTATAAGGGAGGTGTTATTTAATCAATGTCGAATTTTTCGACCAAAATACTGCAGGAGATATATCATAAAAATTTTAATATAAACATTGAACCATTCACCGATATTCGTTTCAAGTCGTGGAATAGTCTTTCCAAATACCATTCGTGATGACAATTAAATCGGAATAAATTTTGTTTTTAGCGCATTCAAGTTTGTTGCTTAATCGCGATTTTTATTCGAGCAACTGATAGAAAAAATCACTCGCCTGGCGGCTCGTAATTTTTTCGTGACAGTTGCTCTCATTAAAATCGCTAAGCAACAAACTTTCATGCAAAAACAAAATTTATTCGAGTAAATTGCCATCACTTATGATGGTATTACTTGTGAATAAAACATTTTATAAACAAGTTAAAAACAGAGTTTAAAATAATTGTGAATATGTTAGATTGCTTCTTAGGCATTCAGTGTTTGCAATTGACTAATGGCTCCATTTATATGAGTCAACGGGGATATTGCTAGCAGATACTGCTGCAGTTCAACATGGACCGTGCTAAGGGTACATGGAACAAGAAGAATCCGATGCTGATTTGGATGTCGAGGTCCCGTTCCGTTGCTCATGACAATCCCTATCAAAAAAATACCTACAAGTTCCTACCACTTGGCGGAGGTCCATTTATGACGAGCTTTGGGGTTTATTGAATCTGATAACGGCTTAGATGTAAAGATGAATTTATAGTAAGCTTAATGCGGTCCAAAAATGTTTGATTGTAAATCAAATGGGTATTTCTTGGACTATCCTATGAATATTTTGTCTTTCGGTGATTTTAGAAAGCCTGCTTTATATCGAAGATATAGGGCGAACAAATTTCAACAATTTTTGCGCAGCTAAAAAGGACATAGATAAAAGATATATAAATGATTCTTACATTGACATCATGACTTGAGACCTACCACAGAATCCTGTGAGTTTAGATGGCGATGAAATTGAAATCCAGTCGAATCGAACACTCACACAAAAGCATAACATCAAACAAGCATAAATTCCTTTTTAAAATGATTTAATCGACGCCCATTAATAACGAATGGTAGAAAATTATCATAGCATATTGTATCCTTTCTTCATACTTAATTTGCTATATATGTTATATAATAGGTAATCATAATATTTTACCAAGAGATAAGTAAGAAAATCATTCAAGAAATGTGTATGTTATATTTTGAATTTAAACAAAATTAAAGTTTGACAATGATCAGTCAATAACCGAAACTCGAGTCACTTAAAAAGAGTCACTTAAAAAGATTACCAAGATGTATCACGAAGTTAACGCCTCAATCATTAATCAATTATATTTTGAATGCTAAACATTATCAATAGCAAAAAACGAAAAAAAAACATCCATTAGCAAATATGATTGAGATTTTATGTAAATAAGAAATTGATGTTAATGTTGGGGTTTAAAATTATTGCAGGCTAAATGTTCTTAGATCAAGGCTATTTTTAGAAAAACATGATTTTACCAATCACCAGAAAAATTCATCTAACATACTACTATCACAATTGAAAAAAACAAATCATTAAAACAAATATATTTCAACATATAAACTATCATTCATATATACAACTTCAAGGATGAAATTCATAGCATTTATTTATTATTTAATGGATTAAAGCTCTTTCTACTTAAAATCTGAATTACCATAATTTTATATGATTAATAGATTATTTGAGGTCGTTTACAATACCTTAAATAATTTTCTCTATGACAGGGATGACCTTAGTTTCGAAATCCATAGCACATTTACCACTTTAAATCGCCAGCGTTCACACGCACCTACGGTTAAATTATAAGTTTTCTTCCAACAGCTTAACGCAAGAAGTTAATCCAAAATTCCGCGAACAATTATGAAAACATGCTCACGCACATCACCCGCTGTCCAATTTGATACTAAGCTTATCAATTCTTATATCCGTCGTTGTAATCAAGGCAGGCAAAAAAACGTGACCGATGAGTGCGCACTCACGTTATCCGTTTTTTTTTTAATTGTTTCCTTTCCGACAGATATTTTTAAAAGTAGTTTAAAACGTATATTTCTATTTAGTATTTAATAAATTGTAGTTAAAAAACATTTTGAAATATATACAAAATAAAATAACTTACCTGCTTATTAACTAACCAATTCGTTTTTAGAATTTATGACACCATTATACCAAATGACTTATTCTTTCATCACACTAAAATAATAACCTTTACACGTCATCGCTTGACTCTCAAATCCAAATCTTTGCCCTCTCAGAAACGTGAATAAATGATTTCATGTTGGATGGTGAATTTAAGAAAATATTTTCTAATCAAATAGATGCATTGGCAATTAGTAGTATCTAATATCACTGGTTGAAATTGTAGTATAAAACATGTATTTAACAAAAAAAGTATATTATTATTCTTTACATTCTATCTGATAGTACATACAACTGATTTATTGTCTGTTCTCTTGAAATTATTGAAACTACTCATAGAGGTAACTCACTTATTATATAAAAACACGACTCTTTAGAGTTATGTTTTATTTTGTAGATGTAGATATAATGTATCTACAAAATAAAGCAAAACTCTAAACAGTCGTGTTTTTATTTAATAATTGCATAATGGATTTCGACAAGTATCAGCCTCATCAACCCGTTATGAGGTACGTCACGTACGGTATAGTAGATATGTTCAAAAAATGTACCTATAATTCTTTGATCTAAGGTTAATGTAATAAAGTAGGATTATTATTTCGACTCAAATCTTTATGATGGTTTCGTGCATTATTTAATTTCAGTCGAATTTTAAAATCTGTGTTTCTTCTTTAGGATATTTTCCACGCTTGGAACCAATTTAGAAACCATGTTTTAATCAAATCGGTAGTAATCAAAGCTGTCTTGTTTATTGATATTTGCAGTTCAATATACGGATAAAGCGTTCTTGTTAGGATTTATCATAGCAAGAGGATTGATTAATTAATGAAATAGCATGGACTTAACCACCTGATCACCTATACCCTACTGAACCTGAACATAAGTAATGTCACTCTGTCTCTTGCTAACTTACAAATTTATATCCACACTGTTAATTTTTGTTTAAATTAATTTGGATATTTGATAAGCTTTCTCCCTGAATTTTTATACTCTAAAACGCTAGAAACAATATTTACAAGCAATACAATTTAAGTTAGTAGCAGATTCTTCATTTTAAGTTGTAGGCTTTCAAGAATTTATGTTTTATAACACTGGTGTCCAATGGAATCCGTTTTATTTTTGACAGTGATCAATCTTAATACAAAGAGAAATTTTAAAATGATTAACTCACTTATTTTTTAAAATAGTTATGTCATATGTGATATCGGTTTAAAGAGAAAAAAATATTCCATCAAATAAGGACATAGAGGACATAAAACATGTGAGTTTGCATCATATCCCGGAAAATAATTTGTTTTAAATATATTTTATTAATCTGCCTAATATTATCTACACCGTTGTCCTTAATAGTGTTTTTATTTATTATAATATCCGGGATATATCGATTTGAAAAAATTGACACATTTTAATTTTTTGAAAATAACTAGTTACCATTGCCATTTTTGAAAACTATAAAAGTGAAATTTTATTAGTCTCCTAAAACTACACTTCTTTCCCCTTTAATGTTTTTCTATCTCTTATAGTTTCCGAGAACGCCTAAAATACTCACCATGTAATGAATCTTAACACTAATTACTTTATTGTTGTAAGATTATAAAATTACAACACGTTATTAGCTTATAGCACAAATATAACAAACTATTAAATTGATAAACCCCCGACATTACACGCAACAATTCTATCTCAAACCAAACGTAACAATGAAATTAAATCTTTGCGTGTTATGGCATGTACTTACCAACTTAGCTAGTCAGCGCACGCAACTGATATTTTTCTTCCCCTGTAAACATTAGGGGTGGTTATGAAAGTCCAAGCATAAATTTTACTATATTATTGTAATCAGATAGGGGTGCAGCAATTTAATCATCGATTGCAAGTATAATAGATATTGTTAGTAATAGTAATTGAGGATGCATTTATGGTCTATCAGTCTTTTTTCCATAAATTTTTGGACCCTTGTAAGTATCTCTACAAGTAGATATAATAGAATAGAAAATATAATAAATAGAAAGCTCAATATTAGTTCCAAATGTAATTAACTTATTTTTGTTTAATCTGTAATTTTCAGTGGTGATCCTTTTAAAGTGTTACAATATATAGAAAACTGCTGGTTTTAGGAATAAAAAATAATGTATTGTATTGAAAAGAACGTTAGGGAACATTTAACAAAATAAATAGATTTGTAACCATCTACACTTTTAGATCTCCAGATTCTTAATCCCTAGAAAAGATTTTATAACAAAAATATATTCATTATTGTTCCCTGTCAACAACAGTCTTGGACCGGTTTCGATATATTTTAGATCTCATCAGCGTAGCGCAGTTGGAGGATAGATAATCGAGTTTGTCTATGAAGTATTTAATTCTCCGGGTTAACCATCGATTGAGATATTATCATAAAGGTGTCATATATTTCAACATTTAAACAATAGATGGTACCTTTATAGTAATATCTTAAAAATATATTATATACCTCGGTGGGCAGTCAGCCGTAACTTAAGTTAAACTAATAATAATTTATAATGTCAACTTCAGTATGTAAAATTTAACTAATTTAATAAATAGTGTAATTAGAACAGAAGATGGTATTACTTTATCAGGTGTTATAAATGACGACGGTCTAAATTTTTATTAGCTCTATTCTAAACTCTCAATAACATATATCTGGGCCGATTCCCACAATTCTGTTAACTGGGCCCATATCTAACCAGGAGGAACGTGAAGTCATTAGCATTGCGTATACTAAAATGGTCACCAAATAAGTGTAATTTCGTAAAACCCATTCGGTTATAAAAATTCACGAACTTGACAACCCATCAGACTTCCTTCGCCTCTCCTTTTGGAATGCGAACGGGTTCTAGACCGAATCTATGAGTTAGAGCACTTCATGCACGATAATGATGTTGACCTCATGCCGATGAATAAAACTCATCTCGGTGAACGTCAGCGATCTAGAATCCCGGGTTTTATTTCCCAATTCCAAGATCACAACAACGATACCCGACGCCTCGGCACCCGTCAAATGGGGAATTGACAATTCCCAGTTTCCCCTAAACGCTTTCCAGAACCACAAGGTCACTGCTATCATTGTTAAATCTGATAACAGACTGCTTAAGATCGTGTCAGCTTACCAATCACCTAGCAAACTGATACTGCAAGATGATCTAAACCCTGTGTTTACTGACAACTCGCCTACGATCATGTCCGGCGATCTGAATGCTAAAACTGTTATCGGTGAAGACTAACTACTACTTCATTATACATCATAATTCACAAATTAAACACTTAACTTTGTATAACTGGGACTTTATTTAATGACTATAGTTTCGACAATTTCAACTTATCATTTTCAAACTAGAAGTATTAAGTATTTCATCTGTTAATGTTAAAAGCCTCAGGATTATAAACAGACATGAGATATCACTCAGTGACTTCCTAACCAACTCGAGACATGACATCAGAGCCATAGGACCTACTAATTCCACGTTCTACCCCTTAACAGCTTATTGCACCCGAAGTGATTAACATTGCCGTCATCTCAAAAGTCAACTCAGATAACAACATTTGGACCTGTCTTCCGAATACAATACAACTTTTTTAAACGTTGTATTCGGTACCAGTTGACCTTTGAAAGAGGTAAAATCTAGAAATAGGCTGAAACACAGGCAAAAGGTTGAGCTCTTCATCTCACCTCTACAGATCATCAGTAGCAGCAATCGATAAGCTCTCTTCGTCGATTAAATCCGCTTTTAACGAGTCCACGACCAGCAGAATCACCACACAGCTAGATCTCCTGGCCATTCCATCTGAGTTAAAATCTGTAATCAAAGAGAAAAAGATCGCCAGCCCTTGGTGGCAGAAAACGCGCCACCCGTCATACCGTACGGAATAAAATAGATTCGTGGTCAAAGTCAGAGACATGCGTAAATCTAATAACAGCCGTTTAGAACCAAACCCGGTTTTAAAATTGGTTCAGTCAAACAACAGAAACATAGGTGTGAATGACCATCGATGACATCGATCCCGACAAAGCTGAGGTGTTCGAAGACGCGCTTGAACGCCAATTTTCCCCAAATCCAAGCGATAACTTCATCGAAGAATCATTTAAACCGTCGAGAACTACCTACTAAATTCTAACAACCGTAGGTAGACCTGCCAACCGGCCACATCAGAGGAGCTAAACGGGCTTTTAAAACAGCTCAAAACGCGAAAAGCTCCGGCTATTAACAGTAATTCCACCGCGATGGTGAAAAACCTCGCCCACAAGGGTAGATGCGCGCTCTAAAAAAGTAAGGCAATGGTAGAAACGTGAACAACAAGTGAGAAAGTAAATGAAGAAATATAGGTAGGCAAATATGGTAAGAGAAAAGTGTAGTGTAGAAAGTGAGGTTTAAAAAGGCGGCGGGAAAAAGCAGAGACGTTGCCAAATCAAACAAATAAAATGAAAATAAGGGAAAACAAATAAACAAATAGAAAAACCGCTAAAAAAAAACCTTGAACCCCGAAACACCCGAACCGAGAAGAACTAATAGTGTGACATCAATAAAAGACTATAGTCTAAAGAGAAAAACAAAAGAAGAAGAAAGCTCCGAAGAATACGGTACGTGGAAGAAGAAAATAATTAAAATAAATAAAAATACAAAAGAAGAAAAAATTGACAAAAAAAATAAAACAGGGAAAAGGGAGATAAAAGAGAAAGAAATGAAATAAACCATAAAGAACTTAGACGAGAAAAGGAAATGAAAATAAAACACCAGGAAATAAAATAGGAAATGAAAAAGGACTTTGTATTTGTAATTGTATTTGTATTTAATGTTTTGTTTCTCTTACAATAAATAAATTGATTACAAAAGAGTAGATAAAAATATGTACTTATAATTTTGACGTAATTCACTCGGCAGAATGTTCTTCCACTCCAGCCCAATGCTGCGTTATCAGTTCTTCAGATGATCCTTCTTGCAGACTTCTAATTGCCATTTTGGCTTGATTTTGCTTGAAAAGCATTATTTGGCGACTAAATTGCGCTGATTATATTTGTATTCTCATGTCAAACTGACATTTGTAAAAAAGAAAAGTAAAGCTACAAGAAGAATTCACAAAAACAAAACAAAAAAGAATGGGAACAGAAAGCAGAGGAATGGAAAAAGGAACGCCTTATGGAGAAAGGTAGAAAGGCAAAGAATAAATAAATCAATAAATGAAAGAAAAGCGGCAGTTTTTATATATTCAGGTAATACCATAAGTGCTTTAATTAAGTAAACTAAATCTCTTCGTTTTCAGTAACGATGGGTTTTCCTTGATTTATGACTCTATTTATTTACTTCTTTCAAATCTAGACTAAATGAAGTATATAAAAAAATTGCTAAATTCTGTACAAAGAAAAATCCACTCCTCCTCCATCAAGAGAAACCCCATCATCGACCATGACCATTTCAACGAACCCCAACTTCTTTCCTTACTGAATTATCTCTTAATTACAATAATAATGACAACATCACTTATTAAAACTTTATAACATTCCTCACCTAGCCCCGGCAGCATCCCCTACTGCATCCTAAAACACCTTCCTGTGAACGTTATCCACTTTATATGCCTAATGTTTCATTCCTGTATTGCTGCAGGATACTTCTCCTCCCTTCTTGGAAGTCTGCCAAAGTCATCGTGCCTCCAAAAAATTTTTTAGAGGGTGCTCTAATCCATCTTCTTACCATTCCCCGTCTCTCTACTCAACACTATGAGCAAACTATTTGAACGCATCATCAGCACCCAACTCCTTGACTCCTCTGAATATCACATCCCCGGCCACCAAAGCGGCTTTCGCCACGGACTCAATCTTTACCCTTACATCCTACTCTGTTAGTTCCGCCAACAGCGGCAAATTTACTACAGCTGTATTCTTCCACATTCAAAAGGCGTTTGATACCATCTGGCATGTAGGCCTCATACTCAAACTTCAACATATTAACATCCCTCTGTCACAATTCCTTTTGAGTTCTCACTCAGTCTAATACCTCTCTCCGCAAATTTCCCCCAGTTCTCCCTCACCGGTGGCATTCCAAAGAGTTCTGTACTATCACCTTCCCTCTACTCCTTCTTTTATAATATCCCTTACCCAAAACGCTCTCTAATCCAAACCTACGTCAATGACCCAGCCCTCTGGGCTTCCTACAGAAACCGCCTCTAACCTACCAAAAAACGTCAGCTCTTTAACTGAATGGACCCACACATGGCAACTAACAATTAATCCCTCTAAATCACAATACACCCTCACCGTCTTCCACAAAACCAAATTTCCTACCTTGGCATTCTATTCCAACACAATCTCAATCCCTCATCCACCTTAAAAAAACTTCGCAAAATAGTCTTCTCTAGGCACTGCCACATTTCTTCACTAAAATCCAGTCTCCCAGGACATATATATAAAATCCAAGTTTGTTATTGATAATGTTCACCTTGTGAACGAAATGTACATCTAACACTTAAATAAACAAGTGAAGTAAGAAATAAACTGTGTATTATTTTCATTTACAAAACACTTCACGTAAACTCAAACCAACAATAATGATCCAATTACGTATATACAAAGCATTCATCAGACCCGTCCTCGAATTCCCACACGTCTTCTCAAAAAATACTGCCGGCACTTACCGGATACCCCAAACGAAAACATCTACAAACTAGCAGCCATTCCCCTCCCCTCAAATCAAGATTAACCCGACTGATCAGCAACTTTGCCACCCGTACGTAAATAAACTACTTATAGACTCCACCGCATACCCGCCCGCTCATCCCCAAAAAGACGAACGCCATAATGCGACTGGGACCCATTTCCTCAGCATGGATGCATCCTTAAAGGAGGCAAATCACCTCGCCTCTCATCGAGTTAGCTTGCTCAGCGTATTAGGTAAACTGATCGAATAGATTCTGCTGGGTCACATTTCGATTAATCTTGAAGACCATAATATAATTCACATGTCCACACGCCACCAGCTGTTCAGGGTGACCGAATTCATCACAGAGGCCTTTTCAATTAAACGCAGTCTTCCTCGACATCTCGAAAGTGTTAACAGGGTTTGGCGTGATGGACTCATGTATAAGATGATCTTAACTTCCAAGCCGCTCTTGATACCCACAAGAAGTGGGCGTCATAATGGCGACTCGAGGTCAATGCTGATAAGAATGTTTCCCTATATTTTAGCAGACCGTATCTCAAAAAACGTAAGATCAATCCCCTCACTCTCACTCGATGGGAAACTAATTTTGGCATAATCTTCGACCAGCACCCCTCCTGGTTCAAGACGATCGCAAATCACGTCCAAAAGACCAGAGCTTCGGACTACTCCGCGGCCTCTTATCAATCGCGATCACATTTGTCTGTCAAAAACAGGCTAAGGTTGTTCACTATGATGATAAGACCGCGGCTTACCTACGCCTCTTTGATTTGGTAAAACGTCGCTCTGAGGTCCCGAGTGATATCACTGCACTTAGCAAACATCGGAGGCCGCGTATAATTCTAATTGGAACTCAATTAGTACCCCAAAGCCTAGAGCCACCGTAATCCAATCGATGACACTGTTCTTTTCGAGGAGAGCACCACGACGGGATCCCTCAGTCTTAGCGATCCATCGCTTGAGATCCAACTGAAAAACACCTTTTGGTCGGTAGGTATCCGACACTACCCTACTATAAGTGTGTCCATAAAGGATTTCCTCTTTTATGGGAGTCCGGCCACGGCCCGAGGGACAGTTATGCGCGAGGCTCTGCTACCCTGAGAATGCACCCCGACCGACAAAGGGCGCAGGCGGAAAGGGGAAGTAGACATACTTCCCCTTTCCGCCGGCCTGTAAAGAGAAAATTCATTCGGTAAACTCGAATCATCCAGTGTGCTCACCATAGCCACTAGTCACGATCCTCAGTGTGCTCACGAGGGGACCGAGCCCGACAACGACGACCCCAGCGTATTAACGACGCGCTGCGAAATACCTAAGAGTGCCAGCCCCCGTGTCATTGCTGCTACTATCACCACAAAAGCAGTCACGACCCCGTGACCTGTCCTCCTACTCGTGTAGTCGTTACCTGCAGCACTCCGAAGAGGTGAAGAAACGATACAAGAGTACCCACCGCCTGAAAGATTAGAACCGCTTCCACCACTATATTGGGGAGTTAATCCGTTAAGTTCACATCGACGACCCGAGAAGATTCGGAGTGAGAAGCCGCTTTCGCCACGACCCAATGTCAAATAATATTCCTGTACATTTGTAAATAAGAAATAAACTGCACAACGATACCTTTAGCCTTACTACATGCATATGCCCCCCGGGTGGGGAGCACCCACACGCGAACCTCCACAAAAACATTTATTTATTTGATGTCTTCGGCAGTAGGTGGAGCTGTTGCCATAACTTGTTTTATACGTAATTATCAGTAAATTGTGAGTGACTAAAGTATAGATTAGAACACCTAATATAATTTCGACCTCTTGATGACAACGTGAGAGGGTAAGTAAGCTTCGTGATTTATAAAACAGTTTGCACAAAGGAAGAATATCGAAAAATTACATAAAAAACATCTGGTAATACAACTTCAGCCGAGAGTTATAAATTTATCAAGCACTGAATTTACAACTAAGAAACATCCCATATAAATTGTAAAAACTTTATAGAAACGCTAATTAATGAGTCAGAAATAGCCTTAAGAGAAGTTTTATAGATATTGACATGTGAAACTTTTAATTAATAAGACTTGATTAATTCGAAGTATTGCAAAAACCAACAAAACAGTTTGTGAATGTGTCAAAATGATTCATTTTAAATCAAGGGTACCTTACACTAGAAAAATATAATGATAGATTTGGATTATATTGTCTAAAATTATTCTATAGTTGATGCTTGAAGCCATTACTTTGTGATACATTTTAAAATTAGGACGATAAATGAAATTCAAGTGTAGTTTGTAAATGACCATGTAATGGTTGAAACCGGTCACTAATAATAAAAACCGTGTGTAATAACAACAAAGTGAATTTCATTTATCGTCCTAATATTGAAATTATTCTGTTCAACTTTAAGTAAAAACGTTTCAAAGGTTTTTTTTTTTAATTTTTGTTAGAGCCAGTAAAACTTACATAATTCCAATTCTCTTCTTCTTTCTCTCACTATCTCGCCGGGGTATCCAATTCAATTAGTTTTATGTACCGTCTACCTTAATCCGGCCGGTGAGCTGCCCACAATGTTGTAGAAATATATTCTTTCAACTTGGCTTGTTTTGGAGTTAAAAATAATATTCTAACACACCTTGAAAATTACCCTAAAAAGTATTTTAAATGTTTAAAAACTTAAGTGTATACCCAGCTAGTAATACCTGAAATTGTAAGGGAAAAGATAAAATAGTACACCCGGTTGTGGAATTGTCCAGAACACAGTTTAACAGATTCAGTAGTGTACAATTATTTGTCTAAAATAAAGAAGTGTGGGCACCTTCTAGGACTATACTCCTGTTCCACCTATAAATTATTGGAAAGCAAAGAATATGAACTTTATATCTAAAAGTGCCGGCAATTTCAAATAATAAACCTATAAAAAGTACAGTAGATTTTAAGTAATTTGTTTTTGCATGTGCTACAGTGTCATTACGTAATTTTTTTAATTAGACACAGCATTATCACATTCCTTTTAATAAGACACCATAATGATACTTACATGTAAGGAGTGGATATAGGTGAGGTTGTGTTAAGAAATAAAACAGTTGTTTCAAATGTAATACACATACAACTGTTTATTGAGACATATAAATCAGTCCTCTCATGAATGATTATAACAAATCCAATCGAAGCTCCTTAATAGCTCCGTCAGAGACCGCCGGGTGTTGTATTGTTACTTAACAGCATGTTGTAAAATTTATAATTAACTACATCACACTAAAATAAGGACAAATCGTTACAGTGATGATGAACGCCGGCGAATGCCGACATCCTCTGATTGGTTAAGCGAAAGCAATTATAGAACAATAATATTAATAATCGTGAGATTAGACGACAGAGGGCGGGCGGTTGGCGGGGTGTGAGTGTGTTTTGAGGGGATTACTATTCTTGTATTTATAATTAAGTAATTAGAGGTTATAATAATAAAATTGCAAATGATGAGTGTTTTTTAGCTGTAATGTTGTATACATATAATCGTGTGTATATATACGTAGTTGCGCCGGAGCTAACCGGAGTTTTCGTCAGTTCGGGGAAAGTACGTTTCGCGCTTTTACTACCGGGAAAAAGAAAAAAACAGAAGTATGCTTCGGAACTCCTTAAATTACCGCTAAAATACATCACGATGCAAAATGCATTTGCAGGAATAAAATATAGTATTTATATTATACATATAATAAAAAACCACTCGCCGGACCCCGGACAGGGCCTGGCGAGTGCACAGTCCCAACCAGCTGCGGGGTGGTGTGAGATAGTGATGACCGAGACACAGGCACGGAAACGGCACGGAGTGTTGGAGAGAAGAGCGCATTTCTCTCCTCCCGCTCTCGTGTTTCCATCCCAGCCTCCTGAGCTGAGGGGCGCGCGCTCAACAATCAATCAATCAATCAATAAAAAAGAGAAAAACAATAATATACTAATAATAATAATAATAATTCAAATTTAATGGGCGTGCGAATTTCCGTACACAAACACTGCTCCACGCAAACAATTACAAATTTAAAATAATAATTTAGATAACCCAACGCTTACATGTACATATAACATATTTTATATATATATAGACGAGAGCAAACGAAATCAATCAATTATAACAATTACAAAAAAATTAATTCAATGAAAAACTAATGTATGCAGAAAGGAAGGGTTGTTTTTTTTATGGGGACACCATCAGCTGATTTTTTTTTTTTACACACGGGTTCCAGTGTATTGTCGGACCTCGGCCTGACGCGGGGTCACACAAATTCAGTCCCACTGTTTTCACACAAATACTTAACTCCAAGATGAATACGAGTCTTGATACCACTGCTCTCCGTTCGCGGTGCCCAAGGGCTGCTGCGCCAGCGGCTGGCTGCCCCAGTTGCTCTGGTATCTGCGCTTTGTCTCCCCCTGGTTCTGGTGACCCCCGTCGAACTTCCGCTTACCTACAAAAATAATACAAGATTATGACATTTAAAAAAAATGTTACTAACTAAAAAAGTATCCTAAGGTTACATCTACATCTAAAAGATATAAGTGTAAATAAAAGCAGTTGTAGGCACTTAACATTATATTTTGTTTTTTTCCTTTAAAAACATAACATGAAACCTCACCTTTACTTACTATAAAGTCAACTCTACAAATTTATTTAATTTAACATTTCAAACAATATATTGATTTATTAAATTAAACATTTATAATATAGGTTTATAGCTGAAGGCAGTAAAATAATGTTTACTTTGGAATAAATGTAGGTGACGAATATTTGTGATTACAATAATAAACACTTTAGAAAAAAAAAATTAAGGTAATTGAAAACTAATTTCTCTACGACTAAAAGGCGACAAAGCAACATGGGGATACCAGCAAAATGAAAAGAAACTCAAAGATATATATCATGTATTGAGATGTCAAGTCAAGCTGTTTTGCCAGCAACCCCGTGTTGCTTATAGTTAATGGATATTAAGAGGTGTGAAAAAGATAAGAAGGAAGGTGGGGATCGGTGGGGTATACATACAGGCAAGAGGAACTCCAAAAAATCAAAATCAAATCTTTATGCTGTCGCTAACAAAACAGCTGAAATGAAATAAAATACATTACATACATCATTATGGTTTAATTTGCAAATTCCTCCATATATTTATTTATCTAATAAAATATAAATAATTTATTTATTTATTTATTATGAATTAGTTCTCATACTTCAAAGACTATTTTATTGCCGAAAATAGGATTTAGTTCAAGAAATTAACAGATATAATGTATTATTTATAAATTTTAAGAGCGGTAGGTGTAGGTAAAGTAAATAATTCAAAAAAGTATAAAGAAAACAAATTCAATCGATTTTAGAGTATCAATGTTAATTATTTATAATTTATAATATGTTTTAATATGTTCAATATGCTTCTGATGATTGTATTTAAATTTAATTTGGTATTATTGGCAAAGTTGCTTTAAATTAAAACATTTAAATTGCTGGGTTTTGCTACTAGATCTAGACATTATTCTTTATTATTATTACACGTTAACAATGTGCATATTTAAAATTATTCCAAAATAAAGAGTGTGGCAAGTAATCCAAATTTTACTCGTTTAAGACAACTTGAAATATATTAAAAATGAAGAAGTGTTTCATTGTGAAATGTTTTATATCTTCAATTCTATGTGGAATATAAAAATATATTCAAGTACAATTAGTGGATACAAATTTTTTTTAAACAAAAATTTTTAACATTTTTTGGATATAACACTATAAAAGGTATTTTATGTGGTTAGAGCAGCCGAACAAATGGCCAAATCAGTGGTATTAATTATGACCCAATAAATTTAGATAATTCTAGTGATTCATGATTTTATGGAATGGTTAGTCTGTTAACATTACTTGACATAACTAGATTTTATAATTTGGGAACGTGTATGAGATTTTTTATATTAGCATATTTTTTTTTGAAAATGTATAATATTTAATGTAATTTCATTATTCTGATTATGACTAATTTTTATTGTAAACTTGTATCCACTTTTGTAATACTACTTTTAGGTTATTCAGAAAGTAATTTTTTATAGAGGACTGAATCGAACAACTTTACACTTAAACCGCTTAATTATTATATATTTTGGCAGCTGGTACATAAAGGATTACTTGTGAAAAAGTTTAATTGATGCAATAATTTTTGGTTAGAACCTTTTTTGCTACAGAAAAAGTAAAAATTCTGTTCTTGCAAAACATTATCCAATTTTCAAATTCCATTCCAGCCATGGAAAAAGATGCACCACATATTCCTCGAAGACCAGTTGAGGTGACGGAAGACAGAATAAATAAATGCCATTAATTGATGCAAACCGGCGGATAACAACTTGTATTATCGAATTTGGCCATTCTTGATCATTTAAAAGGTTTATAGGTTCTACATTCAGAAAAGAATTTGAGCCATCGCGTTGATATCTATGATTTGCTTTCTAAACTGGAAAATGATTTTTGAAGTGCATCATCACTGGAGACAAAAATTGGGTTGTTTACAATAGTGGTAAATGAACAGAAAATAAAGTTATAAAAATAAATCGGTTAATTTATTCCCATAAAAAAATTAATTTACTTTCGAACAACCTAATAAATAATATATAGTGGTATTACTATTGTATAATTAAGCAAATGCTTAGATTAAATTTAAACCAATAGTGATTAATTTGTATAGATCATTAAATATTTAAAATTGTAAAATTTTACTCGGTGAAATTTTATTCGATTTATTTCCACCGGTGTTTGTAGTGAGTGAAATTTTGTACGATTAAATTAAATTTGATTAAAATTATTATCGATAAGGTAATTTTGACACCTGCAGCTCTTAAAAAAAAAAAGTTTAGTGTAAAAAAGTATCGAAGAATATATTTACCTGGTAAACTTCCCTTGGCGCGGCCCCCCCCACGAGCGGCTTGGCGTGGAGCTCCACGCCCCCCGGCTGCTCCTCCCCGGGCCGCTCTGTTGGCCGCTGCCCCACGGGCTGGGGGGCCACCGGCCCGGCCACGTGCCACCACCCCACGCCCACGGCCAGCCTACACAAAACCAAGTACAGGTTATAGACACAAAATAACAGTTTAGGGGCGCAATACGGGTAACCCCCCGCAACTGGCCCTCTGACGGGCTGAAGTATTACGGTTGCGGCGGGCCACCCGATTAGACACACCACATCGACTACAACAATCTCTGCTCTACCCTTTCTACTCAGAAAGGACAGGAGTTGGTTGATCGGTTAAACTGGTCAATTTCGAGGGAACTGATAGAGAAGTGGCGGTCGGATGGGTTTCCACTTTAGCAGCATGGATGAATACGCATCTTAAGATGCCATAAATTTACATGGTATGATTAACACATTGAAAATTGTAAAAAAAAAATGTTTATACATCTATAAACAAATCATAAGATACCAAAAAATGTGATAAAAGGGTCGTTTTATTTGAAGAAAAAAGGTAAATAAAATTGTAGTGTTCACTTTTGGTTTAAAAAATGATAAAATAATAGTTATTTAAAGTTTACTGAACAATGAGGTTTATAAACAAAAAGTAATAAATATTTTTAGGGAGAAGTCCTATGTAGTAAATTATAAATAAATTATTACATATCTGATGTTATAATGATGGAATAAAATTGGTTAAAGAAAATAAAGACCTTACAATTTATATTAGGAAAATTCAATTTTAAAGTAGGCATAAAAGTAAGTAAATAAGTAAAAAATTACAAATTTAGAGATCATTATATGAATACTCCTATTAAATAATTTTTTATCAAAAATGTATGAATAAGGCATAATCGGTGAGATTTTCTCCATCCAATCTTTAAATAATAACGAAATGTAAAATAATATGATAAATCTATCTTTAAAATGGCAAAGAAAGTAACTTAAAATAGGTTACAGAAAACAATTTGGATTGCTTTAAAAATATGAATTAGTTGTATAACAATTTTAGAAAGCATGTTATACAAAATCAAATTTGTGTCAATAGTAGATTAGCAAAATAAGAAAATTGATGATTGTAAACTTTTACAGTATTAAATAGAATTTACAATTCATACTTGTTCAACCTAATAAATAAATACTAAGTAATAATAATGGGTTAATCAACGTAATAATTATAGGGTTTTCTTAATTCATCAGAACCACTAGTAAGTGGATATAATTTGAGCCTTATTAAAATTTATATTAATATCAATGCTGCTGCGAAATAATACTGTATTTAATGTGATTAATATAAAAAAAGAAAATACAAAGGATACTTAAACGTCAGGGATTTAGGGGTAGTAGAAAGGGCTGGAACAAACCTGTGTCCCACTGTTCACTTCGTAGTACACACTCGTCGAGTTCAATGTATTCGTTTCGTCCAGTTCCTAAGTGTCAACATAAAATCACATCGGTTAAAAGGGTCTTATGAAAACACTTGGCACTGGGCAAAAAAATTTCTTAAGCCTAGTTCAGACCTAGCTGGAGCACACCATCTTCAAGTATCCAATGAGATGATAATAAATGCACAAAAACAAATAAACGAAAGAGGAAGAAAAGGTGTGCTTCAGCTAGGTAGGTTATACGACCGAATAAACTCGAGTACATATCATTGTTAATCACTCTTTTGTTAAAATTGTAAGTAGAAGCAGCAAAACATTACTAATGCTATATTTTAATTTTATTATTTTAATGTGGGTTAGTTAATATGTATGAATGCCATGGTGAGTTAAAATTTGTAAGTTATATAACGTTGAATTTTATAACCTGTGTCAGAGTTAATTACCTAACAAAAAATGTGAATGATTTAGTTTTATTTACTTTAAAGACACATATTAAATAAAATTAAAATCAACAAATTAAATTGCATATTGGAAACTAGGCAACACAAACTTTCCAAAGTAAATATAAATATATAACATTATTGTATACTAAAATGCTAAATAAAGTTTCTTCTTCTAGAATAAGTGTGCTTTAGATAATTGATTAATAATCATATAGCCTTTCTGTAATTTTGATATGATAGAAAATATACTTAAATTTTAATTTTGGAGTATAATTTTCTAATTAGATTTGATTTGTTCTTTTCATATATTTTCTTATTTCATATAGAATGAAAACACATTTTAAGACTAGTTCAAATATTAATTTTTAGTACAGCTTGAGAAAATTATATCAAGTCAAATAATTTAGGTTTTAATTATTTATTTTATGCGTGCTTAAACTATTTGTATTTAATCAATAAAAAAGCAGCTGCTTGATACACATTTTCAAGGATAACAATACCCAAAAATAAAGGTGCTTGCTTGATTGCTTTCCGTTTTGCATATTTGTGTTTGAATACCAATGTATGGTTTATAAAATATTTCAAATGCATTTATAGAATGAATATAGATCTTTTATTAAGTTGTGCAACTTTCTTTTGTAAATGATAATTTTGAATGGTGTACCAATGCTATGTTTATTGAAACAATTTTATAAACCACAGTGTTAATTTGAGAAACTTGGTCCTGATTAGTTATATCATGCATAATTAGTAGATGTAGAGTAATGAAAAAAAATTAAAGTTTATAGAAATATGCAAAGGTGTGTTTCATGGACCAATTATGGTGTCTGATATTATAACAGTAAACAAACCTGAAAAAAAGAAAACATAAAACTCGAGTGTATTCGATCGATTTTAACCCTGATCTAAGAGTTCCTACACTCTCGTTACTGAAAATAAGGAGAGGTAGTTCTCATAGTAGTAATAAATAAATAGTAATAATTATAGTAATAATAACAATGTAAAAAAAACTATTGAATGCGGAAGCTCTAGAAAAGGGTTATCCAAAAAATATAAGGGCTCGGCTACACAGCTAGACTTTAGGCTAGGCTGTCTACGGCCAATGCCAAGCATAAAGCGTAAAGCGAAAGCCACTAACAAAAAAACAATTTAAAAGCCAAAAAGCGGTATATAAGCGGAGACAAAAGCGCTCAAGGGCATTACAAGGGGGCAACGACCCTCGCCCTTGGTGGGGCTGTGTGTGATGGCGGACACGGACGACAAAGCGGCAACCAACCACATTTAAGAAGGTGGGAGTGCCTGCAACGGACGGTTGCTAGTGCGCAGTAACTGCTTAAAATGATGTAATCACGAGCATAGTTTTGTCAGTTCTTTTGAAAAATTATTTTAACCTAATAATTTTGAAGAAAGCTCCTGTAAAAAAAATTAATAACACGTTCACAAACTAATAACATAAAATATAATATTATCACGCATGAACTAAACACATCTACTAAATAATTTATCTTAATGTATCAATAACACATTGTCTCATTAGAAATGCTTAATAATGGACCCAGTAAAATCTCTAAAACAACTATTTCAAACTTCAATTTTGAAATTTCGAATTGAATATATTCGATATTAAATAAGTTTAAATATTATTTATATAAATAATAACAGTTTATACTCAAAAAATCATTAAAACACACCTAGAATTAGATAGTAGTGACTTTTTAACAAAATGTATACTGTGTCACACAGAAAAAACTAAACAGTAATATTAGCTTCAATAAAATAATTGCATATCCATAGTTAAAAAATCAACATATCAAATGATAGGTAAACACAACACTAATAATGGGGTGTGAAAAGAATTAAGCATACAACACAGTACTTGGGTACAATATACACATTCTACATATGAGACATTAATCGAAAAACATGCACAGTATATAGGCCTCATATTATACAACCTATTTCAAACATAATCAAACATTGGATACGTAAATTGTTATCAATTAATGGTCACGAAGAAAAGTTAGTTCATTCTGAAAAATTACATATCCAATGCAGAAAATATTAATATAGAGTCGATAATATTGGAGGCAAAATAGTTAAAATTTAACATTTGGGTTACCTAATAACGAATAATTTTTACCGCGCGAACTGAACAAAACGATACTACTACCTGCGCGAGTTGCTCGGCGCACTTTTAACCGTCCGTTGCGCGACCTCCTCCTCTATCGGCACACTGCACACTGCTTGTAAGCGAGGAAATAACAATAGTAACAATGATAAACAAAAAATGGTAAACATGTTAGTTCTGGGTGGCGGCCCTCGTCCCTCGCCCCACTCTTTTGGATAACCCTGCAACTAAGAGCACATCATATCTGAGCCAAGCGGCTCTCTCGCGACTCACTGGCATTTCGGGTTGGTTGTTTTTTTTTTTTGCTCGTTGGTAGGTCCTGACTCTTTCCGGCAAAATTTTGAAACGGAATTCCGAAAGAGAAAAAGGCCGGCGGGCTCAGATATGATATTTGATTGTGGCAAGTGTTTTATCTCGTTAACACGTCTTTCTGTGTTATTTTTTGGGCATGCGGGCTCAAGCGGGCCGGGCTGTTAATCTGCTGGCTTGTTTGTTTTTATTTGGTTAGACGTTAACGTTAGCACTCAACAAACTGTAAATTAGGGAATAATGTCCTACGCGCATTACGGTTGAATGTGATGGAAGCATTTCTGCAAATAGTAAGTGACGACACAGAAGCGTTAGAAATATATTTTTTTTTTTTTAAAGTACTATTCAAGTCATCGGTATGGATAATAATAATAAGTCATTTAAAAACATACAGTAATCTAATTCTAATCATCTAGTGGGTAAGGGCATAAAATAAAGACAATATTTTCGAAATTGATCATGCATGTAAGAGCATAGCAGACTATTTAGACTGGACGTTATATAGAATTACTCATACGAGTAGTAAACTTAATGATATAATTAAATTATATGCAAACGTTGCTTGACTCTCGCTATAGCAGATCCAATGTCAACGTAGAATTGTTCTTTTAAATTTTATGCTATGAATGATTGCAAACATAAGTACTTATTTCAAAATGTGTGGACCTCAATACTGCGTTTGGTTACTTATTATGAATTTGTGTATCAATGTTACAAGCATTACGTTGATGGGTAGAGTATTTAGAAGGATGTCTAGGACTGAGAAAAGTAGTGGATAAAATAGTATTGAGATAGCCAGAGTAAGTTTAAAGGTTTAAGGTTTATTAAAATTTTCTTAAAGCCTTTAAGAAATTTTATCCTAAATTTTGAATGCAAGTTATAAAATCACATTAAATAAAAGGTATGTGTAATGATTAAAAGAATTATGAATTACTATAATATGTACACTTTAGGAATAAATCAAATAAACAGTCCAAGATATTATATCCACTCATCAGAATATCAATAATGTCATTAAATTTTCCTTGACAGTTGCAGAAAATGCAACATAGTTTACAACAATAAACACTGAGGTATGATGCACGAAAAATCATTACTACAGTAAGAATGAAATCAAAGATCAATACGTTTAGATAAGAAACTAGATGATTTCCTCTCGCAAACAATACAAATATGACCTACTACTCTCGCTTATCATAAAAGGTATATATATAATTCTAATTTTTTTCATAACTAATCAAATCTTTTTTGTTCAAGGTATGAGTAATGATTAAGAAGTAATCAATTATAAATTTTCAGTTAAAATATTTATACTCTGGGAAGAAATGAATAAAATAAATATTGCAATCCACTCTTAAATCCTTGAAATATACATAAGATTGATAAGTTTTTCTAGACAGAGTTGCAGAAAATGCAACTTAGTTAACAAAAACCAGGTCCAATGCACGTAAAATGATGTTCGTAATAATTACTACTTTATATTACGAACTATATGATAACCAATGTGTTAATATCCAGACTGAACAAAATTTTACTGCAATTTTTCTTATTTAACTTTTGACTACGAAATCCTCTAAATATCAATATACTTTTTAAACAGAGTTGCAACATAGTTAAAAAAAAATCAGTTCCGAGGTATGAAAAATGATGTCTTTAATAATAAAATAAAATATCAATAGTTTTAAGATCAGGTCTGATTTTATCTCAAAAAATTTACACTAACTTTGTATTAAAATCAATGAGCCCATATTAGTATCTTTGTGACTAATCAATATTTATTTGTTCTCTTTACTAAATAACCATATATATTGACAATATAAATATAAAATACTAACATTGGTGTTGAGTTGATGAATATTACCATGTATCAAGGTCCTACCCATAACAAATACTGTAAATATATTACAGTAATTATCATATTGTCGATATTGCAATATTTACGGAGAACATTTATTGTTTATTTTTAATCCATTAGAAAATTGTGAATATGTATACTAAGTGTGTGAGATTATATAATTACTAAACACGTCTAAGTCTAATACTTATTTCCTACCGCTTCCATGTCACCGCTTTAGGTTTAGTTTGTAACAACGAAATATTTGAATCCCGATACAACGTTAACGTCAACCGAATGTGGTTATGGTTAGAGCGGCTGTTAGTGGCTGCTGCCGAGACACTGTGCCACAGTCAAAGTACCGCATCGTAACGGCTTTTCTTTTCTGTTTGCTTTTTTGATGTCTTTTGTTTTTTTTTTTTGAAAAAATTTGCCACCCACCGGTTGTGGCTGCCTGCCTCTCCCTCGAGCTTGCGGTGGCGCCGGCGGGTAATCATAATAGTAATCTTCATAACGGTAATAGTCATCGTAATAGGGGTCACTGTAGCCGCCTCGATAATCCCCGTAACCGTAATAGTCGTAATCATAATCTATAAAACACACAATAACAGTCCCAATTTAGCCAACTGAATCGATCCAATTCGGACTCGGCCTCCTACTACTAGCATGCCGGGGAAAGAGTCAAGTAACGATTCTCGCCAAATCGTCCCTACTGTATCCATATACATATGTTTATATTTATAAATAGTTATCCCCACACCACAGAGCTAAGTACTTACCCGCTCCTGCAAGCGATAAACAACACACATAAGACAAGACACATGCAGTTAATATAGGGTTTCACTTCGTTTGCTCACGCTCGCACACGTACACACACACGCTTCATAATGAACTTTTACTCGGAGCGCGCGTGCATTGCATATCTTACTGATGCCCCCAATTAACGGCGCGCGCATGCGCTACACTCTACACCCCCCACCGCTCACGCGCTCATCCAATCACAGCGCTCGTACTCCCTCCCACCCGTCCCCTGAAACTACTACTCCAGTGCAACGGATCTCCACAATCACGTGTGTATATAATATGTATGTCTGGTGTTCCACTCGTCATAGTACTACAACTAAATAAGCCTTAAAATTGTCCATTAACTTATTTATATTTTATCAATTGGGCACTTATATTAATCCATCCTCTATTTAAGTTTTTTTGAAACAATAATTTATGGAATAACTAAAACCACTGTAATATCCATTTTTATAGTAACATTTAGTTCCATGTCATCACACTGATATGTTTAATTCAACGATATACATATATTTATTAATATCAATATTTAAAGTTGAGTAATCCTACTTTTTATAACAGATAATACGAGTAACTTTGTTACATCACTTCTATTTTTGGAAAAGTATTAAAAAGTGAAGTGAATGTTTCCTCTTGGTAAAAGTAGTACAATTTTCGTCATAATTGTATATTTAAATCACTATAGTTTGAAATGACAACTAATTAGATTAACATATAAATGACATTGTTTCAACAGTGCAGTAAAAAGGGTGTTTTTTTGCAAATTTAGTTTCAATAGTTATAATTAGTTATATTATTAAATTAAATTACTTTTTAATTAATAAATTATTTTTTGTCCTCGCTTTTCTAATGGGTTTCTTAATAGAACATAATATAACTTTTTGTCCACATAACAAATAGGAGAGTTTAAATGACAACAAAGTGTGATACCAACAAAGTTACGTTTTTATGCATTGAAAATATTTCGAATACATTTTAAAACTCTACAAAAGGTTGGATCATTGTATAAATGCCTCAAATGACGTAAATAAAATACGTTAGGGGACAAGTTGTACTCCTAATCTTTTAATTAAATAAACTGATTATATTATTATTAGTTTTAGTACTATATATGTAAAACGCCGGCTGTAACGGGGTTAATATCTGTTAATGAAAATGTTAGTTCGTTAGTAGTTAGACAACACGCAGGACTAGAACATTAATGTGTTAGTTTTCGTCACGCCGCCGGGACGCTCAGAGCGCCGATAAAGAATGCTGCGCACGCGCGGTCATCTACTCTAAATCAATACAAAAAAATACAAAAATAAAGTAAGGAAAAACAATTATGCAACCCGCAACCGCTTCAACAATAGAGACCGCTAGTCCGGTCTCTGGTTTCTAATGCTTCGCTGCTGCTCAGGATGTGCTTAGTTAGCGGAATCCACCTGCACCCTCTACTACTGTCTTCCCGGCTCTCGGCACCATTCACGCTGCAGCACGGCGAGCATTCTTTATCGAACTGACGGTCTAACACTTCAGCGCTTTTGTGACTGATGCTGATAAGATTTATAAGTATATACGATTCTCAATAAAAAATTACACAAACTTAATATTTGCAATAGGGTTATATGTATAATGTACATATTGTTATTTTAAACATGATTGAGTAATTCAATTAGTTTACTTATTTCTTTAACTACTACAAATATTGGATCACTTAAGTTTACTACAATTAACACATAATCAAATATAATTTATGAATGGGACAAAATTTGCTAATAACACATAAATCACAAAAAAAGAAGAGGAAGCTAAGAAGTTATATATAAAATATAGTTAGAAGAATCTTTATAGTATTTTTTAATACAATTTATATTCAATAATATAATTTACGGCAAAACAAGAGTCGTCTTATAAATTTATTAAATTAATTAAACTTAAAAATGTAATAAACTGAATAAAACTTATATTCTTCATTAATCCAATAGTACATGTAAATATATCGTATTAGTTTTTAAAAAGGGCTAAAATAGTGTTAGCTTGAAAAAATACAATTAAACCTGACATTGTTTTATATTTAGGCAATTATTATTATTTCTTTCGTGCACCCTATTGCAAATTAAGCGTGTGAAGCGCGCGCATCAGTCACAATTAGCAACCGCTTTGAAGACTTGTGAGCTACGTCCCGACTATTGAAAGTCTTCTCTCTTTTTTTAGCACACCAGAATAGTTACTTGACTAACAAGCAGACTAAGAATCTCGTTGTTTATTAAGTAACATGGACAGTGGAGCGAGTCTTTATGACGTGTGGAAACGGCCGTTGCTTGCTTACCGTAGTCACCGCGACCCATCGGCCCGCGCATCCCGGTGCCCGTCCTGGGCCCCTGTCCGGGAGGTCCGCGCATCGGCATATTGCTCGGCACCATTCTAGAAGAAATATTGCAAAATTACTTTTATATAAATACAAAAATTAGTCAAAACATCACATTTTTGCAAACCATATGAATGTTGGAATTATTCGAAGGTGTACTGTATAATTAAAACGCATGCGTTTAGGTCTATGTATGTATTAGGTTAATTATAACTTACCCCCCACGAACTTGCAACATTTGCATCATTCTTCTTTCTCTTGCACGTAGAATCTCTTCCTTCTTTTTCTTATCGGACGGAGGTTTCGCTAACGACACTTCTATATTAGATCCACCCATTTCTTTACCATCTAGTTCTTCCATTGCCTGAAACGTAGTAAAAAAATATATGACCGTCGCGTTACTTGCGCGTTGGACGTGTTGTCCTCACTTTGACTGCATTGTCCCGGTCTTCAAAGTGTATAAAAGCGTAGTCCTTGATCTTCTTGACGCGCTCCACCTTCCCGAACGCCTCGAACGACTCCTTCAGCTTTTCTTCGGAGATGTCCTGCGTGAGGTTGCGGACGTAGAGCACCTTCACCTTGGACATGGTCTGCTCGTCGGGCTCCTCCTGCGGGTCGGCCCAGTCGACGATGATGTCGCAGCCCCACACCTTGATCCGGCCGGTGCCCAGGCGCCGCTTCGCCAGCGAGGCCGCCTTGTGCGACTCGTACTCCAGGAAGCAGAAGCCGCGGTTCTTCTTCTTGTCATCTGGCGACGAGTAGATAATCACCTCCATAAGGCCGGCTGCGCGCGGGAACAGAGAGCATACGGTTAGGGGTGGCGCGTTCTCGGGTGGACGGCGGCGTGTGTGTGCGGAGGAGGCGGTCGCGGAACAAGCAACAAAGTCGCCCCGTGAGGTGACTTTGCCACCCTTCCCATGCTCGTAGCGGCCCTGCCCTACCCATTGCTCAGGCGCAGACTAACGCATTCCAAGGATTATACAGTGGTGTGGCGCCGCTCTCGAACGTGCCCACTAATGGGACCCCACCACACCGACACAGCTAGGATCATGTTTATCAAATAATATCCTTCCCTAACTTTTCACAAATTATTTATTATTAAAAGAAAAATGTGATTTTTAAAGAGATATCAACACTAATTTACTGTTCAAAATCTTGCATAAATTTAAGTAGCCTTTAAAATTCTTATCAACTTTTTTGAAGAAGAAAAAAATCACATATTACCTACCACCATCGTTATTGTTTTAATTTTTGTTATTAATGTAAAATGAGTAAAGAAAAAATGCAATGAATCAAGGCTCTAAATACTAAGAGTATAAGTGCAAAACATTTCTTCTACGCCTTAGTTAGACAGTATTAATTTAACACCATTTTAATTCTTTCTAAACTAAATCTGTGAATTACTAACTAAAGTACTTACTAACATCTTATTCCTTCACTAAAAAGAAACATTCGTTACAAAGCTTTCAAACTCTAAAAATTATTAGTTTTTCAAACTGCTCTTCTTCCTTTCAAAAGAAGCTAACTTTCTAAACAGATTTTATAATAATTAAATTACGCATTACAGTATCGAATGCAACACCAAAATGATAATTCCAACGATTCTGTTCTGGTAATAATAATAATAGTAACAATAATAATGGACGTCAAAGATGTCTCCGCTAAGCCAATTGTCGAAAAAATCATGGAAATCGTCAGCATGTAAGCATTTACATTGCCCAGAAAGCCGTTTGGAACCTTTTGCATAAGGCTGGCTCGATATATGTGTTCAACATAAATTAGCGCGATAAAACCTTTTGGACCGAATTGAAACGTAACAAAATCGATCCATTTTTGAAGCGAATGGTGACAAAAATGGTTCACATATGAGAACAACAGCTGAAAAGATCGCGGCCCAATCGCGGTGTGAAAGTCAACGATCGAATTAACGTCCAAGAAGGTTTTACTGTTTGCTTGGTGGGATTGGAAAGGAAAATCCACTATGAGGTGCTCCTACCACACCAAACACGTAATTCGGACCTCTACTAACTACAACTGTCCAGATTGAAGAAGCAGATCAGAAGCGGCAGAATTGGCCAATAGAAAAAATATAGTACTATAAAGAGACTGCCAGGGCGCACACATCATTAACGACGCACCATAAGCTCTTAGAGCTTTGATAAAAGGTTCTAAAACTTTTGCAGAATGCTCTTGATGATATAACACTAGCATGTGAAAATGAGATGGTTAAGTGTTTTATTAGTAGGTAAGAGGACGTTTTCAATCGCAATATTATGAAAAATTGCCTTCAAAATGGACATAACATATCGAACAAAACAGAGCATATTTGATCTAAGTCGGTTAATCCTAACTATGTTAGCTTCACCGTCGAAATAAAGGGAATCACGCTGAGAACTTTTTACTTCATTTAATATTATAAAACTATTTCAAATGCTCCTTCAACCCTAAAAATGAATTAGTAACTAAAATTCTTATATTATTTTATTCCTTCACAAACAAAAAGCATCCCCAAAAATAATAATTAATAATTGATAAATTATTGTTGTCTCTCAAGCTGCAACATTCCTTTCTTTTAAAAGAAGCACAATTTTTAAATAGTAATTATTAATTATATAATAAATAAAATTAGCTTATTAGATTTCATCTGTACTTGTGCCTAAAACGATATTCAATTTGATCATTACCTCTATTTAGATTAGTAATTCTTAGAATAAAAGCTATTACATTTTTATTAATAAATTTAATTGTTAAGAAGTTTTAGGGTCGAATGCAAACCTATTTCTTTAGATAGTACGTATGCTAAGTAATGCCTAGTTCATTTTAAATAAAATTTTCATATTTTAAAATGATTTTAACATATTTATGAAAATTGAATAAATATTTACCATGATTGAATAAAACAATTGGTTATTGTTTCACTGTTTTTTTTCTCATTCTTCTTCAACTAGGTTCGACCGTTGTCCATTCTTAAATAGATGTACAAAATGAATAACCAACAGACGCTCGACTGTTTTGCTAAACTTTTCACAATTAGTCTCTAAGGATGAACTTGATGAACAAAGACAAATTTTGTTTATTATGTTTTTCGAGAAACATTTGATAGTATTAGCCATGAGACATTATTGCGAAAGTTGGATCCAATTAGTCGGAGAAAAAATTTTGAATTAGTGACAAGACATTTGTAATTCTCAATTTTATCTGAAGATCTTAACCATTTATCGAGGTATCATTTCAAAATTATTTGGTAATATATAAGTATTATCACCAAAATTGACTTATTTAATGAGAATACTTATCCATGGTCAGATAATTTTAAATGATATAATAATTTCCAAAAATCAATAAATGACACTATCATGCACTACACTTATTAATGAAACAATCATAATTTTTATAAACATGTAAAACAACGTAATGCCAATATCAACATCTTAAAAACATTTAGTCTGTGTACATTAATTAAACATGTCTCAAACTGTGCATCCAAAGAACAAATATTAAATACATTAATAGCAACAAATAGAATTACACTTTATCTAGGTGTAAATAATGCCAAAAGCACACCAAAACGGATTTAGTACATGCAACAAATAGAGTAGAAAATTACATACCGCATAATTAAATTTCACTATAAGTTAAAATCCTCTCATCGATAACATTCGGAACATAGACAGTTAGAAAACAAATTAGTTTAACTTTTTAAATTAATAATTGAGCCGTATTTATTACACAATATGAGTACCTTAGACTGGATTATAGGCGAGTAACTGTTGGAAGAATTTCTGGCTAGATTTAGAAAAAAATACGTCGAATATGTTGCAGATATCTCTTCAAATGGTGACGATTTCGTTTCTAGCTAGCTGTGACGGTTAGCGGTAGGTGGTGGGACGAGGAGGGCGGCGCCCTGTATAGAGGGTGGTTACTCAACTTACGTGCATGTTTGGAAAACTCTTCGAAGAGATCGTCTCGATCCCGGTTCTTTGGAATATAGCCGACAAATAACCGGTGATTGTTATAAGATATGGTAACGCCAATCTTTTTGCCTTTCCGTATCTCATAATCATTGAGCTGCAAGAACAGTGGAAGGGTAGCCAATTTATGCCTGGGGCAAAGGGCGGGGGGTGTTTTGTTGTGGTGGTGGTGGTTGTGAGGGGGAGTGGAGGACGTTCGTTTGGTGGGAGGACTGAGCCCGGCAGCCGGCCGCCACTACCTTAATACACGTTAGTACTTGTTTTTTTTTTTTTGCACTTTACCTGTCAATTTACCGAACTCGTCCAGTATCTCCTCTTTGCCTTTAGACTTTGGTATGTTGCCCACAAATAGCCGAAGGTTCGGAACGCTAACGTTAATTTTCAGTGTCTTGCCGGGTTTGATTTCGTGATTATCGAGCTGTGGGTCAAGAAACAGAAACACATGCCAGAGACTCGTTTCGACACAGAATTTTGATTGGGTTTTTTTCCTTAACAAGAATTTCAACTAATTTATATACTCTAAGTTTACGCCTAAATTATGAGATGGGAATACACATGCGTGAACTTTGCTTGTGGCAGCGCGCACCCGCATTGCGGCTCCTAGCACTTTGTTGGCTTATAATTTTCAAATGTGCATAACAGCTAAGTAATTCTATTCTTGCCCACTTATTATAACAATGTTTTTATAATACTACATTATTTTATGATATAAGCAATTTTATCATGTTATATTTGGGTAGGTCAAAAAAAAATTATCAAAAATGATTTTGACTGAAATTTACAATGTATAAATATTATTTCTATTTAGTAACAAGTATGAATATTTGCTATAACTTGTATTTGAGACCAATAGTTGCTAAAATCCATAAATCTACCTGATAAAACAAGGGTGTACCCAATACAATTTTTAAAAAATCCAAATAGAAGCACTTGTTTTCTTCTTATTAATTCCCCTTTCCCTTACTTCTTAGCATTTAATTTTAAGATAAAAACAAAATATCTACATAATACAGAACGGATTGTAATTATAAAAATTTTAGCAAGTTTTACTTTTAAATGTAAAATAATTATAGAACAGTATGTTTGGATATCGATATATGAATCATTTTTTGTCTATGTTTATTTATATTTTAACCATGTAAATGATACCCAATAGAAATAATTCATTCTAAAGTATTAATGTATGCACTAGAAAATCATAATCGACAAATTGATTCAAAATAATTTTGAAATCACAACATGTATAAACCCAAAAATTACGTGTAATTTTGACAACTCGCTCGGACTGGAACTAATCCGCATCGCACACCGCCTCGCCTTCCGCTAAAAAACCAAAATTTTGACATAATTTTGCCCCTCTGTTCGTGCAAAGAGGAGACCTGCAAAATAAACCATTAGTCAAAAAGAGAATATAAAAGGAATGTATCTGCCAATTTCGACACACGTGCCGAGTACTATTTTTTTCTGGAATTTGGTCTCACACACTTCAAAGGGCTCTTCGGCTATAGGACAAAAAGCTAAAGGGACAGAGAGATAGAGAGAATTAAAAATGCTCCAAATGGTCAGAGCCGCTGCAACAAAAGGGCAACTCTCAATTGCCGGCTGTGACTACAGTGGGCACAGAGATCACTATAATAGAGAATGCCAATTAGAGTGAAACAGGGTGATGCGCGCGTGTGGGTGTGTGGCCCGGGGCCGCGCACCCACCCGCGCGGCTTCTGGTGTCAGATGAATGTCATTTCTAAAATATAGAACACAACACTGTTAGAAACGACATACATTAAACACCAAATTTAGTAAACAAATTTTCATCGCCTGCCGCCTTCACGTGGGTCCCCACTTACTCTACAGTTAATACATTACAAATTTAAAAAAAATAATGTAACACTGTTACGACATCTGAATAACAAATTGCCTTAATTAGAATATATAGATAATGCTTACTTAAATTTATTTGTATAAATATTAAACAACTGCTTTCATAGTTTATAGCTGACACTAATTTTTAATTTTATTGCACTTTTTATTAATTAAATATTGCATTTTTATTTTTTATTAATCAAGTGCATTGCAAAACGCATCAAATGTAATTACTGACCTCATGTAAATATGCTAACTGTTTCAATGTGGAGTTATAAATAACAGAAAAATAATAACCAGTCCATTAAAAAATGCAACCAAGGTAATATCTATTATTCAAAACATGGCAAAAATATCTGATAATTACAGAAAATTTAACTGATAATAATTATAATTATCTGGCAAATATTTAAAATTATTTAGATAAAATAAAATGCAGACTTTTTAGCACATGCATGAAACAATTATTGTTTGTAATTTTTTGTTTGCTTGGTTAGTTAATTAAAGTGAATTGAAAAAGACAAGTTTTCCTAAAATAAAACTACTTTTAACTGAAATAATTAAATAATAACTAAGTATTTTAATACATACTTAAAAGTTAACTGGAAACTCAAGGATATACTTAATTTCTTTCAGTATTTTCATACAACACACAAAAATGAAACCATAATAAAACAATTTTTGATTCTTGAATGTTTTCAGTAATTTCTTGGTGATTCATTGCAAAGGTTTGAGAAATCACTTTGCTTTACTACTGTACATTTGAAAATTTGTGACTATAGTTTCAGTCACAAACTAGTCACTATTAAAATTAAATAAGTAATGACTTTCAAATTAAAGAATAGATCTGAATTTTGATTCAAAAGGTTGTAACACCAATTACTTATTCTAATGACAGGAAATTGACAGCTTAACTGCTCACTCAACAGGTGAGTATTTAGATGAGGTACAATTGAGTAACCACTATGGTGATAACAAAAGGATATTACTGATGATTTGTTACTTTTCTTCAGATAAATTTAGGATTTTCTTCTTTGTTATTAAGCAACTTTATGGGGTATATCATATACTTTACCACCAAATTCTTCTTGCAAATAACTTGTGATTAATAAATCTACATTAGGCAACCTAATTTACAATGTATTTTGATAACAATTGTCAATTAACAGTTTGAGTGGTTATAAGTAGGCAACCTATTTATCAGATGGCGCAAGATTAAGCTCACGCGACAACCGCGTGGAAACCCACTTCGTAATGAAAAATAAAACACTACTTCTATCTACTTGTATGTAAAAAAAATATATAAGGGGAAGAAAACGCTAATTTCAAGAAAGAAAAAAAACAAATGAGATGTAATCGGTGTAAGGGCCGGCCGTCCACTTACTTTCTGTACGGCGATTTGCGCTGCGTCCCTCGTGGTGAAGGTAACAAACGCGTAGCCCCTATTCGTGCCCGTCATCGGATCCATCATCAAGCGCAGGTCCCAAATGGTACCGCACTCCTCGAACAATGGTATCAGCTCGTCCTCGTACATGTCTTTCGGGATCTTGCCGCAGAACACCTCGCAACCAGCACCAGGCGTCGAACCGTCCCAACCAGGCGGCGGTCCACCGTACTTCCTTTGACCTAAAAGCAAAACAAAATTATATCCACTATATCATTTACAAATTAAAAACAAACTGTTTAATGGTATAATTATTATTGCACGTCTTTAATGCTTATTAAATTTAATAACTAAAACGTATCCAATTTAATGAATTCAAGTGAAATCATTAATTACTTTTAACTATAATACAATATTAACCATATACTCAAAACTTTTTGATTGTAATAGATAACTCATGTTATCATTGATTAATAAAGTTTATGCTTCTGCTCTTAATGGAACCGCATATATAAAAAATGATGAAGGAAAACCCTTGTTTATATTTGCAGTTTCCTGATACATGTCTTTTACTGCAAATAAACATGGAACATAACAAGTGCTTTTCTTCCTAATTCTGATAATAACATTATTGAAGAAAACTACTTTATTTGATTATTTATTAATTTATTTAAATAATGAAACAATAATTAAGTCATGTTTTCATATGAAACCTTCTTCCAAAAATTTGTGACTATAGTTTCTTCCAAAATTAGAATTCATCAAGTGTTGAATCTTTACCTGTAGTAACATCTAATGTATACCCGGTCCTATCGAGAATCTGCTTGATCTTCTCCTCGTCGGGGCCCTTAACGGGGGCCGGCGCGGGCGTCGCACTGCCCTGGCTGGAGCCCGCCCTACTTTTCTGCCTGTACGTCTTCATCACGCCGCACAGGTACGCCGACTTGTTGGAGACATGCTCCAGATTCGAATCGAGAAACTGGCCGAGAACGTTAAGGGCCCCGTCGACGGGGAACTCTTTGAGGGCATCGAGGGCGCGCTCGTCGAGGTCGACGTGCGCTAATTTGCCCGTCTTGTAGATCTCGTCCAGTTTGGCGGCCACCTTCTCGTCGAGTCCATACTCTATCAGTTTCTGGTAGTCTTCCGAGCCGTCCTCCGACTTGAATTCGATCTTCATTGATTCGTCTATCAGTACCTCACCATTACCTTCTGCCATAGCTGCAACAACCAAAGTACAAATAATTAACATTCAGTTTTAAAATAATAAAATTTAGAAAATACTTTTTAGAGTAGTGGTTCTCAATTTTTGATGAGTGAGAAGTAAAGTATAACAAAGAAGGCAAACAGTAAAATTATTTTAAATGTTTTATAGATTGGAGGGTGGGATAGTGGTCACCCATCAACCCAATATAACATTCTTGATAATGGCAATAAGCCGAAACTAGTCGAAAATAAAAAAAAATATTTGTGAAACAAACCAAGTGATTTTAATTATAAAACCTATATATTAATATAATGTTTCACCAAGTGATTAATGAGGAACAAGTATATGATATACCAATATAAAGATTTTTAATGGGTAAAGAATTGATAAATAAATGTTTCACCAAGAGATAGGTGAGAAAATTATTCAAGAATTTTTTTTTTTCATTTCAGTCAAGCATACTCTTTCAATCTAATTGTTAACGTTAATCCTTTGATAACAAACAATGGACAGTGACAGCTGTCCATATTAAAATACATATATGTGCACAATTGCCAATACAGTTCCTCCTACTAATTTTCTAAATATTTGTCTTGCCATATCTTACATACATTCTAATTGAACTGCCCACTTCCACCCTTGAAAGAGCTTTGTACATGGAGGCAGTAAAATTAGTTTATTCATAAACTATGATCAAGAGAATTTTAAAAAATGTTACAGATAGAAAATAAACTTAAAATTCATAATATTTAAAGTATTGTGGGAATAGTTATTAAAACTAACATTTGTTATAAGATTTATGGGGTATTTTAAACCATTGAAAAGTTGTTTACAATGATATTTTACTTTCCGCATTTGGGGATTTATACAAACAAGTCTGGTTTAAAACTTTTAAAATAATATTTTATGTTGTTGTTCAAATTACACTGCAGCACATTCAAACTAATAATACAAAGCATTTACAAATTTACACGCGATTTAAACATAAAATATGCAATAAAATATAACAGGACGCCAAATAGAAACAACTCGCACACACACATACATGCACACGTACAAATCAAAGCCGTTTGCCAAGTTTCGCGAACGTAACCTCAAAAACTTTCGCCCGTTAAAAACTCGAGCAATCCAGCCGACCGAGCGCCTCCCATGGCTTTAAAATCGCCGGAAACACCGATGCGAAAGAAAACACATACCTTTTTTGAAATTCCGAGCCAATTAACCACGATATCGGCAAAAAACAGGCGGCGAAAAACTGTTGCCGATACGACACACCGACAACTGTCAATTACACGCATTTTAGGAAACGGGCGCGCTGCTGTGCGATCAAACGCGTTTAAAATTAAGGACAAAGGCATTGTCGTTTATTAAAATAATGTGGAAATCGGCCTGGAACTGCTCTAAATTGCCGCAAATTAATGTTATCCGAGAAAATGCGCGAATGACCGTAACGTAGACAACCCAATGTGCGCGCGTGACCGATGGAAAAGTACTGGAAATAATTATGTTATTAAGAAGTATTAATTTAAATTAATTTAAAAAAAACATGTGGAAATGATCTAAAGAATTGTATATATGTTTAATTCGTTATTTTCCTAATGCGTTAGTTTAATAAAACATAAGTAAATTGTACCAACTTGATTAAATTTAATAAAAATGCAAATGCACATAATACAATTTAATTATTTATTATTAGGAACAATTTAAATGGTTATTTCGTTACTATATTTTTTGTCGGGTTAATAATATAGACTTTGGTCAGAAAAAAAACCCTAATTGAAATTTTACAACTACGAAGTTTTTCTCATCCATTAGTGAAACAATTTAACTTAAATTTTACACATTTAAATTGAAATGGTACCACCAAAACCAATTAACGAATATTTTAAGGCTAATTATTCTTTAATATAAATACAGATGGATGTGATCTTTTGAGGTAATAATTTTAATCAGATTTAATTAACATTAAAACAATAGCACGCAACCTTAAAACTCATTGTTTTAGTATGTTAGATGCTTGAAGACAACTTTCTGATACATCTTTATCAAATGATACATAAAACTTACTTTGTTAATATTGTAAGGCTGAAACTGTAGTTACGAAATAAATTCCGTGTACGATATTAACAAAGTAAGTTTTAGATAAATAAAATTTGATAAAGTTCCTGATTCATTGTATTAGATTTACGAAATGTTTTCGTGTTTTTCTAATTAATAGTTAATTTTCTACAACGTGCAGAACTTTAATACATTTTTATTCTTAAAACACTTCATGAAGATAGGCAATCTAAAAACGTAAGTATGTTTCAAGATGTTATAATGTGGTTTATTAAAAAATCTTACTAAAATTAAAAATATATATTAATAAACAGTAACAGACTAAAACATTAATTTTCTTATCACAGAAATATTATTCATTTAAAATGATTCAAAGTAGACCATGATTAGAGCAACATGATTTGTAAGATTGGTAAGACTGACTTTTAAAAATATGGCAGTTCGTTTGAGGTTATGTAGATATTTTAACTTTAATTTATCATTATAAATTAGTGTATTGTGTTTGGTCAAAAGGGTCTTGTAACTTGCTATCAAGGTCATAAAATATGCTTAGAGAAGAAGATGTAATACCAGTGTAAAATGAAGTATAAAAGCAAGTAGCATAAGCTGCAAATCAGGTAGTGGCCGTCCAAAAAAAGTGAACAACAGAAATAGTCCATGATGTGCAACGAATAATGAAAGGTTCCCTAAGATAATCTGTCTGTTGACTTACACAAAAACAGAGATGTTATACGGTACTTATAAAACTAAGGTAACTACAGTTCAACGAATATTACCACCAGATTTTCGTAAACGAATCAAGGGTGAATCATAAATTGTTTTGTTTACTCTTTCAGGATATTATATAAACTGTAATATAGTTGTAAATTAAATATTGATTTACAGGTGTAGTATTAATAAAAATAAAAGTAATAATTAGAATGAATTATTTTGAGCGTTTCTGCAATGCAGTTTTACATTATTACAATGTAAAAACTACTAACAGTTAAGACGCCGTCAGGTATTGAATTATTATTTGTCATAATGACGGACTAATGTCAAATGTATCTAACAAAAAGTGACAAAAGTAGCATATCTGCTACAATATATTCCAAAGAAGTCAGAAGCTGTCAGCATGTCTTACTGCTCAGTGGGTGGATGTGGGTCTGAGTGGAAGAACACTGGAAATCAGTGAACTCCGCCTGTGATTCTTGCTATCTAAATTTGTGTACGTGTTTTATCAATTATTTTGAAAATGTATTATAAGCAAGAAGAACGAAGTTATAAAGAATAAAGAATCACATAACTGTTAGTTGTCGTTACATATCAGAAATGACATCAAAATAATGAATTCTAATTACTACTTTTATTGGAATATAGTTGTTATATGCAGAGAATCCCCAAGAGAGAACTCAAAGGTAAGTGATATTATGTTACGTAAATACTTTATTGTTCTAATATTTTTTTTAAATACAGTTAATGCAAATCATGAAATTACTTACATATAATTCAATATTTGTAATGGTATTAGCCAGGGAAGTCGTTGTTTCAATAAATGATTTGTTATAGTCTTTATAATAAACATTCTTGTAGATTTACAAAAAAGATTTCGTGTTTTTAAATGATTTAATGTTGCAATCATTTCTTTTGACTTAAAAGGATCTCTTGGTGACAATGATGTCTTAAACAGATATTTTTAGAATAATAACACTATTGAACAAACAAGTCGTGAAACAATAAGGTTCTTGTTTAGCATCATTATTGTTATTTTTTTTTCCTTATAAAGCACAATTTATAGGAATGCATTTCGTAAGATGTAAGTTCTTACATCTTAAATCTGGTAAGGTGTAAGTTCTTACATCTTACATCTGTAAGTTCTTACAGATGCAATTACCAATGTGTCAAATTCAATATCTTTTTAAAAATGAATTAATAATATGATACAATTTTTTTTTTTTAAATTTTATCTTAGTTTTCAGCTTTTCCCTAAATTTTCTATGTTGTTTATGTTGATAATTACACAGGAAATAATGGTAACACTTTCTTTCACAAAATATTTTTTTTTATTCGCTATATGTATACATTTCGAGTGCAATTCCTGTGTAATTATCAAATCTATCTTCACGTAACTCTCAAAAACCACGTTTCTATTTGTTTATGTTGAATAATTGAATTGAGTAATATGTAAATGTTTATAGTCTGTTTTTTAAGAAGAGAGATAAAATTCAAAAAGTCCCGCTAAAATAAATGCCTGTAATTGGTTCTTTGCCGGCCGTGTTCACACAGTGCAAAATTAGTAGTTATAACGCCGACATATTTTTTAAACAGCTGTTTTTCAGTTTATCGATATATTTAATTTTTACTAAATTTCAGTTGTATAACTATATAATAAATAAACAAGGCTATAACTTGCATAAAAATAATCTAGTGCATTTATGTATAATAATCATCGTAGACATCAAATTTAAAATTGCCGCTAAAGAAAATGTGGCCATTGTAATTGAGGCTTACTCCATTTGGCTCTCTTATTAAAAAAAACAGACAAACAGAACAGTTTAAAATAGCAAGGTTAAGGTGCAATTTTTGAAATCACCGGATATTTAAATGTGAGTGTATCAGTGAAGTGTTTGGTAAGAATAATTCAAAATAAAATTACTGATTGTGGATTATTGTCACATTTTTATGAATTTAAAAACAAAAGTAAACTTTGTTTATATCACATACAACAGAAATGACACTATTATAGTGTATTGTACTTTATTTGTTAACTTATTATAAACAGTTTTACTTTTAATAATTGTTTATAATACGAAAGAGCTAGAATTTACAAAATATAAAAGTAGGGTTATGTTAAGCCACATAAGTAGGCCACACATTTTTGGGGTACATTACTCACCGCACTGAATTAAAACGTTATTAACATCTACAATAGGATACAATTAAGATAGTTTCTTTTTAATTGCCCTTCTTATAATTATCTTATGGTCAACTACTTCAAATATGTTTGCTATGAATTAATATGAGAAAAAAATAAGATTTCTAGAGAACATGGGTAAATTATTAAAGAATATAGAAAGTTTTTATGTAAACACAAGCTATTTTACAAAAGCATATTAAAAAATCTACAAAACATTTCTAGCAAAGTTTACAGCAGTAATAAATAGCAACTAAAACTGTTGGTTCTAGTAGCAGCATTCATATGACATCTTGAGGAAATACCGCCATGAAATAAAAAGTTTCTTAGGCTTGTTTGGATAATAAACATTAGTTCCATCAAGAGTGTAGCTTGGAAAGTATTAATTTTATAAAAGTTTCATTGATAATTAATAACATGAACAAAAAACATATTTCTGTAATAAATTGTTTCGACTTTTTATAGAAAATTTTATTGGAAAACTCAAAATAAGGAATAGAATATTGTTAAACTCAGAATCTTTACATGGATAAAAAAGACTGTGATATATATTCCATAAGGCATTTTTTAAGTACCTGTTACTTTTGATAAGCAGAATGCACACCTATTTTAAACTACTTGAATTTTACTAATAGCTGAAATACTAGGTGACATAACTTATACTCCTTGCATTAAAACATTTATATATTGTTTATATTCTCAAATTTTGCAGCCTTCCTATTCCAAAACAGAAATTCAAAATTAAAAAAAAAAACATACCAAGATACGCTATTTTTATTCATGTTTTTTTTTTAAATGAAAATCCGCTTAAATATAGAAAAAGCTTAAAATTGATACACATTTTACGCGTTAAAATATACGATTACATTATGCTAACCGTGTAATTGATTGTGAGGGTTATATTATTGAATTTTATATTTTTAGCTAATGACGGAGTAATAATTATAGTGCACATGAGTTTAAACGAGTTCAATTAAAGAAGTTATAAATAATACCGTAAGTTATGCTACTGGATTAAAGATGCGATTCAGGTTTTTAATAAATTTACAAAAATTGAGATGGCATTCAGCCAATCTTAAAGTTGTCTAACTCTAAACATGTTATACCGAATGTACTTCCGCGAATTCATTAGTGTGTTGCTATATAGCAAATACAGTTTCAAACATGTCGGTCTTAAATTAATGATATACAGTATACTCATCATAAACAAAATATTTTATTTCCAACGAAAACGTTTTGAATTTTAATATTCTTCAGGAATAATTTTTATTGTGGAATCAAAAAAACTGTAAATCCAAAGACGCCATTTCTAGATAAAACATATATATCAAAGGGGTGGATTAACACTTTTTTGGTTATTAAAGGGTAAATGAAAATAATTTTGACGTTTTTATACCACTATTTATTGTATAATATACACAACCAAAGTTTACAATATATTATCAATTTTTAACACAATTATAGTTTCGACCTTTGTAGGTCATTATCAAGTGTTGAATAATGAAAATTATTTTCATTAACCCTTTTAAAATGAACTACCACATAGTAATTTGTCGCTACCATAATTTTCACATGTTTGGTTAATTATGAAACCAAAACAATTGTTTAATTTAAAAATCCGTTCCTTGTGATATTTGAAATGCGTTGAATTATGATGACATTATAACATTTAAGTGTCTTAAGTTTCCTTTTGTGCATTTCTGTTTCATTTTTAGGGTTCAGAATAAAAGGGTTTCAATTTTGCTCCACGAAAATTAGCAATTATTCTAATTATTTTATTAAAATTAAATTATTTTATTGTTTTAAACATGGATTTCTTTGTTAGCTGGCTGTCATTAATGTTTTCCGCGAATTACTATTTTAAATGTACTATTTATGATATCTGCAGGTCTTGCCAAATGAATGCGGGAGTAAACCAGGCAATAAATACTGAGAGTATTTTCATTTTAAATCATTTTATTTCTTTTTACAGCTGAAAATCTTTAATACTGCAAAGATCTATAAAAACTCGTTCTGAAGACTTATAATATTGGTTTGAGTCTTAAGTCATTTCAATTCCGACCAATAGATGTCTACACTTGTATTTTTAACCAACTATCTTCAGGCAAATCATCTAACCTAAATACTATTTGACAGAAGACACTTCAATTGTCATTTAAAAAAGTATAAGTAAGTATAATCGATTCAACTGTCGTTGCAAAGGAGTAATCGAAAACAAAACGACTTCAGAAAAGGGAAAAAAGCAACTCAAGCCTATAAAAAAAATTATGTGCCAGATTCGGTTTGCCAAATTCCGTTCCTGTAATTTCAAGACCAAAAATCAGACGAAGACGATAAAATAAAAGCATTTTGCATAAGCTGGGATGCACACTGCGTTCAACAAGGTTTTATAGGCCTTTTTCATTTTTACAATTCTGGTATCTTGCCTGCGGATTTGTTTGTTTGATGTTTGGCGCCCGTGCATTAAATGTCATTGCGGTATTTCGTGCTTTATATTCAATTTTGCGTTTTACTGAGCTCCATAACAATTTTTTATTGAAACATATTTTCGAACGGGAACAGAAGGAAATTCCTATCAACAATGAAAATTTAAAAAAATCCTTTCTCTAAATTCTCTCAAGTCTTGCCACTGGTAAGTACCAACCTTAAATGTTTTCTTAATGAGAGGGAAATTCAAACGCCTATCAAACATTGTTGAACACACGGTATTAGTAGTAAACTCAATATTTGGGTTCCACGTGAACTCAAAGAAATTCATTTAACAAAATACATTGAAAAACAATGAAAACGATCCATTTCTCAAACGCATTGCCACTGGCGATGAGAAATTGATAGTTTTCGACGGCGCAAGCCCGGTGAACAAGCTGCAACCACTTCGATAGCAAATAATATCCACCAAAAGAAGGTTATGCTCTCAATTTGGTGGGATTACAAAGGCGTCGTGTATTTTGAGCTGCTGGGATTTGATGGACCATCCCCACCAGACCTTGCTTCGTCCGACTATTTGTTTCGATCTTTGCAAAACTCTTCCAATGGTAAAAAATTCAATTTAAACAATAGTGCCAAACAGCACTTCGTTTTTTTTTGTGCAGAAGGCGCAGAGGTTTTTTGAGCGTGGCATCATGATGTTACCCGAAAAATGGCAAACGGTCATGGAAAAGATGGTCAATACATAAGAAAATAAAATTATTATTTTCTACAAAAATTCACATTTGATGATTATAGTAAAAAACCTAAATAACTTAAGACTCGGCCCAATATCACACAAGGAAAATTATTGAACGCATTATATTATTATATTTCATATTAATAGATATTAAATTTTTACCAAAATCTGACATGCCATCGTAAAGTTTGACATTTTTGACATTATACGTACTCACAACGTTTTGACATGCACTGTGTGGTTTACATTAAGTTGAAAATTTCACCACGGTTAAAAGGCGAAAAGTTTCGAGCTTATTATGACTTTAGACGTCTAATTCAAGAATCAAATCAATCAACCGAATTCAATTTTTGGTGATGAAGCGCCATCCACAACCACTGTAAATCTCTGGTACACTGAATTCAAAGGTAGACGTAGTTGGCTCACAGACGAAGTTAAAGAAGGTCGTCCAAAATTGGTCGTGGTGCCCGAAAACATCGATCCTGGGCGAAAACTAATTGAAGAAGATCATCATGATACATCTCAGTAAATCGAGAGATGTTTAAGTATTACTATGACCAACATACATACAATTTTGCATAAACATTTGGGTGTTCGGAAGTGGTGTACGCGTTGGATTCCACATTTGTTGACAAATGCTCAAAAAAATGTTCGTTGGTGCCGTAAAATGATTTCAAAATACAACTGTGATGCACCCAAAGCCCTATAGAGCATCGTCATAGGTGACAAGTCGTGGATTTATGCGTATGAGCCAGAAAGCAAAGGCCAATCGGTAGTTCAAAGAAAAGCCAACAGAAGTTGTTCGTTCTCGAAGCGTTAAGAAGCAAATGGTGGCGTTTTCCTTCACGAAAACCGGCAAAAATCAAAAGACGGTTTATTCAGCGTAGTATGCAACCATTTGTTTGCTTGTAGTTTTCGGTAAATTGAGAGAAACCAACCCAAAACGACGAATCATCTTGTATCACGACAATGCGAGCTCACACACATCACATGCAACAAACGAGTATTTGGACACATAAAAGATCGAATTGATGGGTCATCCGCCTTACAGCCCCAATGACTTTTTCTTTTTCCCAGTATATAAAGATAGATTGTGTGGGGAACGATATTAATCACCCCAAAAAGCGGCCGACGTCTTCAAAACGCATGTTTTAGAGCTACCATCTACTGCCTGGACAAAGTGCTTTGAAGGAAGGGCTCAATCGCATGCAAAAGTGTATGATTATTTTGAAAAGCAATCAAAATATTTTTGATAAAATTCATTTGTTTATTGTTTGTATTCTCAATAGATAAGTAGCAACCCTCATATCAGACAAAAACATAAATTATAAATCCCTTTTAGTTAACAAATGTTGTTGCATTGTGCAATACTCTTAAAAAATCAAGTCATAATTTGTTTTAACGATGTTGATCCTTCAGTTGTTTTTTGACACTGCTTTAATAATTCTAAAAGAGAGATTTTGTATCTAAGAAAAAAACTAGTTTTAAGAAGATATATGATTTATTTACGTCAGATGTGTTTTAAGACGTAAGTATCTAAATACTCAAATTTAAGTTGAAATGTTATAATACAACAAGAAACAGTTTTTGGTTTCAAGCAAAGCTGAAAACATAACCTTCATAACTCATGAGAATATATCAAGTCATTACATACACAATGACGGAAAGATTGAAACCATTAATTAAAAGAAAGCTTGTATTATATTAGAATGTTGATTAAAACTCTTTGTTTTGTTTCACTTGTTTTTATTTAATAAATTCAATCAACATTCTAATTAATACAAAAATGTTTCACCAGGGATTAAGTGAGAAATTAACTCATCGTAAGAGAGCTTGTGTTAATAAAGGCTGTGTTGTAACTATCTCCGAATTCTAAAAAAAAATAAACTAGAAGACAATCATAAACTTATAGTACAACCTGAAATGTGAAAAGATCTCTGCTAACTTCCTATACAAAGCTAATCTTAGGAATTTGACACTAGTAACAACACCCTCTATGAAGCTTGTTTTAAACCTATTCCACTTAACGCATCTTCAACATGAAGATGATGAAGAGAACGGAGGAACATCCTCTTTTCAACTAAAAATTTGAGTATATTTACATATTTTATATTATAAACTTTGTGTAATTTTGGTAAAAAGGAGTACAAGGATGTTAATATATAAATAAATACTTATTTGTTTCATTCATTAACAAACAGATTTTATTAAGTTATGGCAACGGTTTCGTACATAGATCTTCTCTACTAACAAACAATTGTGCATTTGGGATTTGCTTTTATGGAACACTAAAATATAGGTGGTCAACGTATCATCTCATCTTTAGCACAAGTAAATCTGACAAGTTCGCGTTAAGCTTGACAAAATGTGTCTAAAATTCAGTTGTAGAAATCGAAAACTAAATCTAATACTTTAAATTGCTTTAACCTTTAAAAAAATATTAGTTATTAACCTAAACTCATCTCAATTTACATTGCTCTGCTCTTTTTGTATACAGCGAAGCAATTCAACTATTCACGCAAATTGCATCTAATATATTTTATCCGACGTTCATAAAAACAATTACTCTCTAAATCAATTAATTCTTGAATTCCTATATTAAAAATTATTTGATCTTTGTATACATTACTCTTTCCTCTACCGATCTAAAGTACATCAGTCCGAAATTAAAAATTCAGGGTGAGTATTATCAGGACAATGTGTGTGACGGTATGAAGATTGGACATTATACGAGAATGTCATTATTAAGAGCGTTCAGCAAAAAATCGATGACGAAATTGCAGTAGATATCTTGAGTCATGTCTGCAGTAGTATTATACGCGTGAAATGATCGTTGCGGTAAAACAGTGACATCTAATATATCAACATGACACCCAGTACTGACTATATCTTTCATACGTCACTTCGTCGTCAATTTTTCTCTTTTCTCGTTTAAACGTTTCTTTGGATTTTAAATGGATAATGACTAAAGGCTAATGTAGAAATAGCAGGGTGTGTCATCAGTACAAGGTTAAAGTACAAATTAAATATTGCTACTAAAAATGGCGGTATTGCCAATCTTAGCTTAGACAAAATGCCGCCTTATGTCAGATTTGCATCGCTTTAGACCAGGGGTCTCCAAACAACGGCCCGCGTGCCAAATCCGGCCCACCAGTGTCATTAATCAGGCGCGCCACACCGAATTTAGCAAGCGTATGCTCGCTTAGAGCGCATACTGGGCTAGTCTAGAAATTATAGATAATGGTAGAAAAATTAAAACGGTTTTGGCCTTTGGAACTTACTGGAGTAAACAGTATGGCCCTAAGGCTGGAAAGTTTGGAGACCTTTAAGGTCGTCGTCTTGCTTAAAATAAGGATAAATTTGACAATTAAAACATAACTAGCCGCTCGTATAATAGTATATCCTTGTTTGTCTATACGGTATGTATGAAGGTTATGTTCTGGAGCTTGAGTGTGCAAAATCGGCATGTAATTAAGCTCTGCTTATAAACAAGATGCCATTGGTGTGGTATAATAATTTAAGTCGAACTTGGATCCTAAGACACAACTCAAGATCTTAGGACATACTGGAGAAACCCGGCGCTGGAGATAGTTTGTAATAACGGGGTACTTGAGTGTTCAGCACAAATCAACGATTAGATCGGCGCTGTAAATCTAACGTTTACGTATTAGATGTTGCAGTTTATAACCACAACCAGCATTTAATCTTAGGTCAGACGCGACTCGAGAAGTCTAATGCCAAATTCGTCATCGATTTTTGTTGAACGCTCTATATAAAATTTATAATTCAATAATAAGGTAATGAGACTGTTAGATTTTCGAATTTGGTTTATTTTAAATACTACATATGCTTTTCCACACTGCCTCGTTATCTTAATATTGATATGGATTTTCAACGCCTAAGTGCCTCAACAATCAGTCAACTTTACAATTGTTCTTTACAACATTTAATAATTAGCTTTAAAACATCGACACACCTTTTAAATAGTATTAAAATTTATAATAACATCCTTAAATTTCTGATTCTCCCAGGTTCCACAACAAAATGTAAGTCCCAATATAAATATTATAACACAATAAAATACCAATTACAAGTAGTTGTAATAACAAAATAAATCAACTTTAATTCAAAACCATGTATTAATTGACTACTTAACCCATGATGTAATTTTAAATTGATTTAAACATTTGGTAGATTCACTTGTTTATTTTTCTCCTACTAGTTTCGTCTTTTGTTATTCCCAAGTAAAAAAATAAATATGTAAAACACCAAGTCTTTTAATAAATACTTTATGAAATTCATAGGTTAATTAGAGGAGGACTAAAGATCGAAACTAGTCGAAGAACTATAAAAATTGTAAAACAACAAGTGTCAGAATTTAATTAATTGAAATTCATAGATTTTAAAATGCGAAATTTATATAATCGAAATTAAAAAACAAAAGATAAGAACTACATTTATTGCTATTACTTAAATTCCACTTGAAGTGTATAACTCGAATAAAGCAAATATTACTGTAAGCTATGATTTTAACAGGTGTAAGGTAGTCGTTTGAGCATTTTGACTCCTCTTGGCTTTTACAGGTTGAAAATAATGTGTTCGTCTATTTTGAGTGCGCGCGGAAAAGGGACTACAAAGGAGTATCAAACTTTTAGCTGCAGGCAGCTAAGCCGCCCTTTAAAATCTCGAAGTGTAAAGCTTTCCGAGATCACTTGGAATTGCAAATGAGCTGCTCTTAACCAGGTGGCTCACTTTGATGTGGATAATCAGCCACTCGGATATGCCGAGTGCATCTGAGAAAAAAGGGTAATAGACGTTTAACGTAAACGAAAGACAGAGAGAACGCGTATATTGTGTTGAGTATTAAAAGTTTCTCGGTAAAATAAGCAAATCATAAATATTATAATCAATAATTAACACTGATAATAATAATAAGGTTAATCAAAGAGACATGATTATAATTAAATACTCCAGCTGCTGTATGACTCATTAAATTTTATGATAATGAAAATATTAATTAAAGAAAAATGTTCAAATTGGAAGAAGTAATAATAAAACACTTGTTGTGTTCCATTATATATGTTATCAGATAAACTGAAACGTGTTTCAAGAGAGTAGCACAGAAAGTATTCAGTAAAGAAAAAATATTTACGAAGAAGGGGTTAAATTAGAAACGGTTGTTCTATAATATTCAGTGTCCATCTGAAAGAAAGGGGATGATGGATTTTAATGAAAGTTTTAAATAAAAGAAACGAAGCTGACAAAGGAGAATTAAATTATCAAATATAATATGCACTGTGGCAATGGCATTAGATATCACCTAGATTTCAATATTATTATAGCATTTTGAGTTAAGAGCAATTGGACTTCCCTCGATTAACGATTAGCAACAATTCGTTTATATGACTGAATAACTCTAATAATAAAGTAATAACGTACTGATGAGGTAAATAAAATAGTGGAGACGAACAGAAATGAGAAGTGTTGCTTTATACTAAATATACTGGAGTTCAGAAGTAATGCAACGCCCCTTAGATGTGGTATAATCCAGCAACAAATACGCACATTTTATTTACCTTAGAAAGAAAACAAGCGATAACGTTTTTACTGCTTTGTTTCAATTTTTTGTGTACCTATCCGAAAAATAAAGCAAATTTAATAGTGTTAATAACCAATCACCTGTTCTACTCTGATCATTTCTAAGCTCTTAAGTATATTGAAAAACCTTGCTAAAATATTGTTGGTATAAAAGAGACGGGCTTCAGTTTGAGGGAAATAGCCCGAAGACTCGAAATTACACCCTCAACTGCAATGCGAGTATGGAGAAGATGGTCTGAAGAAAATGACTATCAGCGATAGAGACGTTCTGGTAGACCTAGGATTATACAGGGTGGTCAAGAACGGTATCTAAGACTGCTTGCGATATGTAATCGTCACGACAAGTTGCGGCAAGTTCGAGATGCCTTTGTTGCAGCAACAGGACGTTTGGTTTCTAGGCAAACAGTTAATGGAAGAATGTATGCGTTCCGTCCGTTTTGGGTGCTACCGACGACTCCACTGCACAAAACTCGTCGCTTGGAATGGTGTCAACCAGAGTCAACTGGGATGTAGGGTGGAACTTCATTTGCTTTAGTGATGAGTCCAAATTCTGCTTAGGACCCATGATGGATGTAGATGTGTCCGTCGATTTCGCAGTGAAAGGCAAAATGTAAAGCTTGCCTAAGAACGCCACACAGTCAATACCCCTGGCATCATAGTATGGGTCGCTATATGTCTTGGAAGTAGCCCCCCTGGTCTTCATTAGGGGTAGTCTAACAACCCAACGGTACATCACTGAAGTTCTACAACCTGTTGCAATACTATACATTGAGACTATCCCAAACGCCATTCCTCAGCAAGACAATGCCAGGCCGCATACGGCCCCAAAACAGACCATTGACTTTATACAAAAATCTGGCGTAGAGCTTTTAGATTGGCCTGCAAGATCTCCTGATATGTCGCCAATGGAACATGTATGGGATAGCATTGGAACAACACTACAGCGATTGCCACAACCACCAAGGACTTTGGACCAATTGCGCATCTGCGTTCAACAATTAGAATTAAAATTTTTGTCTGTATTTGTGTATTTTGTGTTCAACCTGCACCAAATTGCAATCATTTGTTCTGACACGAAAACTGAACGTAATTTTAATACAAAAGCATCTGGATGTTGCATTACTTTTGAGCTCTAGTGTAAATATCATCATTATTGGATTGATGAGGCTAAACTCCATTATTTGTCAAAGTGACATAATTTACTAAATGCCCCCCTTTATTAGAAGAAATTAGGTTTATTTTGCCTGAAAATATGTATCCGAAGCTGAGTTCGTGCATGATGAAACAGCGAAGGAAAGGACCTACAGGTTAGAGTGGAAGAACATTCTTCAAGAGTGAACTCCGCCTTTCAGCTTGCTGTCGAAATTGTTCATATATTTTTGTTTCATCTTTCTTGAATTGTATTTGTAAAGCAAGTTTGATAAAGTACTTATAAATATATATATGCATCGCTTATCTGTCTAATGAAGCGAAGGTGTGGTAAAACAATTGTAACAGTGTCTGTATAATTAAAGCTAAATTCTTAAAACATCAGTGTTTTATTAAAATCATCATTAAAGAAAATCGTTTGATCATTTTTATATTCGTAAATAATATTCGGCACGATTTTCCAATGATTTTATTGAGCTGTTCTCTATGATTGTTCCACCACACTATGGCTTCTTCAGGTGAACGAAACGACAGTATGAAGATTCTTTGAGGTGCAACTTTTTCTAACGCCAAGATCTTGCTACTATTCAACAAATGTAGATTGTACCCAAACATCTCTTTGTATTAATTATATTTTCAGTGTGTTTTATTTTTTACGTTTTTCTCATATGGTTTAACAACATTTGCTTAAATGTTGCATAATCCACTTCCTAATAGATGAGATATTAAGACGTAACATTTTTTTCTTAATTTGTATATATCTACGTCCATTTCATACGTTTATATGCCAAAACCAAATATTTCCCATCATATTTAAAAGTTTTTGGACACACTCTTCCTTTTTATTAAGTTGAAACTTTATTATTCTTCCGAAAGCTTTCTTTGTTTCATTGATTCGGCAGCCTGAAAATACCAAAAAAAAAAACTGGTCCAGGCAGTTTGACCATCAAAATGTAATGTAATGTGTCTTTATCCTCTTCAAATTAAAGTTAAGTTTCTACTGTGTGTTCCCAGACTTTAACTCTAGAATTTTCTTTTGGGGAGAGCGCCACTTGAAACGATCGAATCCCCCAAAATCTTAACGATCATTTCGCTCGAGTTTCCGACCAGAAAAGACCGATGGACTCGTCGGACTAGTCTCAACAGCTATCTCGAAGGAGTGGTTTTAATCAGTGAGAGTTCGATCCTACCCTATTACAAGGGTGTCCATTATCGATTAACCTCAATTATAATTATACAATTTAATAAACTGTTAACATCACACATAAGAAGAGCAAAAGCAAAAGACGAAGTTGCATTACATTATCACATATGTGAAATGCTGGTTGCGGTTTAACAGTGTAGCAAAATGATTCTAGCTCAGACATGCCTTTGAATTTTCAACATCGTCTTTGATAGTTATTGAACGCTTGATGAATAATATCATAGTATTCCGTTTTAACCAACCTTTAATAATTTTGAATATCTTTAATTTTTGATCACAATAAAAACAAATAGTTGACATAAGAAAAATAGAGTATCAATTTGTGTTCCTGTCAGAATCTTTGGTTAGAGTAAAGGATGATCATATTTATTTATTAAAATATTGCATTATATTTCAAAAAGTTAAAAATTATAACAAATATTAAATTTGATAAGAATGTTGTAATTGGTTCTTGAGTTACGTGAGGATTTGATTAATAAACACTAACACTTTCTTACCAGTCTCTAGTTTATGATAATGAGTATGAAGAACTCAAAATGTGTTCTTTACAATATAAAAAATAATTGCAGCGAAAGTATTAGCGTTTTTATTTTGAATTTATTCCATGTGAATCTTTTATAACTCGGAAATCCATTCATTCAAAAAACAAAATTGGTAACAAAATTAAAAGTTAATGTAATATTATTTTTTGAACTCGGACATCCATTCATTCAAAAAACAACTTTGGTTACTAAAGTTACATACCTTATCAGCAAATTTTGGAATTGTATCTATTAATGATTAAACCACTGTACTGTTGAGTAAAAACTTCATAATGCAGTTTTCGAACTTTTCGAAGTAATATAAAATGATGAGCGCAAAATGCATATGCAACCAAACATACTTGAATGATTTTATTTTAAAGTTTAATTTTTCTTCAATGTGTTTATTTAAACTCTAAATGCGCATTTCGAACACAATGTTTTCATTATCATACTCTTCACGTACTCGAACATTCTCACAGAATAAAGTTTAAATTCATATAATTCGTCTATAATGTAATGCCTGTTATTAGAAAGTAAAAAATGTCAGTAATTAAAAATAAAATTGTGGAATTCTGTCTATTAATGATTAAGCCACTGTGCTATGTTGTAAAATGTTAATAATGTAATCTTATGGTCCTCGAAATAACACAACATGATGAGTTTAAAAAAATCCCACCAATGCAAAAATATGTGTATGCAACCAAATATACTAGAATGCTTTGATTTTCAGTAGATTTTAATTGTTATTGGAAATGAAAAAAAATAATCCGCCATATATTTATGCAAATAAATAACACAAATTCAATCAACTTATCTAATCTAGGTAACAACAATTATAGCACGCCATAAAAGTTTGCTAGTATTGGCTGTTAATTGTCAAAGGGTGATTTCATACCTTAATGTAAGATTTTTTTAAATAAAACTCGAGACACTCAAAGAAATTTGTTGCGAAAGCTAACCAAACTTTTTGAAAGTTTCGAAACCTTTAACTGTCAAAAAAAAAAATAACAAAAAACGTAGCCACCTTATCCAAAATAATTGTTAATATGGAAACATCAGTTTTTCGGAGAGAATTCTTTTATAAAATGTTTTTTTAATTATCGTTTTTGTGATATTTCCTGATTTTTATGGAAGGAGAATGGTGATAAAGTTCAGGAAGGAAAAATCTCTTTTAATTAATGTACTTAAACAACAGACTGGTAGTTTTGTTGATGTATCAGATATAGCAATGAAGGGAAAAAGAAATAAGAAGAAACCATTACGAAACTGAAGGCAGAATTAGAACAAAATGCAGAGGCATTAATAGAGATGTCAATTCGCTTCAGCAATATCCAAGAAAAGGCGAAGAAAAAAATATCGGAACAAGAACTTCTACTTGACAAGAAGAAAGAGAACAATAACAGGTCTAAAACAGATTAATGTCGGAATTAGGAACTGCAGGAAAAATCCTGAACATACAAGGTCATCATTGTGAAGTCATGAAGGTAACGAGAAATAAACTATCTACATGCTATTAACTAACTCGCGAATTTACTACAGTTAATTTAAAAAAAAATTGTAAAAGATTGTATTTAAACGTAAATAGGAGTGACGCCTCCCACCACGATGACCGCATACACGACCTGCTTAAACACGAACCTTTGCCAAGCTATTGTAATGTAGGCGCTTGCAAATATTTACGACTTTCTCTTATCGCAAAAATTACACTAGTAATTATTATTACAATTACATTTATTGAGGTGTTTTTAATTAAATGTGTTAGTAGATAACATCGAAATTATATAGGAATACTATTTATATTTTTAGAAACCACCAAAAGCTCGCGTATGTTTTTTTAATCATTTCCAGAATCAGTAATTTATTAACTCTCACCTGTGAGGAAAGTATTAATTATTATCAAAATCAAATTATTAATTATTATATTTTATAGAGTGAAACAAAATGGTATATTAAAAGAATACTCTACGAAATGGTCTTGCCATCAGAATTGGTTTATTTGTTATAGATTTAATGAAACAAAATGTTATAAAAACTGCATTTTGAGGTAAGTACCTTATGAAACGTAACATAAAATACTAAGGTATTTTCTATTTGTGAAAATTTTAATATACTTTCTTATCTATCATTAATAAGCAAATGGTTGATAATTGACCTTCAAAAGTCGTATGCTTCTAATATACTTATATAAAATACTTTGAATATTACTGAATAAAAGGTTAATTGTAATTAAAATTAAAACAGTGAATTCTAAAATAACGTTGTCATTTTTATTTAATAATTAATACGTACTTATAACATGTCATCATGAGGAAGCCAGTTAATTTAAATTTGCCAATATTTTTATAATGACAATGTGCGAATTTTAATATATATGATATGAAAAAATGATAATTATTTGCTAATGAAGTATTTCATAATTCGAAAACGACTTACTTCGGAATTATTTAAAATAGACTATTATTAATTTCGACATATTTACAAAATTTAATATATCCTAACCTTGAAATATAAGTTATCAATTCGTAGGTCAGTGTTCGAAAGAATTCGATATCGCAAGACAAAATAGAAAGTGAAAAAAAAAACATATACTTATAGTAAAGAATTCGGGATATTTCAACTCTGCAAATTTATTTTTTTAAAGTAATAAAAACTTTTCTTCACATTTTCATTTAAGTTTTTTATAGATCTAAACTTAAATAAAAGTGTGAAGGAAGGTAATTACTATGAAACTATTAATAATGTGTCAGAAATATAATCTGGATGTAATACAAAGTGTGAAAAAGAGTTTTTCAATCAAACTTGTATTAAAAAAGCCAATTATACTAATAAAAAGTCCAATAATATTTTGCAATATAAATATTAAGTGGTTTTAATAATCGCATATATATATAATACTTTAGTATGAACTAAATTATATTATATTCAATTTAAGATACTTTTTCTTACAAATTCAACTTTTGGTTATTTTCATTGTTTTTAATTTCTAGCGTAAATATTACAAAATGCTACTTACTGAGTATATAACATGCACATAATAATACTGACGCCAGAACATAATGTAAAGCATTGGGGGAATAATAATCGCATTTTTTTTTCATACGCGCATTGTAAAACCGGCTTTAACGGCCCTCTTTGTAATTCGCGCCATTTTCGCGTCGGTAAGGTCGGGAATGGCGGGCGCCCTAGGTGCGGACCGCGGCCATGTTGTTTGTCCTCGGCGGAGCCGGCGTTTCCACAAAAGTCACCGCCGCGCTGAAGGCGTCCCAAAAAAAGTGAAACAAAACCACCGGGAAACACCCGAAATTGACCCAAATCCAAATGCTGAAAGTCGCGGCCGAAACGATCGCCTCCCGCGTTTGCGGTCCGCGCCGCTTTTTTTACGTGCGTGATTCCCATACCTCCGGGGTGCGTTCCCGCCGCCGAGGTGCTTACATACCTGGGTTTCCGCTAAAGTTTATAATTCTGCATTAAAAATGGCGGCCCGGCACGAAACCAACGTCAAAACGTGACCGCTAGCTCTCGGGGTCCACAAAGCGACGCGCAAGGGTTTAGCCTCGAACCCAGACGAGGAGGCCGCGGCTCCTAGAGCGAGACGGCGCTAGTCTGCGTTTTTGTTTTTATTATCGCCCGCGCGCCGGGTTTTAATAATAACACCAGTCTGATAATAACAATAATCAACTTGTACGTACCAAAAACCGTCTAACTCCACACTGTATACTCAATGCACAAACACAACAAACATATTTATTTAAAAACGGCTCCAACAGATTCCCCTTTCGTTCGATCTCCAACAAAACACAAAACTTAAATATAAATCAAACAACCGCGCGGTAAAGATTGTTTAAAACGAAAAAATAAACAAACAAAAAACTTAACGTGGGTTTTGGAATTTTGCGGATTTGATGTAGTACCGACTCCCGCGGCTGCAATGCAACGTGCACTCTGCAGTATCGGTTGTTTTGCAAGCCGTCTGTCTGGCCGGCGCGACCGACGCTTGCATTCACCGGCGCGGACATTCTGCGCATGCTCCGCTCGTACCATTCTCTCTCGCACTCGCGGTGCGCATATCACGCGCTCTCTTTTCATTCCTGGCGTTCTTTGTACGGTTCGCGGTTTTAACGACCTCTCGTCGTGCCCTCTCGCACGCAGCGACGTGAGAGCACAACGTCCCCACCGTCTGCGCCGTTTCCTCCGCAAGCATCTGGGCGCGCGGTTTTTTCGCATGTTTTTTTTTGCTTTCGCGCGCGAACACTCTGTATATTCATGGGCACACCCTGTACGCCTGTATTGGTTTCTAATGGGAAAATCCTACGTATCCAATTTCACTAGAAGTGCATTTTGCAATGGTACCTATCCGTCCTAAATATGGCATTGTCTACAATATAGTGGTAGTTGTCGTAGCAACAGGGAATAAACAAGTATGCTTTCGAAAGTTTTTTCAAGAAAATTCCTCTGGAATTTAAAGTTTGTCCGCACGAGAATTATGTCTTTAAATCATAAATCCTAATATAGTTGTTATGATATAATTAACAAGTCGATACGAGAAAGTTTTCTTTATTAACACTAAACTCACATTTTATAAATCCTAAATAATAGTAGCTTTGGCGTTTTAACCGGCGTTTGTTTTTATGATACTACTATTGAATACTTTTAATGCTCAAGCCGATATTTATATTTGATATAGAGGTAGGTCATAGACGAATTAAATACCAAACTTCATATTTTGGAATTAATAGTTTATTTTTTATTTTTCAGAGTTATACAGAGTGACTGGCGAAAAACCTTTGGTGCTGTATCTCGCTTATTTTTGATCCGATTTGAATAAATAAAACATCAAATTAAATGATTTTTAAAAGACATTAATATGAACTGTACTGATATTTTTTCTTGCATCCAGTTTTTGACAAAAGACGATCAACTTTTTTTTATTCAAATTGCACTGTATATATATTTTGTACTGATCCGCAAGGAGATTTTTTTCTGAATCTAAATTTGTAAACGATTTTATCCATTCATCAAACCAAAGTCGAGAAATTGAGGATTAAAAAAAAAAATTAAAAATCAAATACCCATAGTAAACAATATACAGAGCCTATTCCAAATGTCAAAAGTGACAGTGTCAATCATTGGTACAATACTGCAATGATTTTTAATAATTTCATAATAAAAATGTTGCAAGATTTCAAAAACTGAAAAACGATTTCTGTAGAAGCACAAAATTCTAGTACAGTGTTTGAAATATTGCAACATTTTAATTATGAAATAATTAAAAATCGTTGCAGTATTGTATCAATGGCTGTCACTGTCACTTTTGACATTTAAAATAAGGACTGTATATTGTTTACAATGGATACTTGACTTTTTATTTATTTTTTTAATCCTCAATTTCTCGACTTAAGTTTGATGTATGGATAAATTTGTCTACAATTTTATATTCAGAAAAAAAATCTCCTTGCGAATCAATAAATATATATATACAGTGCAATTTAAAAAAAAATGTTGATCGTATTTTGTCAAAAACTGGGTGCGAGAAAAAATAACAGTTCAGATCCTATTAAAGTCTTTTAAAAATGGTTTAATTTGATGTTTTATTTATTAAAATCGGATAAAAAATAAGCGAGATACAGCACCAAAGGTTTTTCGTCAGTCACCCTGTATATACAACCTTAAAAAAGATTGACATACATGCTGTTATCAATCGTATGTTACCGGATTTTAATTTTGTTAAACGATTTAATTTATAAAAAAAAAATACAAATATTCATACGAAAGGTAATCCTTTTTTAATAAATTATAGTTTTAGTAATTCTTTGTGGTATTATAATCCTCAAAAAATTTCGCTATTACATAAAGCAAATTCTCTTCTTGGTCAGGTTTTTATTTTGAAAACTCTACAATGATCTTAATAAAACTTCTTTTTGTTTGGATTAATAATTTTAACAACCCTATGTTGTCTCATATTTTCTGAAAATCTAATTGGCGTGGACTCTCTTAGATGCATTTTTAGAGCTTTCTATATATACACACTTATCTTAAATTTATCTTTTAGGACTTGTTTCAAAACATGTGATTTTTATTTAGATATTGTTACTTGTATACCACAAATGAATTAAATAGAGCACAATTTAACATAATCATAAAAACCTTCTTTGTATGTTTGGCAATTCTTATAATTGAATTATAAGCAAGAAATCCATCTGCCAAATCAACATCCTTCATATACATATTATAATCCAAAACACCATCAGGTTTTGGTATCGGCTCACCAGATTTTCGATATATTTTATGATTTTCTATCATAGATAAAATCACTTCTCTCTTTTATTTTCCCGATATGCATTAAAACGTTTTTCTATAGAAATCAGCTCTTTCTCAACTTAATTTTTCTAAGATTTTCAGGTAACTCAATACTATTATAATAATTACTCATGTAAACATGAGGCCAAATATTCTTACAACCATCCCAAAGGTTTCAAAAATTTTATCCATTGCCGCATTTAAAATTAAACATACAGGGTGTCCTGTTAATGTAAGAAAATGATACGGGAAAGTGGTTTAACCATCGATTCCTAGAAACAGAAGTTCGAAAAGAAAAAACCACTGCAACAAAAAATTCCAAAACCTATTACACCTTACATTACCACCAACAGCATAAAAACATTAGGAGCCAAAACCCATTTCGTAGAGTTCGAAGAAGAACTTAACCACATAAAATAAGATAAGGTTAGAACTTGTAAGATTAGATTAACTGACACTAATGTCAGGACACACTCTTTATAAGAACAATGCGGATAAAAATACTATATTAGAGACGCAGCATTTATTAGAGATGAAAGCTATACCCAAAGAGAATAATTTGCGTTACAATGAACTTATAAAAAAGATAAAATATGCAGTTCATTCATGGCTACACGAAAGTAAAACGGATGAAGAAGAGTTTTACAATGTTAAATAAATGAAAACAAAAACAATAAGATAGTCAGTATCATTTGTTTTTTTTTAATTTATTTAGCTTTGTACCTATCTTTATAAAACATAGGAATTTGAGACTATCTGAGAGAAATAATAATAATAGAAGTGACTTTAATCATTTATCTAAACATAGAAATTCTGTACCAAAAGAACAAAAATTGAAGTCCAAACTATAAAACCAAAAAATTAAATCAACTTTATCATTTTCAACAAAGATAAAAGTCAAGGATCCACCGGTCCTGAACAGATTCGATGATGAAAGTGACAACGTTCTTAAATTAAAAGAAGAAAACATAAAAATGACTAACATCAGAAACTTATAAGAATAAACTCTGAACTACTATTGATAGATGAACTCGTAGACATAATTCTAGACACTATAAGAAAAATCAAGACCAAGGAATTGCTAAGAGTTGAAGCTAACAAAGTTTATATACCAAAAAGAAGCGAAAACAAATAAACCGAATATTATAAGAAACTGAACCCACTGATTAAAAAAACAGAAGAGATTAGAGAAACTATAATACAAAACTCATAGAAGAAACCGTAAATGATACTGAATAAAATACTTACATTTTTTTACTATAATTGTATTGTAAAAGTATTCAGTACGTACATTATGGATACCATGTAGAAACGGTCGCAACCAGCATAAGTATTAAAAATAAGCCTTGTCGTACAGAATAAATTGACATCAATAATAGTCCATTGAAGTTTTATATATTAGCCTACATACATTCAGATTGCAAAATCTGTTTCTCAAATCACAGGAACACAACATTGAAACAGATGAAGAACATCAAATATCCAGGAAAGGCTGTAGGCTAAGCAATAGGAATACTACTAAATCAATACCTCAATTTCGGTAAAATCACTACTAAATAGTGCAACTCTGAGGTAATATTTCAATTAAAAGAAGAAAAGAAATTATAGACCTATATTCCTTCTATCACATTTATATAAACTATATATACAAACATTATAACTATCCATTTAACTTCAAAATTAGATTTTTACCAACCAATGGAATGGGCGGCATTTAGAAAGGAATACAGCATAATAGTTAATATATATATATATATAGTCCGTACACCCTTACAGAAAAATATACAGCATACAATGTCCCCATACATCTAGCCTTCGTTGAAACCATTGCAATATGGCTCTCCAAAAGTAAGAATAGACTCAAGGTACATCAAAAATATTTACAAGGAAGCAACAATGCATATCAGAATAGACGAAAGAGCCACGGCCAAGAGAATAGCATTGGAGAAAGGTTCTAGACAAGGAGACATTATCTTAGTAGTATTAGTGTTTGACTATCGACTACGTGGTTCTTCCGCCATGTGATATGTCTATTTGGGTGTGCGTAAATGAGCGTGTTGCTTTAAATGATCACCCCCTTCACTCTAAAGCACCATTAATTGTATCCCAATGGTGAATGGTACCGGTCACCCATCCAACTGCTGACCCGAACCAACGTTGCTGCAAGTTAGTGACTACAAAGAACATTAGAGCCCCAAAGCTATAGGAACTTAAAATATCTATAAAGACAGTTCACCTATAATACCAGTAATCCAGATATTGGGTAAAAATTCTTTTCATTTAATCTCCAAAATCACTATTATTAGTATTCCCAAAAACAGCACATTAGTGTCCTTTGATGTTACGAATTTATTTCCCAGTGTGCCACCCCAGGAGGTGGTCGCTATTATTGAAGAGTTATTACTCTCACAAAAGACTAATCCTGTAATAGTCTTAGATGTACTCAATCTCCTTTATGAATACTACTTATTAAACAAAGGATTATCTATGGATAATCCCCTAAGCCCAGTATTTGCCGAAATATTTACGAATTCGGTAGAAGAAACAATCAGCAAACACAATCTTTTCAAAAAATGACTTTATTGATATAAATATGTGGGTGACATAGATCTCGTCACTTCACACATCGACAAAACCATCCACAAAACTCTTTTCACCCAATGTCTCAACGGTTAGCAACATATTACTCTAAAAAAACTTTCAAATAAATTTGGCATGTTAGAGTATGGGAATTGCCCTGAAGTCTACATAGAACAAACTGGTCATAGTGTTCAACAAAGATTTTTAGAAAATCAAAAATGTTTTGAAAATAATAAATCCACCTATCCAAATCATTTAATCAAATACCAACATACAATAGTTTCAAACCAAATTATAGAATTTTGCACGTTTGTCGTAAAAGTCGTAAATTAAACCTTTCAGAAGAATTAGTAATAAACAGATACAAAAGTGAAGGTATTCTATTAAATGATCAAACTGATGTAAATAACCCCCCCTTCATTAACTTTGTTAAATAAATTTCTTTATACTTATTATTTGTTTCAATTATTTTGTTCATTATTTGTGTTTAATTTAGCTGCATGTTATTTCCATCATTGTAATGAACACACCTTCCATCCCCTGCCTCTTCAGATTGTAAATTGTAATAGTATTTAAGCACGTAATGCTTTTTTGTATAACCATTATTCATGTGCCTGATGAAGCCACTGTGTGGCAAAACATGTTGCAGTGTTCAATATAAAATAGTGCAAACCTAAACCATGGGTTCTTTTGATTTTTCAAATAGAGTTTAATCAGAAAAAGTATTTATTAAAAAAAAATTGAATGGAACACAAAGTGATAGTTCATTTTACAGAAAGAAATACGTTCAAACTAGTGTTGCTTTGATAGCCTTGCTATTTTGTATCACGCAAATTACTTTTGTACCATTCAATGTCTGTCGAAGTATTAACTAGAGAAGTAGTTGTTTCAAAAGTGATTTGTTTCTTGTAGTCTTAATAAGACTCATTTGTTGTAGATTTTACGAAATATTTTCGTGTTTTTTCTAATTATTAGTGATTTTTCTACAACGTAAGGACTTATATATTTTATCGTAGGAAATTATTAGTGGTTATATGTAATATTAAAAATTTTCTAATTCAGTGTGATAAATGGTGATTTTGGGGTATTTAAATCGAGGCGATATTAGGGGATTGCGTGGGATACACATATAATTAAGGATATCTAGGTTATGTAGGCTGATGAAGAATTATTGTGTAAGGAATTTAAAGGGTTTCTCAATGGGGATTAGGTTAATTATTGAGTTTCGGTTTTTTACTATAATAATCAAAGGCGGTTTTTATAGAAATGAATAATTTTATTCAAATATTGAGTTTGTTAATTTATTGCAGCTTGTACAAATGTCTTTCCACGGTCGTTTGAGAAATATTTAATACTTCTGCGACCTCTCGAGTTATGTAACGGAGGTTTGCTTCGATGAATGCCTTTATGTGACTTAGCAAGCCAAATTTGGCAAGATAATGGTGAAATCTTCATCATAGATACCTTCTGTGGCAGCATTGGCATCGAAGCAGGCAAGAGTGGAAGAACATTATATTATGAACACAGGTCTTTCCATGTGCAATTAAAATTTTTGTAAGAATTTATTGTTACATATGCATTTTCGATTTTATTATACAAGCACAGTGAGCAAATATATCCTTAATACGTAATACTGTATTTAAATTCTTCGCCTTCAAGTGGCATTCCTGAGTGGCGCATCTTTGATATTGAAATTACCGGAACAGAATTTGGCACTGATGTAATGTTAAGCAATATTTGCCGTACACAGCGTAAACTTTTTATGGGCTTGCATTGAATTTTTCCTTCTGAAGTAAAACAGTAAAACATAGCAATATTCCTCGGGTTTCTTTTCCAACTTTCGACCATTGCTTTACGACGAATACTAAATCGAATCAGAACCTAAATGACTTAAGACTCAATAGTTGATACAGGAGGGTTTTAGATGGGTTATGTATGGGATTGAGGATATTTTAAATTTTTTAAGTGTATAATTTTTAAAATAAAGAGATAACGTTTATGATTTAGGATATCGGGGGTTAGGTAGTTAAGAAGAGCTATTTTGTAAATATAAACACCTATTTTTGTAGATATGCCTTAATATAGTCGAGTCACCGAGAGCTGATTGTGACTCGTACTAAGAACCGTATAGCGATTCATATCTATCTCGTTATACCATCATCCTAAGATGAACGGAACAGGATGAAATAAAAGACGGAGCGTGTGTCTGACTCCTCCAATATAGAGCGATGAGTCATAGTCAGCTATCGGCGGCTTGAATATATCTGAGTTTTCTGAAATGCCGAGCGTTCTTCTTAATACTCGCCTTGAGTTTTTGGGAGTAGGTTTTGAATTTCAGTTTGGGTGCATTGCAATTCAAAGGTAGTTGCAAGATAGTGATGGTGAAATAGGTTGTTACAATAGTTATTTGGAGAGGAGCTGGAATTTATTCGGGTTTATGGTTATTCTTCATTTTGCGAACCATGATTGTATGGTATCGACCAGCCCTTATAAGGTGGTAAATGCCTTATGTAGGGTGGAGGTATGTACTATTAAGGCGGGTAGATTAAGGGATTGGCGCAATATGGATCAAGATTGTAGATATCATATATAAAAATTTAAAAGATTCATATAATGGAAATCCTCGAGGAAAGGCTTGTTGGGGAACAAAGCACATGATATTTCAGATTTTAATTTGTAAGAGTCTACTGGATAAAGTTTTTAGTTTCCAATTAAGTTAAGGAGGGGCGATCTTTAAGGAATTGCATTTAATCATCTTCGATGTCAGACAAAGTCAAAAGTTTTTTTAATGTCTAGTAAGACTATAAGAGATTTTTGGCATTTAAAATGTGCTGTCCAATTACTCCAGGACATTAAGCTTAGTAGTACCCTTGTTACAATTATGCAAGATTTTGAGATTGATATACTCGCTATTACATTCTGAACAACGGATCTCTTACACAAGTTTTTTAAGAGGTTTGATAATTTTGCAGGGAGTTTAGATTGATTGTTTTCGAAAAATATTAGCAATCTGTTCGCTGATTTTTTTAATGTGTAAGTGAGGTGAAAGATGTATTTAAATTGGGTTTTCTCAGATATATTAAAACCTTGTAGTTTTATGACGCTTGTTATTTATTATATTAAATTATTAAGTGAGGTTGGTTGGGAAACAATTGTCAATGGCAATTGACATTATTTTATTTAATTCAGTGGCTCTATCATAGAGTGATATGCTGCTAGTTTGTGTGACATAAGGTGATTTAAGAAAAAGGAATTTAACACAGTTATAGTATAATTTAAAATACAGTGGTAAAACTCAAAAAAAGTCATCGTGTTTCCTTCTTCAGTATATTCAAAATGTACCACAAAGTAAACTCCTCCACAATTAAACATTTAAAGAGGGAATTGTTTAGTTGACGTTAGTAAGTTTCTATATAAATTAAATTCAATTTTGCTGTTTTTGTGAATTAACGTTTAATCCAAAAAGTTAATTTTGTTATTTTTTGCTTCGAGAGTGAATATAATTTTGTTGTGAATATTGTTAATTAGATTTAAAAACAGATCTAATTGGCGTGTTGTGCCAATGAAACATGCTATTCGTCATCAACATATCTGAACCAAACGGAAATGTGATTTTTAGCATAGTCAAGTGAGAAAATCTTTTCTTTAACATTGGCCATAAATAATTAGGCTAAAAGAGGACTTAATGGAGATCTCTTTGTAAGACCTGTGGTTTGTTTGCTGATGGAATTTTTTATTAAGTTTGAAATATTTTTAGTTTATACAGGTTTCAAAAAATGTTCTGACTTAATCAAGTAATTTTAATGTGCTTTATTGAGTTAACAATTTTTTCAAGTTTGTAAACTTTACAATAAGTTGTTGAAAAAATATTGTTTTATGTTTCAAGATATCTAATTCAAATCAGAATGCCTTCGTCCTTATGTCATTCCCAAATACGTCAATATTAAAACCCGGTCTAGAACTTCAGCAGCAAATGCAGCTACAAAAACTCCCTAACTCACGTGGGTTAGATCGAAATTCAAATTAACCGAAGGAGAGATGTAATTCAACATTATCTCAAGGTATTGATTGCATTCGGAACTAACAAATACAGTGGTAAAAAACATAGAAAATCTTGTTTCATTTCATCCTACATTTAAAAATGAAATACTACATAGTAACGATCACCACCACCTTGTTACTAACATATAAATTACATTTAATAGAATTCACCACCTTTGATGATTTTGTTTGCGAAACTGTTAGTAATGTTAATCATAAAAAACATATTAAACTAGAAAAGAAATTATATTACAATGAATAAAAAGTTATTTCAAAGCCCAATCTAGCATCTAAATTTATAATTTTATTATTCTTATATTTAGTGCCCTAAAACAAGCTCTCCTTCCTCAAAATCCAAATTATAGCCCATTAATCAATAACAAAGCCCACAAATCCACAATAATTGTAGAATCAGAATTTTCACTCAAATGAGTTCCCGAACCTCTTATTCTTAGAGCCCACATAGCAGATCTTATAAAATGTTATGTTTGCAATTTCGCTCCACAGTGATAAAAACACGTAAATCAAACATAAGCTCCAATTTTTTAGTCCTGACTAAAGCAGACAAATCAAATTCAATAGTTGTTCTCGAAAGAGAACAGTATATTAATAAAATAAAACCCTTTCATTATAACGGAAATGTAACTCCCGTAAAGAAATATCTCACTTGAAAATTTCAAACCCAAATCCAAAACCTTTTAACCCTTAGCACTCAAATATTATTCATATATGCATTTTTGTGCAGTAATAAGTATATTTAGGTAAAAACAAGAGTTTTAAAAAATCTAACTTTGTCAATGTTAACTCGAATTTCTTGCAATAAAAAACAATTTATTGAAAAATATCTCTTTGATAATAATAATGATCAACACAGCATTTTGCGCGGCTTTTGCCTCTAAACGGCGTCGAAAACTCTCAAACACATATATCGTTTATTTATATTTTTTGAAGCTAACTCCTAGATGAAGACCAGATTTCCTGGAACATGTTTGGCAAAACCATTCGGTTTCACGTCTACCTCCTGGAATTTTTCTATTGCTGCAAACTGCACAATCCTTCGAAAAACCTTTCAATTTAGCTATAAAATGTGGTTTCTCGTCAAGCTTTTCTTCTTTATCTAATCCTTTTTTCCTTAATAGTCTTCCGTCTCTGGTATCTCCTACTAATTCTAAAATTAGCTGTTTTCTAAACTTCTAACAACAGAAAATTAAGGGTCCTTTCTTGAAAAGGGCAATTGGTACTATAATTGTCTGCTCTATCCACAGCTCCCATTTTAGCAATGTAGTAAATGATTGTTATCGGTTATGAAATTTTTTCTGTTGCTCCTGATACACCAGCTTTATATCTGTCTACAGTTTCCACCTCCGCATTATGGATAGAAAACATGCGAACGATTGTCTTATCCTTCCATGCTAAAGCAGTTAGGTTTTGAGTTGTATACGCTTTGACTTGGTAAGTTTTCAACTTTAGAGTATTTTTTTTTTTGGTTGTACTGGCATATTCTTTCGACTAGACATTAATGTTCCTGTCAAATGAACATTCAGCTTTTGCAACTCTTGAGCTAATTGGACACTTGTATAGAATCTGTCGATATATAAGTGAAAACCATTAGTGTCAGTGAAAATTAGTAGTTTATTTATAAGATGGACTATGGACATTGTTGTTCTCAGATTTTGAAAAAATAGAAATCGTCAATAAAAATCTATTACCTCCTAGACTCTATGGTCTCATTAAATCTCATTCTCCTATAAGACCTATAGTTTTATAATAGTATTACAAGAGGTTTAGGAATTAAATTTAATGAACTATTTAAAAAATATACCAAATTTCACATTCAGTGAAAATTTCACTCAAAACTTCACTTCCAATGTACCAATTTAAAAGTGTCTACAAATTATTTAAAATTTACGCGATAAATCACATTGCAATTAATTAAGTCAGAGTTTTGTCAATGTTAATTAAAAACCTGAACAAAAGTAAATATCTTAGATTCCAGATATCGAAGAGGATACTAGGTCCTTTAACATCATGGTAAAGAAAGGGTTTAAGTGGAAGAACATATTTAATTGTGGACACCGCCCGTGCATCTTTTGCCCAAAATTTTATGTATTTTTTTAATTTTTATCAATTTGTTTATATGTATTATTCAAGAAAGAAGACCAAAGATGAATAAATAAATAAGATTGATAATTTAATTAAATACGAGCCCTAAGTTACTAGGTTTTTGTATAGATAATAAGTTAAACTGGGAATAACAATGTATCAAACTCAAGTAAGTTAAATTCAACATGTTTCACAATCCTTCGAAGAACATTCCAATTTAGCTATACAATGTGGTTTCTCGTCAAGCTTTTCTTCTTTATCTAGGGAACTGGGTCTTCCTCTTTTCCTTGATAGTCTTCCGTCTCTAGTATCTCCTCCTAATTCTAAAAACTTATGGTGTTTCACTTTGGATTTATTGTTGTGTTTAAGGTATTGTTAATTATGAAACTGTTGATAACACTAAGTAAGTTAAATTCAACATGTTTCACAATGATGTTACTAAGAATGATATATAAGACAAATTTGAAACTCTATGGTATGATGTTTTATGGTGCGAGTAGTAACAATAATCAAGCATTTCTAATTATCTGAATCAAATTGGGTACTTTAAGATTCAGCACGTCAATTTGGTCAGTTTCTCAAGAGGAAGAAAGCAATAAGAAAATTGACGACTTGAGATATAACGCTCATTCACAAAAATAATAAATACAGTTTGAATATGTAGAAAACCTATTAATGTCAATTCCACAAATCCATATAACTCTAATCATCCCTCATCTTACAAATTCCCGGCGTTGCATTCGATGATACACCGAGCTTTTACAATTCTATTACCAGAATCAGCTAGAGTTAGTTAACTAAACAAAATTATTTCAATTGCTGAGGAGAATGGCTTTCCAATTAATTTAATTCAAAATTTAATTCAAAATAAACACAAATATACTAAAGCATGTCTTCTGCTCCAAATTGCTAAGTGTATATTATATTATAAATTTATATAAATTATTAGAACATTTCTTTAAGTAGACATGTAAAGCAAAATAAATAAATAAATAAAGCTCTTATTTACCCCAATATAAATAAAAATTCTTAGCCTTTACATATTTTCAAGAAATTGCCGATAAAAATAATAAACATTTTTAGAAAACAAAACCATCAAATCTCATTGAGGCCACGTTAATATTTAATGTTAAAGATAAAATTGGTTCATCTCAAATATCACTAATATACCAAATCTCATGTTAAGAATGCAATAGTATGTATGTAGGACCGACAGGTAGGAGTTTTGGGAAGAGATTTAATGAAACTACAGAGTTTATCGTTTTAGATACAAAACAAGTTTGTAAATTACATACTAGAATGTGAACATTCATTACCACCTAAATTAAATTTTTTATATTTTCGCAGTTAATACTCAAGGCTTAAACTTTTAGAGTCATTAGAAATATACCGAACAGACCGATTTAATTTATTCGCAATTATTTAAGCTCTTATAATTGCATTAATCTCTTTTGAAAACAAGACGTCCTGATCCACTTAAATGACTAAATGACTTAAATAACTAATCCACAAAAACTATTTTTTTAGAATCTGAGCCAATCAGAATTACTCAAAACCTTCATGTTCATCTATAAATTGTTAAAATCGTGTATTTTAATTTAGATAACATTTGAGAATGATCTGCAAAGGTCGAAACTATAGTTGTGAAATTATTGTTTGTAATATACTCTTAACGTGTTTATATTTTTATTACACAATGAATTGTAGTATAAAACATTGTAAGGTGTCTTTTTTCCTATAAATATATTCTAAGTAAAGAAATCTACAAATTAACGGTTTAATGCTTCATTTTTAGTTTTCCTGTCTCATTTTTGTTAATAGGATTGAAATAAAATTTAATTAAAACCTCGTCATTGTTAATCAATGATATATGTGTGCGATGTGATTAATTTAGGGAAAGCTATGTAATTATTTACGGTTTTTAGTTAAATAAATGGATTTATTATTATAATTAATTATTTTGCGCTGTTGTTCTAATATTGAATAAAATTTAATTTAAGCTATATAATAAATGTTTACTTATTATATTTTATCTGTTGATTGTTTTAAATTAAAAAAATGTAGTCATGGGATCTGCATTGTATATGTTATGTAAAGGCAATTTTAATTTAATTTATTAATTGTAATACATACATACTATTGCATTCGTGTGCAATTAATATTTGATGAAAATTTTTTACATTTAAATTCATATTTTAAAATTAAATATTATGCATTTTTAAAATAACTATTTTCAAGAAAATATATTTCATTTATAAATGGTTAAAAGTTAATGTAGCTGATAACAACAACAATCAATCATGAAAAGTATTTTTCTGGTTATAAAACAAATCTTTAACAATCGGTTATTATAACTATAATTACTAATGTAAAATCTTCTTACTGCTTATTAAGAGTATCCCATTTTAAATAGTTATTTGAGAATTTACCGAGAGTATATCTGTGAACACCCCTCCTAAATATTATAATTCGGTGAGACAGGCTGAAAGGATTAGGGTGACTACCAGTAAAGAATCATTAAACACATTTAATTGCTACACTCTACTTTTCAATACTATATTGTAATGCAAAAATGATCCTTTTATAAAGATTATTACACATTCGACGAGGATATATTGAAGTTTATGTTTCTAAATGGAAGAGAATCGTTCCAAATATTAGAATTTTTACTAATAATTTTTCTTCCTTAAATCCGTTATTTATTTTTAATATATAAATTTGTATGTTAATGTGATGTTTATGTATACCTATTAAATTTCATCTAATACGTTAATCTTGTTCTACTAAAATGCGAAAAAGCAATAATTATATTAGCTACAATATTAATCTATATTTTTATAATTTCTTAGGAATTAAAAGTATATAAGCCTAAATAATAATATAGTGGCTAAACAATGCCATTAAGCTTATATTAAAATAAATGATTGTAGAGGCTTTCACTTGATACATTTTAATAATTGAAAATAAATAAAACAACTTTGTTGGTATCACAATTTTATTTGTTTTGAATTATATTAAAAATGTTTAAAATTAACTCTTGGCTTTGATAATCTTAATTAATGAGAAACCATTAACAACCTTTCATTCGTAGTTATTAAAACATTGGTGATGGTAATGTTATGTTCAAAATATATATCGTGATTTAAATAAAAAGGTGAGCAAGTTTTTTAGTCCTTTTTGATAAAATATTATGCATAGTTATGAATTCCATTTATGCAGTAAGTAATTTTGAATACCAAACCACCCGTAACACCTAGCTGCAGTTTATTGATTAAAGGCACGCCAGCTTGTGCAGAATTAAATTACCTCATTACATCCGGTGATCGATAAAAGGCGATCCGAAAATATTTATATAAAGCCAGTGCATTTGGCAATGCAGAAGGTGTGTCACCCTGTATAACGCGATAATAAATAAATACGGTTATTAAAATTGTTTCCCGCCAAAGAAGAGAAGAGCGTAAGGTAAGGTGATGGGTGTGCATGTGTGGAAAACAGGTTATTCTAGGTCCACATACTCGCACACAGCACACAGCATACATTCTCTCGTTGCATGCGAGCCGTGAATACGCCGCACAAAAAGACGAGGTGAGGCACCGGGAGAAGGGGCGGAGGCGGTTAAAAAATGGCAAAACCAGTTCCCTTTCGTGTACCAGCGTGCCATCCTATCTCTGTCGTCTGACGGCGACGACGCGGAGGGACAACGGAGGGTACCGTTCGCGTTCTGGTGTCCTGGTGTGGGTATGGTGTGGGTATTCCTGCACGCCATGCCATTTTTACCGCGACGCACGCAACGGCACCCGAATGTACAGGTCGAGGGCTCTCATTAGAGGTGTCGCATGACCTGTCTGAACGATGCGAAATTTTCAACTGTCGAAACATGTGCAATCGATAATCGCTAGAAAGCTGCTATACCATACTTACTACTACTGATTTCTAAACGTATCAAATCACTATCAACACCCTTTCACTATTTTGCCCTTGTCGAAACACGTGAAATTTGGTTCTAACAATAGCACCCTCATAGTATTTCCAAAAGTTTTTTTTTTGACCAAGAAGTTCGTTTATTCGCCAACCCTATCAAAACCGGTGAATTAAATCAAGTTTAATGTTCTCGAAAGAGTAACGGTACAATAATTACAAGCTGTGAAATTGATGCCAAACATAATAACGCTGTATGCTAAAACCTTAACATTGTTACTATTAATTACACATACACATACCAAGAGGTTGAATTTTAAGGATAATAAAACACACCTGTGCGATTTTGATCGCGATTATGCATATTGTTGGTGTTCTAAAGCGACCTAAATAATCGAATGTGGTGTACATACTACACCCACACTCAATAGCCAATATATAATTGCCTAAATGATCAAACTCATACTTTAAATTAAACAACAATGGAGAGTACCGTTAGATATTGATGATCATGACGTTTATTATTTAAATCCAGGATGAAAGACCGCCATTTTTAAGGATTATGACGAAAAATTATGTCTGTAGCATATCAATCTACATTTACAAATACCATTTTACTTAGACTCTTGTAAATAAAGATGTTATTTTCTCTCACAAATCCATTTGATAAAGAGCTACATAATAGATACTAAAAAGTAAATTTTCTGATCTAAAATATTTACACAAAAACAAATTGTACCCAAATAAGAAGCACATTTAGAGCAGGAACTTATTGAACATCTCTTTTGCAAATTAGAGTTGCGAAATAATGATTCATATTTGATGCTAACCAATAATTTTAGATAAATAGAAACATTTGTTTGCATGTTTCTATAAACAAGTAAAATTTTTGATATACCAGAAAAGCTACACTGAAGTACTTGAAGTCTTATACAATTCTTTTAAAAAGCAAACGTATTTACCGGAATTGTTAGTACAATATCTTAATTTCAGGTTGCCCTTTTATTGTAGGAACGCTTAATGAATTTCTATTATTTACACCTACTACTAAATTACATAATACCCATTTTAACTGAATTTTATTTGTATGGTGAGAACCCAAATATATCTGCAGATTCGATGTGATTCCAACATGATGGAACTCTCCTACATTATTCGTGAACAGTACGCGATTACCATAACAATGTTTTCCTAAATAGCTGGATAGGAATGAGAGATTTTATCGAATGATCAACTAATGGGTGATTTTTTAGCAACTTTCTTTTTGGCAACCCTGTTTTTGGCAGCTGAGCTGTTTTCCTGTAACATGTCAACTGTCAAACATGTTCAGTTTGGTCTATAATTTAACCATGAATCGACTTGCAAACGAACAACGTTTGCAGATTATTGAATTTTATTATCAAAATTCATGCTCGGTTAAGAAAGTGCATGGTGCAATTATTCCACTTTATGGTCAGTTTGGGCGACCTTCTGAGGCGGCTATTCGGAATCTTGTGACTAAACTTCGCACCAAATTTACATTATTGGACATTAAACCACCAACACGCATACGTAGAGTGCGGACAGAGGAAAATATCGCAGCTGTATCCGTCAGTGTTGTTGCTGACCGTGAATTATCGATTCGGCGCCGTTCGCAGCAATTGGGCCTCTGTTACTCCACTACGTGGAAAATTTTTCGGAAGGATTTGGGTGTAAAACCTTTTAAAATATAGCTGGTGCAAGAATTGAAGCACGCGACCTACCACAACTTGTAACTTTTGGTGAATGGGCGCTGGCAAAGTTGGATGAAGATCCACTTTTTTATCGGAAAATTGTGTTCAGCGACGAAGCTCATTTCTGGTTAAATGGATACGTGAACAAGCAAAATTGCCGTATTTGGTGTGAAGAGCAGCCAGAAGCATTGCAAGAACTGCCAATGCATCCCGAAAAATGCACTGTTTGGTGTGGATTATGGGCCGGCGGCATCATTGGACCGTACTTTTTCAAAGACGATGAAGGAACGTTACAGTGAATTGCGAGCGCTACCGTGCGATGATTACAAATTTTTTTTTTGCCCAGAATATAAGAGCTGCACTTGTCTAACATGTGGTTTCAACAAGACGGTGCCACATGCCACACAGCGAAACTATGGCTCAATTGAGAGGCGAGTTCGGTGAACAATTTATTTCACGTTTGGGGCCGGTCCATTGGCCGCCTAGATCGTGCGATTTAACGCCTTTAGGCTATTTTTGTGGGGCTATGTTAAGGATTATGTCTACAGGGACAAGCCCGCAATGGTTGATGCACTGGAAGCCAGTATTGAAGAATTTATTCGTGAGATATCGGCCGATATGTTGGAAAAAGTATGCCAACATTGGACCCAGCGTATGAATCATTTGAGGGGTAGCCGCGGTTAACATTTACATGAAATCAGCTTTAAACATTGAATTATATAGATCTTTCTATCGACTCAAATAAATATTTTATACGTTTCTCTAAATTTTATGTGTTTTTTTTTTTAAATCAAATCCGAAAGCTCTTAAAAATCACTCTTTATGTCTCCTGATACAACCCCATTAGATTTAATATCTATGATTTATCTGAACTACAAGGTCTTCTTCAATAAACCACAAAATATTCAGGGGTTGAGAAATAGAATTAAAAGCCGGAATATCTCCAGACACAAAGACTAACAAAAGTTTTACGAAAATTTGTACTTGCACTTGCGTTTCGTCAAAAAGTTATTGCATTTTTGTCAACAGAAACCACGGACCGCTTTCGATCTATTTTAGATCTCGTAGTGCAATTAAATGCGGTAAACGAAGATTTACTATGGAGATTTATACTTTCAGGTATCTCTTACCATAATGGTATACAGGGTGTCCCAATTTCGATGCTCACCATTGGCATCTCTGTTAATAGAAGAGATAGAGCAAGGGTTAAATGGGGAATGTTTTGCAGAAAACAGTGCCAATAACGAATCCTATTTCAAATTTACCTTAACTTTTTTCAATTTTAAGATATTTTGAAAAAAAAAACAAAATTTGCCAATTTTAATTTTCCTCAATAACTCGATAATGTCTAACGCGACCGCTATTAAACCTTTACATTATTCAGACACTTTTTTAAGACAAATTTTTTGGTGTAAACAGATTCGCATTTGTTTCCAGTTTATTAGCGCTATCTTTTGTTTTTCTTATAGTGGGCATTTTGGATTTTGGGTTTATTAGATAATGCTTAAAGAGTGCTTTTCAACGATGTATAACATGCCTGAAATTTTAGTTACAAGCAAAATATTAATAAAAACGTAAATTAATCTTAAATATGACAGTTGATTGTGAAATATAGAAATAAAAAGTACTTAAATGTCATATTCATTTTAAAGAAATTGTTCAGTATGACGACCATTCTGTTCCACACACTTTTGTCATCTTGTTCTATAAGAATTACAAACTCTACGTAGCGTGTTTACGTTTACTAATCATAACACATCTATTACTCTTTGTTCAAAAGTTTCCCGAGTTTCTGGTTGTTCAAAACAAAACACTTCGTTTTTAGTGGTACCCCATTAATAAAAGCCAATGGGGTGATCTTGCAGGCCATTGCATTGGCCCATTATTTGAAATGACTCTTTCATTAAAGTTTACTCTCAACAAATGCTGCACCTTACGAGTGTTATGGGCCGGGCAACCATCTTGCTGGAACCAGATGTTTTGTATATCTTTGGGATTAATAATTTGTCTCAAACCTGGCATTATCTCATTTGTTAGTAGCTACAAATATCTGTAACCAGTTAAATTGCAATCAAAGATGAAAGGACCTATAAAGGACTATCCAAAACGAAAAAAAAATCAAAAAACAAAATAAAAACACAATCATAATTTCAGCATTAGACATTAAAACCAAATCGAACATGAAATCTTCTTTGATTTACCAAATGTGGATTTTCATTAGACCAAAGATGATAGTAATTCCTATTGAATACTCCACAATTGGTAAATCGTGTTCCATCTGTCCATAGTATATTCCTAGGAAAATTAGCGTCATCTTTGAATTTTTGAAGGTACCACCTGATAAACTGCAATCTTCGGCGATAGTCATTATCACTTAAACCTTGTACAATTGTTGGTTTGTAAGAGTGATACTTGTTTTTCTTCAAGGTTCTGTGAACAGTAGATTTTGAAATCCTTGTTTCTCAAGCTACACGACGAACTGATGTGTCGGAATTGTTCGTAACGTTCTGCAAAATATTATTTCGACGTGTATCAGCATCATTAACTTCATTAGTTAGCTCGTTTTTGCTCGAAGCTTCCAAAGTTCTGTAAATTGCTTTCAGTGTTTCTATTTACTTTGAAATATACGTATATATTTTAAGGCTAAAGTCCTTTATTAATATACTTGACTTGTCATATGGTTAAATATGTAAGTTTTACATGGCTAATAAAGAATTTGAATTGAAGGTCAAAGTCATATGAAGGCCAAGGTCATACGTCCAACAAAACTTTTTCTTCGTTTGAATATGCATGTGCTATGATTAATGCTTATAAATCGTAATACTTGAAAATAAATAATTACTTATCACTAACTACAAGTAGATACAGGGTATAAATTAACTTACCTCTGCAGCGCTAATTGTACTTTTACAGGTTAGTGTTTTGTTTCATTGTTTTACACTGATGTTTAATTCCATGGCTTACTAATTTTATTGGACAACCTGTATTTTTGTTAATAATGAAATTAAATGTCAGTACCGTTTCTTTATTTTACATTATTACTTAGAATGTAGTTTCACTTTCATTTGTCATTGGTGTTTAATTGCATAGCCTACTAATTTCAAATTAAAGATTTACGTTTTTATTAAAATTTTGCTTGTAACTAAAAATTTTTCAGGCATGTTATTATACATCGTTGAAAAGCACTTTTAAGCACTATCTAATAAACCTAAAATCCAATATGGCCACCATAAGAAAAAAAAAAGATAGCGCTAATAACCTGGAAACAAATGCGAATCGGGGGTTTCAGTTTACACCAAAAAAATTGTCTTAAAAAAGGGTCTCAATAATGTAAAGGTTTAATAGAGGTCGCGTTAGGCGTTATCGAGTTATTGAGGAAAATTAAAATTGGCAAAATTTGTTTTTTTCAAAATATCTTAAAATTGAAAAGAGTAAATTTGATTTGATTTGTTATGAGCACTGTTTTCTGCAAAACATTCCTCATTTAACCGTTGCTCTATCTCTTCTAATAACAGAGATACCAATGGGGAGCATCGAAATTGGGACACAGTGTATATTGCTTTGAGGAAGTTAATAGTCAACAATTTGAACATTTAATATATTTATAATAAAATTACAATAAAATAATTTTTATCCTCTCTTTTTATATTTTTTTTATAAATATAACTAGTGTGTATTAAATTTTGTAAAAAATTGATATTTTAACGAGTTTGTTTTTATTAAAATGCGATTGCAATAAAATTAATGACATTGTGGGTATCACTTGTGTGATATTTTTAATCGAATACGGGCAGACTCGTCCTTGAACGACAACTGGCAATTTGTTCAGATGTCCGAGAAAACTTCTACTTCCTTCTTTCTTGCAAGTTAGATTTAATTGCGGTAGGAATTTTCTGGTACCAGGAAAGTACCTTCGCTCAAAACTCTATTCATAATTTTATTAAGGCATATATTCTTTGTGATATGAAAACAATTTGAGACCCGGTGTCATTTTCCACTAAATACTCTATATAGGTTTGTACTCTTAATGGGGATAGTATCTTTCTTTCTTGACTATATGTAACCATACTCGATACATGATTATATTTTTGGTTGTGGTTTCTTACAATCAAACTATCAAAGGATATTATTTTCTTTACAGAATGCCCTTTATTTTTCTAAACCATTGTAGGATGCTATTTTGGTGTCTCGTCAAATTTTCTCTGCTTGGTAGAACTATTTTTCTGAAATCCTTTATTTATTAAAGACTTCTTTCTATTTTTCAATCGATTAAATTTCCCAAATACCAATTGAGAAGCGTTATTTTTTAAATTTAGCTGTGCAGCAAGTATAAAACATATATTCGCAATTTTTTGATACTTCAAAAAAAGTTTTTGCTCATCGAGATATATTTTGCCAGGGGTTCCAAAGTCTACTTTATTTGATCTACAGCTTTTTCTTGTCGATAAAGTCTTTCCTTGCTTCCTTATCCATTCTATTTTTTTACTTTCCCTTTATAAAATATATATTACTTTCCATATACATGATATTAATACTAAAGACACCCGAAAATGTCAGTTAGAACTCGTTTAAACAAACAAATTTCCTTTGTTCCAATTTGTGATTTGGTGCTCCGGTTCGAAGTTATTAGAGTTCTTTTGTTTTTCTAAGAATCGCTATAACTCCCTTATTTGAAGGACTACATCGAAAAACCAAAAAGTTTCAAAAGTAGCTTTCGGCGCTCTAAAACATTTGTATTTTTTTTTTCTTAAAAAAGGAGGGTGTTGGATGGAATTGCGGTCTGGGGTGGTAAATGATAGAGGGAATTGTCTTAAGCTACTTGGCTATTCAGACACAACATCCATCCATGCCCGAGCTCGGATTCGAACCGAGGACCTCTCCGACTACAATCGGCGCGCTAACAAGTATATCAGCGGGGCCGGCCATTTGCATTTACAATTATTTTTTATTGTTTCAAATAACAAACTGGCGACAGATCAAAAATTTCGAAACATAATATTTTGATAACCATTCAATCGATTTTTGAAAGTAAAACATTTATAAAATCCTTATGCTATCTACTACTACTACAAAATTTGTCCTAAACAAGTTTTTCAATATATCCAAAAAAAGTCTTTATTTAATTACTTGAATTACAGTATCAACAAACTAAAAAACAACATTTAAACGAAGAATCTTCTGTCATTGAATCATAAAACAAAAGAAGATTAGATTTGACAATTGCACTACATTTTTATAATAACATTATCAAAATGACCGCCATTTGCAGTAACGCAAGCCCGGCTACGTGTTTTAATGTTGGTGGAGACCTTCGAACGAGCTATCAACTTCTCTTTTAAATCCTCTACTGCAGCAACGATTCTAGCCACTAGTTTTTCTTCTGTATTCACCGGTGTTTCGTATACAAAGGTCTATATCTGACTCCAGAAAAAAGTCTAGTAGAGTTGGGTCGGACTCCGGGCTGGCCACGCAACAGGACCTCTCCTTCCAATCCACTTATTTAGGTATTCTCGATTCAGCAATGCGGTGACTTCTCGCGTTGTGTACCGCCATTTGCAGTAACGCAAGCCCGGCTACGTGTTTTAATGTTGGTGGAGACCTTCGAACGAGCTAACAACTTCTTTTTTAAATCTTCTGCTGCAGCAACGATTCTAGCCACTAGTTTTTCTTCTGCGTTCACCGGTGTTTCGTAAACAGAGGCCTTTATCTGACACCAGAAAAATAAGTCTAGTGGAGTTGGCTTCTGACTCCGGGCTGGTCACGCAACAGGACCTCTCCTCCCAATCCACTTATTTGGGTATTCTTAGCAATGCGGTTACTTCTCGCGTTGTGTGAGCCGGTGCCCCATCATGTTGAAACCAAATTCCTCGCCTGATATTTAATGGTAAGTCCAAAAAAACTCCGGTAGCACAGTATCTAAGAAAGTGAAATAATTTTCACCATTCAAGCGGTTTGGGAGAATGTAAGGCCCGATACGTGTTCGCCTACGATTCCGGCCCATACATTTACCTCAAAACGTTGTTGATGTGCACGAATAAATGTTGCATGGGGATTCTCGTTTGCCCACACGTGATTATTTTTAGAATTAAATACATGAAACAGGCTTCATCTGTAAACAGAATAATTTTTTCAAAATTCCATTGAAGATTACATCGTCAAAAAAGCCAACAACAGAACAACAGTCTTAGCTGGAAGTCCCAAAGCTTGTACTTTTTGTCTAGAGAATGGGTAAACGCCCTGCTCCTTCAGAACCTGCCAAACTGTAACATGATTTGCATGTACTCTGTTAGCTATTATCCTTGTGCTCGTCGATGGGTCATCTTTAACAATATCAAGTACAGCCTTTTCAAATGTAGGGGTTCGACGTAATCTGTTGGAATTTCCACCAATTTTTTTTGAAAAGCTGCCTACTTGGTTGGTGACGACGAAGTTTGAAGAATTTATCAAAAAGATACCCAATTTTTGATAAATTCTTCAAACTTCTCATGCCTCCCCAAAAACCAAAAGCATGTCAACAAGTGCATCGTTTTGATAATAGTGCATTTTTACATATAAATTATGCACAATATGATTAATTTTAAAGTATTTCAATTTGTGACATACGTACAAACTAGTCAACGTTACAGTGTATTAAGTTTGAAGTACGAGTATCTCTTTCGGTTTCGTGTACTAGTCAAATCTTATCTTTTTTGTTTCATTGTTCAGTGGCAGCAAGCTACATCGTTTTAAATGTTTTTTTTTGCAACACTCATTAAGTAACCGAATGAAGACTTTTTTGGATAGATTGATAAAATGTTTAGGACAAATTTTGTAGTAGATAGTATAAGGATTTTATGTTTTACTTTTAAAAATCGATGGAGTGGTTATCAAAATATATTGATATTTTGTTTTGAAATTTTTTATCGGTCGCCATTTTGTTATTTGAAACAACAAAAAAATGTAAATGCAAATGTTTTAGTGAGCCGAAAGCTACTTTTGAAACTTTTTGTTTCTTTAAAATAGTCCTTCAAATAAAGAAGTTATAGCGATTTTTAGAAAAACAAAAGAACTCTAATAACTCCGAACCGTAGCACCAAATCATAAATTGGAACTAAGAAAAGTTGTTTGTTTTAATGAGTTTTAACTGTCATTTTCGGATGTAACGTCTTAGTATTAACACTCGGTATATTGTATAGGGAAAGTATGTATCATAGCTCATCAGTGGATATATGCTCTTATTACGTGGGTCCATTCCCCTCTAAGTCTCGCAAAGGCTCGCATGAGAATGAATAAAATCGAAACATTGCGGATTTAAATCAGCACAATCCATAAAGTGCGCAGATTGTGAATCTGCAAACAGATATGTGACTGGTAACCTTTGCAATTAGGAGATCCATTATAGTAAAAAGCTTATTGTCACACAAATAAACCGGCGAAAGGACCTAGTGTTACTATCTCGATCCCCTTTTAATCTTCTATTCTAATATTTTGGAAAATATTTCGTAAAACTTGATTCTCCTTCGGAACGCATGGATTCTGTAGGATATCTTTCTTACGACATCTTTTTAAAAAGAGACCAAGTTTTTCTATTTGATGTCTTCTCCATAATTACACTTTGTAACACCAATGTTCTTCTATATCTTCTACCACACGTTTAATTTAATTTTTGAAGAGGAGCCTCTTCAGAAAAGTACCTACTGTTGTAGATGAGTAGTTTAAAAGACAGTCCTTTCAGCGGTCAAACAAAAAAAAAACTAATATACGAAACTAATATACTCTTTTGAGAGCCAATATCATATGAGTATTTATATATTTATGTATATGAAAAAGATATACAACCAAAAGTGGAATCTCATTTTCCAATCCTGAAAAATTCAGGAGTTTAGAAATTGTTCTTGTTGTTTAGATGCAGATACTTGATGTATTCCAACAAAGACAATTAGCCGGATCAAGTCTCCTACTCTAACTAGAAGACATGCTAGGAAGTCTTAAGTAGATACTCACCTTATAAGAAAGTACGTGGTAATTTAGATTTAATGTGTAAATATGATCAGTATTCATACGGTTTTGCTGATTTGCTGGGTCTTCCTTCTCGTTAACCATTAATTGCATTTGTTATTGAGGTAAATACACGTGAGGTTTCTGCTTTTCTATCCGGAAGCTTTCAGCTTAAGACGAATATGTATTTATCCGATACATTAAATTCTTAGGGGTTTACAAATCATAGGGAATTGGTCAACGTTCTATGATTTCTAAACTGTTTGTCGACAGTATGGTGCAGTGACAATTCCAGATTAAATTATAAGCTCCGAAGCAAGGCAAATAATGTGGTCAGCCCTATTTATATTATGATAGTGTTTATTTATACATGTTTAATTGTGGAGGCGTTTACTTTGTGGTAAATCTTAAATATAATCGTCTCCTTATCCTTCATCGTTTATATAATCCTAATGGTAGTGTACCCTATGACTATTTTACCGTTTTGATATGTTCTGAATGTGCTAGTCAGCTTAAACTTTAAAGTGAGTTATATCATAATAGCGCTGTTATTGTACGTGAATTTATTCCATTTATGCAAGTTTTAGACTACGTAAGAAATATTTTAGATATTTTATAAATAAAAGAGGGCCTTTCAATTCAATTATTAATTACCAAACATTACTCTCACAACAATTATGCAAGAACTAACAGATATTAATTAAAACAACTACTCTTACTAAAGCACTGCCAGGAATTGGATTACATAACTATTAGTTGCCATAAATTAAATCACATTAAGAAACGTATTACTTTCCCTATATAGTATACAGGGTGGGGCATTTATCTTGGCAAAGTGGAATATTACCGTACAGGGCAAAATATGAAAAAATGTTTAAAATAAATGTTTTTTTTGAAATGAAGGGGCAAATTTTATGTCACTACGTATGATTTTTAAACTTAGTTCTTTCAAGGTCATTTGAAGGTCAACTTTGTTTTTCTAAATGGAAACATTTATTTTTAATTTTTTTTCTATTTCTACGCATAAAAAAAAATTAACACGTTGACGCCAGGGTTTTTGTACCCTATAATTATTCATTTAAAATGACAAAATTTGGCTCGCACACCTATGGTTGTTATGGTTGCTATGGTGACTGAAGTCCTAGATGCACGATAATAGTTATTTATTGTCACCATAGAAGTAATCAGTGGCGTACCAAAAGCGTAAAAACTCGTGTACCACCGGTGGTACCCGCCGGCGTTAACGTGTTAAATTATCTAAATCGTGTACCATTTCTAGCTTAAATTGCGATTGATATTGATAATGCTTGTCATAGCTGCTATAGCATAAATTATGCAAAATATCTAGTAAGTGGTGACTATAAATAAAAACATCACATCCTAGATGACTTCTGTCATAAAGATTAAATTATCATGGAAGTGTTATCTCTACAAGAGAAAATTGAAATAGTTCTTATTTATGAAGAAGCAGGAAGAAATGTATCACGAGCTTGTATCCGGAGAAACATCCAGAATCAAGAATTCTCTCGTAACGTTCGTTTTACCACATCATAAAATAATTTGAAACAGATGGAAATGTTGAAACTAGGAAGCGAACACGCGAAAAATCAGTAACCAATGAAGCTAATGAAGTAATTATTTTAGCTGCAATACATTACAATCCACTCTTAAGTATCCATGAATAAGAAAAGGATTCAGGAGTTTCAGGAAAATTGCTTTAAGGATTTTAAAGAAAAACAAATTTCATCCCTATCATTTATCATTGCATCAGTTGATGTTTTGTATGTGGGCAAATAATCAAATTATGATGAATAATAACTTTTTTTCATCCAAGAAAGCCTTCGATTCCTATCAGAAAAATTCTTTAAAAATCCTTTCAACTTTCACATTTTATTGGTATATTGTATTCCTAGAAACCCAAATCTAATCCCTAAATTGAAAAATCCACATTCTACCATTTTTGATTTCATCTCATTATTTCATGCATCTACTCATTAAAGACTACTCATATGACTGGACAAATCATGGCAGAAAGACCTCTGGTCGATAGACTTTTGACAGATTAACATACTAACACCTCATCAATTATTTATTATTTAATATATATATATATATATATATATATATATATATATATATATATATATATATATTATATATAACTTTTTTGTTAAAGTTTTAGTTTCTGATGAATGTTCATTTACCGATTATGGTGAAGTAAATCGTCACAACATGCATTACTGGTCAACAGAAAATCGGCATTTATTAGAGAAATTGAAAGCCAGAGACGATGGTCTATTAATGTCTGGTGTGGAGTTATAGAATGCAAAGTAATTGGAGCATTTTTTATTGAAAACATTAACAGGGCAAAAATACGCCGATTTTTTTGAGAAATGATCTAAAAATTCTACTGAAAGATGTAGTTCTAGATCTATGTGGTATTAGCATAATGGTTATCCTGCACGTTATTCCCAAGTTTCTAGAAATGTATTGGACTTAAATTTTCAAGGGCAATGGATTTGGCATCACCTGATTAAAGATTATATTAGATTAGGTACCCTTATGCGTACACAAAATTCCTTTAAAAAAAGAATTGAAAAATATATTGAAATGGAAGGACATCACTTTGAACATTTATAACATTAATTAGATTAGTATAATAAAGTATTCTGTGTTGCTATTTTAAGATTGTGCTTTGTTTAATTTAAGTTTTGTGCCATCAGCTACAACAAGCTTTATCAATATCAATCGCAATTTAAACTAGAAATAGTACATCTTAGAGAAAGATGATTTAGATAATTTAACTTTCTTTTTACACGTAGAAATAGAACAAAATACAAAATATACATGTTTCCATTTAAAAATACAAAGTTAACCTTGAAAGAATTAAGTTGCAAAATAATGCATAGTGACATTAAATTTGCCTCCTCATATCAAAAAACATTTTTTCATATTTCGCTCTGTTTCGGAAATATTCCACTTTGATAAGATAAATGCCTTACCCTGTATATAGGGAAAGTATTGTTTTCGCGTATGAAAATGTCTATGGGTGCCGTATCAAAAAACGAATGATCCGTTTGAGATGAAACTTTAAACTTAAGGTTTTGTCGTTAAAAACTGGAACTGAAAAGCTTTTGGTAAATACAAACCCGAAGTGGATGTTTACTTTTTTAAATTTTTCTCGATATCTCTCTAAATTTGAAAAAATTGACATAAATTTTTGAACAAAAAAAAAAGTTTTATTAAAACATGTTTTTTATAAAGTTCGTAATTTGCGAGAAGAACATTAAAAGTTAAAAATTTTGACATTTTTTGCTCATTGCTAATAAACTATAGGAATTATATGAAATTTATATAATAATTATTTGTAAAGAACCCAAAAGTAAGCAAATTTTTAGAAATAGCCTTTTTGCGTAAACCGTAAACCTCATAGTTTTCGAGAAAAATGTAAGGAAAATAATATGATAACCCCATCACCATTTCTTAATTTTATCTATACAGAGAGAGGATAACATCTTTATTCGAACATATAAATATATACAATTCAAAAACATTTACAAATGATATATAATGTGTTAGTCTGTCCGTTTGGGCTATCGATCATAGGTCTTTCTGGCCTGTCTTGACTCTAATTATGTACAAAAATTAAATATCTTTGCTAGCTAGCTTATCTGTCTGGATGATTCGAACTAATGAATTAATGAAGGGTGATTATGGAGGGGGTTTATTGGATGTCTAAGTTTGCTGGGGGTTCGTAGGGCTGATCTTTTGGCGACATTAAAGTGATGGAGAGTAGAGGGACGAATTTGGTTGAAAAGGATTGCACCGGAGTTTATCAGATTTGTGTATCCTAACTGCTGTTTTGGTAGAAATTCCTTGATTTCTATAGGTTAGTACTCAAAAATGTCGAGCTCTGGTTTTGATCTTGACCTTTATAGCTTGTGCATGGGCTTTGAAGGAGAGTTGGGAGTCGAACAGGATGCCTAGGTATTTACAGGAGTAGGTAGGGTAAATTATGGCATTATTTATGGACATGGAGGGGAAGTGTAGTGTAATTTTGTGGTGCGGAATTAGGAGTTTGGATTTAGAGTTGACTTTAGACGCAATTAGGAGCACCTGGATTGAATGACATTAAATGATTTTTGTAGTGAATGTTAAGCAATCTAGAGGGTAGGAGCATGGGCGATAAAGGTGGTATCATCGGTAAATAGAAGGGAGTAGTTTAAGGGATCAAAGGACTTTTTTAGGATTATACAGGTCGTGGCAAAAAATATTGTAAAGGAGGGGTGGTAGGGGAGAGCCCCGGGGCACTTCCTGGTGGATTGGAAATGGATCGGATAATGTTTATTTGATTCTTACTTGGCTGGATCTGTTAGAAAGGAATTTATATACAGGGTGACTGACGAAAAACCTTGACAAAAGACGATCAATTTTTTTTTTCAAATTACACTGTATATATATTTTGTACTGTTTTTTTTCTGAATCTAAATTTGTAAACGATTTTATCCATTCATCAAACCAAAGTCGAGAAATTGAGGATAAAAAAAAAATTAAAAATCAAATACCCATAGTACACAATATACAGAGCCTATTCCAAATGTCAAAAGTGACAGTGTCAGTCATTGGTACAATACTGCAATGATTTTTAATAATTTCATAATAAAAATGTTGCAAGATTTCAAAAACTGAAAAACGATTTCTGTAGAAGCACAAAATTCTAGTACAGTGTTTGAAATATTGCAACATTTTAATTATGAAATAATTAAAAATAGTTGCAGTATTGTATCAATGGCTGTCACTGTCACTTTTGACATTTAAAATAGGGTCTGTATATTGTTTACAATGGAAACTTGACTTTTTATTTATTTTTTTAATCCTCAATTTCTCAACTTAAGTTTGATGTATGGATAAATTTGTCTACAATTTTATATTCAGAAAAAAATCTCTTTGTGAATCAATAAAAATATATATACAGTGCAATTAAAAAAAAAAATGTTGATCGTATTTTGTCAAAAACTGGGTGCGAGAAAAAATAACAGTTCAGATCCTATTAAAGTCTTTTAAAAATGGTTTAATTTGATGTTTAATTATTAAAATCGGATAAAAAATAAGCGAGATACAGCACCAAAGGTTTTTCGTCAGTCACCCTGTATAAGGGTTATGTATCCCACGCCACTTTATGAGGAAGCATTTGTAAAGGAGGCCAATATGCCAAACCAAATCAAAAGCTTTTTTAAAATCTAGAAAGAGAATTATTGATTTGTTACCTTATAGAGGGAGAGTGGTTGATTTTTGAGGTAGGAAGTCAAACTGGTAATCTGGGATATGGATTTCGGATGATTGAAGAAGTTTTTGTTTGAGGAGGGATTTAAAAAGTTTGTCAATTACAGGGAGGAGAGTGATGGGACGATAGCTGGATACTAGTTTGGGATCAGTGTCGGGTTTGGGGATGCATATTGTGATGCCTTGTTTCCATTCAGTGGGAAAGTGTTGATGGGAATAACAGTAATTGAAAATTTTTAATATAAACATGTGGATATTATAATAATAATAATAAATTTGTTTATTAACTCAAATTAAATACAAGTTAAAAAAAACATAATAATAAGTATAAAATAGAGTAACAAAAACGAATCTAGATGAGCATAATATATCAGAATATATTATGGGAGTTTTTTTAAAAATTATTCGTGGAATTTTGTCAAGGCCTGGGGAGAAATGTGCAAATGTGTGTAATATTCTGTCTCGTCTATTGAATCGTCGGTTGAAAGGGGTAAGAGAGTTTTGTTGAAAAAATTAAACCAGTCAGTTACTGTTCTATAAAAGTTATTGTTGTATTCGTTGCTGTGTGAGATTTGAAATGTCTATTTTAACTGTTCTGCAAATAGATGTCTCTTCTGTCAGAGTTGACCCATCGGTTGAGTCTTTTATATTGGCATATTTTTTTATATTTAATAAGTTCTTCCAATAATTTTTTCCTTTCTGCTCATTAATATTTTCACAAGCCTCAAGCCATTTACGTTTTTTAAATTCTGAGATTAATGTTTAAATGTGTTTATTTAATGTGTTTAACTTATTTTTAATTGAACCGTCCTCGTAGAATTTACTGACTCTGTATAATTGTCTTTTATATTTCAAAAGTCTTAGGATATATTTAGGTAGATGATATTTGTAATATAGTTTTTTTTTTAATTTAGGAGCGTGAAATATAATAATTTCTGAGAGGGATAAGCAGAAACGTGAAATAATATTAGGATTTAGGTCTTGTGTTTTCTTCTATTTTAATTAAAACCTCTGCTTATGATTTACTAATTGGAGGGTGGGATAGAGGCCACCCACCCACCCTACACATACAAGATAACTTTAAATACTAATCGTTGATGATTTTGCTGCAAGAAACAATAAAATCTTGTATGTAACAAAAAGTAAAGCATAATCCAAATTTAAGTTTAACCTTCTATAGCAAACCTTATTTAAGCTTGATTTAAAGCCTTTCCACGTATAATGTATATAATTTTTTATTAATTTACACACTCAAAAATTTTACATTGTCAAATTTTCTTTATTCAAATTTTGTAATTATAGTTAATGCAAACCGGGAGGCGAACAGTAATTAAAGTTAATATGTATATGTAGGGTGGGTGGGTGGCCTCTATCCCACCCTCCAATCAGTAAAACATAAGCGAGGGTTTTAATTAAAAGTTGTAAAACGTAAATAAACGTAACATTATTGCAAAATTTAATAGATTTATTCAAACCAATTTTGAAATTTGAGAAATTTTGAAAAATAAGACAACTTTACAAACAAAAGTTAAAGAAAATAAAAAACTGAACAAGTTTTATTAAAACATGTTTTTCATAAAGTTCTTAACTTAATAATTTTGACATTTTTTGCCTATTGCTAATAAACTAGAGGAGTTAAATGGAATTTATATAAGTACTTGTAAAGAATTCAAAATTGAGCAAATTATTAAGAATAGTATTTTTGCATAAACTATGATGACCACATCACCATTTTTTTTATGCTGTTATCGTTTTTTTAACATGTCACGAATAATTACGTATGCAATCACTAGACACGCATTTCACTGTATTACAGCTCATCAGTGGACATATGCCCTTATTACGTGGGTCTTTCTAAGTGAATGAATCGATTTTAATAAAATCGAAACATTGCGGGTTTATAAATCAGCACAATCCGCAAAGTGCAGGGATTGCGGATCTGCATCTGATGTGTGACCGATACCCTTTGCAATTAGGAGATCCATTAAAGTAAAACACTTACTTACACACAAATAGAACGGCAGAAGAAGCAAGTTGTCAATATTCGAACACTACTCAGATTTCAAAATTCAAAACAAAGATGCCGAAGAAGTATTTTATGGTAATACAGTTGGTAAAATGAATTTACTGGAAGCGATAGAAATATACAAATCCAAAAGCAAATTTTCAACATATAACATATAAATAAGAAAATAATTCGTAAGTTTAATAATGACCATCTATTAGTCAAAAATATAATCGCTTGTAATTCTGCAAATATTGTAAAAAACAAAGCTAGCGAGTTTAATTTGACGAATAAAGCACCGATGACCTTTCTTCACACTTTTATTTGAATTACTAAATGTACATTTCGGGCACAAAATGGATTAGCACTGCTGTGAAATAAGGTCATTAGTGCTTTATCAAATTATTTTGATCTTCAAGTAACTCAATCAATAAATCAATCTATCGAGTTTAATTACATCTTATTTATTACAATTAGTTAATAGTTCTTCTTATCTAGCATCTGCAAGTGATATGTTTCACAAAAATTGTTACGGAACGGGTTAGGGGAACGAAAATTGAAAATTCTCCATACTTTCCGCAAAATTACACAGTGAAATCTAGAAAATAAATATAATATACTCATATAAATGGGCAATCAAGTCAATCAGAATTTATTCTATATTTACTATTTAATTTAATAATAATATATATATATATATATATATATATATATATTATATATATATATAATCTAACTTATAATGTATTTCACCTTAAATATTAATTTTATTCATTATTAATTGAATCACACTGTATATATTATAATTGCTAACTCAATTATCTGACGCAAATAACATTGGAAAATAAGTATCGCCAATTTATAGAATAATTAAATCGTATTATTAATAAGTAAATATTTCTAGTCATCGCATAGACTTCAAACAATATTCATGGGAAAGCAAACAATTAAATAACAAAGTTCAATGGAAACTTTCTTCACCGGAGCGTCGACTTTGTCTTCCTAATGCTCTTTGTCAAACTTTAGATTTTCATTTGACCACGAAACGGTGATAATTTTATAGCCCCAGTTATTATTATAATTGTAACAAGTTTAATCCATTCCAATAAATAGTTGTTAGTCAATCCATCATCTTGATATTTAGGTATTAACCAGAGAAGTAGTTGTTTCAATAAGTGATGTGTTTTTGCAGTCTTAGTAAGACTCAAAAATGTTTTCGTATTTTAAATTATGAACCCACCGCGAAGTAGTAATTAAAACACAATAACCTTGTTTTACCCGTACATTAATATAATGTTGTGGTTAATAAACTTTATTTTGTGATAAAACAAAGTTATCGTGTTTTAATAACAAGATGTACCACGAAGTAAACGCCTCTACCATCAAATACACGACGTAGTTGTTACAAATTGGCGCAGTCGGTAGGATCCATAGTTAGCTATTTATTTACGCTAAATTGTCTACTTGTGATAAACAACTAATATACGATTAGCAGCGGTTAGATGTACCAACGCGTTGCAGTTAATAATGACATTTTCGAGTTGGCAAGGTGTGCGAGTTGTGCATCGATCGCAAATAGATTGGCGCGCGGGCGTGCGAGGAATTGAACGGATCTAAATACAATCCGCAACGCGACGAACGGCGAACATGGGAAAGAACATGCGAGAACGCATGGGAGCATGGGACGGGAAGAAGAGGTGTCTGTCGCAGGGCAATGAACGGCGCGTCGCGTTTCCAGCTTAGGCAAATCGAAACTCATCGCATTATGTATTATGCGTCGCCAGCCAAACAAGTGAGATGAAAGAAGCACGAAACCAGTTGGTGGCCGGCCGTTACGGACCTCCTTCAAGAAAAATGCACTGCTCGTAACGCCTGCCCTTTGTTCTCGCCACATCACACGTTCGGCAAGTTGGCAAGTCGGCAAGTGCTGCTGCCGCTGCTGCTGCAGACCCCCCTTTCTATTCGGACCGTGGCAGCTGTGCGCTCTGCGTGCAACAGGAAAGCGAATCAAAAAAGTTGAAAATAAAGGGAAAAAAAAACTAGGCGAGACGCAGAATTCGCGATTTTCCTCCCTTGGTGCCGGAGAGGGTAGTTGAATTTCACCTATCCCCGTTCCCCGTTCTCTCGCCCCCCGCCGTCTGGGGCTATCGATTCAACACGTTTCCTCGTTTACCCACCGACCGAACGTGCAATCGATTTCGCGTGCACTTTGTGTAATTGCATGACGCCGAAAATAGACTTATTAATCGTTGAATTTTCATGAATATGAAAAAAAAATGTAAAACAATTCTAATATAGGATCCAAGTAGCACTGCGCCATTTACAATGTTTAGTAAGACGAAAATATATATAAATATCGAATTAGCATTATATTTTAAAACTCAATTGGTTTTAGCAGAAATGTTACTACAAATAATAAACACAAATGTTAAGGTTGTTTGGGTTCTCTTCGTATGTGGAAATCAACAAAATTCCAAACTAAGCTTAAAATGTGCTTCCAAAAAAGAAGCGCGCCGTCTCTTAAGTCAAGTGGAGGTTAAAATGCTCCAGAATAAATTTCATGAACCCATTTACCTATTGGGAAAGGAAACAATTGCTGCTGTTGACATCAGGCTGCGCGTGTATGGCGGTGGACATGTTTCACAAATCTACGATATCAGACAAGGCCAAGGCTCTAGTGGCATATTACCAGAAGTTCGTTGACGAGGCGTCGAAGAAGGAACTCCAGAAAATCCTTTAAGGATAAAATTGTTTTTTTATAAAGGTATCACTCACAATCTTGCTCTATAATAAGAGCTTTACGAAGTGGGTAGGCGTTTGAAGTAAAGTAACTTATTTTCATGCAAATATAAATATCAAGGTTGACAAATTAGTTATTCAGAACTGAGAAACACTAAAACTAAAAATATGTAATGTAGTCTTTAATGTAAATTAACCACAGCTCTTAAGTTTTTGCAATACTAAATAAACTATATCATGATTTTCAAAACAAAATAAATGAAAAAATCAACTGTAATCAGAAAACCTGAATTGGGCGTTATCACTAACGTATTCAGATTATTATTAACTGTAAATTATAATATAAAGAACTTAGTTATGCCAATTGGGAAACTAATAATAAAAATTCGCAACTTCTGTAATGAAGAACCAAAGAACATTTTAATATGTATTATTCTAATTTAGGGTTTGTCTTTTTTATAAACATTTGTAAAACTTAATAATAAAGAATTATATAAGTTACTACGACCTCAAAAAAATTATATTAATAGTGGTTGATACTCATTGCAAAAAAATGCCAAAAACTTTAACGAGAAATATTCATGAAATCTTGCTTCGAATTGACATCAGATTTTTTACTTGCTTCTGGGCCTCTAGTTATTTATTTTTTTAAGATTACATCCTTTGTCAGAAGACCTTTTCCACTTCTTTAACAACTTTCTATTACTTTGGAATTTCAATTGGCTCTTCAAGAAACTCTCATTTTTGATATTCGAGTTTACATTCATATACTTTTTATGACTAGTTTATTTGTCAATTCTGAAAGTAAGGTTGAGCTTGGGCGTACTGCATGTGCTACTCTAGATCGGAACGATAGGTTTTCTTTCGAATAATTTGTATCATCACTTTCATTTCCTAATTGAATAATCCTCTAAATATCTCCGACTTCTTTCTTTTTAGACTTTCGAGTATTAAAGTGTCTAAGACATAATTTTTCTACGCTGATCGTTGAATTGTTAGTAAAATAATATTCTTCTGTAATTTTAGAAGCTAAAAGTATGTATATAGATCCTACCACACAATAGGATTTGGTTTACTTATAAACAAGCAGCTATATTTAATGTTAATAGTGTATGTCATAAGCTAGTGTTATTTCATCAAGATAATCCAAAATTACTATGTTTTGAAAACCATAAGCCACAAATGGAGGCATTAATTCCAATTAGCGATGAAGAGGACAAATAGTTTTGAGCGGAAAAACATTTAGACAAGTAAGCTCCTCCCGCCGACACTAAATTAAAACTTATGATGAATTTCATAATAAAGTAAAGTTTCACAAAATAATTTCATTTTTAAGCTTCTATTTAATTCCTTATTTGGAAAAAAATTGTGTTTAACAAAAATATTTCTGATGGCACTATGACGAAACAACCTAAAATGGTGATCGAAGGATTCAATCTGCCATTATTGTTAAACAGACATTTTTGCAAATGGCTTATTTGGATCGGGAAGGGATGGGGTGCCTTCAACTCGAGCCCAAGGGCCAATTCTGGAGCTCTGCAATGGGTCGAGTGGAAGAACACAAGAACACGTGAACTCCGCCTTCAAGTTCTATGTTTCAAATTTTTAAGTTAGTATATTTTTGTATGTATTTTATGTATTTTTTAATAGAACTTTTCTCAATAAAATCTTTTGTCTTATTCTCATACCTGATCCAATTGTGACATTAGGGTCAATTAGAACCCAAAACTTCTGTTGGATAGATGTAAACGTCAAAGATTATATGAAATTTTTTCATTGAGGTATTTCCAGTATCAGAGGATGTTTTGGCAAGTCTTTCTGCATGCTGTATGCGATATGGTTCAGAATAGTGCATGTAATACTTACAAATTACATGCACTTGGTAAATAATAAAGAATAATATAAACTGTTCGTTGGATCTTCCATCGTACGTCACAAACTATCGCTTCAAAAAACGACGAAAGTTTTACAGTGCGTTCTTTTTCTAACGCATTTGGTTTACTTTATCAGACTGAATGTTTTTGCGTCGATTTTCGAAGCGATAGTTTGTGACGTACGACGGAAGATCCAACGAACAGACTATATTATAAATTCCATTTGCCGTTACTAACTACTAAAATTGGTTTATATAGGGTTTTCCAATAAGAGGTTTCATTTTGATATTTAAAAAAAACGAGTATATTTTAAAAGAAATCAATGGATATTTATTTTATTGTCCAGTGAAAGATATGCTATTAACGATGGAAAATTATATCAGCCAAATGGCCGCCACGACTAGGGTTGCAGCACCATATCCTTTTCATGAAATTTTCTATGACCAATTCGCACATTTGCGGCTGTATGTCCTCGATAACTTCACGAATTCAATCTTTAAGGTCTTGAATCGATTGTGGAGCATTGGCATAGACCTTATCTTTCACGTGGCCCCAAAGAAAAAAGTCTAAAGGTGTTAAGTCGCAAGATCTCGGGGGCCAATTATGATTACCTCCTTGCGAAATAACCTTTAAATGATTTCGTGATTTTTCTTGTGCCTCTTTTACTTTATTGTGATTGATTTTATTAAGTATAAGGATTCACCCTACACAATCCTTCTAATGCTCTCCTCTATGAAACCACCCAAGTCACCCCAATATCCCAACGTATAAATAGCCTATGTGTAAAATTTGCCATTTGAAGGGATTCAATGTAACCCTCTCCTTAATAAATTGTGCACTCCCCGAAACCCCAACATCCCCCATAAATCAGTCATCCTACATCAATTTATTATTCGAATCATCCAGACTGTTAAGTTAGCTAGTTACATTAATTATTTTTTTACACATAACTTAGAGTCAAGACAGGGCAGAATGATCGATAGTTGATAGCCTAAACGGACAAACTAACCATATTGTTTATTAGTTAGTATGTTTTTTTTTAAATTGTATCTATGTTATAATTGTTCGAATAAAGATGTTATTCTCTCTATATAAGGATTCAAATTTTAATCTTTACTCTGAAATTCATCTGGGAGATGTTAACCGATATCCAAATCAACGGTTTCAAAGGTATTGCAAAGATTTATTGGGAGAGCTTAAAGCTTTTTACAAAATTATGATCACTTTCAATTTTAGACGTTATTGAAAATTTAAAAACTTCTGTACAATAGTTGGCATTGAGCTATAAAAGGCTTAATACTTATAAAAATCACTTGCTACGAGAATTGAGCGAAGATGATTTTAGTTGTAGCTGTTAATTTTATGTAAAAATGGGGCACATAATAATGAATGATAATTTCTTTATTAACAACACCTACAAAACATTATGTTGATGTGGCATCATTACTCGAAATGTTGCTGGTGTCTTTGTCCTTAATGTCATCTTAACATCTAAGCAATATCTCTAACTATTGCAACAAGTCATTCCTCGTTTAAGGTAAATATTCTGAAAACACGAATCGTCCAACAGCATCACATAATCCCAAAAAAAGCTCTATCTTATTTTAGACTTTATGAATGACAGTAATTAAACGAGATATATTCTGGTAAATGGATAAAATGGAGCAACCAACGAAGGGCCAGCCAGATCTGCATATAGAAAGGGTTAAACTGTTGAAGCTAATAAACCAAAGGTCACGATTAGCTTTATAAAAATTAATCAATATTGAAAATATGGTATAAAAACAATTGTCTATGTAGAAAATACTTTTTTTATTATCAGATTTAGAAAACCAATTAAACTTAAATATTATTATTATTATAAATTTTCACAATACTGCACCTGTAAATCAATATTTAGTTTACACTTAATATAGATTATAATATTGGAAGAGTGCAATATACTTTTCCCTTTAAAATTCTTTAAATTTACGATGAAATATGTAAAAAAATTATATCTTTTATTTGTATAACTTTTAGGGTTGAGTGGTTTAAAGAAATGTCAACTATAAATAATTAAAGTTATTTGAAGATGTTTTAGTAATCAAGAAGTGGAAGATCCTTCTATTATTGTTTAGATGTTTGTTATTAGATTTTAGAAAGCCAGTAAAACTTAAATGTGTCTAAAATATTGATGTATGTTGTAGTATTCTTCTACTACTATTGTAGATTAATTTTAATAATTTATATCGTTGAATGGTCTAAACTATAAATAATTTAAATTTGAAATATATAAGGAAGCATATTTAATTCTAAAATACATTTTGTTGTTTTAAAAATGGACAAATCGGACAAATACAAAAATTTTAAAAAAGAGAAAAAACCTTTTAATCACAAGTTAGTTAGTTTCACTAATTGTTCAAAAAATCAAAAAATGTTTTCTAGAAGATTTCAACCATGCAGGTCCAGGCTGATATCTTCTAGAAAACATTTTTGGATATAAATGTATTACTTCAATCTTCTACTTATTTTAGCATGTTTTGAGTAAATATATTAAGTAGGACCAATAATATTGCTGAAACACAAATGGGACTAAATTTTACTAAAAAAAACAGGAAGAAAGATTTGATGAGCTTCCTCATCTGGGAGCAAACATTTATTAAGGTTTGACGGTACTCACATACTCAAGAGATTGACTAGAACTAGATTATTCAGGAAAATTGATAGGCCGCAATGTATGTCCGTTAATCACCAAAATCGCCTGAATTTTTAGTGACAAAAAGGGACAAATGTACCAAATATTGCAAAGGGTTCAACAAAATATTGTCCGCCGTACGCAAATAATTTTTATAGCTTAGCTTTTAGTTAATAATCACCAAACACCAAACTAAACTAAACTAAAATGGTTAAAATATTCTTTGATCATTTTTTCCATTCCATTATAACAGTATATTTACCGGTCCGCTCAAAATGACTGGTTTTGCAAATTTGAATTCAAATTTGAATAAAACCTAACCATTAATTTGAAGAAATAAACCAGTCAGTGTATAATTAAATGTCAATTTATAAATTGTTTGTTCACGTTTATCTTCTGAACTTAAAATTAATGCCAGAGTACGTGAACTTCAACATTTTTTCCAATTAACTGATTTTGAACGTGGTCGTATTATAGGCATGAGAGAGGCCAAACTTTCGCTAAGAGAAATTGCTGGTCGTCTAAACCGATATGTTACAACAGTATTGAGATGTTGGTCCAAATGGTCCGAGGAAGGGGTTTAATAACAACTTTAACAATTGTAAATTATTGGATGAGAGGTGTAGGACTCAGAATGTCAATATCATCTGCTTATCGTCGGATAGAATTAAGGAACCAACAAGCGAATTAGGCGCAAGAATCTAAGATGGTCGTAGGAAGGTCAGATGGATGCGTGTAGAAAGTAAAAATCCAATATTTTTTCCAGTTCTCTGACAAGGAAAATATGGGGTACAATATGTTAAGGTAGCAGATCACCCTTGGTCTTCATTGAAGACAACCTAAACGCAGTTGGTTAGATTGCTAATGTCAGAACCCGTTGCACCTCCATATCTTCAGCGGACTTTTCCGGCAAGGGGTATAATATGTTTTTTTTTAATTTTTGTTTTTCTGTTATCAAATGTTTATCATTTATCGCGGGAACCATGCTATTTGCTCAGAACTTTTTGTTTGCTCGTAAATCTACATTTATTTTTCCACATTTTAATACAAAATGTATTTTAGAAACTTTAATAATAAGTAATATATTTTAAATCATTCATTGAATTTTGAGGTGTCGACTGTGGAATTTCGTTGTGCATACTAGAAAGAAATATTTACGTATGTTAGGTACAGAAATATACAAAAATAAATTCTTTAAATCTTATTATTAGTTTCGTCTATTTTTTAAGTTATCGCTAGAACCTGAAAATGAAACGAATTGAATTTTCTAAGAGTTTGGAAAACATAACCAGCATACATGGAATGTTTTAATAATGAAAATGATGAACTGTACAACATAAGGCATATTATAAATTAAGCATAGTGATCCACAGGACAGTAGCCATAAAAATATTGTTTTCGAGAGTAGTGATAGTGAAATTTCTAAAAAAGGATAATGGTGATGAGTCAAGCGACAGTAAATACGAAAAAAATTAAAAAATACATAGAGGAAGATGTATGTCTCTGCCTTCCAGTTCTGAGGACGAAGATGAACGTGAAAAACAAGATCTGCAAATCGAAATTGCTTCAGAGGGTACTATTTGGAGATGTTGCTGGATGTTTGGGGTATTTTTAAGGATGTTCCCAGGCCTACAGCACATACAGAAAGAAATATAATGCAGGAGGATAGGTCTGGTGAGTATGTTTGCTCCAGCAATTTCTGGCGGGTCACTAAACGTGTGTGTGATGTCACGTTGCCATGGTAGAACACAACCTTATGATTTGCGAAATCTGGCCGCTATTCGTTGGTTGCTTCATTCAATTTGTTAAGGGGTTATACGCAGTTGCGGGACTCAAAAAAGACGTATTTTTATGATTTTTTTATAGAAACAGTTTTTATTTATCAATTACAAGTGATGGTAATTCAAATAGAGTCTACTTTTAAGAATACAATAGCGCATCGATCATGTAAAAATATTGATGTTCACCGTTCGTGTAGATGATGTCCCGAATGACCTCCAAAAAAGGCGCTTGGCGGTGATCTCCATTTCGGCGGTTTGGATTATCAGAAATCAAAAAATATGGTGGATTCTTTTAAAGAATAGAATGCAGGTATTGAACGAAGGAATAATAAAAAATAATAATTTTTGACAAAATTGCGTCTATTTGAAATAAAAAATCGTTTTTGACTGAAATTTTTGCTCCAAATTATTTAAAAACTAGTAATAATTTTAAAAAAATTATTCCTTCGTTTATCTAAGAAGATTGTGTGAAAATTTGAGACCGATCGGTTAAGCCATTTCTGAGAAATCGAGATCACCCACTTTGAAAATATCGTTTTGAGAAAAATGCGTTTAAAGTAGTTTACACATAGTTAAAAAAAAACCGCATCGACTTCCATTTTACCTGAAGAGCCCTGGTGATTTGCAGAGAAAGCATCTTTGTGTTTATTTTATCACTCATTATAGTCTTCAGTACCATTTTTAGGTTTCCAAACCTCACACTGTTTACAGTATGAACTTTTTACAATTATATCAATGATTTTCATTCAGGTATATCTCTGAAAATATTTATCGGATTGGCTTCAAACTTTCAGAGAATATATTTAAATATATGTACATTCCGAAAATGCAAACAAAAAAAAATCGAAAATTCTAACTACGTATAACCCCTTAACACAGCCAGATTAATGGTTTGGTAGCATCTCAAAATACACGACGCCTTTGTCATGCCACTAAATTTACAGCATAACCTTCTTTTTATGGATATTTGCTTTTGAAGTGGTTTTCGGACGACGTTGTAAGCAATCAACTTCTTGTCGTCAGTGACAATACGTTTGAGAAAAGGATTATTTTTGTTTTTCAAGAGCTTGTAGCAGGATAAACTGAATTTCTTTGAGTTTGTGTAGAACCCACACAATGAGTTTACTAACATATTTCATCTTGTGCAAATGTTGCAAATGTCTTTTTCGATTAATGCCTTTATTTTATTGTCTTTGGCTGCAAATAGCCTTCCTGAATGTGGCGCATCTTTGACATTGAAATTAACGGAATTGGCCAAACTAATTCTGGCACTGGCGTTGCAATCTTTACCATACACCGCACATAAGTTTTTATAAGCTTGTGTTGCGTTTTTCTCTTTTCTGAAGTAAAAAGTAAAATATTATGATTTTTTTCAGTTCGCTTGCTTTTTTTAATGATAATAGAAGTGTATCCTTCAAATGATATTTAGGTTAGATGATTGGACTGAAGATAGCTGGTTAAAAAAAACAATAATTAATATAAAAATGTTTCACCACGGGTTAAGTGAGAATTTAATTCATCGTACAAGTGTAGATATCTATTTATCAAAACCGAAATTAGAAATTAAGACTCAACCCAATATTTTTAAAGCCAGTTTAATAAAGTACTAATTTTTAAAATAAACTATTTATTTTTGCGATAAAGAAAAAAACCTTAATTTTAAAATTTAACGGTTTTTGAGATAAAACGCCCATGGAAAAAGAAGCACACATTCAATACATACTCTCTTTCTCTTTCACACACACACAGGCATATTTAAAAATTTGATGAATCGTCATAGAAGATAAGAAAATGCATATATTTTCGTTTAAATTTCAAATTCAAACTATGTTTTTCTACGTATATATTATACATAAATATATTGCACCTTAAAATTTAAAAAAATTGTCACACTTCTACAAATACGGATTGTGTAACTTTATACAAATAGACACATTCAAGGGATGCCAAAACATATATTCATGTTTAAATTTCGAATAAGTAAACATTTTAAAAAGCGCATGTATTTATTTATGTATTTATTTATTTATTGTTTTCTTTGTTTCTCTTCTTAAATAAAATCTCAAATAAATACTACTATGAAAACTATTACTTAAATTTTAATTGATGTCATCCTAAAAAATAAGAAACACTGATTTAAAAGTTTGTTTTAGATTGTGTAACTTAAGCCTCATTAATATCAAAATCATCTGATGGTTATCGTTTAACTTCTAACTCTAGAACCTTAAATATGCATATGTATATGCAAATTTAATGATTACAGACATTGTTTGATTATATATTACTTATTCTTAATTTGAACGAGAAAATGTTAAAAGTAAAGCATTCTATTTTATAGTACTTGGATATTAATTTATTAGCGACCACGTAGTCATTCTGCAGTGTTATTTGTGTAATTATATGTGTCCAGAAGAACTTGCTACTTTAAAGGATTGCGTCATTCTAAAGCGCCATTAATTTTACCCCAATAGTGAAAAGTACCGGTCTTCCATTAGATTGCCGACTCGAACCAACTACCCTACAGTTTCGCTAAACCCTGTTTATTAAAGGATGCAAGAAGATGAACGATATTTTGGAAAACAGATAATTATTTTTTATTACTCTTAAATAAATAGTTGCAAAATATCAACTAATAATTATTTCCATTGGATAGATTATTCCATTTGAATTTTAATTTTATTTACATTTAATTATATAATACGCAAATTACTTGCTTTTAATGTGTTTAAATGAATTTATTTTAATTAGATTTTTTTTTATAAATTTCATGATTAAAAATTCAATAATGCCTGTTTTAAATTTTCAAAGACTTCAATTTTTCAAGTAATAACTATTACCATGTAATATTCACATGAACGTAATTGATTCAAGAAGTAATTTATTTAATCTATAAAATATATTTTCAAAAATCTACTACTTGTATACTTTTTTTAAATAAACTAATTTTATTATTTTTTATACAAAATAGTTTCAGCCACACACAAATTCTTACTATTACTGATGAAGGTTTGAATTAATTTACACTTGGATTGTTTCTCTATTTACTCGACTAGTTTCCAAGTGTAATTTAATTTAAACCTTTATCAGTAATAGTTCAAAATGTTTCACCAAATGATAAATGAGAAGTCACAAATTCTTACGAAATTATAGTAATAGCAATCTTGGATACATCGTTTAGTATAAAACCTGCCAAACAATTCTTCAAGATTACCATTACTGTATATCCGTAATAATTTGTATTAAAATGATGAATCCGATTATAATTATTACAATCTTAGACTCATCAGCGACGTGAATATCCACACCCTGTATATATTCGAGTTTACAGTAATTTCGTGTACTTGAATACATTCGCAGACGTTAAAAGCGGTCCTCGTGTAATTTTATACCCGATTATTCAAGTGTACCCCAATGTTTCACACCCTAAGTCCGAGTCCATGTCGTCCTCATTTTTAAAGACAACGTTTTGCACCCCTTTCGCTGATGCTGCCGTCTTTTTTTCTCTCCTCTTCACTCGTCCTTCTCCTTCCATCCCCGTATGTGTGCATAATGTGACGATGTCCCCTCACAATAAGATAAATATTTCGATTTTCTTCGCAGACCCTTCCCTCCAACTTGAATTTTGTAACGATCTCGCAACTTTTTTTCCATCGAAAATTTTGCGTCTGCAGGTCTCGCTCGGTTCACGATCGCTTTGGAAATTTGAATTTCAAGTTTTCTTTCATGCATCGCCGAAACAAGTTACGTAAATTTTAAAAACAGGTAATTTTAAAAGTACGAAAACATTCCGTAAATTTAGAACAATGAGTCTTAATAAGACTATAAAAATAAATAACTTATTGAGTAACTACTAACCTGGCTAATACCTCGACAATCTTTTATCAACTTACCACCCTAGAATTACCCCAAATGCCATATCTCAACTTGAATTAACAAAATTCCGATTAATAAGAAAATTAACACTACTGGTCGATAGTCAGTTGACGAAAGTACACAAAAATTGTAATTATATAGTCATTATATGTAGTTTTTATCAATAAATTTTGTAAACTGATTAGGCGAGAGTGGAAGATCATGTGGACATGAACTTGAGCCTTTCCAAGTGAAATCAAAATTTTAGTTAACATTATTTTTTTAAATTATATTTACGAAACAGTTATATTTACACATTGGATAAATAAATAAATATCAATATCAATAAAAATAACACACATAAAACAACCAAACAACTTTATGCCCAGTACCAAAATAAATCCTAAGACTTAACAAAAGACAATTATAGAGGAACATAAGACAGAAGACACAAGATCATAATCTAAATTTAAATTATATAAGGATATATATAAAATGATCATAGAACATGTTAAGCAACAAAATGGATAGAAATCTACATAAAATATATGAAAGGTAAATCATTTTTGACCACAATTAAAAATATATCCAAATAAAGACTAGACAAATTTAAAAAGTAACAACCCTATGAACTGATTTAATAATGAAAAATGATAAAGATATTACTTGCAAATTATATCAAAAAGGACCTACATATATCCACCAGCTATCTTAAGGCAGATGATGAACTCCATCTCCGAAAAATGTTACGTCTATGGGCACGGCATGTCGTGATACCATTTTCGGATTTCATTCCCTGATTGGAAATGCATTTCACCCACTTGCAACAACTCATAATGAAACAACCATTTCATATCCCTACAAATATAGTGAAGAACCTTCTTTCCGAAGCAATTGATTTTTTGTCCTCGTTTTTTGGTGATTCGTTGGAATTTACTCATGATTTTTTTGCGTTTCAAATTGCCATAGAGTACCCATTTCTCATCGCCCTTAACGATTTTCCACAAGACAAATATTATACGCTAGCAGGGAAAGACACACTGCACATTTTTTGTTGGTTTCATTGTGTTTATGCGGAACCCATTTTCCTCAATTCTGATCTGTCCCATTTCTTGTAGGTATTTGGAAATCAATTCCTGAGTTATTCCCAGCTGTTCTACAAGCTCTTTCTACATTTATGTCGATTTTTCAGCGAGCATCTTCTCCAACACATTGCTTTCTAGTGCATCCAGGCCATTGTTTGTCATTCAGACAGAAAATACCGTTTTTAAACCACTTAAATTACATTGTACGATACAACACCTTCGAGAAAGTAACAAATCGTTTCCTAGCTCTTGCAACATCTTTCCTTGTTGGAAATCGTAAAAAATGCACTGTCGGATATGCACCTTTTCTGTTCTGCCAATTTCGAATGTACTGAACTGAATACTTCAAGGTTATGTTAGATTTTCCGGCATATCAACTGTCATTTTTATTCAGTATATAACCGCAAAAGATCGAGAAAATCAATTGATTTTCAAATTAGTTTCTTAACTGCCTAAAATTATAGTGATTATTCATTTGTGCACCTAATATATTTCTACTAAAACTCTTCCACTATAATATTCATTCCTTTATAAGAAATATTTTCCACCAGATAGAAATTTGGCATCCTTACCTGTATAAGAAAATACGATAACGATACTCTACTAATGACTTTAGACCTATCACACTTCTATCCGTCCTTGAAAAAATATCCAAATTAATTAAATTAATTTAAAAAAACCAATATACCACTTCATTTTCTTTTCTAATAAATCCACTATTACATTTCTTATGTCTGTAATATGTTTTACCAGACAGCTCAAGGGGTTGAGCAGTATTACTTAATATTAAGGAAGCATTTGACTTCGTATTTCATTGAGGTCTGTTGATAATAACCGATTTGTATTAAATTTTTCCATGGCAGATAACCTCCCACACCATCACAACCTTAAATGAGAGCAGTATGTCGTACAGAAAATTTTAAATTTCATCTTCCACTAAATTGTCTTCTAAACAACCACTGAAGGTAACATGATTCCATTGTAATTTATCGTTGCACAATTGCTGCTGTGATCAAGTGAAGTTAAAGGTAAACAAAGCAATATTCGTTATGATCTAAATACAAGCGATCGAATTTTTTAATTTGGTGATTAGTTAATTCTTTTTATCTATCACCATTTTCAGATATTACTGAAAAACAATAACATCAGTGATGTATCTACGGCATTCGGGATGCTAATGTCGTTGTTACGCATTATTTTGATCACTTTCAACAACACAGAGACATTGTGACGATACTGCGTTCACTGCAAATGTATACAACGTGTCCACGTAAGTATGCAACAAATGAGAAACTTTTTTATTATTGATTTCTCAGAAAATTTTATTCTTTACAAAAGTTGGTGCTTGATCTTAAACATACAAGAAATACAAAACAAATGACATACGGTTTTTTGTTCTTCTGTTAAAATCTGATTACATTTTCAAGAATATTGGGATGATTATTTAAATATCTTATACCATTTCTAATTTTATTTTTTTAAATCCTCTAAATATCAAAAAGGCCTTTGGTAATACACTATGTTTTTAACCACCCTCATAAAAAGTAATCAAGTGGATTTAGATCGGGTGAGCGAGAAGGCCATGGAAATCTTGAATGTCTTCCAATCCATTTCTCATTAAATTGTGCATTTAAATATTCAACTTCGACACGAGCACTATGTGCAAGTACCCATCCAGCATAAACGAAAGAGAATTTCTTGTTGCCAATGGTAACATGTCAAATTCATATTTAAAAATTCTAAATATCTTTCCGAATTTAAACTCTGCCGAAATATGTAGGGCCCTATAATATTTCACACCAAACATTTATTTTTCGAAAATATTGATTTTTGCAGACCACCAACGATAGTATTGTTATGAAACTACACCATTTGTAGTAAATGTAGCTTCATCTGTAAACAGGATCTTCTTACGAAATGTTCCATCAATCTCCATTTCACCTTTTACCAGGAAACAAAATTCAGAACAATTGTCGCAATCATGTTCTTGCAAAGTTTCAACATATCTTGGTTTAAATGCTTAAACTTCTTTGTCGTTAGTACCTTATGTACTGTTGATTTTCCCAATCCTAAACTTCTAGCGCCTTTTTTAACAGATATTTAAGGATTTTCAACTACACTTTGCAAGGTAACAACGAATTCTTCACATTTATCACTGGTTTAGTACGTTGTTTTTTAAAATGCAATTCAAATTTTCCGTAACTTTTAAATTGCTTTAAGATTCTTGACACTTGTGAGTAACTGATTCTCTTTTAGGGGGTGACTGTCGTTAAAAATATTAGCTGCTTCTCTGCAGGTTTTATAGTTATTATCTTAGCACCAAATCTGCTCTGCCATAATTTAGGAGACAACAACTCTTTATAAATTAATAATTAATTATTTCTTAATCATAAATATTAATGACAGATACGTCAAAACTGAGAATACTTGATAAAATTCGCTTAAAAAGTGCAAAAGTTATAAAAATTGTGCAATATCTTGCTAATATAGCGTCTAATGTCATTTGTTTTGCCTTTCTAGTACGTTTAAGATCAAGCACCAACTTTTATAAAGAATAAAATTTTCTGTGAAATTCATAATAAAAAAGTTTCCCATTTGTTGCACACTTACGTGGACACGTTGTATATGCGCGCCGTTTAGTACCTAGGCATTCCCTAGAGCAAATATCATTTGCCATTGCTTCCACTTGTAGAATCTTGAATGTCATATCCAGAGTGATGAAGCTCCTATGTTTAGACCATGAATGCCTATTCCAGTACCTATGTTATTCTTGGCACCATCCGTATACCAGGCTGATATTCCTCGACCAAACTTATTGACTCTCTTCTATTGGGGTTTTCAATAGATACCTTAAACGGTATTTCGAATTTGAGCCTCCTGGACATGATGTCCGTTGGTTTGGATACGAGAACCTGTTCGATTTGCTGCAGTGTTCTGTCCAGTATCCCAGCTGTTTTCTTCCTCTGGTGTAATGGGAGTGCCACCACAGGTCCCTTGTTTTGTACTATTAAATGAAGCGGTGGGAGGCCTATGATTGCCTCCATTTCTGCGGTAGGCTTAGACATGCTAAACGTTGAAGCCTACTCAGCTTCTTTTGCGTGTCTGGTTTTTGAGAATTTGGCCACCACAAAAGTGCAGCATAAGTGAAAATAATGGGTACTACAGCCTGGTGCAGTTCTATACAACCAACGTGATGTTGGACTTTAATCCCCAGGTGTTCTCATTAGCCATTGACAGGTCCAGAGCGACGCCGTCGCTTTGGCCATTATTTTGTCGACATGCTGATTCCACGTCAGTTTAGCATCCAAGATTGTACCCATATACTTCATTTCGTTGGAGAGGTTTATTTCTATTTCATTTAGCGAGGGAGCCTTTATTTTACTCAAGAGGAAGCTGCATCCTCTTGAGTAAAATAAAAAGTGACTTATAAAGAGACTGATAGTTAAAATGTTCTGAGAAGACTAAACATTTTGTTTAGCTTCTATTTATTTATCATGTTAGTTGCAGTGAACGACGTTTCTTCAAATTCTTCAAAGAAAATTTCGGAAATTCTATTTTAAATTAAGAAAACCCAAAAATTTGCTTCTTATAACTGCAACTTACTGCCACAACTTTTTTCTCTCCTTTTTTTAAATCAGAGATTTGCTTAAAGTTTTTCATTTTCGGCTGGATCTTCAATTGAAGATGATTTTAAAGAGACTAATAACTCAAATGTTCGGAAGACTTGAAATTTTATAACCTTTTTACAGATTTTAAAATTTACGAAGATTATAACATTTCTAAAGAGTCATAAGGTTCTAAAAAATCAATATTTTGTAGAAGGGCTTCGAAGAACTAGTAGCTATTAATTGAATAGTTTACTGAAATTTTATTTTTCAACATTTCTAAAGAATAAAATATATTAAAGTCTTACGTCGTTGTAGAAAATTAACTAGTAATTTAAAAAAAAGTTTTCGTATTTTTAAATTATTATTTCTAAAGAATCTAAAAATTCTAAAATATCAATGTTTCGAATAAAGACTTTAGACAGACTGATAGTTAAATTGATCTGAGAAATTTAAAAAAATAGCTGGCACTTCTATTAATGGTTCTTCTTTTAGTTGGATTTAATGAATTTTTGCTACAACTTCTTTCTTCTTTTATTTGAAAGTTATTTTGAGGGTGACGGAATCAAATTTTTAAAACTTCTTAAAAGATACTAAAAATTTTGGACATTATAAAGTTCTTAAAAAGGTTCAAAAAATATATTTGAACAAAAAAGACTGGTAGTTTAAATATTATCCAAAAAATTTGAACAATTTCTTACCAACATGTAATTATCCAGTTTATTTATTCGCTACTTTTTTCACTCCAGTTTTCTACATTGCTATCTACACAAATATGTAGTTTTGAAATCACAAATCAGAATACCAGGTGGCACAGAACGAGAATTTTTGAAATGCGGCATGTGGCATTAGTGTTGAGAAAGTAAAACCTAATTTTTTAATAAATAGGGGATCGTATTAACTATTAATACAGATCATTACGCGAAGATGTTATAATTTTCCTTATACCCAAATTTAACGCATCCAAAAACCCCGTTTCAACAGGATGGAGCGACATCAAAAATTGTAAGAAAATCGATTGCTTTGTTAGGTAACCCTGATTGAAACAAAAGTATATTTAGGACACTCATTGCCTTTAATTGTTTTATCTATTTTGAATTAATATTATTTTTTTAAATTTTAGAATAGGATTTTCTTCCATTTTAATATATTTACAAATGTATTAAAATTATTAATATATATATATATATATATATATATATATATTTTTTTCATTTTACATACACAAAAGCTCATATTAATCTAGAATTATATAGTTGAGGCTGAAGTCATTACTTTTTGATACATTTTTGAAAAAAAAGGACAATAAATGGAATTCACTTTGTTGTCGTCACACACGGTTTTTATTATTAGTGACCGATTTCAACCATTACATGGTCATTTTCAAACTACAATTGTAGCTTGAAAATGTCCGTGTCACTAATAATAAAAATCGTGTGTGATAACAGCAAAGTGAATTTCATTTACCAATGCAGAATTAGTCACTTTTCATATATGTCATAAACATGCACAGTTAGATAATTTCGAGTTCGATATATTGTCTTTGCCGAATTTGAATCTATATCTTTAACATGCCATTAAACTACTAAAAAACTTAACCTAATACAATAATTAAAATAGTCAGAATACTAACTAAATTTTTTTTTCTTGGTCTACTGCATCACCAGCTCAATGATAACCTTCACCGTTGATTACATGGTGCTGTAGATGAAAAGAAACCATCTACACCACTCAAACTCAAATTCTCAAACATTCTTATGTTTTTCATCTTCACTTCGTACATCCATCTTTACATTAGCCCAGGGCACCTTTGGCCACCACGGAGGTCTTCTAGTCTCCCAGCCAGGTTTGCCACGTCCAGTGGAATATTTTAACATTAAAGGAATCAATGCTCTCAATTTTGCTTGAGTCATCTTTTCAACGGGAGTAGGAATTCCATCAATTATTCATGGAGGTAGTTCAAATAGAGTTGAATCGTCCTGCACTGGAGGTGGAGTTTGATGACACAAGAGCACTTTCAAACTCTTCCATGATAACTCGTAAAATTTTTATTACATCTTCTAGAGGTTTGGCTCCAAAACATTATAACTAGTGTTTGGTTAAAACTAGGACTTGGCCTACCTGAGTTGCAAATTTGTCAATGGTTTGACGTAATTTTCGTAATAGTCTGTTTTGTCGCTTGCAGATTGGAGGATTAGTGTCTCTTCTTTGCAGATACTATAGCTGCAGCAGCAGCCATTCCGAGAGGTCCAGACACAGCCAATTGAGCAGTGACTTCATCGAAAATGGCTGCTGATATAAGATATATTTTTATATCCAGATCCCGGTGATGAGGGACAATTATCATCATCATCATCATCATCATCGGACGCCCTTAAGAGGCCACTAGGTGAATCCACAACCACAGCTTTTTGGTCTAATTCATTCATCATCACCATTTACCCAGTATAGGGTAGCCTCTAACTGTGGGTCTTTTATTAAAACCAGTTTAAAACAAAATCTTATACTATGTTAGTATACTACTTAAATCGAGTTACACATATTTTTTAAAGTAATATTTTTATTAATTTATTTGTACTAATTTCGAATTTATTTATTGTTTTCATTTAAATTCTATGTAAAAGATCACTATATTTAAATTTTTAATTCTTGAATGATTTTAATTTTATTCAGTCATAAAATAGATAATAAATTTCTAAAAAATTACAACTATTTATTTTTTTCTGAGCGATTTTTAATTGTTTTATTAAAGTATTCAATTACCCTCATTTTATAAGTTATCCGCTTGAAATAAATTATTGCTTCAGCTAGCCTACTATTGTGCATTCACTTAGCGTACTCTTGACCTACCACAATAAACTTTATCTTGACCCAGCGTTCGCCTGACCTGCGTTAATGCACAATATATTGAGGTAGGTCAAGAGTACGCTATGTAATTTTCTAACTTAAATTGTAGATCAATGGAAGGATTCATTTGTTAATTATTGGAGTAGGTCATGGGATTAACTAGGTCGATATAGAGTTTATCGTCTTACGTTTAGTAATAGTTTTGAATGATTTTAAGCAAATTTTAAATTCGTATTTATTAATAGGTTGACGTTTTGGGAGTAAAACTTGCTTATAAAATATTTAACTTTGCTTTCATTTTTAATTTTAAAACTTGAGATATACTAGATTGAAAAGAGTTGAAGTAAGGTTTTATGCTATTATAATAGTAGTAGTTTCTGAGTATCGACCATGTGGTCCTCCTGCCATGTTATTTGTGTGTGTGTGTGTGTAAATGAGCTTGTTATTTTAAAGGATCGCCCCTGTCACTATAAAGCGCCATTCATTGCATTCCAATGGCGAATGGTACGGGTTACCCATTCAATTGCCGATCCGGACTATGTTATAATATTATCTTATATTTTTAATGGAATAATTCCAAATGCAACATTACTTCGAATAACTAATTTGTTTGTTGACAATTTGCCAATTTTGATGTAAGCGCACAAGCAAAGCAGGCGCCATTTTCCACGCGTACAAAACGTGCTTTTACTACAGAATTTAGCGTAGAAACGTGTTGGGTTGATGGGTCTCAAAATATCTAAAAATATTAAAATCAAGCGTAAAAGTTACAAAACGTGTTGGTGTTGAAAATGCATTCAAAGTCACGAATTGAAAACCAAATAAAGCAAGATAGTTATTATTATGGAAATGTAGGTACATACAGGGCGTTTATTAAACATACGGCAAAAATTTAAGAGGTTATTTCTTGGGTTATTCTAAAAATATTTTGTCCTCTGATGATTTTTGAAAACCCGCGAACAAAATTTTCGAAAAAGCATTTCTTTTGATATTTTAAAAATAATTATTAACGACTGACATGCATTTTATGAAAAAATGGCACATTGAAACGAAGTGGAGGACCAAGAAATATGATAGAAGTGGAAGAGAATGCGATCGACATAATAATAGAGGAAGATCCAGTTAATTCTGTTCCGAAAATTGCGAATAGTTTGAATGTAAGTAATGAAACTCTTTGGAAAATTCTTAGAGACTATATGTTCAACCCACATGACATACAATGCGTTCAGGCACTTCTTCCTGCTGATTTTCCTCCACGTATTTCATTCTGTCTAATGCTTTTGTACACCTTGGTTTAAACTACTGACGCTGATTCTTTTGACTGATGAAGCGATTCTTTCAAGAAATGCAATACGGAATTTTCATAATAACTATGTGTGGGCTGAGTAATATTCACATGTGATGCTTGAAGATCGTTTTCAACATCAGTTCTCGTTGAACGTTTGGGTTGGCTAATTGAACCGATATTTCTACCAAGAAGACTTACTGTCGAAGTATATTGTAACTATTTTCTGGTAGATATACCATTGGCAAGAATAAATACGTGGTTTATGCAAAATGGTGCACCACAAAATTTTAGCGTGGTTGCTTCTATAATAATTTTCTTAACAGTAACATACGGAGATCGTTGGATTGGTCGAGGTGGACCTTACTCATGATCGGCTCGATTCCCAGACTTAACCACCCTGTATTGTTTCCTATTAGGGGGCTATCTAAAATTATTAGTTATACAACTCCAGTGAAAATAATCCGAATAATTGCTGTGTGTAACACAACCCTCGTGATTTTGAAAGAGTTCGGCAGCCAATAAAGATAAGATAGGATTATTACATTCAAGGTGAAGGTAATTATATTCAAGAATTTTTGTAGATTAAGAAACTTTACATGTAATTTTTGATATAATAAAGATAAAGATAATAAAATGTTATTGTCAAAAATGTGTTTCGTCTTATCTTTTCAAAACAAAGCGTGTTTCAAAAATCATCAAAGGATAAAATATTCTTAGAATAATCCAAGCAATAACTTTTTGAATTTTTAATATGTATAATAAACACCCTGTATGATGTACATTTTGTATACAGTTGCAAACTAACAACTTTTTCTTTTTCAAAATATTTTTCGATGACCTTTCCATTAAGTTTTTATTGCACTCTTTTACTGTAAGAACTACAAATTAGATACCATTTTAACAATTAAAAAATGTATCTGTGTGTGTGTGTGTGATCTGCCCATGGGGGTTGTGTTTCAAAAACCGCTAAAAATTTTATACCGAAACTTTTTTAAACTTACGCTTTTATTTTTCATCCGAAGCTTTTGGTAAAAATTCGTGTTGTCGAGGTCGTTTTAAGTTTTTCTTACTTCATTTATTTATTTAAGATTAAGATTTTGATTACGAAATAATGACAATTTTCCCCTTTTTAAATTATATATCAATGACCTTTTCTTTACTCTATTTTTCTTTATTTAAAAAATTTAACAACCTATTATAATAAAATAAAAAGCTATACAATTTTAATACTACAAGTCATCATTAGCAACTTTATAATTATAGGTTGCAAAGCCAAGCCCCATTTGGTATTAATTTGAACATAATTAGAAATTAATATTGTCATTAAGAATTAATCAAAATCACATTTAAACTCATTACTATCTTCCAAATTATTCCAGGAAGCGTTTCTTACTGGGTTTCCAGGTAGAAACCTTTTCTTCTTCTTGTAGAGGATTGGTATCTGCATTATCTATTATATTAGACAAATAATTTTCTAAACTATTATAACACAAATTCGTAAATATTACAATTAAGTGTGAATTACTTTAGCCTTTTTCTTTAATCTTTCAAAAAACATGTATTTTAAAAATTCACTTTAGTTATAACTAAATAAATATATTATGATTATCTTTTTACATTTATCTACAAATATTGAGATGACAACATGAACTTGGTGTATTGGTAAAAAAAAAGATACGCACACAACAACTTGGTTGTGCACAATAGTAAGGAATAAATATCTTACCTTAATTATACAATTTAAAAAATATCATGAATTACCCCATAGTAACGGGGCTGCAACAATTCTTATGAAAAAAATGAGCTCTTGTATAAATAAGAAACATACTTCTGATATCCTCAACAATATTTAAGACACAATAAAAAATGTATTTTATTTAGCAATGATTGATTATTAACACTGTATGGGGCATATTTAGATTGCAAATTAGCTAAATTTAACTTTTTTTCCTCTTTTTAGCTAGTAAATATAGGCAACCTTATTAACTCATATGTAGAAATATAGTATGTATAATATAAAAATTTGGAAATATAATAATTAATTAAGAATCATAACTGTTTATCTCTACTTATATTTGATATGTTTTAGATATTTTAAATTCATTAATCATTTATAGAAATTTACACCATTTATGGTGTTTTAATTGTCTGACACTAAAGGTCTGTACTTTATTATACATTAAAAAAAATTATAAATAATACTCTATGTCAATACCGCACAATGTTTAGAATAAGGTGTCTTATTTGTAAGTCTTATGGAGTTTTAGATTAAGCCTGCAAAATATCAAATTAAAGTCAAGTTTATATTCTAGATTGGTTTAAATTTAAATTAAAATAGTTTCTTCTTAAGATAGTACTTTCTGTATTAAACTTAAAATTGTGTTTCTTTGTTTCATAAAAAAATTTAAAGGAAAAATTGTATTTTGTATATTAGGTTGTATATCTTAACTGTAAATTATACATACATTGTTACGATATTAATTATTATTATTTAAATTAGAAGTTATTTAAAATTAAACAAAGGTAATGTTTAAATAATCTCTACATTAATTATTATTCACAAATACATTTAAGTTAAACAATTATAGCATGTTACTTGTAATAAATACCCTTTTAACCACGTTTTATTTATTATTATTTAATATATATAAGCCTTTTTATTGCAAGTATAATACATATGTACATATAATACAGAATAAAAGTAATAACTACACAATAGCAATTATAAATTCGATATTTAGTAAATATTTGAGGGGAGAGGCGTTTATTTCGTGCTACATCTTGAATGACTTGTAATTGAGACACAATAACTTTGTTCTACCGATATATTAAAAAAAAACTTTTAGCTTATAGTCGAAACTATAGTCACTGTAATTTTTAAAAACATAGTGGTAAAACAAAGTTATTTTGTCTAAATTATAAGTATATATTTATCATTTGCCAAATGACTATTGACTAATATTAGTCTTTCCAACTATCAGAATTATATTTTTATAGGTTTTGTTTAACTATTTATTGAAGACAAATCATTTTATTAGTGTTAATTGATATAAACATTAATACAATTGCATATTGGGTTGCCTGTTACAAACACCTGTGATGTCATTGCAACTTGTTGATCGTTGCATATTATACAGGTGGACTAGGCGTTATTACGCATAGTTATGGTGGGGACGCGTTGTTATTAAACTACTGTTTCCCGATGTGGGCAGGGCACTTTTAAACTAACCTTAATGTCCCAGTGAATCATCAATTAAGCACGAAAATGGTACATTAAATGCGGCTCAGTTGTTAAGTTACGAAAAAGGTGAGTGCTGAAGGCTTAACATAAATTGTGAAAATTTTGAGAAGACAAATGAAAGCTATGCCGTGAGTGGGTGACTGAAGAAAACGTGTGTGTGTTATTTAAACGTTGCCCAAAAGCAGGTAAATAAATTTAATGTTTTCAATAGGTAGATGTGATGGGGGTTTGTTTACATTATTTCATTGTGTTTTTATTTGGTTTCACATTTATAATAATTGGAATGAATCGTGTAATGATGTATTACAATTTGGAGTTTTGATAGTGTTTTTTTTTCTTATTGTCATTAAAGTGTTTAATTAAACCTCAAAATCTCTACCTATTAGTCACCACTCGTATAAAATGTTATTAACTGATTGAGGTTAGAGGCACTTACTTCGTGATACATTTAAAATGTTATTTACATATACAATACCAAAAATATTAATAAAGCAACATAGTAAGCTTGCTTTATTAATATTTTTTCTTACTATAATTATTGTGGTAAAAACACATAGTAGGTTTTCTTGGAAATTTCAATCAGGATTACTTCTTTGTGCCATTCACAACACTCTTTTTGATTTAGAATACCATAGTCAACCTACATACGAGTGGGAAATAATTGTCAGCTACTCTCAAACTTAGTCTTTTCAGAATAATTTCCTGTGGATGCTCTTGCTTATTGTATTTGTAAAACAAGGCACAATATATTTATGGAAAATGTAATATAAATTTGTATTAATCATGTATGACGGTATAGTAATTAATACAATTCACATTTACATCTGAAACATATTTCATAGTTTATTTTACACTGAGTTGATAAAGTCACTATGTTTTAACCACAAATAATTATTGAAAAAATATTATATAACGTGTAGGCACAATTATTTAAATCTAAACAACACAGCACGACTCGAGTTTCGACGTTTTATCATAATTATCAAGTGAATTATAAATTTTTATTTTATACTAACGGGTGTCCAACAATTATTGCAGTCCCGGGTCGCCATGAAACGTCGTTTCTTACTTCATAAAAATTAACCTATTTAATGAAACATATTTGAAATGACAGTTCAATTTATTTGGCACATGTAAGAATCGACCTACGTTTTTTATTCCAACGCCACCCGGGACTGCAATAATTGTTGGACACCCGTTATTTTAGGGTGAGGGAATATACCTGCTGCTAATTGTTTGCGGATTATCTCGGGAGGACATTACCAGATTAAAAAGTGGCGAAAAGATTAGTTCGGTTTGCTCATAAAGAAGATTTACTGAGAGATTATGGCTCTGTTTGAAAATATCCAATGACTCCAGGAGATTAAGTTTAGCGCCCTTGTTGCAATTATTCAAGATTTTTAGATTATTTATATCTGGAAATTGGTGTTTACATTCTAAACAATGATTTCAAAAAGAGCTAGAGAAATGCACAACAATTGATGTTCGGAAAATCGAGATGATACACTTCGTCCTATTTGACCTATATACAACACACTATTACATTTTGTACAAGGATTTCATACACACCAGATTTTTTAAGAGGATCGACTTTATCTTTTACATTGAATATCATGTTTGATAATTTTCCAGGTGGTTTAAATGCCACTTGATGATTCTGTTTTCTGTTATTTCCAAAGTATGCGAGTGGAATATAAGATGTATTTAAATTAGGTATTCTCGGATATATTAACATCCTTGTGATTTCATTACGTAATTTTTATTAAAATAATATATTAATAATTAAGTGGAAGGAAAGATGTATTTAAATTAGGTATTCTCGGATATATTAAAACCTTTGTGGTTTGATGACATGATATATCTGAGAATACCTAATTTAAATACATCTTTCATTCCACTTAATTATTAATATATTATTTTAATGATAAATTACGTTATCAAACCACAAGGATTTTAATATATCCGAGAATACCGAATTTAAATACATACATTTTTCATTTCACTCACATACTTTGGAAAAACCAGTAAACAGAAAAATTTATCAAACATTAAGTAATCGGCTAAGGCGAAGGTGAAGACGTGTTAGTGAGTGAACTCTGTGTTTATGATAAATAAGTCGGTAAATACTTCTTTGAAATTAATTATTTTTTGCAAGCAGATAGTTTTGTCTGCTGTTGTCTGATTGTAATAGTTGCAAAGCAATTGGCTGTATAGTTCTGCCACAATTTATAATTTATTAATCGAAAACCTACTATAGCATTTATATGTGTTATTATCATTTCGTTCGTCTTTTGGGACCGTGAATTGTGATTTTGGCCTTATCGATAGAAATATTTGATTAAGACTATTCGTGTCATTGATTTTTCTCATGAGGGGAATTCAGTTAATATAGAAATTTTTACGTTTAATTTTTAATTGTTATCTCTTCTTTTGTTCTTTTATGTATTCCTTTCTGTGGTCTACTCTCCTCTGTTTGTGCTTAATTAATAGTCATTGCGTTCAACGTGAAGTTTTGTGTCCCATTTTATTTCCCAAAAAATATACTTTCTATTAGATATTGTTGTTGCTAAACATTTATAAATATATTATTTTAATAAGAAAGTTAATGATGGGAGTGATTATTTTTCCATGTTGTAATATTACGATTCCTCCAAAAAACATAGCGCCATCAATTAAATGCATTGGAAAATGTGCTAATAGATATCATCCCGAATGTGTGAATTTAAATGATACTGATTTCAAATACTATACAAGTCAGAAGAGACTGACTGATGGATGTTTATGTAATTATGATATTAATTCTACTTATAATTAGAGGCGCTTATTCTATGAATCTAAATAAAGCTTGCAGACTCATTAAAAGTTACTCAACAAGCAGTTTCCGAATGATTTAAAGGCAGAGTAATTGGATTCCTTATGAATTAAAAGCAAGACACATTGAGAGGAGATTTTTCACTTGCAGCAGCCGATTCAAAAACAAGAAAGAAAGGTTTTGTTTAACATCGGATTGAAACTGGGGATTAGAAATGGATATCCTACGACAACCACAAGAAACACAACTACTATATGTCTCAATCATTCACATTGACCTCAATTAACAACTCTAAACCCTCATAACGAAAAAATTGTAAAAATATGTTAAAAACCCTTATGTAGGTTATTTTACAGCATCCATTAAATTTGCCTGATGATTAGTTGTCAACTTAGAGTACTTAGTTGGAAGGGAAGAGAATCGTGGTGCAGCACAAATTTACGCACAATTTGTCATGTAACCATGTAACTTCGATCGCCTAAATAAGATCATTTTTGCAAAAAAAAACTGATCAAATTAATTTGTACTCCCAAATGCCATTCCTTAGAAATAAATTAATATGTCTATAGTAATATAATTCCGTGAAATTTTTTTCAGACCTTATGCAGACGAATTATTATTGTTTCATTTTCACTATAATGAACTGATTCAACCTAACTTAACCTTTTAAAAACGCGACTTGATTTTAGATGGTTATTTCGTTTCTAGCAGTTTATTAATGATTCTACATGAAACTGAGCGTATCATTTTAAACGGCCCAAGGTTACAGGAACAACTTTAACAATTTTCTAATATACAAGGCGATACAAAAACGGGAACATTTAAAACCAATAGTGAGAGAAAAAACATTCTATTGATAGTAACCCGAAACCTTAAAACTTGCCATTTAAAAAAAAAACATTACAAAAAATATTTTTTTCCTCTTGAAATCTGCTGTTGAGATTTCTCACTGACGTCTGTAATATTTCAGTTGAATATTGTGCACTGTTTTAACTCATCCAGAGTTCTTGGCCGAGTCGTGTACACTTTACTCTTCATTCTTAAGGTAGTCGCGATCAGAATCTTGAGATCACATGGTTACCGAACAATTCTCGTATAACTTCTATTGATTGCCTTGCAGCTCTATCCGTTTTATTCAGTTCAGTTTTAACGAAAAGATTGTAACATATCCAACACAACGATCTGCATGGACCGTTACTGAGATCATGTTCATTTTTAAAAATAAGCTCCTATATTTGTGTTAGTCTATTTGCTTAGAAATTCATCTGATTTAAACTAAAATGACAGAGTGATTACTTCCTGAATGTCTCATCTATTCATGGCTGTTACTACGCATTTCAAAAATTTCTGATATGTCTAAGCTTGTTTTACATGTTTTATTTTTGCTGTTAGCTACATTTACTTAATTATTTTTTTTTATTGCTTCCAGATTAAAATGTCGCGACGGGTGCTAATAACGAGCGCATGCCTCTTCATCTTAGGGGTTGCGTACGCTCAGTACGAATGGCAATCACGTGATTCCTTTGACGAGATCCGCATGAAGATGGATAAGGTGACGATTGACAACTGCCCCATCACGCACACGCGCGACCTCAAACTACCGATCGACGCCGTCTCGCACAAGCCAGATATAAAGGATGTGAACATCAACCCTGTCTTCCCCAACAGGACTGCGCTGTTGCACATGCACAACCTCGCATTAAGCAGATCGTTCTTCTGGAGTTACATCCTGCAGAGTAGATTCATCCGACCAGCGATCAACGATACGTACGACCCGGGTATGATGTACTACCTTCTATCAACAGTCGCCGATGTCTCATCAAATCCGCACATTAACGCCTCCGCGATCTACTTCTCGCCCAATATGTCCTACTCTCCGTCGTACCTAGGCTTTTTCAATAAGACTTTCCCGCGATTCGCGCCGCGAACTTTCCGCGCGGACGACTTCAACGACCCTATCCACTTGGAGCGCATCTCGACGCTCAACACCTTCACTATAGAGGACCTGGGCGCGGTTCGGCCTGACACCAGTAGCGATTATACTTCAGAGTTTTATAGAATAAACGATTGGTACAAGAAATGGCTGCCCGACCACGTAGAACGACGACACGATACGAAGACAACCTACCAAGTGGAGATTAGATATGCTAATAATACCAATGAGACGTTCACTTTCCACGGTCCACCCGGTGCAGATGAAGATCCGGGACCTGTGCAGTGGATCCAACCGTACTTTGACTGTGGCAGGTCCAACAGGTGGTTGTTCTCGGCTGTCGTGCCCGTCGCGGATATCTATCCTAGACACACTGGATTCAGACACGTGGAATTTCCAACGTAAGCATTGAATGACACTAAATCCTTAATTCAAATGTAATTTGATTTTTTATAATTACAATATAAAATAAGCCCTATTAGTAACAGTATCCAGCACCAAAAGCATGCAGTATATGTTGTAATATAAATTATTCTTAGCTCGGTGAAGTGCATATTGCACCTTCTCTCTACCTTATAGTTATAATATAAGACATATTACATAACCTAAATATACAAAACAGTTAAAGAAGAGACATACTTATATTGAAAACTCAGTATGTTGTAACCACAAATAATTATTGTAAAAATGTAGCGCGTACAGTTATATACATCTAAACAATATGACACGTTTTATCGTCATCGTCAACTTCATAATGATGAAAGAACGTCGAAACTTTTGTTGTTTATATAACTGTTTTTATACCTTATGTACCATTTTACAATAATTATTTATGGTTAAAATATAGTGAGTTTTTCAATTCAGTGTAATAACTGATTTACATTTAAATCCGAGAAAAATATCCATATATAGAAAATATGCTGGAATTATTATTAATTTTTACTTTTTACTGTAACACCTATGCCTGTGTCTATTAAAGAGGAAATGTTTATTTACAGATACACCGCGGTGACAGTTATGGAAATGGATTTTGATCGAATAGACATAAATCAATGTCCGAAAGGCAAGGGAAATGATGGGCCGAATTACTTTGCGGACACGGCAAGATGTAAAAAGGAAACAACCGAGGTGTGTGGCGTGCATGCATAATTTCATTAACTGTTTTTTTTATTTCGTTGTTTCCTGTATTATGTGGATATTGAATTTACAACGTGCATTAAAAATTTGTGTACATTTATTTCAGTGCGAACCAGTGCACGGCTGGGGCTTCCGGAGAGGTGGGTACCAATGCCGGTGTAAGCCTGGCTGGAGGTTGCCCTTCTTTGTCAGGAGACCATTCCTCGGCGAAATCGTTGAAAGAGCCACATACGAGCAGTATTATAACGGTTTTGACTGTTTAAAAATTGGATGTAAGTAAATTTTCATACAAAAGAAAGGGGGATATTAGACGAAGTATAAAGTTCTAAACGCTTACCGCTAGATGTCTCACGATACGATGTATACCGTATCAGGTATACAGCGATTTAAAGATGGCCTTACGCTTCATAAATGTTATTGGCCAGTTTTGTGTTTGGTTGAGCCAGTTCACTGTTACAGTCTTCCAAAATGGAAGTAAAAAGAATCAATAAATCTTCAGTATCACTACTAAGGTGCAAGAGCGGGAAATTTATACTATTTAGAGTTGTATTGCAACAGCAAAGTACTAACGATTATTTGGAACCACCACTTTCGCTCTATAAGCCAATTGTTGAAAAAGTCGCTAAAATCATGGAAATCGTCGAGTCGGACAGGCATGTGAGCACTTATTCCATTGTCCAGGAACTGAAGATTAGCTAGAAAACCGATTGGAACCATTTGCAAAGGGTGATGTCAAGAAAAATCTCGGTGTAGGGTGCCACACGAATTTATGCAAAAACACCTTTTGCAATTCTTTGCTGAAAAGTACCGGAATTCTTTTTAATAACGGCCAAAAAAAAGATCTTGATTTAATCTTGGTGACCGAACCAAACGATCGGCAAGCCCGGATTAACTTGATTGATTGCTGCGAGTTTGGTAAGATTGAAAAAGAATTATCGCCTATGGGCTGCTCTCATTGGTACAAGAAATGGCTGCAAGACCACGTAGAACGACGACACAATACGATGACCAAGTGGAGATTAGATATGCTAATAATACCAATGGGACATTCACTTTTAACGGTCCACCCGGTGGAGATAAAGATCCGGCACCTGTGCAGTGGATCTAACCGTGGCAGGTCCAACTGGATTCAGATATTTGGAATTCCCAACGTAAGCTTTGAATGGTATTACTAAATCCTTAATTTAAATGTAACTTAAAATTTTATAATTAAATTCTAAAGTAAGTCCTGTTAGAAGCAGTACCCAGCAGTATACTGTCAAAAACTGACCAAAAACGGCCATAATTAGAAAATAGGGAGGGTGTTGTATTTCATTAATATAAACACCAGGCTCCAACAACATTTACGATGTGTGAGAGCTCAGAGAACTTGGATGGGAGGTTTTATCTCACCTACCGTATATTCTCGACCCGGAACCAAACACATATTCTTGATGGTACAAAACTGGCCTTAAAGTAGACTTAACAAAATGAGCTGCTTTTTACCAATACGTACTAAGACTTCTTCAATTGTGGAATTATCAAATTGTCCTCAAAACGAACACAACGGCTTTCTAGATCGGATAATCTTAACTATTTTAATTTTATCGTCGAAATAACGAAAAAATAGTGATGTGGCCATCATAATACTTTCCCTATAATTTTCTCGAAAACCATGAGGTTATTCTTAATAATTTGCTCAATTTACAATTACTTGTTATATAAATTAAATGTCAAAATTTTTAAATTAAGAACTTTACAAAAAAATGTTTCAATAAAACTTTTTCAGTTTTTCATTCTCTTTAACTTTTGTTTGAAAAGTTATGTCTTATTTTTCAATTTTTTTTTTTAATTTGGAGGGTGGGTTAAAGGCCACCCACCCATCCTAATTTTAATTTTAAAAAATTGACAGAAGTAAAATTTTTGACAAAGAGAATGGTTGCGACCGTTGGGCAAGAGTGGAAGATCATCTATGTGTGAACTCAAGCCTTTCCATGTGCGTTCAAAATTCTCGTGAATACTTATAGGATTGTTTTATTTAGGAAGAATTGTGTAAGCATGTTGGATAAATAAATAAATACAAATACAAATACTACGTGGTAATCCATACCAATTATTTGTGGTTAAAACATAGTGAATTTTTCAATTCAGTAAAAGAAGGAATTATTAGAAATTAAATTTTTGAAAAAGTCGATTTCTAAACGAATCTTTTTAAAAAATTTTAAAGCTTCCAATAAAATCTTCACAATTTAGAAAGCGGGCTGAATTAAATATCTTGGAATCTAGAGAAGATATTAGTGGAAATTCCTTGAATTCTTGAAAAAGTAAGTCTAGATTTTAGAAAAAAAATTCTAAAAATTCTAGGGCCTCAAAAAAGAGAAATTACTGAAAATTTCCTGAACCCTCAAGAAAAATCTAGATTTCTTCCAACAAATTTTCTAATAAGCAATTTAGAAGATAAAAAGATAACTTTGAAATCTGGAGGAGAAATTTCTGGCAATTTCCTGAACCCTTGGAAAAAAGTCTAGATTTCTAAATGAACATTTTCTAAAAAATTCTAGTCTCCTAGAAATTTAGGAGACCAGTTGAAAAATATCTTGAAATCGGGAGAGAAAGAGAAATTACTGAAAATTCCTTAAACTTTCTCGAAAATAAGAAAAGATTTGTAGGGGAAAATTTTCGCAATTTACTGGAAATTTCCTCAATTTTACAAAAAATCTACATTTCTAGAAAAAAATTCTTGAAAATTCTAAAAACTTTGCAATTTAAAAGATCGCTTGAAAAAAAAGAATCTTGATAACTGGACTAGAAATGACTGAAAAGAGCCTAGATTTCTAGAAACTAATTTTCTAGAAAAGTTTATAGCTTCCAAATAATCTGAATAAAAGTTATTGGAAATTTTTAAAGAACTCTCGAAAAAAAAGTGTAAATTTCTGGAAAAATTTTTTTTAATTTAATTTTTGATCTTTAAAAAAATATTTGCAATAAATAAGACAATATTAATATCTGGAAGAGAAATTACTGAAAACAGCCTCAAAGAAAATTCTGTAAATATTGAAACGAACTTTCTAAAAAACTCCTGAATAAGACCTTTGCTAAAAATTCTGGAAATATGAAGAAGACATTACTGTAAACCAAATAAGTTCTTAAAATCTACAAGGAAAACTTGTGAAAAATTCTAGAATCCTTGATCAAAATTCTTTGGAAAAGAAGATGAAGAAACTGAAAGTATGGAGGAGAAATTCCTGAAACTTCTCCTAGAAGCCTTTAAGTAAGTTCTAGAAAATTAAAAGTAAATTGTAAAGTTAAACAAAATCTTGAAAGAACTTTCTGAAAAATCTAGAAATCTCGAATAAAATCTTTGCTAAAAATTCTGGAAATATCTATTTATTTATCGGATAAGAAAAAGAAATTACTGTACACTTTTAGGATCCTCAAAAAAGTTTTATAAACCTAACCTGAAATCTTGTGAAAAATTCTAGAAATGTAAAAGAAAAACTAAGTATGGATCACATGAGAAAATTTTGGAAATAGAAGACCAGTTGAAAAATATTTTGAAATCGGGAAGAGAAATTACTGAAAATTCCTTAAACTTTCTCGAAAATAAGAAAAGATTTGTAGGGGAAAATTTTCTAAAACATTTTAGACCCTCCAAGAAAAATTCTGCAATTTAGAACATTCTCTAGCTAAAACAAAATGTTGAATTCTAGAGAAGCAATTACTGAAATTCACCTGAATTCTCGAAAAGAAGACGAATTAAAAAACATTTAGAGGCTGAAAGAAAGTCTTCGCAATTTATAAGAAAAGTTGAAAAAAAATTTAATTTGAGGAAGAACTTATTGGCCATTTTCTAAACTCTAAACTTTAAAAAAAACTCTGCTAGAAATTTCCTGAACCCTCGAGAAAATATTCTAGAAAAAAACTCTGCTAGAAATTTCCTGAACCCTCGAGAAAATATTCTAGATTTCTAGAAGTAAATTCTAAAAATTCTAGAGCCTCAAAGAAAATCTTTGCGATTTAGAAGACAAGTTGAAAAAATCTTGAAATGAGGAGAAGAAATTACTTGAAATTTCCTGAACTCGAAAAAAGTCTAGATATCTAAACCTTCATTTAAATCTTCGCAATTTACTGGAAATTTCCTAAATTTTACAAAAAAACATTTCTAGAAAAAAAATTCTTGAAAATTCTAAAAACTTCGCAATTTAAAAGATAGCTTGAAAAAAAAAGAACCTTTATATCTGGAGGAGAAATGACTGAAAAGATCCTAGATTTCTAGCCTCCAAATCTGAATAAAAGTTATTGGAAATTTTTGAAGAACTCTCGATAAAAAGTGTAAATTTCTGGAAGAGCTTTTTTATAATTTTTGATACCTGAAAAAATCTTTGCAATAAATAAGACAATATTAATATCTGGAAAAGAAATAGCCTCAAAGAAAATTCTGTAAATATTGAAACGAACTTTCTAAAAAAATCTCCCGAATAAGACCTTTGCTAAAAATTCTGGAAATATCAAGAAGAAATTACTGTAAATTTTTATAATCCTTCAAATAAGTTTTAGAAATCTACAAGAAAAACTTGTGAAAAATTCTAGAATCATTGATCAAAATTCTTTGGAAAAGAAGATGAAAAAACTGAAAATATGGAGGAGAAATTCCTGAAACTTCTAGAAGCCTTTAAGTTCTAGAAAGTTAGAAGTAATAAATTGTAAAGTTAAACAAAATCTTGAAAGAACTTTCTGAAAAATCTAGAACTCTCGAATAAAATCATTGCTAAAAATTTTGGAAATATCTATTTATTTATTAGATAAGAAAAAGAAATTACTGTACACTTTTAGAATCCTCAAAAAATCTTTTATAAACCTAAACTGAAATCTTGTGAAAAATTGAAAATATGTAATTTATTTAATAATGATAATAATTCTAGAAATGTAAAAGAAAAACTAAGTATGGATCATATGAGAAAATTTTGGAAATTTAGAAGAAAATTTTCTAACAAAATGAACAAAATCTTGTCTAGAAACCAGGAAGAAATTTCTATAAATAAATATAAATAATAACTTTTTGAAACTCTTGAATAAAATCTTTGCTAAACTTTCTACATACGTTTATACGCTAGAAAAATTGCTAATAATAAAAACTATCTTAATTAAAGAAAAACAATACTTAAAATCACGTTGCCCAAATATGTATTGATATACTGAAAAATTTTAAGTAAAAAAATTTAGAATTCTCGATGAAAATTGCAATAAAAACTAAAAGTATGGAGCAGAAATTACTGAAATTTCAAGAATCTTTAAAGAAAAATAATATTAAAAAAGTTAATTTTTTTCTCACAAATTAAGAACTTTACGAAAAACATGTCTTTATAAAACTTGTTCAGTTTCTCATTCCCTTTAACCTTTATTTGAAAAGTTATGTAATATTTTTCAAATTTAGAAAAATATCGATAAAAACAAAAAAAAACGCCTCGAGTAAACATCCACTTCCGGTTTATGAATGTTTTTACCAAAAGCTTTTCAGTGCCATTGTTTAATGATAAAACCTTAAGTTTAAAGTTTAATCTCAAACGGATCATTCGTTTTTCAGATACAGCACCCACAGACATTCTCATTCACGAAAACAATACTTTCCCTATATTCTATATAGGGAAAGTAACTATACTTTCCCTATATTCTCTATAGGGAAAGTAAAAACGCTTAGAACTTTTTACTTCACCTAGGAAAGCTCATTTTTGTTCTTTTATAATATTATTATAAATTCTTCAGGGGTACAAAAGATGCCGGTACAATGGGAAAAGGCACAGCCTCTAGTTAGGGAACATTATATGGGTAAGTATTACGAATACAAGAATTATACGACGGGGCCGGGTGCCTTGAATATGGAAAGAATAAACATCCACCGTTCTTTGGAATTCATTTTGGGCGTGAATAAGCATAACTGCAAGAGGTACAAGCCTCAAGATCTGAAGTTACGCGGCGACATCAGCTATGGAGCAGAGGAGTTTTTCGAAAACGAGGCGAAGATGGCCGTCAGGTTGGCAAATTTCATCAGCGCTTTTCTTCAGGTAAAAAAGTTTTTTAATAACAAAATCGTTATTATTATGAAACTACATTAATTTCGCAGAATTCGCATGTATTAGAGTTATAATTTTATTAATTTAGATTTCGGATCCGAACGAGGTATTTTCGGGTAAACGAGTGGCCGACAAACCTCTAAGCGAAGATCAAATGATGGGCGAAACACTGGCACTGGTTCTAGGTGATAGCAGAATATGGTCAGCGGGAACATACTGGGAACGCAACAAGTTTACCAACCGCACTTTATTCGCCCCGTTCGCTTATAAGACCGAGATGAACACGCGAAAATTCAAGCTGGAGGATTTGGCCAGGCTCACCAAGCCCGAGGAAATCTACACCAATAAAGACTGGTACCAGTTCCTTAAGCAGCGCTGGTCTACAAATTTCGACTCCTTGGAGAAGTATTACATGAAGATTAAGCTCAGGTTCAACGAAACCGGGGAGAACACAAGGAAGTATGAACATTACCCGACGTACTACAGGGCGGCTAAGTTGTCACACGGACATTGGACACCGCCATACTTCGATTGCTATGGAAAGGTTCCGATGTGGAAAGTCAAGTATGCTGTGCCGTTCTTCGGATGGGATAGCTTGAAAGCTAAACTTGAATTTAAGTAAGTTAATGCATATTACATTTATACAAGTTATAAAATTATAAGGATTAACTTACACATACAGTAAGTGTGTTTTTAATTTTTACTAAAGAAGGATATATAGGAATATATTTTTTGAAATAAATTGTGCATTCTACAAAATGTTTGTAACCGGTGTTTTTATTTTTAGGGGTGTAGTTGCTGTCACCATGGATTTATTGAAGTTAGACCTTAACCAATGCCCGGACAATTATTATGTGCCGAATGCATTCAAGGGAACACATAAATGTGATGAGAAAACTTCCTATGTACGTATCTATCTACTGAAACTAATTGTAAATTAAAAACATTTACAAATAACAAAATTTATATTTAGACCTGTACGTTATTATTTAGTAATTCTAGAAAAATAATTTATTTGCGAAGTATTTTATATTAATTTTCAACAAATTTTGTTTTAGTGTGTGCCTATTTTGGGTAGGGGATTTGAAACTGGAGGCTACAAGTGTGAGTGTAAGCAGGGATTCGAATATCCCTTCGAGGATTTGATCACCTATTACGATGGACAGTTAGTGGAGGCGGAGTTCACGAATTTAGTCGATAACAACGCGACGCGTTTCAACATGTTCAAATGCAGGCTGGCGGGTGCGGCGAGCCTCCAAATTAATATCACCGCCATTCTGTTGACTTTAGGTCTACTGTACTTAGCTTATGGAAGACGGTAATGTATTTTATAGCTGAAATTTATCCGTCCAACTACAAATGACCGATTTTTTACCGACGCGAACAAAATCAACGCGATCGTTTAATTAATTTTTTATGTAAATTGATGCAATATGTAAAAAGTAATATTTTTTTAGTGATATTTTTATAGCTTAATGAATCTCAATAATGGTTTTGTTTTTCATTACTCATCACCTTTTTACTGTTCAATTTATAACCATAAAATGGTACCTGTTATTTTTTTTTGTATATTATTAAAAAAATATTAGTGCATATTCGTAAATTTTAGATTAAATACGTATTTTTTTGTATAATAGTGAAAAGTGCAGGTTTATAGTATTATTCTCACTAAACTTATTAAAACATGTTTTTTTGTAATTAAATACTACTACTTTTTTTGTTTATAAAATAGGTACATTTAATGTGCACAATAACATTATTAAGGTTGTTACTACTTATTTTATTTTTTGATATTTTTAACTAGAACACCTTCACTATTAAAAAAGAAGATGCATCCTTCTTTTTTCATCATCCATTAATGATTTCATTGTATTTAATTATGTATAAACAAATGAAGTAACGGTCGCAACCGTCTTATGATCAAATACATTAATTTTGATGATTATAAGTAGCATTTGATTGTATTATATTTTATTAATAGTGTTAAATTGTACTTAACAAAATTTTAAAAGTAGCTGAATTTATACCGAAAGCTACATTATATAAATCAAAAAGTATTTTAAATAAAAATAACCTTAAAGTGTGTTAAGTATTTTTTTAGCATCAGGTGCCAATACAATCGACAGTTTTTTAATCAAATAATCGTAATATATTGTGTACACACTGTCATTATTACAATGTAAATTTTAAAGTAAAGGGCACTTTAGTATTTATGTTATGTTTTACATGTTTGAACGAGTAGAAAAAAAAATGACTGAAATTGATCGCATTTACAAAACAAAGTACTGTATTAATTTTACTTACTCAATATTGTTAAATAATGCATATTTTATACATATTTTTTTTAGCATTAAGTTTATCTTATTAATTTTATCCGTCCAGTTTGTATTTTCTTATACAATAAATAATACCTTTTTTTTCGTAGATTAATGGAATTTTTCTAATGGTGTATTAAATGTTAATTGTACAGGTAACGTTTGCCATTCGAATGCTTTAGAGTAAAAAGGCGATCCTTTAAAGCAACAAGCTCATTTACACACACACAAATATACAAAACAAACGACGGTAGGACCACGTAGTTGATAACCAAAATGCGATGGCATTTATTAGTTATGTAATTCAATACCTGGCGGTGCTTTAGTACAAGGAATAGTTGTTTTAACTATTAAATGTTAGCACAATTTTTGTAACGTAGTATAGAAAATAATTTTTCTCATTAACATTTTTAATTGTAAAAATTATATTATTTATTAATAATTAATTAATTAATTGTTGGCTAATATAACCCCCATTAGCCAACAATTAAGCAATTAGAAGACAATTAGTGGAGAATTCTGTTTGTAACTTTCGTATCCAGTAAGGATTGCCAGTTTTCGAATACCTGCTATTTTGTCTATTCACCTTTCCATCACAACAGAAATAACCACATTATAATAATATTAATTGGAATTGGATGAAAATAGTATACAACATTATACAAGAAAATTTTTCGTCCGTAATTTAAACCATTTCCGAGAAATTTTCTATAAAATAAATAGCAAAAAAAAAATGGCGGCCGGTTTCTACTGTCAAAATTGTGACGACTACCGCAGCGCAAAACTACAAAAGCTGAACAAATAGTTATTTCGCACTCACAATAAACGCTCATGTCTTCGAAAAAAATCGGCGGTTCCAATCCTGGATCCAAGTTTTTGAATTTTCCTCGCTCACTCACCAGCTGGGGGACCGTGCGTCGCAAAACGATGCCAAACAAAAACTGCGTCAGTTTTTTGTTAAAACTCCCAAGAACCACTGCGATTACGGTTTTAAACCGGACGCACTCACTGCGTTTCCGCCAGTAAGCTTCTGATGTAGAGAAGGGCCGAAACGAGGACGGCGTAAACGGTCAGAAACGTCAGCGTGTAGATTATGAGGAATGAGGTGAGTCTCCTCATCAAATCCGTCCAACTGACGGGATGATTCAGTGGTGATACGATTTTTTTCAATCTAAAGTGAAAGATATATGGTATAGATTTAAAACAATGCTAACCATCATCATATTTTCATATTTATTATTTTACCATAAACATTAATCTTTTAAAGATTTATAAATGTTTAAGTTTTAATTTCTCAGGAAGATTCCTACATTAATTATTTATTTTTCAGCAGATCTTTAAGTTGTATGTGATAACCATCTTTTTGATTAACCATACCTCTTTTCCACTTACTACGGACCCCGTTGTTTTCTTCGAGTTACACCACGTCAATTTTTGTGCCGAATCATAAATTCTTCAAATATTTCCTCATCGTTCTGTATGGTATTTTTTCTTTTCAACATTCGTTTTACCTTCAACTCGTTGATTCTTTCAACAATTTGGTAGGATCTATCCTATGGCATTTGAGAAGACTGCTCGTCGTCGTTGTGGATTATATAATCATACAATATCTTTATAACTGATGCTCGCTTTTACGTCATAATTTCATTGAGGCATTCAATTGCTTTGGACGGATAGATAATTTACTTTGAAAAAGATATTACAGTCAAATTTCTGCTAGAGGGAATGAAGACGAACGGATTCTTACTCCAGAACACTGAGTTAGGATGGATTGTGTCTGGAGGCAACAGTAAACCACGAGAAGAAATTGCTTGCTTAATATCTACCAACGATGACCTGAATTTAGCAAAGTTCTGGGAATTAGAAGAAATACTTACTACAAAATTACTAACAGGAGAGAAAAACGCGCGAAGAATACTACAAGCAGACAACAAAGCTAAAAACAGACGGCAGATATTCTGTTTCGTTGCCACAAATTAGAAGACCGCCAGCAATTGAAGAATCAAAACAACGCGTAGTAGCAAGGTTTCTTCAGCAGCGGTTACAAAAGGATATCAAACTCAACGAAGAATACTCCAAATTTATGCGAGAATTCGCTAGATCATCAATCACATCTGCGACCCGCATACTATATTCCACACTATACTGTACTCAAGATAGACAGCACAACAACAAAGTTACGGATGGTGTTTGATATGTCATGCAAAACGTCAAACAACAGAAACCTGGACCGCAGTTGCAAACTCTCATCGTCGACATATGGAGACAACATAGTATTTACCGCAGACATCGAAAACATGTACCGACAGATCAATGTAACTGAAAATGACCTTCTGTGGAGGTCTCATCGTCGGAACCATTGCAAGAATACTGGCTAAGCATTGTAATTTATGGAACAAAAGCCACGCCATTCTTTGCAATCAGGACATTGCATCAACTGGCAGCCTATAAAGCTGCAATGCAACCAGAAGTGTTTGAAGCATTAACAAGGGAGACCTATGTGGATGACGTGCTCTCTGGTACAATGGATGTACAAATTGCATTAGGTTATATGGAATCATGTTTATGATGGGAAAATATCCCAGTACAGTTAAGTGTCTGTTATTGTTCATAATGACAGCTCTTTCCAATATCAAAGAATGTATCTGTAGATGAGGTGGTAGAACTTTTGTTTGCTGCTTTAGCACCAGTTGAAGCCAAAGATGATAAATTAAAGGCATTAATCGAAGCAAACTGCCGTTACTGGACTAGAGAGAAATATTAAAAATTTCTCAAACGACCGTGGAAAGACATTTGCACAATTTGGGGTATTTAAGTAAACTCAATATTTAGGTTCCGAATGAACTCAAAGAAATTCATTTAACAAAGCGCATAGACCCGCTAGAAGTTGTCGGAGCTTGGATGGAATTAGATGGACCATGCACTATGCCCAGCAGACCTTGCGCCGTTCGATTACTATTTGTTTTCATCTTTGCAGATCCTCCTAAGGATTAGAATTTGCCTCAGCGTTCGAAGCAATGTTTTTCGAGAAAAACGAAGCTAAAGCACATATTGAAGAACTGAAAATATCCAGACAGAATCGTGAGCATCCATCATCAAATGTACCTCTGCCAGTAAAAACAATACCACATTTCAATGGAGGATATGACAATTGATTAACGTCAAGAATTGTTATAAGGGTATGTACTTGGTAAACCCGCTAAGCTAATAAACCATATTCCAACGTCAAGGGCGAATTACGCAACAGCGTGGAAATTATTACAATGTCGTTATGATAAACGATTTCACAATTTATGAAACCAAATAAGTGCCTCATTGTAAACAACCCTTAATTTAAAAATGTGATTAACGAGAACCAAATACAAAAAAATCCTTTAATTCCTTGAACGCATTTACTTTTCTGTTTCAGCTTCTCAATATCGATAAAGCAGACAAATTGGTTTCTAGCAGCGTTACTTTTTTTATAATTTCTGTACATAGTTTTTATCAATTATTCTAAATAGTACGATCTAACTAGTATGAACAATTTTTTATCTACTTTTTTCCCTCCATCATTTTTTAATCCAATGTTTTGTTTTGTTTCTGTCATTTCACTTCTGCCTAGCACTGATATTTTTGATGAAAGTACTTTCTTTTCCATTAACTTTCAAGGTATTTATGAGAATGAATTTTAATCTTTATATCCGCTAATACAAGTCTATAAGCTGAATTTACAGTTTAATTATGTTAATACGAAAAACAATTCTTCGCGAATTCCTGGTGAAATGTTATAGACACTCTTCTTAGTACAGAAAAAAAATTAGAATCTTTCTTTGATCATTTTAACAAAGCCTTTGTGTCCAAAACTACCAATGATGTTCGTCATAACACTCGTGTTAATTTTGGAAATGTCTATGGATTGCGAAGAAGTCAGACAACAACTCCGTCGTTCTAAAGATAAGTTTACAGCAAGTTTTGACACGATCCCCGAAATTGTAATTTGCGATTGTGCTCAAGTATTATGTGAACCTTTAAGAAGAAAGTGTGTGTTTGCCTTGTAGAAAAAAGTAGCAACATGGTTGTTGTAAGAAACGAACTTCTACAAATTTAAGGAAACTACGAGTGTCGTCAATACACGACGAAACAAGACTTGTGAGAGACGGCTGTCGTCAATAAGCGATTTATTTATTTATTTTATTTTTATTTTACTTACTTTACAAGTTCTATTTTTATATAGAACTTGAAGGTGGAGTTCACGACTTCTCGTGTTCTTCTACTCGACCCATTATAGTTGGCAACTTTTGATGAGAGTCACCAAATAATTTTGGCTACTGAAGCAATATTTTCCCCATTTTTGGAATAATTTCTGTAGACCTTATTTTATATATTAATATGTCAATATGGCATTCGTTGATTTAGTGCATTATGCTGAGATACAGATGTTTTGTATTAACCATTCTATTTATTATTGTGAAATTTGTTATCTCGGAACTTTTATTATTACTTTATGCATACACCGGGCTTTCCTCCTCCTCCTCCTCCTCCTTCTTCTGAGATTTACTTCCTTATTGTTAAAAACATAACTTTTCTGTGGTTTGTCAGATTTAGCGGTGTACAACTGGTTGCCTAGTCAGCAAGGCGTTGACAATTATTTTTGAAATTCATTCATTATGATATGTGTTAAAGCTTATAAAAGCGCGGTGCGCATATGTTTTATCACATTGTGTAATGTTTTATATGGGTATAAATATTTATTATAACGATTTATGTATTTTGCTTAGATTGCATTGAGGAACAAATGCACAACTGCATCGGTCTTGTCCATTGTTATTTATCCAGATACATGTTAGTTTAGCAGTTAAATTTTCATTAGAGCTGTCTACTTACCAAAATTTCCTATAAAAATAATTATTTTTTATCGCATTATATTCAAAATGAAATTGCCGTCAACATCTCGTGGAACTGGCGGTTCAAAGCGGTCAAGAGTTGAATTGAGCGACGAAGAAGAAATATTGTCATATTGTCATTTGGTGACATAGACAGATCAAGTGATGATAGTGAAATGAACAATAACACAAATAGTGATAGTGATGAAGAAACTGTTGTAGGAGGACTTTGGCAAAATTGTAATTTATTCAATCCAACCGTATATAATTTTGACGAAGAAAATTCTGGAATTTTGAATATAGACAATGAAGGTGACGAGTACGAGAATTTTGTAAACTATTTTGATGAGCAATTGTAAACGAGACGAATAAATATCACGAGTTTTATACACGAAAAGATCGTGTTCCAGAAAGAAAACCCTGGGTTGATACTAATTAAATGAAATGCACACATTTTTTGCAATTATTTTATTTATTTCTCGGACAGTAAGAACCCACCAGACAATAATGATAAATTGTGGAAAATAAGACATGTATTAAGAATGGAATTGGCCCGGAACCCTCTTGCGGAATCTCCAAAACCGCAGTCAAACGATCCATAAAAAATGGGTGGAGACACAGGCCCATACCTGGTGGACAAACTCACCAGGACAGAGACAGGCGAAACAGTTCCTTAAGAAACAATCGCCAAAATTCACGACCGATCTCCTGAACCAAGACAGGAAAATGGTCAAAACAATAGTAGGCCTGATAACAGGACACTGCAAGCTCAACAAACATATGAGCAAAATAGGCCTGGTGGAAGAAGCACCATGCAGATTCTGCCTAGAGGAAGAAGAGGACTCATTCCACATCCTATGCCACTGCGAGGGTCTAGCAAGGATTAGATATCAAAAGCTAGGCACTACAAACCCAAGCGCGGAGACTTATACCCAAGCCCCTCTGGCAGGGCTAATCAAAGAGGCAAAGCTAGAGCTGGCCATCAGAGATAAACAGGGATCCACAATAGACCTGAAAAGGTCGCGGTGGAATAGGCGCTAGTGCCACCCATATAACATCTATCTATCTATCTAAGAATGGAATTCAACTTTTTTCAATCCTTTTCAAAAATTAGTAATCGACGAATCTTTAATTTTATTCAAATGGAGTCTGCACTTCAAGTAATCTATCCCATCTAAAAAACATCGATTTGGAATTAAAATTTTTGTGTTGTGCGATTGTGTTTTAGTTTACACCGGCTCTGAACTTGATATTCCGCGAAATGGTCCGTTAGGGGTTTTGGTGCGGCAATAAAAAAAACTTATGACGAATTATGTTCAAAAAGGACATTTTTTATATACAGATAACTGGTATACAAGTCCTCTACTGGCAATTTACTAGGACCAGCAGAACACAGGTTTATGTGGGACGGTGATAAAAATATAGAAGGCATTTTCCAAAATTTGTACATCAAATCCAACGTGGTACCTACGTACGCAAAAAGTGCGAAAATGTATTAGGTCTTAAGTGGAAAGAAAAACGAGACGTTTTCATGCTTTTAACATTTCATAAAGGAAATCTGGTAAATAGCGGAAAATTTGACCCAATTTGAATGGTTGATAAATCCGACATGCTATTGGTTACAGTGGAGTGTGTCCGAAAATCGATCAATGCTAAATGCATACAACATGTTCTTTTTGCCTCAAAATTAGTTAAACGTCTGTATGAATATAAAATTAATGAAAGCGTTATCTTAGCAGTTACATCTTATTTAAACTCAAGACAATTTGTCGCAGAAATTAATCTGATTGGCTAGCAGTATCTATTTTAGTTCCACAAGGCTCTAATTTAGAACATCTGTTGTTCCTGATTTATTTTAACGACATTTGTAAATATCTCAAATGCCCAATTTTATATCTTGTATTTGATTCTCATATTTCACTTGGTGTAACATTATGTTAATAATATAATAACCTATTATGCCCAATTTTAATCAATGCTGTCAATTTGAGGATTTATAATGTTATTGATTCTGTTGACGATTGTTTAAAATTGCAATTTGATGTTCGTACTCTCAATGAAAGGTGTATAAACAATGAGTTATCTTTAAATATTGGTAATTGCAATGTAATGTCATATTCACGCAAAGTAAATCTATTATTTTATAATTATACAGTTGATAACTGCATTATAAGTTATTTTACGGAGATCAGAGATCTTTGGAGTGATATTCAACTGTTCGTTGAGTTTTGGTTCACATATTGAAATACTTGTCAAAGACTGCTGCAGAATGTAGCTGTAGAATATTTCAACATATAAAGGGTCCGCCAATAAGGACGCGCGAAGTTTGCCGGAAGGGTGCGGCCATGTTGTTCGAGGTAGAGCTGTCAAAGTTGCTGTCATTTGTTCAGTATATAACCCCAAATCACCATGGCAAGTTTGAGTGTCGAGCAGCACGTGCAAATTATTAAACTGTTTTACGAAAATGGGTCATCAGTTCGAGCAACGTTCCGCGCACTTCGGCCATTTTACGGTCGCGATGATCGGCCTGTAGAGTCGACTATCCGTCGATTGGTGGGCAAATTCGAGTCGACTGGTTCAGTAAACAACCAGCCAACACTGACACGTCGACGAAACGCCCGATCGAACGAAAATATCGCTGCTGTCCGTGAGAGTGTACGCGAGAACCCGAGGCAGTCCATTTTTTGTCGTGCACAGGAACTTGGCCTTTCGGAGACATCAACTCGCAGAATTTTGCATCTGGATTTAGGTCTGCACCCGTACAAAATCCAATTGACCCAGGAGCTCAAGATAAACGACCACAGACAGCGTCGGGCGTTCGCTGACTGGGCTCTGAAGCAGTTGGAAGCAGACCCCCATTTTGGCCGAAAAATCATCTTCAGTGACGAGGCTCATTTCTGGATGAACGGGTATGCGAACAAGCAAAATTGCCGCATTTGGAGTGAGAACAACCCACACGAGGTCCACCAAGTGGCAATGCATCCCCAGAAAGTCACTGTTTGGTGTGGATTTTGGGCCGGCGGCATCATCGGTCCGTACTTTTTCGAGAACGAAGCTGGGGCGGCCATAACCGTCAATGGGGAGCGCTACAGGTCGATGATAACCAACTTCTTTTGGCCTAAACTGGATGATATGGATACGGACGACATGTGGTTCCAGCAGGACGGCGCCACGTGCCACACAGCCCATGCCACAATGGACATTCTGCACGAGCGATTTCCGGACATGGTCATCTCGAGCGGAGGCGATATCAACTGACCACCGACATCGTGCGATGTAACGCCTTTAGACTTTTTTCTCTGGGGCTATCTCAAGTCGCTGGTCTACGCCAACAAGCCTCTAAACACCGATGACCTCAAAGTCAACATACGCAACGCCAACGCTCAAATTGAGGCCGATATGTGCTCCAGAGTCATCGAAAATTAGACCTCCCGGATCCGGGCTACCAAACGGAGCCGCGGTGGTCATTTGAACGATGTTATCTTCCATACTTGATGGGGTCGAATACCCTTTCGAATGAAAAATAAATTTCGTTTCTACCTCACACACAACTTGTTTTATTCAATTTTAAAGTTCACGCGCCCTTATTGGCGGACCCTATATTATGAGTAAATTGACGTACTGTTCCATTATATGGTTACCCATGTTAATTCGCTTGAAAGTATTTAAAAGCGATTCTTAAGATACTTGTATTTTGTTAGGTATGGTACCTATGATTCTAATATTTCGTGCATTAACTTATTAGCCGAATTTGATTGCATCTCTGTGCTTTGAGCCATACTTTTTTAATACTAGTTTTAGAAGCTTTAATCTCAAGAAGACGAGCTAGTACATTTACTAATTTAGTTGGTTTAACAAGTATTAACGCCTGTTGTGTTTTTCTGCATTTTAGTCAATCAAACAATGCCAGTACAGCTAATATGCAAGTTTTGTTAAGCAAGCTATATCTGCTTAGAATTTCTACAGACTTCATTAGTTTTGAATGACAATCATGTTCTTATGTTTTTTGATGAGGTTTTATTAGGAAGCTTAGGAGGTAATACACGCAGACAAGTAACGATAACAAACACGTATATTGTGTATAACACCGCCACGAACAATAGTTGACATCCCACACACCTCCAGTTACATTGGTACCAACCTCTAGGGAATATATTCTCCAAAATAAAAGTTTTATTTTAAATGATTTGTAAATGAGACACAATAATTTGACTATAGTTTCGACTATAAGCTAGTCATTATCAAACTTATAGTCGAAACTATAGTCACTGTAATTGTTTAAAATATAGTCGATATCGATGTTCAGAAGTCCTCGTTTCATTGAACATTGTTGATGTATTTGCTGTTTCCGGAATGTAGTCTTCATCGCTTGAATCTTCACAATCTGATTTACTCAAAATGTGACAGATTGTGAAGAATGAAGAAATCAATTCTTCATTCTTCATTTTCTTGATTATTTTCTCCCATTGAAGTCTCATTTTCTTGATCAAATGAATTAAATACCTTTGTATCTGTGTTCGATTCTAGAAATTTAACATCTCTGCTAATTTGAAATTCTTTTAATACGGGATCAATACACCTATAGTCTGTTCGTTGGATCTTCGGTCGTACGTCACAAACTATCGCTTCGAAAAACGACGCAAAAACATTCAGTCTGATAAAGTAAACCAAATGCGTTAGAAAAAGAACGCACTGTAAAACTTTCATCGTTTTTTGAAGCGATAGTTTGTGACGTACGACGGAAGATCCAACGAACAGACTATATATCCCTTACATTCATCACTATAACCCATGAATGAATACCAACTTTATCGATTTTTTATCTAGCTTCAATCCCTTCTCCTTAGGAATATGAACCATAATTGGTCAGGCAAAGGTTTTCATGTGTTTAACATTTACTTTTTGATTAGACTATTTTCCTTTTGATGTGCCATCTATTAGGCTAGTAGGTTTAGATATGTTTATAATAAGCAACATACATTTAGCTTTTTCCACTATTGTATGATTGGCTCGTTCTGCTTTCCCATTTTGCTGTGGAGTATACACTTCTGATGTCTGGTGAATTATGCGCCTTTTTTTGCAGAATTCTTCAAGATCTTTATTACAGTATTCCTTTCCATTATGAGTACGTAAAACCTTGATTATCTTGACTGCTTTCTACTTCCATGATCAGTGGTTTGAAATCATCTGTGAGCTCTGCTAAAAGTATTGCACTAACTTATTCTTCTGGGATTACAAATCCAACACCTTTTAGTTTGTGTGTCGTTTCTACTACATTGTGTACATATTCGGCCATGCTCTTCAATTTTTTCAGCCTGAATGTCATGCATTTTGATTGACCTTTCACACACTTACAGTTACATTGGTACTAATCTCTAGAGAATATATTTTCCAACATGTTTGTCCATCTCTTGTTTTTATATACTTGACTTGATCATAGTCCAATTAATTTTGACAATATACAGGGTTATTCACGCTATACGGCACGGAATATTGTGGCGAAAATACGTGACTTTCAAAGTTTCACTTTGGGGATATATAGGAGTCTATTAGGGCTACTTTTTAAAATTATTTTCATAATATAGAGGGTGTCCCAAAAACCCTAAAAGTATCAAAGTTGTTTTTTTTAATGAAACACCCTGTATTTTATTGCATTTTTGGATCCGTCTATAAAAATAAGTATGTGTTTTAATAAGGTTTTTATTACATAAACCTTAAGGTTTTTGAATTTATTTGAATTTTGTAAAAATGTAACCTAATTTTCATGTTTTAAATACTTAAAAAATAATTAAGTTATGCATACCAAATTTACACTGAAGTGTAACAATAGATCATATTTTATTTTCCAAGTATAATAAACTTGACATATTATGCCGGGTGTAAGAAAATTGGAATTAAACAAATGAGAACTTTAAATGACTATAACTTCATTTATTTAAATGGAACGCGATATTTATTAATTTATCAGCAAATGCACGTTTTAATTACCTATCGAATGGTATTTAAATCTTAAGTGTTAAGTCTTCTCGTTTTTACAGAAAACGTCAAAATATTGTTTATTGCACCGTTTTAGTACTTTTAAAGTAAACATTTTAATGTATCTGACGTTTTTAAATACGATAGAACACTAGTATCGTATTTAAAAACGTCAGATAATTAATTTAGTCCGTTACTTTAGTTTAAAAAGGATGTTTTTTGTTATAGTTGTGTTATTTTGCGTTTTTGTGTTAGATTGTTAGTAATCGTTATCGTTTGAACATGGTTGTTGTATGTCATAGTAAAAAATGAAAATTTACACAGATTTTCTTATACTGAGGTTTTTATAACTGACACTTCCAATTTATTTAAACTGGTTTAATAGTCTCTCAAAAATGGCTGGCTTAGGATGATTTCTTTCGGGAAACCTTTAAGTATAAACTCGACAAGCCAATAAACAATTTTGATGACATTCTCCAAGCATGAAAATAATGCCAATAACCCCTTCTTTTGAGTAAATCTTCATTTTTTACCAAAAAATACAACAGCGATGTTCAAACAATAACGATCTAACACAAAAATGCAAAATAAGACAACTATAACAAAAGACAGGCTTTTTAAACTAAAATGACAGACTAAATTAATTATCTGACGTTTTAAAAAACCATAGAAAACTAGATACATAAATTTTTTTACTTAAAAAGTACTAAAATGGTGCAATAAACAATATTTTGGCGTTTTCTGCAAAAACGAGAAGACTTAACAATTAAGATTTAAATACCATTCGAAAGGTAATTAAAACGTGCATTTGCCGATAAATTAATAAATATAGCGTTCCATTTAAATAAATGAAGTTATAGCCATTTAAAGTTCTCATTTGTTTAATTCCAATTTTTTTACACCCGGCATAAGATGTCAAGATTATTATAATTGGAACATAAAATATGATCTATTGTTACCTTTCAGTGTAAATTTGGTATTCATAACTTAATTATTTTTTAAGTAATTGACACATGAAAATTAGGTTAGATTTTTACAAAATTCAAATTATTTCAAAAACCTTAAGGTTTATGTAATAAAAACCTTATTAAAACACACACTTATTTTTATAGAAGGATCCAAAAATGCAATAAAATACAGGGTGTTTCATTAAAAAAAACACAACTTTGATCCTTTTAGGGTTTTTGGGACACCCTGTATATTATGAAAGTAATTTTAAAAAGTAGCCCTAATAGACCCCCATATATCCCCAAAGTGAAACTTTTTGAAAGTCACGTATTTTGGCCACAATATTCCGTGCCGTATAGCGTGAATAACCCTGTATATGAATATTCAAAAATATTATACAAAACATATTTTGGATGGATGAAGCTAGCTACTTAATTTTCCTTAATTATTATTATTAATAGACATAAACTTTTATATCCAATATTAACAGAATATTGAAGAGTGAAAATGAAAACTAAATAATAATTAAATCAATAATATGCATTTTCACTTTCACTTTCAAAATACTTATCCATATTTTGTACAGTGAAATTTAAGAGGCAAAGAAGGTACTATTAAGCATTTATAGTTTTAAAATCAAAAACATTACATTTATTTATTATTTTTATTTAGTATATACGCAAAAAAAGTATTTGTAGCGACATAAAATTCGTAAAATGGTATTTAGGCTTCGATGACATCATGTTTGTTCTTGTTAACGTCGAAAACGCAGCATACAGTTACGTAACTAGGGCGGCAGTGGTTCCTATAATAATATTTAATTTAATTTACTCCTATGAAAGTAAGAAATTTACAAATATACAAGTGAGATGCATAGAAAGATTATTTAATTTAATACTGAAGGCAGAAATACCTATAGTCGATAGCCTTTTGGCAAATTAGTACACCAACCCATCATTATTTATTAGGTATTATTTAAATGTAAAAGTCAATAAAAATATATATTATTAATACTGATTACATAAAATTCGAAAAGTTATAATGGTGATTATAAACTGTTTCAAAGCAATTGGCATAGCTTCAAGTAATTTTATATAATAACAATTATAGTTAAATTAACTTACACTGGAATTTCAACAACTCCCGTGTAGCATTCTTTGTAGTTAACGCAAACACAGTCCCTCGGGTTACTTGGTGGGGCCATCATGAAAGTAGAGGCTTGAGTACCAGCTACCAAGATGGCGAGCAGAAGGAACAATTTTACGGAAGCCATTTTTAGTACTTTTTTCTCTCTCTTGTTTACTGCAGAACATCGAAATCATTTGTCCATCATTTATATAGCGAATATAGTTGTCTTATCTCCTTATCATTAATACGATATAGAATTGCTATCGCAAATGCGCAGATTTATTTCAGATTGAATTAATTACATTAATTTCGTCTAAAGTTCAAGTGTTCCAATCCACGTTTTAAACATTAATCTTTAATTACATTTTAATAAATATCGTAGATTTGTGAGGGTATTTAAAATATTTTATAAAAATAACTTTGAGATATTAAAAATGTTTTATTCCTAACTTAAACCAAGAATTAAATATGTGCAATGTTTTAATTTATAATAAAATATCACACATTTATACATTAAACTCGGACATAATTGAATCATAATAAATCATAAACAAAATAATTATTATCATAAGATATCAGAAGATGTGTAATGTGCTAAAACTATATATTATTTAAAAAAAAGGGAAACGTTCTAAATATTTGCAATGGTAAAATGTATTAAAGTCCTTTAGGTTGTAGAAAATTAACAATATCTGTCGAGGTATTAGTTAGAGAAGTAGTTTTTTCAATCAGTGATTTGTTTTGTAGTCTTAGTAAGACTCATTGTAGCAGATTTAGGAAATATTTCGTGTTTTTCTAATTATTTGCAATGATGTCATAGTTTAGGTATGTGCAATAAATACATTTTGCTCCAATCAATCCATCACGCGCTGTTATTAGGCATGGACTAGAGAGGGCCAGGAAAGTCGCAGAAGAGTAATTGCGGGACAAAGAAGAACAAATGAGGTTCAAGACCGCTATCTTCGATTTTGGGCAGCAAAGGATCGATTTTTTAGTACTAGATCAATTGCCGATCTATGATTAGCAAACGAAGGTCATCCTGTAACCCTTCGAATAGTTTACCGCAGAATCAGAACTTTCGGTTTTGCAATCCTATCCGCCACATCTTGTGTTACCACTAACGGCTCAAACTCGACAGCAACTTTTAGAACGGTGTAGGGTGCAACTGCACTGGAACCTAATGTGGCATAGGGTGATGTTTACTGAATCTCGATTTTGTTTGGCGATGCATAATGGCGAAGATGGGGAGATTGAATGGAATTTTCTGTTTAGAGGTCTGTACATCAAATTATAGGGATTATGGTATAGGGTGCTATACCTTATTGAAGTAGATTTCGTTTTGTATTTATCCGACGCAATATAAACGGCAGGGATATGTTTCCTCAGCGATTGGAAGACTCGCTTTTCCAGCAAGACAATGCCCGTCCCCATACTGGAAAAGTTTCAATGAACCGATTTGCGTAGAATAATGTCAATATCTTGCCGTGAGCACCTCGATATCCTGAACTTTCCCCAATTAGCGTATATGGGACATTATAGGAAGAAGATTCTAAAACTTACACCATGCTTTGTATACGCTACAAGCTCTTCAGAATGGATTACAGGTTGTTTGGGATACAATACCTCAAATTATTGACCACTTGAGGGTAGTGGCTGTTAATTTTGCTCTATTAGTTAAACATTAAAATCAATTAAAAAGTAATAAGCAACAACTAATTTATCAAGAAGATATTATTTATTATCAGATTACATTCTAAGAATAAATGGAAATTATCAATACGTAGTAGTGGCAAGTTCATGTTTTACATTTAATAATCAATCCATCACTTCCTGCTGCGTATATAATACCGTTGTCCATGGCGTAGAGTATGTTCATGACAATATCTACTTGGCAGGAATTAGTGAGCTCCAATTTATCACCAGCCAGTTTCCATTCTTTGACGACTTTATCCCAGCCTCCTGTGTAGACGAAAAGATCCTCGCCTTTTTTTAGTCCAGTCAGTGCCAAGATAACCATCTCATGTGCGTTCTGAAAAAAATCTTGTACGTTAAATTTAAGCGTAAATGTATTAGGTTTATGGATAAATATATGCATTGCTTTTTTAACTAAATTTTTACAGAAAATTAATTAACTAAGCAATTGTAAAAAAATTATATGATATTTGTGTGATAAAAAGAATTTTCATATTTAGTTGTAATCCATTTAATAAAGTACAAATTATCTAGATATAAAAGAAAAACCATTAAGTAACTCACATACTGATGAGGATAAGTCGGTACAAAAGTAAGCTGTTTCGCTATAAGTCATTCGTAGAAACAAGGTTTATGCTTTTAAGCGTTTAAGTGAACATTGAAAAAATGAAAAAATTATGCCAAATATTGGGTATAAGATTGTCTTCTGTTTATAGTAAAAAGTTTTTGTCGCATAAAACAGTGTATAATTACGAACTAGGTTAAGAAATAATAACACTTTGCTAGTATCACAAAGTGTTATTATTTCTTAACCTATTTCGTAATCAAGATGTTTCACAAGTCACGGCTTCAACAAACAATCAGTATATAATTGGAACATAAAATTTTCTATTAATTCTGAAGAACATAAAATAATCGTTCTTTTGCGAAAAGAGCAACAATTCAATTAGCGTCCGAGATCGTTCAAATGGTCGAACTAACAGACAGCCAACAACAGTCAGTTTAGTAACTCAAATAGGATGATTTTATATTTAGTTTAAGAAGTTATACAAGATAGATTATATAATATTTTCAAAAAGAAAACTGACTAATAAACAATAAGGGCTAAAATTGGTATTGGTTTATTTTTGTAAATCGTTTCGTGGCATGTTGAGAATATGCTTAATAGCATTATTACTGACGATGGCCTTTATGAAAGAATGCACCTTGTTGTGGTGTGAGCGCTCAGTAACATTACACCGATGAACCACTAGGATAATGCCAATAGAGTGCAAACCACTTTGGGATCATCCTGAGGTGAGAGATTCTGGGACCCATTACAATGTGTAGGGCAGGTTCATCTTGAATACAGTCACTATTTCCTCCGTCTATCAACTGTCATCTTCCCTTGGACAAACTCTTTAGCCTAACCTGGCCTTATTCGGCTCTCGAGAGTATTACACAATAAACCTGTTCCTACTCTACCCCTATCCGGCTGTAGTATCATGTACTAGGGTCAACGATGCCAGGTCTGTTTAAGTTTAATAACCATCTGGCCTGACATATCCGAGCTATTACTGTCAGTGGTCATGTATCATGACACGTCTAGAGAACCTTGGTTTCATCGCCCGGATCGGAGTGGATAGGAAACCACAGAAAACACATACCTCAATCCAAGGTGGAACGGCATAGCCTTATTTGGCATATGGGGCCCTACTATAATGGACTATTTTCTTTTCCTAGATATTCATGGGATGTACATGGACCAAAACGCAAAACATGGAAAAACTTGCGAAAAGACAGAAGAGGATGAGCTGCTGAAAAGCAGTGAAGACGAGCTTGTCGGTGGCCTTAAAGTTCAAAAATACGAAAGGTCATAAGGTCAGAATGAGTGGTGCCCTCCATAAGAGGATGAAGTTCCTCTATAAATAGTTTTAATAAAACATACCATCGAAATCTGCTTCTACAATTCCAATTAATTAAAATACCTATTGTGTCCTTAAGAAACCTTTGGCGGGTAAGATCTACATCAACTTATGATATCTCCCCAAAATAGTGAGCGATTTACGTTCATTGAGAGTAAGGCCAGCTACTAATGGTAAGGTCATTATTCTAGAGGAAGAGGATACACACTATCTTAATAGATAAATTTAGTGTAGTTCAAAAGAACACTTGGAGAAGCTACCAAAAGACTTGGTCAATTGGAAATATACCGAATGCAATCACGACGAAAAGGGCAAAAGTAAGTAACTTTTCAAATATCTTAGGCACTACCGATAGAACAGATATAGGCTTATAATTATCAACATGTTCTCTTCCAACATTTGCGAAATATTCCCGTGGAAAGATATTGGTTATGTAATAACCATAAAAGACGGTTAGATGCTAAAGCACGTAGTTATTAGCCTTAAAAGGAAGAAGTTCAACCAGAACATCAGATATTTTTAAAACAAGGAGAATGCACTCATGAATATTAGCGTTCGAGTTGGAACTATTATTTACTTAATCGGTAATAGGAGGTCGATAAACACTACCAAAATATTGAGCAAAATGATCAACTATTCCCTTTTCACTAGAAATAATTGTCACCATATACAATAGTCAAAGGAATTTGATTAGAATTACGTTTACAATTGACGTAACCACAAAAGGCTTTTGGGTTATTTTTAATAAAATTTTAGACCTTATGAATATGGTTAGATAAACATTCTTGAGTTAACCTCTTGCACTGAACACGCATAATACTACATTTACAGTAAAGATATGGGCACTCAGAACTTTTTTTTTTCAAAGTACTAGACTTTTTGAACCAGTACTGAATCATTAAAGAAACAGGGAGTCTTCATACGGGCCGAACTTACTTTAGGTATATGTTGATCTAGTATCCCAAAAATAATGGAGTAGAATAAATCGCAGGCTAAAACCCTCGAATATAGCATCCCACCTTACATTAAGAAGGGCATTGTTTACTAATATATAATTCGCGCGTTTAAAATCATAAACAAATACGTTCTTATTACCTAACCATACGTTATAAAAAGAAATTTCTAATTTAATAGTAATATCTAATGATGGACGTCATACGGTAAAATTTATGACGTAGATTCAGAGAGATTTTAATTGGATGCTAATTCAGATGGTGCAAAAATAAAATCTAATATAACGTAATTCAAATTATAAACACAATTTAGTTGTGAGTTTATGCAACTGAAAGTGTTGCACACTAAGGAGGTTTTAGTTTAATTTTACTTTAGCCAGTGCTTCCTTCGTCCAAAATTTTATTTATGTTTTTTGAAATTTATTTGTTTTTAAATGTATTTTCCAAGAAGGATGAATAAACAAATAAAACCAAACCGCTGCTTTGATAGTCTCCCTGTATTTCCAATTAAGTTACTCAATCTTTAATCAATCAGCCTCTATAGGAGTTTACCTTAGGTATCCAACAAATATATGTATTGTAAGGCGAAGAGAATTTATTACCTTCCTTCAGATTATCAGGCGTGTCATCTTGTAGATCCTTCTGAATATTCGTTTCAAAAATTGTTAAAAAGAGAACTTGTCCTTGAATAGTCATTGGGGCTTACGTACGTTGTTGAGTACTAAACACTTTTTAAACCTATAGTAGCTCAATGTTTTCTAATTAGCTTTACCTTCTATCTATCTATTCTATACAGTATTTTTGAAAAGACGGAGGTTAATTCGATTTCGATTATAAATAAACAATTGGATACGTTTGTTATTTCTAAGGCAATTTCCAGACAATACCATCATTTACGAAATGTTCCTAGATGCTCCGATAGCCACCTTTTATCGTTAATTAAGTGGTTTAATCTTTCATCTACTAATCTATAAAAGGTATTTTCTTCTGGATCCAGCAGAAAGGCGAAAAAAATTCATTATCAGTCTTTAGAATGAATACTTCAAATAAAGTTTAGGAGATACTCCTTTGTTGAAGTTGAAGATGATTAGTACGCAGGAAATCGACATGGTCCCGAAACAGATGTTATCAATGGAGGGATCATGTTTATCGGATGGATGACAGCAGATTGCCGAAGATCGGAAGGGACAGTCTCCCAAGATCTAAAAGACGTTTTGGCTGCTCACCCATAAGATGGTATGAAAGCTGGAGCTCATCATCCCAGCTGCGACTCTAGCAGAGAGAGTACAAGACAAACCCCTTAGAAAATGATGAAGAAGAAGAGGAAGAAGTCGCAATGATCCTGCATTCTATAGACTTCATTGGGAAGTTCACACTTTCTCTGCTACACACTTGATGGAAAAGTATAATAGATACATTTGAATTAAACCTCTTGTTATTTTCCATATTAATATATTCAGTTTCCTGACACGTGTTTCGGTTTATTATCATCCTTTGATAATGGTTGTAATAAACCGAAACACGTGTCAGGAAACTGAATATATTAATATGGAAAATAACAAGAGGTTTAATTCAAATGTATTCATTGGGTAGATTTAAGGGTTTTAAATTCGTCAAAATTCTGCGTAATAGTCTTTTGGAACCCTAGGTTAATTTAAACAAAGAGATGTTGCGCATTAGGGAGAGGATATTTGCCTTGTCTATCTTGAGGTACAAAATTATGATTACTATAATTATTTTGGCGATGAAATCATCTTTCAATGTTATCAGGTATTATTCAATTTTTCTTACCTATAATATCTAATATTATATATCCTACAGCTCGCATTTTTTTTCTTTAAAGTCTATAAATAGATGAGTTACAACCACTAAAAGTTTGTGGTTTCTTATTACAAAATGACATTAAATGTTTCAAGAAATTTCTTTTCTACAATTTCATGCACAAGCTGGAGTTAAACTATAATTACTAAGTATAAACAAAAAGTTAGAAAGACTTAAAATTTAGATGATAACTATTGTCTGGACACTGTCTTGATTTCCCTAATTGAGTGGATAAACCATCGACAATTAGGGAACTGTTAACAGCGACAATTTAGAATAATAATGTATGTAAATATTAAATTATTCTGTCTTTAAACAACGACTACGACAGGTTTCAACCTTTTCTGGTCTTATAATCGCATCGCAGTTAAAAACAGAGACACGGATTATTACTACGGAGTAGAGAACTCGAGTTCTTTTTACAATAGAGACAACACCTGTTGTGTGTACTTTGCACTGATACCCTTAATTGAGTGAGTTAAACACCGACACCTACGGAGAGGTTTCGACCACTCAATTAGGTAAATCAGTGCAACATCAGATGTCACCTAAATGGTGAGTCTACCCTGAACAGAGAACTAGAGTTAATTAAAAGATTAATTCAAACAGTTGGTTTTGTTTCACTATTTTTAAAACCAAGTGTTTTAATTAATCTTCTTATTAACATAAAAATGTTTCACTCCTGCTTAAGGGAGATTTTAATTCATAGTAGAGTACTAGAGTTTTGTTGCTATTTTTTACGTCAAAATTTTTTGACATAATGAGAGTTTTTGTATATGGCAAAACATATTATTTAAATTGCCCGATTGTCCCATTCATATCATAACAAATCTTCTGTTCTATTTAAAATGTTTCTCTAGACCGAAATAGATCAGAAAAATATTCGAATATTGAATATTTGATGGTAGAGGCGTTTACTTCGTGGTACATCTTCAATGATTTGTAAATGAGACACAATAACTTTGTTTTACCACTATATTTATATAACAAAGTTATTGTGTCTCATTTACAAATCAATTTGAATATTGATTATCTAACGTATCTAATAATTATCTTATGTGACCAAAAAAGAACGATGTGTTAAACATATATATATATATATCTTAGTACTTACATCAAAGTGGGCGATTTCCTTATAATCAGAATCGTTGGAGTTTTCGTGCACAACAAATCCTTTAGCTGATCTATCGATGAATAACAGTTTGTCACTGACCAAGTGGAGGGGCGCCCTTCCAGGAATTATTTTACGGTTGGCAAACGTATTTTTGGTCCCTGCGAAGTGTGATTTAATTATAGCTCGAAACAGATAAAAATGAATAAGAATAATAAATACCGTTGTGGTTGGTAATGGTATAATAATTAAATTAGAATATGAGTATAATTAAAAAGTAAAATAATCAATGATGTTGAAAAAAAAACTATAATTTGAATCAAAATTTCCACTTGTTCTTGTTATAATTCTTCAATTAAGACGAAAATTCTAAATTAGTTGGCAAATAATTAAAGCAAGATAATACAATTAAATTGCCATATATTCTATTGTTTAAAGCGATACACTAAGATTCCCTAGTTGAGTGAATAACCACTTTGATGAGATCCTAAATTGATCGAAACCTGTCCGTGTCTTGACAGAGAACAAAATATTCAAGTTAAATAGTTATTACCTTCTAGTTATATAAAATATAACAAATTAAAGAAATGAATAATAGAGGACCATTATTATATGAAATGACTCAAATTATAGATTAAACTTACTGAAGTTAATACAATAATAATTTTCTACAAAAAAATGATCGCATTTGTAATGGCTTGAATTCACAAAATGTGTGTTCTTCCATTCTCATCTACTACTCTTCTGGAAACGGAAAAAAATGTAACATATTTTTCTTTAAGTTTGAAAATGATCAGTTAATGATTGAAACTCGAGTTACTTAAAAATAAAAGTGTGATATCAACAAAGTAAGCGTTTTTGTTTATATTTCCAAGATCACGAAGTTAACGCCTCAACCATTCATCAATATTTTTTTATTTATCAGTAAACATACATACAATATTTCAACTATAGAAAAACAGCAGTCACTTATTTCAGTAGATTCATACAAATTAACCTAAAATTAACATTCATCCCTTAATGTCTATTTGATATTAGAAATAGATACAGCTAACATTAAGTCAATAATAATCAAGAATAAGAAGAGCAAAATAAATAGTATTTTTTTCTATATAATTCGACTATAAAGATAGAATAGGCAATAAAGCAAGATAGCATAAGTATTGTTTTGATTGAAGCAATTGAGTTCAGAATTATTAACTTTTGTTTAAGATTTTTTTTTATTTGCAAAGGAAAAACCCAGAAATCACCTTAAGTAAACACTCACTTCTGTTAGACGGTATATAATCAAAAGCTTTAATTTTTTTGGAATTGAAGAAAAGCTTAAATTTCAAGTTTTATCTCCGAAGAGGAGGAGACGTTGTTTACCTTACTTCAGATCCAGAACTGTTATTGTGTTGTATTGTGAACAATTTTTTTATAAATCAAAAACTAAACCGTCAAATAAAGAAATTGCGCTTTTCATAGAAACTCTTCAAAATAGAGATGCATGCTCGCTAGGTGCGTATATTGGAAATTATACCTTTACGGGATACAGTTTATCGAAACATAATGTTTGATATGAATTGTTTGATTATTTTGTTGTTAGGTTTATTTGGAGCAAATATTGGGTGAACATACTTAGCTTCTCTAGGCTTCTAACCAATGCTAATAACACTACAGGACAAATTTTTGATTTATCAGTGAAAATCAAATTCTAGGGGCTGAAAGACCTACACTCGATAGCAATGAAGAAGAAAAAGAAGACGAATAATCACAAAAATTGTTATAATTATATGTAACTACCATCTCCAATAAAGATGTTTTCTCTCTTCAGTTATTAAAAGCTCTAACGGAAAACTACAAAACTATTATTGAAATTATACATTTTTTTTGATGGTACAGATGATTAATGCAAAGTGCAGTCATGATGATCATGTAAGTTTGAAGCAGTTTTTATCATATCATCCTATGAACAAATTATTCATGAATCAAAACCATGAAATGAAGATTCCAATTTATTTAATATTTTGTATTGATACTCCGGGGGTGTAATTATGTTTATGTTTATGTTTATTTCTTTTAATTCTGTGCCAACAAAATAGCCTAACCGCACGAGAATTAGGCATTGAGTTCATCCTAGATGATCTTCCACTCGTACCTCAAAGTATTCTTCTGCTGACGCCCATGCGGGAACGCACCAGAAACCAATATTTAGGTGTATTTTAGCCTTAAATGATTGACGCTCTACTTGACAATTAATTACAGTGATTATGGCTTTCACTGGTTAAAATTCACTAGGTTGCGCTTCGAAAAATATGAGAGAAGAGAGAAACTCCTTTGAACTTCAAACCGATGTTGTGTACACTACAGGACATATTTTTAACTTTTTAGGGAAGTTGAAACAATTTGAGGTATTCCCAAAAAGTAAAAGATTTATGGGTGCTGCTACAGGTCCCTACAAAAAAGGAGCGAATACACGTCGGTAAAGTCTACTGCAAAGCCACTATTAAAATTATAAATGGTTTAGTGGCACAAATGATCAAATATAGACTTATCAATAGAAACTGCAGTGCAAATATCACTGCCAACATTTTTTAAATTTAATTACATTTCATGTGTACTCTGTATTCAAAAATATTAAATAAATTTACTTTAGAAAACCTTACACGAAATGTCTAGGAGGTTATTTGCAGGATATACATAAGGATAAAGAACCTCAAATCCTTGATATACAATATTCTTTTTTCAGCGTTCTATTTTTCTGTACTGATGGTTTAATTATTATTTAAACTAATTGTTATATAAACGGTATGTAATTATTACAGTCTTTTATCTTTGAACCATTTTTAAGTTAATTAAAAGTTTGTCTGACGTTTCACCAAAACTTCTTATTGGGTTGAGTATTTGGTCATTTCGATTTCTTACTATAATAACCAAAGGCATTTTTTTATAGAAAGAAATAATTTTATTCAGATATTAACCATTTTTTTCGATAAGCTTTTCCAAACTCAATGATGCAACGCGCAAAGAACTTATGGCCTTTCTCAGCAAAAAAAAATGAAGCAAGTTCTGTTTGAAACTATTGTCTGAATTGAATTACTTACCATTCAAAGGCTTTTGCAAAGATCAAAACAAATAGTAGTCAAACGGCGCAAGATGATCCATCGAATCCCATCTAAGCTCCAGCAACTTTTGGCGAGTCACTAAACTTATGTTTGGCGATTGTGGAACCACCCTTACGATTTTCCAATTCTGGGCACTTTTCGTTGATAGCTTCATTCAATTTGTCCAAATGCCGGCAGTACATAGTCGTATTGATGGTTTGGTTCTGTGGTAGCAGCTCAAAATATACGACGCCTTAGTAATTCCACCAAATTGAAAGTATAACTTTCATTTGATAGATATCAGCTTACGAAATGGTTGCAGCTTGTTCACTGGTGAAAGCTATGTTATCGTAAACTATCCATTTCTAATCTCCAGTGACAATACATTTGAGAAATGGATATTTTTCATTGTATTTCAAGAACTTGTCTCAGGCGTTTATGCGCTTTGTTAAATTAATTTCTTTGAGTTTACGTGGAACCCAAATATTCCAGCTTGTCTTTCCACGGTTATTTGAGAAATTTTTAATATTTCTGTGACCTCTCGAGTCGTGTAACGACTGTTTGCTTGGATTTGGCCTATTTTGTGGTCTTATCTTAAATGTTACTCATCTTTCAAATTGAAATTATCGGAACGGAAATTAGCAAACAAATTCTGGCACTGGCGTTCTGTTAAGCAATCGTATATATCACATAACATTTTATGGGCTTGCCTTGCGTTTTCCCGTTTCTGAAGTAAATTAGTAAAACATAGTGATATTCCTTGGTTTGCCTTTTCATCTTTCGTTTACTGCTTTACGATAATTGAAGTGTTTCCTGTCAAATGGTTTTTAGGTCAGATGATTGGACTGAAGTTAGTTGGTTAAAAAATGTAAGTGTAGACATCTACTAGTAGGTACCAAAATGACTTAAAACTCAACCCTCAATAATTTCTTTTGAAATTCAAGAAATTTCGTTTTAATAAAAGTTTTTCAGTTTTTTTATAATTAATAAGTAAATTTGTGAATTTTTGCAATTTTTATGAAATATTGAAAAATCCAAAAGAATGGAATAGAGTGAGTGAAATTTTACCGAATGATTTTTGACTCTTCCTATTAAGAATATGAGTTTAAACTCAAAATCCTCAAGAAGACTTTGAGATATTCTTTAGAATTCTTTGCTAAATTTAGTAGAGAGAACGTAATTCATCTGTTATCATTTTTCTACAACGCTCTGCGTTTTAAGAAGAACTAGAGTTGTTACTTTATGTGGCAACTGATGTTGTTTCTATTAATAAAAAAAATAATCTATAAAACTTATATAAATATGATAAATGATATATAAGCGCACATGAAGTAGAAATATTTGATCAGACTATTATAAACAGTTTTAGAAAGTACTTTGGATACCTCGAACACATGTGTATGTGTTATACTTTAAGTGACCCAAAGAAGTGTGAATAAGATTTGCTCAGGATCACAGACTTTGATTATACGGCTATTGTTTGCCTGTGTTCTTTGTAGATAAGCCCAAATTTTCATGAATTCTTTATGATGTTTGTGTTTGGTTATCCTGGTAAATTATATTTAGCTAGCGTAGCCAACCTTCACGAAATGAATAGATTTAGTTATGGATCTGTACTGGCTTTGATAGGAATCAGAAGTTAATAACACAATGATTTGTTGAAATTTCTAAAATCCTAAATGCAAATAATTAAGTGAAGTAAAGATGTTAGGCTATATGTAGCCTCTATTACTAAAATTTATTTTTCAACAACATTGTTTTCTGATTATGAAGCCCAGATCTGAATCTTATTAAAAATGCCTGGGATCAACTTGACAATCAAAAATACCATCGCAGACTGCAATCTATTGCGAAGATATTTGAAGTAATTCTATTCGTAGACCATACCACCACCATTAGCAAATGTAGTGGGTATATGGTCTACTCATAAAAATCATTTTCCTCAAAATATCAAAATAATATCGCATTAAGTATATAAAGGTAACAAAATTATTAATAAATTAACTCACCTTCTCCAATGGTGGTGATGATAACGTCAGCATCTTTTGTTATATATAGCCTATTTTCTTCGACGCGCATATCCTTCACGGGTTCAAGAAGCTCATAGGTACCCTTTACAAAGTCATCTTGGAAGGTCATCAACTAGGAAATAGAAATAATTTACAAATACAGATCAAATACATATCAATGCTAAAAAAATAAGAAGACCAAAATATGCTAACGTGGCTGGTGGCAATTAGGACAACCTCGTAAATGAATGTCTAAACACACTGTAATGGTTGCACCCATAATTGTCCATTGAAGCCTGGTTGCTACAGAGTCTCCGCACCAATTTTCACATATTGCAAGTGTCACGGAAGACCAGAATGTGCTTTTCCAGTACATAATGTATCATGTGTAGAAATGAAGTGCTATCTACCATGCTAATCTAGAATTAGTAGGAGCTGCAGAAAGAAGTAGGCATCGCAGATAAATGTAATTGAAGATCTTTACTATAAGATTCATTTAATGCCAATTTAAATTTCGATAATAAATAATTTTGAAGCCATCAACGAAAAGCGCCCTGAATTGGAAAATGGCAAGGGTGTTGTGTTCCACCATGACAACGCGAGACGACTCACTAGTTTAATGACCCGCCAGAATTTGCTGGAGCTTGCTTGGATGAGATTTGATGGATTATCCACCAGACACATAGCGAAATAAACCAATATATTCGAAAAATTTCTGAGATATCGAAAGAGTCAGAACTATTAAGATTTTTTTGAAATAGTAGATTAAATTTAAATTCATATTTTACAATCATTGAATTTACGTCCTATTAGTTTAGGAAAGAAACTGGGGCAATGATTTCGCCAGGATTTTACAGTTCATTTGAATATATTTTCTGTTTTTGATTTAAGTCAAGCAGAAGAAATGGTTACACCAAAGTTATTGGGAAATAAAAAGAAGCAAAATAGGAGGAGCTAAAAACCTGTTATGATTGGAGATTTTTCCAATGAGAAGAAATCAAAATTTAAAAATGAGAAATTACTTTGTGTATGGAATGTTTTTGTATGTCAGAGCAATTTCGTGTAACTATTACTCTTAATCTACGAGGATGAACTTCTCGGATACATTTTAAATGAATAGAGACTAAAGAGGAAGGTAACTATTTTAAAAACTTAAGGAGTTAGTTTTTAAAGCCATCTAATGTAAAGGTTTGTGAAGAATTATTTTTGGTATCTAAATTAGGCAGCTTTTAAAATATAAAACCTTTGAATGTATCATGAATGTTTTAAAGATGGCAACACAAACGACTTTTATAAAATCTTTACAAACCTTCTCTGAGAAATCAAATGAGTAAAAACTATTAAGAAAGTGAATATCTCTTAAATTAAATTTTGAGTTTGTACATATTAGAGAAGTTTCTTATAACTTTGAAATTGGATTTAGTGAAAAATTATGGTTCTTAATTATACTTTTAATTACAAACTCAATGAACAAATTTTAGAACAGATATTTAAAACAAGTTTAAAGTCGTCGGCATTTATTTTCATTATTTGATATTAAACGTAAATATAATTATTTAACATAGTCATTCTCCTAATTCCTAGAACAATATACGAACAATAAGTCACTATAAATATTATGACTTATTTTTATTTATACTTACCACTCCTTGGTCGTCACCGGCATATAAGATTCCATTGGACGCGACGACTTTCCAAAATTCGCAGCTCGCTGTAATCAATGTGGCCTTATCTGTTAATTCTAAAGTCCAAGATTTGATGGTCCCATCGTTGGAGCAGGAGTAGATGGTTTTATCCATGGCACAAACCGAGTAAATCGAACTTGGATGAGCCTGGACTTCGCAAATTTTCTTCAGATTTTCGTCCCATTTCTTACAAAATAAAAATAAAGTTAATAGAGAGAGAAAACATCTTTATTGAAGTTAGTATTTATAACAATAATTATTCTGATTCTTCGTCTTCTTCGCGGCTATCGACCGAAAGTCATTCAGCCTTAAAGTTTATATTACGAATAAAGAAAACATTTTTAGTTTTTTTAAACCACTTATACACTTACTTGCTTGCAGTAACTAGTTTTTTAATTTAGAAATTTTTTCTTCTGTTCTTTTTGTTTTTTTCCTTTACACGGTTTTATAATTGCTATATAGTAGTATTTACTGTTATTACTATATTAATAAATTTTAATCAGAATAGTATTTACATATAATATTTATAAGTTTTATTTTTCTTACAACAATTTATTTCGTTTAGATTTTCTTTTGGTAAAATCCGTTCCTTATTAAAAGAAGTAAATTATTCCAATAAAAGTTCAATGATCTGTATAAATAAATATTATCATTACGAATCGGTTGTACAATTGGCGTTAATACATAATTAGACTGTTTAGAAAAGTTTGAAGACAAAATCTTGCGTTCAATTGTTAATTTTATGTATTATTAAATAATAAAAATATCTACTTACAATTATTTTACCATCATCAGCACCGCTGTATAAAAACCCTTCGTGAAAAACCAAGGAGGTGACATCGTAAGAATGTTTGTCGACTTCGTCAACTCTAGCAATAACTTCTAATGGCATTTTTCCAAAATCTTTATTATTTACTTTCCTATATTATCCAGATACACTTTGTGTGTAAGTGTTCCTTCTTGAAATACGGTGTCGATATTGTACGAACGGCGCAGATGGATAAATTTAGGTTACTGCGCTATTTATAACGTTGAGTTTTCGCACGGATTTCGCTCACCTTCCAGAGAATTTATTTTGTACGAAATCACCTCTAAGTGGTGACTTAATCGGTTTTACATGATTCGGATACGTTATGAAATCATATATTTGCTAATTGGAGGAATGAAAAAGATTTTTCTTGTGTAGATTGGGTTGCATGTGCCGCATTAAAATATTCAAAACGATAAATGTCGAAATGAGAAAACTATAAACTCTTAATAAAGGGAAAATTAAGTGTATGGATGTTAAATATATATCTTGAGATGGTGTACTCTGTACTATGAAACAATACAGGAGTTCAAACACTTAACTAACGCACTTACTATGTTTTAACCACTAAAAATTATGTACATTATGTTACATAATTTTTAGTGGTTAAAACATAGTAAGTGCGTTAGTTAAGTGTTTATCATGAATTACCACGTAGTAACGGTCACCACAATCCTTATGATACAGGAGTTTGATTATTGTCAATGTCATATAAATTAGATAAACAAGTAACGCCTCATAGCTGACATAAAAAACACCAAGAAGAGGTAAACAAACGTTTGACTATTAATTTAAAGCGATTGTAAAGAAACAGAACAATAATAAACCTATTTTTTATTAATAATGGATTTGAATGCCCTATGCACACAACTTTACTCTTTATGGTATTGATTGTAGCAAGTGATCGATAATCTCTTGAGGTATTGTATCCCAAGCATCCTGTAATTTGTGCTGAAGAGCTTGCAGTATCGCCGGAGGGTGCTGTAAATTCTTTAGCCTTCTCCCCATAATGTTCTAAATATGCTCAATTGACGAAACATCAGAAGATCGCGGTGGCCATAGCAAGATATTGATATTACCTTCTTCGAATCGGTCTATAGAAATTCTTAAAATATGGGGAAGGGCTTTGTCTTGTTGGAAAAGTGGGTCTTCAAACTTCTGAAGACATGGAAGAATATGGGGTTCTTTCACCTATCATGTAGATAACGCTGGGCGTTCATATTACCTCGGATGGATACGAAACGAAACCTATTTTTATAGTTAAAGAACCTTATTCCATAACCCCTACAGTTTGATGCACGTGCCTCTTAGAAAAACAGAAAATTCTATACGGCCAAAATACAATTCCAAACAAAATCTGGATTCATCATTCACCCTATGCCACTCTAGGTTCCTGTGCTAGATCCATACAAAACGTCATTAAGTCGTTACTGGTAACACAAGATGTGGCCGATAGAATTACGAAAGTTCTGATTCTGCGGTAAACCGTTCGAAGGGTTATAGATGCCCTTCAATAGCTATCTCTAGATCACCAATTAAATTTCGAGAAGTAAAACTCTTGTTATGTTCTTATATTCAGATAATTGACACGTGCTTCGGTCAGGGAACATTACAAGAGTTTTTCTTCTCCCAATTTGAAAATTTGGTTCCATCAAAAGAGTAGCAGAACAAGTATCGATTAGATCATCAATTATACTGATACTAAAGAATAAGTCTCTTGTTGCTATAAGTCCAGAATGGCTTCAACATCATTTGTTCTTCTTTATCCGCCGGTTCTTCTTCTGTGGCATTATTAATCTATTATTAATATAGTTCAGGCTTGATGGCATGTCTTCTTTTATTGTGTATCTGTTTCTTCATTTGACTCATATTTTCGATTTAGTAGTTTTTGGAAGTATGTTTTACTTTTCTCCCTTATTTCTTTCCCCACCCTAAGTAGTATTCATCTTTTATTCTGATATGCTCATTGTTTCTATCTTATTGAATATTTTATGGTTTTCTTCTATTATTTTCTTCATAGCTGTTCTGTGTTCTGGTGCTAAAGTATTTTTGCCATTTTTATTGTTTGATTTTAATTGAATCTACAAAAAACAAATTAATAAGACCCGAGACAAAAGTCTACAGCTGTAACTAAGGCCATCATCGTAAATTGCAGCGTATGGATTTATATTAACTTATTTTAGGAATGTGTTTATAATTCTAATTCTAAAGTTATTCTACTTTTTGTAGATAAATAATCCGACAGGATGCATGACATAATAAGTTATATTGTTTTTTGTATTGTTAATCACACTTTTCGATCAAACGAAAGCCATTCTGTTATTAGAGGTCCAGGCTTACGATTATGATACGTCAAATTCGCCAGCTTCAAAACAAAAGACCACCGCTAGTGGATTTAGACTTTCTTTTGTTAGTTGCGTTTACCTCTGTGGATTGATAGAATTAAAAAAATTCTTAAAGGTTAGGTTGTTCTCTCCATTGTTAATGTTAGATAGAGATTTTGTTCGTTTATTTAGGTTGTGATAGATTATCTATCTTGATCGTATCATGAGAGTGGGGAAGATACCCCAAGTTCGTTTCCAGATTTGTCTTTTAATACTCTGTGATAAGAGGATCGGATCACTCCAACAACTTTCTTGGAAATCTAGTACCAACCTTTGTACAACTAGAGCAGTGTTTCCCAACTTTTTTTCTGCCATGGCCCACCTAAGCATTTCTAAAATTCTTATGCCCCCCACGTAACATATACATAATTTTTGATATTGAAGAATTGAATTGATTACTTAACAAACTTAAATGATAGGTTTCAGGAAGAAATCACCAGGTCATTGTTAACGAAACACAGTAAATAATTTTTTAAAACATATGATAATATTTTTCTATATTAATTTATTATTTTAATTTAGTAAGATCGATACGTTTGATGTTTGTTGCTTAGAAATTTTATGTTAGGTTCCAATTTGATTAGTTTCAGTCTCAAGTCTTCCTGTTGTGTTATATCTAGACGATTTCTATTTCTACCAGTAAATAATTTACAGCACTAAATCCACATTAAGCTAAATATAAAAATGGAAACGGTAATAGTAGTTTTTTTGCACATTCGGTTGAATTTGGATTTTTGTTTTTGTTTCCTCAAAAAGCCATGCCATCGCTCCTATTAAATTAAATAACGTTTTAACTAACTCTTCATTTTGCATTTCTGCGATTTCCTCTTGATGTTGACTGCATCATCTATGTTGGAAAATCAATTTGTTTTAAATCAGAAAATCTTTCTTTTAAATCAGCCTCTAGAATTTTCAAATTATCGACAATAACGATATATAGCGCTATAGTATAGCGGTATCATTTACTGTAAATAAATCTCATCTAGGCTTAACCCCTCGCCTCCCTGAACACACACACATATATATATATATATATATATATATATATATATATATATATATATATGTGAAACCCTGCTACTTCCAGAAAAAGCCGTCTTTAATAAAAATTTACGGGAACGTCAGCACTTGTTTGAAAAGAGAGGAACCCCTATGATAGCCGTAAAATATTACATTAATACAGGAGACTACAGCCTGATATCCCAGCCCCTTATCATCTGTATCCACGAAGACCAGAAGAACTAAAGTCAGCTACAAGAAGATGAAATCATCTTAGACTGCGAAAGCGCATAGACAGCTCCAGTATCGAAACCAGAAGGAAACATTAAGTTATTCGTTGATTAATGCCATAAGCAAGCTATCTACTCCCACGGATCGATAATTTTCGCTATTCGATATGAGAAATCGCCATCATCATTGAACCTTCAATCTGAATATCACCAGATAAGCTTGAATGAGTAGAACCAACATAAGAGAGCCGTCTTCGCTGCATTCAGATTATACCAGTATAAACGAATGCTTTTCGGACTCCGGAATACGCCCGCAATATTCCTGAGAATGGTGGACCGAGTGAAGACCGAATCTGAGCCAAGTAGAAGAACACTTCCAAGACCTGGAACTGCAAGAAGGTTAAATTTTTAGACAAATTTCCAAATCCTTGACGAAGTTGACAAGGAAAACTGTCGCGTGAAACTGGGAACCAATACAGCAGGTAGCTTTTGAAACGTTGAGGCAAACCCTGGTCGTCACCTCGATAACTACAGATAGCCGATCAAACTGCTCTGTTTGTACTAATGATCGACGCTAGCTCATACGCTCTTACCCCAGCTTTGAGAAACCTAACGGAAGATCCATCGAATCCTCCTAAACAGAGCTGAGATGAATTACAGTCTTGATAGAATAAAGGGCAATAAATGGCGAATGACATTGAGGACACACAGAATATGCCGCGCAAGATGGACACTTCAACTACAGCCCTATAACATTACCATATAATACATGGCCGGAAAAGCCAAATACATCGCCGATTTTCTCCCCAGATCCCATAATCACATTGGACCTACCGTCGAAGGATCCTGTACTTATTCATCAAGAACAACATGAGATTGAGGACTGGGGACAAACAATAGTGAAAACATTTGAGCGTAATAACATCTCAAAATACAGCGTAAAGAAGTCCTAAAAAATTACACGATAATCATACAACTCGACACTATGGATGGAACGGAGAGAAAATCATTCGGACTCATTACTGGCTATGTATAAGAACAGACATTACCGACCATGCGAAACACTGCCAATAATGTCAAAAATACAAAGCAGAAAAGAAGAAGGCCCGTGGATTACTACAAACCTCCGTAATGACTAGAAGGTTCGAAGTAATCGCAATGCCTTTTTGGGCCACAACCAGAAGGTCCAAATAAAGAGACGCGTATCATCGTTATGGAAGACACCTCCTCCAGATATATCGAGCTCTTTTCGCTAATTGAATCAGATCATGCTGATTAATGAAGTGTTCTTGCGATATCGACTTCCTCGCAGAATAATCAGCTACAATGGCACTCATTTCATCAGCGCAGTGATACTGCAAGGGATCCAGTGATTTCACAACGTCCGCCGATTAACATAAGTATACCATCCAGCCATCATCCTAGTAAAATGAAAAACAGGGACTTGAACACAACAGCTGGATATTAAAATATGCAGTTCAACTGGAGTTTCACATGCATACCTAATATTTGCACGTAATATTTTTGGACCCAATGAAACTGTTCAAAGTTTTTGTTAATATATTTCTAACATAACTCAATAAGGGTAATGAAACCTAATATCTTCGCTTTTGCATCGACAAGAGTAATATTTGTTCCTTGTAGTTATATCTTTAATTTCAGGTGTGTCGCTTAAAAAATTACTAAGAGTATCAAACAGTTCCATATATATTTTCCCTTTAGAGAACCATCTTACTTCAATGTGAAGTAAAAGTCGAACATGGTCTTCTTTGTTCTTCACAAAAAAGCTTGAAGAGGCGTTCACATTTGACATTAGCTTAAATAGCATAGATATACTTTATTACTGAAAACAGTACTTCATTTGAGATTTTTTAGCTACCAAGTTTTTCCCATTAATAATACGATACACAAGAATCATTTCTGGATTTTCATATTTCAACAATTTTAAGCAGCCATTTTATTGGTATATTACTGACATCTAAGTAGTTTTTTGGCTTATTATTAGCATTGTGAATTTTCTTGTTTTCAGCTTTTCAACAAGTTGATTTTGAATATCTTCCTTCATTTCGTCTATTCATCTGCTAACAGTATTGTTACTGAGTGGCATAGCTTTTACATCTTTGCCATCTTTCTTAAGAACCCTTTTAAGAAATGCTGATATTGATGGTTTTATTAAATTCTCTCCTATATTATTTATAAGATTTAGTGATAAATAAAGAAATTTGATGACTAGGCTCAAAAATACGATTATGAGTTGTATGATTAGTATGATTAGTAAATAGAGTAATCTAGCATTGCATTTAAATGACCCGAAGCAAAAGGGTTAAACTCGTGACGAGTTCATTTTCGAATTGCCCCCCTTAATTATCAAATTGCCCTCCTGTGGGGCGTAGGCCCCACGTTGGGAGACACCGAACTAGAGCATTAAAACTAATGAGCAATATCCATTATCGTATTATATGGATCAAGATATGAATCGAGAGGTAGTAAATAAGGAATCTCTAGTCCTCTACTTCATAGTGTCCTCATATTTTTTGCCAAAAATTTGAAGATTAATTAAATTTTATTATCAAGAAGGATGCGTATACATTTCTTCTGGTTGTGAAAAATCCGAATGGTGCTTATTATTTATACTGCATTGATTTAGAGTCGAATTTTTGACAAGTTTTTCTCTAATAATCGTGTGGGTTAGCAAGCTGGTTCTGCTAAAGTAGCTTCTATGATGGACTACCGTCAACCAAAAATCGCAACTTTAACACTTTTATAAGAAAGTGCTCATAATATTACAAGTTATTGCCACACTTCTTCTGCTTGACAGTTCCAACCAGCGATTTAATTAAGGGCAAAAAAGAAATCACCAAAGATTCAATAGAAAACTCAAGCCTGGAATTCCTTCCAGGAAATAAAAAGAGCGTTTGTGGATTTTCCTAAAATATGCGAAGCTTAAGATTTTAGCTTAGGTTCTGTGATGGTTCAGAAAAATTTTATTGCTGCTGAAGTTTTTATTGCGTTAGCTAGATGTATTCTGTCGCCTTGTAATATATTTTGTACCTTTATGATTCTAAATTGAATTAAAAATATTTCTTTAAAATACTTGATACATCGATAGAAAATATTTTAGTATAATATTATGTTTATTTCATTTAAATGACAACACTGTTTCATTTTCGCAACTGTCAGGGTCAACTTAATGGCATCAGCAGTTGTTTACGAAATAGTTAGTTAGCGTCAGTGGTTTGTAGCATCGAGTTGTGATTTGTTTTCTGAGTGTTTAGTACGTCATAATTTCATCTAGAAAGTGCAAAAACAGTCCAGATATATTTCGTTGCGTGTGTGGGGATTTAACGATAGCAAAGCATCAACGAAACATAACAGAATTTATCAAGAAAGCTTATCACGCTTAATTCGGTGTAAAACCTGGTGATCAGGACAAACCTTGGGCACCACACAAAGTGTGCTTTCAGTGTGTCGAGCTACTGAGAAAATGGACAAAAGGTTCACGTAGCTCTTTACCCTTTGGCATTCCTATGGTAAGGAGGGAACAAAAAAAAACATGGAGACGACTGTTACTTTTGCTCCTGCGATGTCAAAGGTTTCAGTTCGAGAAATAAACATACTATTCAGTATCCTGATTTACCGTCTGCTAAATGACCTTTACCTCATGGACCAGGAATTCCCATTCCTCTACCTTTTCTTCACACCCTCCAACAGCAATCATCAGATGAAAGTTCAAACGAAAAAACCGATGAAGACGAATTCAATTCTGATATAGCCTAACTTCAACAGTTTATCCAAGCTGAACTAAGTGAGAGACTTGGGCTTATCGAAGGATGCTGCACAAATCTTAGGATCACGAGTGAAAGACAAAAATCTGTTGGCTCCAGGAACCACATTTTCGTGGTATAGGCATCGTGAAAAAGAGTTCGCGGAATATTTCTCTCAAGAGGGTTCACTGGTGTATTTAATAATATTCTTGAAGTAGTCATAAAACGGAGCTGACAATTACGATTCCACATCATTGAGGTTATTTATTGATTCTTCTAAGAGAGTTTGAAGGGTGTCTTGTTGCACAATGGTAATACTTATGCCTTGGTGCCTGTTGCTCACTCTGTGCATCTCAAAAGAAACTAAATACAATAAAATAGGTTTGTTTGTTTGTTAATCCAAACAAACCTATTAAATTTTTGTTCCATCAAGAATGTAGCTTGGAAAGTATTAAATTTATAAATACAATAAAGTATAGCGAATATTGTGAGCAACTCTGTGGAGACCTCAAAATAATATCCATGATTTTAGGTCAGCAGTCTGAATTCACAAAGTATCCATGTTTTTTGTGCGAGTGGAAATTTACATTACGTTAAGAAAGAATGGCCACTCAGAGAAAGACTTGTACTGGGGCAAAAAAATGTGCTGCGTGATGCATTAGTTGATCCAAAATTAGTTCTTTTGCCTCCCCTTCACATAAAGTTAGGATTGATGAAGCAGTTTGTCAAAGCTTTAAATAAACAAGGTGGCTGCTTTAAATACCTGTGCGACAAATTTCCTGCACTTTCTGAAGCTAAACTTAAAGAAGGAATTTTTGTAGGCCCTGAAATTCGAACCTTAAAATCGGACAGATTGTTCCAGAATACAATGACCCTGGATGAATCTGAAGCATGGAGTCCTTTCGTAGAAGTCATAGACGGTTTCCTTGGCAATAACAAGTCTCTAAACTACAAAGAAATTGTAGCTAACATGTTCGAAAATTATAAAAAACTGGGATGCAATATGAGCGTCAAACTTCATTTTCTGATTTCCCACGTTGACTCTTTTCCCGAAAATCTTAGAGCTGTCAGCGATGAATAGGGAAACATAAGGAAGATGGGATATTAGAATGATGGCTGATTACTGCTGGACCTTGAAGAGCGACAAACACCCTTTTCCTGAAAACCTGACGTGCTAGAAAAAAAACTAAAAACTAAAAACATAGATTCGTGATCAGCACACCCCATTTATTATAGGACATCTATTAAACTTGAAACACTTTTTCATGAAACAAAAACGTAGGCCTGTGTTATTATTCTTTATTCTCGTTAAAGATTCTCAAGGACCTTAAGAGTAAGCTGACTTAATAATAAGCATTTAAGTTGGAGATCAAGCATAAAAAATGAGAACGAGTTACATATCCCACGCAATGTCGTGCATACGGCTTGCATTATGCTGATACATTTCCGCACTAAACGCATAATTCGCATTTATTTATCTCCTTATATAAATATTATTTTGCGCGCATTAGAATAGAGATTAACACAGACCATTGTAGACCGTACAACTCAATTCGACCTCAATTAAATAATTATTAAACGTTAATGTTATAATAAGTTCTTCGGTTATAAGTTGTATTAGTGATTAATTAAATAAAAATAATTAAAACAGTTTTTAAAAAACTTAATGTTTCCACGAGAAACATAACTGGCGCAGTCGTAACGGATAAGTTCCAGTGGAAAATCTAGTGCCAAAATCTGAGGACTTTCACCGAAAAATTCGTGAACCCAGTAAAAGTGCCAAATTCTGAGGACTTTCACCGAGATATTCGTGAACCCAGTAAAAAGTGCCAAATTCTGAGGACTTTCACCGAGATATTCGTGAACCCAGTAAAAGTGCCGAATTCTGAGGACCTTCACCGAAAACAAGTGAACCCAGAACTTTCCATTGAGGTTAAAACCGTGAACTTTGAACCAAAGGGCCTTGATTCTACCAGAGAGTTTGAGTCCAACAACTACCATCACTAATCAACGTACCAGAAGAAACAACAAGTGCGGCAACAGGGCAGTTCAATCCAATTAGCAGTCCAGAGAGCAGTCTAATTAGCAGCCCCAGCAGCAGTCCAAGAAGTCCTTCAACATTCACCAAGAATGAAGATCGTACTATTGTTATCATTGTAAGTCGATTTTGAATTTTTGCATTTTTCATATACATATAATTTATGTCAAGTATTTCTACAAGTAGTACAGAGTCTGTTCCCCAATCCCCTAATTCGTACACAAGTAATATAAATATAGATTTTGAAGAAGAATTATTAAATTTAATAAATAAAATTAATATAAACGAAATGGCATTTAATCCAGAATATTTAAAATGTGTTCCAGAATTTAACGGAAATTCTGACGAACTTGATCATTATATCCAAGTCTCACAAACTATAATTGATTCTTTTTATAATGCACAACCAAATTTGCAAAATCGCTATATTATAAATAGTTTAATAAACAAATTAACAGGAAGAGCACGCTTAGTAGCAAATGTGAATACAATTAATGATTGGGATGATTTAAAAAATATTTTAATTAGAAATTTTTCTGATCCAAGAGACGAAGCTTGTCTTAATCGAGATTTAATTAACCTTAGACAAAAATCAAATGAAACACCAACACAATTTTATGAAAGATGTTTACACATGTTAAATACTATTTGTTCATATGTCAATGTTCATGAACCGCTTATTAATAATAGAGATCTTAAACGTAATTTATACAAAGACCTAACATTAAAAACATTTTTAGCAGGATTAAAAGATCCTCTAGGTACAACAATTCGGTCTATGCGTCCGAATGATTTAGCGCAAGCCTTACAATTTGTAAACCAGGAAGAAAATATTTATTATCTTCAGAATCAAAATAAACAAGTTCCAAAATCAACAAATAATAATAATAATAATTTTAAATCTAATAATTATAATAATCAAAATTCCATTCCTAGAAATTATCCAAGATTTAATAATCAATTTAATAGATTTCCTACAAATAATCAACAAAATAATCCACAAAGAAATCATTTTCCGAGTCAACCAATACAATTACAAACAAGACCCGTACAACCAAAATTCTTCTCAAATCAACAAGTATTTAAAAAACCTAATCAACAAAATGTTTGGAAACCCAGAGGTCAAACTCCAAATTTTCAACCTACTCCAATGAGTACTAATACTCGAAATACTTTTAATACTAATCGTAGATTTAATACTAATTCTAATTTTAAACCCACACAAAATTATATTGCTGAAGAATTATTTAATACAGAAATTAATCAAGAAAATAATTTTTATAGAAATGAACCAAATACTTCTAGGAATTCTAATAATGAGAATTACGATCAAAATTTTTGTTCAACCAGCCTCGAAGGGTCACTTACATAGAAAATCATACATTAGGAAATGGAGGTCTTCCATATATAGAAATTAGATTTTATAGAAATAGTTTTCCCTTAAAATTCTTAATTGATTCAGGTTCTACCAAATCTTTTATGAGTCCTGAAATTGCTAAAAAATATTTTAAAAACAAAATAATTGAAGAAAAATTTGTTGTCACAACAGTATTTCAAAGTTCGAATTATTCGCATGCCGTAATTATACCAACACCTTCAGAATTTAATAATCCAAACGGTTTAGTCAAATTTTATCTTTTAAATTTTCATGATGAATTCGATGGTCTTATTGGCATGGATTTATTAAATAACTTAAGAGCAAAAATAGATTTTTCTGATTCAATTTTACAAACTCCTCGAACAAATATTAAAATTAAATATCAAAATAAATCAAAAGAACCATTGCATACTATATATTTAGAATCACATACAAAACATATAACTCAAGTGCCTGTCGATGTTCCTAATGGAGAAATTATTATTCCACATTATAATATTAATAATATTGAAATACCAGAAACCTTAACTTTAGCTAATAATAATTTTGCTTATGTAGAAATATTAAATAAGAATATAGACCCTAAGGTATTTAAATTTTTAGAACCCATTAAAACAATTAAGTTTGATAATAATAATTTTAAGTTATATTGTAAATAAAAACAATAATAATAATAATAATAATAATAGAAATATGAATAATACTAATGATTTAATAGATTGTAATAATAATGATAATACTTATAATAAACATATTGATATTACTCCTGTAACTGAACCTGAATTCTTGAGTAATAATCAACCACATGTTCAATCTAGAAACGTTAACAATAAACAAATTACTCCTGTAGCAACAAAAGAACTCTCGAATAATCAATGTCAAGTTAATTATAAAACATTTCTTAGGCTATCAAAGAGAAATAAAATAAATAACGAAAACATTATAGAAGTTAAAGATAATCTTTTCAACTCTAATTTTTCTCTCGCTCATTGTGTGAGTGCAGATTTAAAAATGAATAAAGGAATTGCAAAAATATTTAAACAAAAGTTTAAAAATGAAAAAACATTAATTGCACAGCAACCTAAAACACATAAAATATGTTTTCTAAAAGATAATGATAGATTCATTTTATATCTAATAACTAAGAATAAGTTCAATGAGAAACCAACATACGAAGATATGTTTAAAACATTAATAAATCTAAAAGAGTTCTGTATAAATAAGAAAATTAATATATTATCAATGCCTAAAATCGGGTGTGGATTGGATAAATTAAATTATTCTGTAGTTAAGAAAATGATAATGTTTATATTTCAAAATACTAAAATAAAAATACATGTTCATATTATAAATAAAATAAATACATTTAATATAAATACCAAACCATATAAATTGAATTTAGAAAAAAATAAAACTAATCATTTAAATAGTGAAGAACAAGAACAAATTCAAAAACTTTGTATAGAATATTCTGATATATTTTATGATGAATACAAAAAATTAACTTTTACAAACCAAATAAAGCATAAAATAAAAACTAAAGATGAAGAACCTATTTATACTAAATCATATAGATATCCATTTATCCATAAGAATGAAGTAGAGAAACAAGTTAACAGTATGTTAGAACAAAATATAATTAGACCCAGTGATTCACCATGGTCATCTCCAATCTGGGTTGTACCTAAGAAAATGGATAATTCTAACAAACAAAAATGGAGAATTGTAGTAGATTATCGAAAATTAAATGAGAAAACTATTACTGACAGATATCCATTACCTAACATTACAGATGTTTTAGATAAATTGGATAAATGTAATTATTTCACAACATTAGATTTAGCAAATGGATTTCACCAAATTGAAATGAGCCCCGATGATATAGAAAAAACAGCTTTTACAGTAGAAAACGGTCATTATGAATATACACGAATGCCATTTGGATTGAAAAATGCTCCAGCCACATTCCAACGTGTGATGGACAATATTTTAAGAGGTTATCAAAATGAAATTTGTTTAACTTATCTTGATGATATTATAATATTTTCAACTTCATTGCAAGAACATTTAGTTAGATTACGAAAAATATTCCAGAGATTAAGAGAAACTAATTTTAAAGTACAGTTGGATAAATCCGAATTTCTAAAAAAGGAAATTGCTTATTTAGGTCACATAGTAACTCCTCAAGGTATAAAGCCAAATCCTTCAAAAATTGAAGCTATAAAAAGATACCCTTTACCAAATACTACGAAAGAAATTAAGTCATTTTTAGGTTTGTTAGGTTATTACCGCCGTTTTATTAAAGACTTTGCAAAAATAACAAAACCATTAACAAAATGTCTAAAGAAAAATCAGAAAATTATCCATGATAATGAATTTGTAAGATGTTTCGAAACCTGTAAAAATTTATTGGTAAATGAACCAATCCTCCAATATCCTGACTTTTCTAAACCATTCAATTTAACTACTGATGCTAGTAAATTTGCAATAGGTGCAGTACTATCTCAAGGACCTATTGGTAAGGATTTACCTGTTGCTTATGCATCACGTACTCTAAATGAATCAGAATTAAATTATGGTACAATTGAAAAAGAAATGTTAGCTATAGTTTGGGCTACGAATTTTTTTAGGCCATACTTGTTCGGTAAAGAATTTAATATTATTTGTGATCACCAACCTCTTAAATATCTATTTAATATGAAAGATCCAAACTCCAGACTTGTAAGATGGAGGTTAAAATTAGAAGAATTTGACTACAATATTTATTATAAAAAAGGTAAATTAAATACTAATGCAGATGCGTTATCACGTGTAGAATTAGATCCTGAAAAGACTAATATCAAAGTTAATATAAATGAATTACAAAAATATATAAAACAATTTAATAAAGAACTTGAAACTCAATCTATACAAGCTAAGTAGATGAAAATGAAACAGATCCTCTAAATGATATAATAGAAATTAGTTCGCAAACAGAAGAAGAAGTGGATAATATTCCACAAGAAACAGTTCATACTAATCAAGAAGAAAATCTTATAGTTGATGTACCAATAACAGATACACCTTTAAATTTTGGTAAAAATCAAGTTATTTTTCAATATGTCTATCATTCCCCAGCGAAGCCAAAAATTAAAAGAATTTTTGATAAACAAAGAATTATTGTGCAGTTATCATCAACAAGTTTTAATTCCGATATAATTAATTTCATAAAAGAATATATCGTACCTAATGTAACATATCATTTATATTTTGAAGAAAATTTGAATTATGAACCTTTTTGCGAAATTGTTAGGAAAACTTTCAAATATCCATCTTATAAATTTAAAAGATGTTTAATTAAATTAATTGATATTGAAACAGAAGAAGATTTTGAAAATATAGTAGAAAATTATCATTTAGGAAAATCAAACCATAGAGGTATAGAAGAAACAGAAAAACGTATCAAAGCAAAATACTATTATCCAAATTTACATAAAGCCATTCAAAAATATATAAATTCTTGTGATATATGTAAGAAGAGTAAATACCAAAGAAACCCAGTAAAATTACAGTTAAGTATAACACCTACAGCAAGTAAACCTTTTGAAATTATACATATTGATACATTCCAAATTCAAAAACAAAAATTCTTAACAATAATAGATTCCTTTTCTAAATACGGACAAGCATATCCTTTAAATTCTTTGAACTCGATAGAAATTGTTAACAATTTATTAAAATATTTTTCACATCATCAAATTCCAAAACAAATAATTTCTGATAATGGACAAGAATTTAAAAATTCCTTAATTAATGATTTATTAAAAGTTCACAAAATAGATATACATTTTACTACACCTTATCATCCGCAATCTAATGGAGCAATAGAAAGATTTCATTCTACAATTATAGAACATATAAGAATTTTAAATAATAGTGAATTCTCTCAAGAACCAATTACAAATAAAATGTTATACGCAATTTTAGCATACAACAATACTATACATTCTTCAACAAAATTAACTCCAGTAGAAATAATTAGTGGTCATATTGAAAATAATAATCGATTTGACTTAAATTTAGAACAACAATTAGTTAGTGATTATATTCAAAAACATAAAGATCAAACAAGACTTATTTATAGTAAATTAAATCAAAAACTTATTGAAAATAAAGATAAGGTAATATCCAAGAGAAATGAAAATTTAGAAGCTGATATTGATGTAGATGAAGGTGACGAAATATTTGTAAAACAATATCATAGAGATAAATCTAAAAATGTGTATGAACCACAAGTAGTTGAAACAGTCGAAAATAAAACAATATCTACAAATAAACGTCCTAAAATTCATAAAGATCAAGTTAGACGTCCACCTAAATAATAAATAATTTTTGTTACAGATTAATTATATCTACATTTTCCGCTGACATTGAAATCACAAATCTAAAGGAAAATCCAGGTATACTACCTTTCAAAATTGGAAAAGCTAAACTTCATTATTTTTCCCGAACTTTTATACATTACTTTGATATATCCTATATACAAGATGAACTTAATTCATTAAATCAACATTATATTTCTATCAATAAAATTATTAAAAACTCACATTCTCGTTATCGCGTAGAACTAGAAAATTATGAAAGAATTATTGAATTCCAAATTAATCATACAAAACAAAAATTGTTAAATTTCATACCTAACACTAAAAGAAATAGACGAGGGTTAATAGATGGTCTTGGTAGTATTTTTAAATCTATTACTGGTAACCTAGACGCAACAGATGCCATAAAATATGACAATTTAATCAAAACCTTACAAGATAATCAAAATGAAATAATAAATACAGTTAATCAACAAATTTCACTTTCAAATGAAATTATTCGAAATTTCAATAATACAATTTCATCTATTCAATACAATGAAAATGCTCTCGGAAATCAAATAAATAAAATTTCTAAAATTATAAATGTGCAGATTTATGAATTTAATCAAATAATGATAATTAAAGATGTTTTAGATCAGATACATATAACTGTAAATATGATTAATCAACTGTTACAAGACTTGGAAGATGCTATCATGTTCGCTAGAATTGGTGTAGCACATAATTCGATAATTAAACCTACAGAATTATTATTCTTAATATCAACAACCTTGTCGTATCTCTCAGAGGATAATATTCTTTTTCCTATTAATATTGAATCCATGTATAAATTCTATGAAATTTTAGATGTAAAAACATATATTTCAAATTCACGTGTTACTTTTGTACTATCTATACCTATTGTTCATTCTGAAACTTATGATTATTATCAATTATATCCAATACCTATCCTTAATCAAAATAACCAATATCAGACTCTCATAACAGATGAAAAATATTTTATTGCTAATAAAAACTATTATATGTATACAAGCGAAACGTGCAGAAATTTAAATGGTACTTATTATTGCCGAAATATTAATTTGATTAATAGTAAAAAACAAACAAATTGTATTTTTCAAATCTTACAAATTACAAATAATTATAGTTCATGTAAATACCAAACTGTTAAATTACCAAACTATATTATTGAACAAATTGACAATTCGCATTACATAGTAATATTTCAAAATTACACCAAAGTCAGTACAAATTGTAAAACCGACAATATTTTAAATTTAAAAGGGAATTATTTGTTTAAATTACCCCATACTTGTAGTTTTACTACACAAGATACAAAATTCATTAATGAATATGACACCATATCTAACAATACACATTCAGAACACGCTACCATTGAAATTAAAAACATTAATCCAGATAAACTCAAAACACTTAAAAGTCACGCCAATCAAGTTAAATTCATAATTCCCAAAACTAATGACCAGTTTCATAATATAAATATTTGGACAATTTTATTATATTGTATTTTATTAATTATCGCCTGTTACTTTATTTATCATTTCTTAATTATTCCTTATGTTAAGAAAAAGGAAGTAAATGCGAATCATGATGACAATACAAATTCTAGAAACCCTTTATATTTTCAAAAAATATAAAGTGCCCTCTAAAGGGGAAAGGAGTTACATATCCCACGCAATGTCGTGCATACGGCTTGCATTATGCTGATACATTTCCGCACTAAACGCATAATTCGCATTTATTTATCTCCTTATATAAATATTATTTTGCGCGCATTAGAATAGAGATTAACACAGACCATTGTAGACCGTACAACTCAATTCGACCTCAATTAAATAATTATTTATTAAACGTTAATGTTGTAATAAGTTCTTCGGTTATAAGTTGTATTAGTGATTAATTAAATACAAATAATTAAAACAGTTTTTAAAAAACTTAATGTTTCCACGAGAAACATAACTAACGAAGCTTATGTAACGATTATGTGGAAATAAATATTGTAGAATTTGTGCAGAAATTTCCAGACAAGTATTTCGATTTTTTTAAATTTTTAATAAAGGCTTGTTTAATTAAATTTGAAAGAAGAATGCCCTCACTACAAATTATTTCTAGTGGAAGTTTATTATTCTTTAGGCCGCTGATTAGTTTGGAATGTATTAGATGCTAAATCGGTCAGATGCGAAAAAGTACTAATACCACATGTTCATACACCACATCTTCTACTTGACAGCTCCAACTGACGATTTGATTAAGAATATTAAAAAAAATGTAGATCTGGTAATTCTCCATAGAAATTTTACCAAATAATTTTGTTAGCAAGCAAAACGAAAACAATTTGATACTGAGAAAGATTGTCTCGTGGTATTGTTTAGTGCTGAAAAATATTGGCCCTACGTTTAGGGTACCCACTTCTGATATGTCACTATTCTTTACTTTGAATAAAGATTTTCAAAGACCTCATAGGTGGCTGTTAACTTATAACAATTTAGGAGTGATATTTAATTTTTCTCCTGTCGAGAGCTCTGCTTGTTAGACTCAATAGAATATGTGGCGCCAAGATTGAATGTATTATGCAGGAATTTTCAACCAAATATTCTGTCTATTGTCTATCTTTTATTCATAAAAGTCTGTTTAAGCGTGTTTGAGAGAAGGATGCATACGCTACAAATTATTTCCAGTAGAAGTTGTTTCTCAGGTTTTCCTGTGTGAAATTTTAAAGTCTTGTTACGAAGCAACGACCGCTGATAACTTTTCCGATCAAGCTACTACCATCTGACCATCCACATACCTAATGTATTATTGGAATTTTTGTTAGTAGAGTTATCAAGAAAGTGTTGTGTTGTTTACAATGACATAAAAAATTCCAGCTAAAAAATTTAATTAAGTTAACAGCAGTACATTAATGAACTTAATTCGATTGGCGATTAATTAAATCTTGGTTCAGCTCAGTGATATTTCACTAAGGTCATCCAAAATTAGTTGTTTCATAAAACATTGATGTTGTGCGTGAACTGATATTATAATATCACCATGTAATTATTGTGCGATTAAGGCGTCTTTGGGCATCAGTAAGACTATAATATATCATATATCATATATTTCCTGAAAATTTATCTGTCACAAAAATTTGTTTGCTTTGGAGACCACATAATTTAAGATACGCACCAAAAAGGGGTCCTGTTTGTTGGTCAAGAAATTCAATTGCGGTGCTTCAAAATACGTCTATGATATCTTAATAGGTCGACTGTATGGGCTAAAATGAGCCAAATCTAACAAATTTATGGATAATTTTGAACAGGATTTAAAATTAATCTGATACAATAAATTTTGGAGGTAATATTATTGTAATATTGGTTTTTAATTAAATTTTATTGAATTCAGATATGATTTTGTATACAATAAAGGCAATTAGTTTTGTTGATCGAGTTCTAATGGAACGATTTTGGCTTTTTCATCAGCAACATACACTTCTGGTTCGATGATACAGCAAACCATAATGTAGCTCTGGTGACAGTTGACACTGAAAAGAAAAAAAAATGTTATTATTCATTTTAAATAATAAGATTAGTTGGATACATAACAATATGATCTATAGAATTAAGTTTAACAGCAGATAATTAAATGAATGAATGAAATTGTTAAATTAATATTGGTCTTTTGTTGTTGAAGTAAAAATAAATATTAAAATATTATGAAACTTTCGAAATGTGGTTTTTGTTTGGTGCTTCTAAAAACGATGTGTTAAATTTGTAGAAAAACATACGCGTCATTGATTCTTCCATTGCAGACCCTCGATGGCATACACTTGCAGTTATCTCCGTCCCTTACGGCATATTGGAAAGGTGCTGGTACAGCAGCAGCTTCTGACATAACCAGAACTGCGGCGAGGACGGCCAGAGCGATCAAAACTTTTGAAGCCATTTTATCAAATTCTATCAAAACAGATTACATAATTATGTTACAAATTGATAGGATACATTTCTAAAATATTTCAGATTTATTTCGATATAAGAATATAAAAAATAAAATTTGAAAAAGAGAATGGTTGCTATGTTTAAAACATAGTTAATTCAGTATAACTTTAAAAAACGAAAAGTGTGATTATAATTTGCTTGTTTTAAAGTTTTAGTATTTACATGCACCCATGCATATAAATATACAAATAATATGGAAGATGGATCACGTGGTCAACAATCCAATACTTCTACTGCTACTACTTAAACAAAAACCATTTGAACAAAAGTAAATACAGAAGATTCTGTGTGTCGAAGAGGATACTTGCTCCCTCAACATCATGGTAAAGAAAGGGTTTGAGTAGAAGAACTTATTTAATTGTGAACTCCACTCGTGCTTCTTTTTGCCCAAAATTTTATGTTTTTATTTTTATTCATTTGTTTATATGTATTACTCAAGAAATGATACCAAATATAAATAAATAAATAAATAAACTTTAGTAGCAAAAATAATTTAAAAAATTCTGATTTTAGAAAAGGTAAATGATGAAACAATTTGCTTATGATCAATAAAAATATTAGTTATACAGTTAACCTTTAATTTATACATTTTTAATTTTGAAACTTTTAACTAAGAACGTATGAAAATATATGTTACTACTTACTGTATGTGACTTCACACTATTTTTTTATTGACACCGGTGGTTAATTTATATAAACTGTTGAAGGTACTTGAGATTACTATCTAATCATAACCTATTACGCACATCAATTATATTCTTAAAAATTGCGACATGCCAATAGCACTCAATATAAATGTATTCAAATACTGATAACATGCCTATTAATTATGGTAAAAATATCAGTAAATTCCAACATGAATACATTTTTTTTTGTAAAAAAATCAATGTTTTGTAATTTTCAATTATATTTTAGTCAGAATGTATTTGAATATCATTTACTTGCATTCATATGAAACATAATCTAATTAAACTACAAATACTTAAGAAATCTTACACTTAAAATATTAATTTATATTGAAGGACAAGGCCTCAAAAATATTAAATATATAATCTTTGCTCTATATCCTTCATGTTATCTTTTGATTAGGATCTATTTACGAATTTCTGATTTTATACATCGTAATATATATTTGCTTATATAATTTGCCAGAAAAACAAGTGATTTTATAATAAAATTGAGTTTTTAATTAAAGTTATCTAACATTTCATTATAAATTAGGTTAAATTATTTCCATTACTCGACTGAAATTAATACTGAACGGATATTATTGAACTAGAAGAAATTAAGTGACTTCTTGAATACTGATGAGAGTTTGAAATGATACATTACCGAAAAATATAATCTGATGGCAATAGAGCACACATTCTCCTGTGGCATGAGAATGCACCAAGAAAAAGCCCGGTCAAATGAAGAACTTGCTGAGGCGGATAGGAAGATATATATGTGACATCATATAAATATTGTAAAAGTTAAATAAAAACGTTTACTTTGCTGATTACAATTTATATGTAAAGTGTGATCTATATAAATTGTAATATCAACAAAGCGTTTTTATTCAATATTCTAAAATATATCACGAAATTAACGCTTCAACCATCAATCAAATAATGTGAAAGTTGGTGACTAAGACATTTTCTAGATTTAAAGTGAAGTATATACAGCAATCGTCTCAAATAGGTTGAAGGAAAAGAGTGTAAATCTAAAAATGCTTCAGTAAACAATTTTGGATTTACATACTTATGCATTACTTGATTGGTATTGTATTAATATAATACTTTACTCAAAAAGTGTATGCCAATTAATGGAATTTATAAACTGGTTAATCAATTTGTTTTTTCATAAATTGGTAAAGCTTGATGTGAATTTGGTAATATACATAGATATTACAATTATGTACTAAGAGATCCACCATCACAAGAATGTTATTTTTGTTTCTAAACATAAACTCCAAATATTTTCCATAGAGATCTGGAATCCCAAACATTCCGAGATAAGCTTATCTTAGCATTTTGCCAAAGATCTGAAGATAAATTGTAGTCATCAGATCATAACCGAAAAATGTGACTCATATTTTTCCTAAGACTTGAAGGTAGGTAAAATTTCTCCAATCATTTTCTTCATTTCGCAAAGCACATTTCTAACGAATTGATCAGCCTCTTTAGCGTGGCAAGAGCTTTATTAATGGTTGGTGTATTGACATTTAGTGCCGTATCATCTGCATAAATCAGATAATAAACATAAGGATTACGATAAAGAGGATTCCGATTATGGGATTTTTAATGTAGTTCTTATTGACATATTTTTGTCTGGCTGATTTACTTGAAAATGTTGAATCGTTTTGTTTTTTCACTTCTTCTTCTGTATTATTATCTGTAGAAATGGAAAAGTTCTCATTGGCTGATTAGTGTCCAGTATATGAAGCCTATAATGTGTTAATGTGTTATTATAATTGTTTTGGATTAGGATATATGGCAAAAAATTGTGACACGGACAAAATATGTCCTAAATGTATCAATCCTGCTTAGATCCAAATAAAAAATGAAAACATGTTTAAACTGTAAAAAATGAATGCAAAATTTAACACAAATATTGATGAAAATGAATGATGAATTAATATGTTCTATAGTATTGAATGTATTTATGTTGCCATTGGGAAGCATTTAGAATTTATTATTGTGAATGCATATTTTACTCCTTCCTCTGCTGTGGATAAATATAGATCCTTGAGAAAACTAGCAGAGATTTACCCTAACTTAAAATTAGTGTTAGTGGGAGATATTTATTTACCACACGCAGGTTACCTAGGGGATGACATGAGCTCTACTGCAAATATACGTCCAGGTGGTGTTGTAAATGAGCTAAATTCTGTTGAAACGTTATCTTCAGCGATTGTACTAAATTTTCTTAAGATATATAATGTAGTAAGCCACCATCAACATAAATTAGATTTAGTATTGTGAATAAATGTGTTAATCTAATACTCAACGAAGATGGACATCATCCAGACTTTGAGACATTAAATCAACAATTAAGGGAGCTGAGCGGTTCTTTGACTTTAAACGGGGCGATTATGGTAATCTAAATCAATACTTAGGTATTATAAACTGGCAACGGTTTTTTCAAGATTTATCTGCTGGTGATATGATTGACAAATTTTATGAAGTAGTATATAATGCGTTATCAATATATGTGTCAATGAAATGCGCAAGAATGTATAATTTTCGAATATTCTTCTTCTTTTTCCTTAGCCCTGTTTTGTCTACTGCTGAACGTATGACTCTCTTAGTTTTTGCCATTCCTTTCGATTGTTGGCAATCAAGTACTACTTTCTTCCGGCTACTTTGCAAATGTCACCTTTCCATCGTTGTTGCGGTCTTCCAACTTCTCGTTTATTGTTGTCTTGGTCGCCAATGAGTTAATCTGTGCGTCCATCGGTCGGTGTCTTGCCTTGCCACATGACCCGCCCAGTTCCATTTCAAGCGTGCAGCGCGCGTAATTACGTCTTCTACTTTGGTTCTCTTACGTACTTCTGCGCTTCTTATCCGGTCTTTTAGGCTCACTCTCAGCATTGCCCGTTCTACTGCTTGTTGGGTGGTTCTAAGTCTTTCTGCATTTTCTGTTGTTACCGCCATTGTGTCTAAGCCCTATGTCATGACGGGGAGGATACACACAGACGTCTTTCTTCAGGCAAATTGGTACATCCGGGTTTCTCAAAATGAATTTAAGTTTTTTAAACGCGGCCCATGTCATTCTTATGCGTCGTGATATCTCTGCTGTTTGGTTGTCTTTTCCCAGTTTAAAGCATGGCTTAAGTATATATATTCGTTTACCGTTTCTATTATTTGGTTTTCGAGCATTATGACTGGTTGTTCGCGGCCCATAATTTTTGTTTTACAAAGATTCATTTCTAGATTAGCTTGTTTTGATAAATTGGCAATATTTAATTCTGCCATCATCGTTTTTAAGTCGTCCAGGTTGTTGCTTATTAATACCAAATTATATCCCATATGGTACTCCAAGGAGCTCAAAAATATCATAGCTAATAAAAAAAAAACTGTCACATAAAAATAACCCAAACCGCGACAGTTATGAAATATATTCAAATTTAAGAAAGGAATTAAACATATATCTAAAATATATTTTGATAATTATGTGCATTAAGCAGAATCCAACATAATCAACAACCCCAAAAGCTTCTGGAACTATGCAAAATTAATGAGACAAGAGGACGGTAGACCAAGTAATATACTCTACCAGGACACTTCCCTGAATGACCCACAGTTGATAGCCTGCTGATCACTTCGGCGGAACTTATTTCACAAAAATAGGAAATAATTATCATGGCGAATCAGTTAGTGTTAGTACCGCAATTTCATAAATTCGGTTCCCATGGCAGGTGGAAATTTATTTTCTTTACTTCTGTGCACAAATCTGGGATCATGAATAATATATAATAATAATAAGTTTAATAACCGTGTACAGTGTAAACTGGTCCTTAAAAAGTATAAGGTACGCTCTACACGTTAAAATGAAATGTTTTTCGTATTCATTTTTTGTTCAAAACACTCCCCTTACTTTACTTTATTCATGCTATACAATACAATTATTTGACTGTGCAGGTCATTCTTAAGATCAATTTTACATCTAACATAGTGCTTACTTAAATTACAATTAACATTAACTTCTAAGACTTTACAATTTACATATTAAAATTAAAATGCGATTACAAAAGACTTTAAAACTAACACCCTAAAATAGTACCTTATTAGACATTATCGAAAAAGACGTTGAAGAATGGTTTCTAACTGTCATGGTAAAATATTCTTCAAAATAATTTTCAAATATCTTGGTCGTCTGTGATTATAGTCTTTGTCGTAGGGTCATGTATTTTTTGTACAAAGTATATTTTTCGATATTGTCTTAAATTTTACCTCGTTTTTTTTGTTTATGTCTTGTATTCTTATATCATTTTCTGAATTGATTTGTTCAGTGAATTGAATTTTTAATTCGGTATCTTCCGTGTCTTTTGTATTTGATTAGTCTAATGATATAGTTTGGAAGAGGATATTTGAATTGTTTTTGTAGAGGTTAGTCTTTTTTAATCGACTCGGATAATATGTTGAAGAATATTGTGTTTTGGTTGATTATTGGGGTGAGTATCAATGAATTTATTCATGTCTTTAGATATTTTATCCAGGTCACAGTCTTTATGCCGGAATATAGTTCTAGTGGGATCTGGAATAGAGGGTTTGTGGAGGATTGTGTGGATAAGTGATATGAGAATAATAAATCGGGGATAAGAACAACATCATAGATTCGGTGCCGAATGTCACACTGTGGCTTCTTCAGTCGAAGAAGAAGAAGCCACAGCGAATATGAATTTTCAATGTATACTCGTAACAGCCTCATCAGTTAATAAAATGTGGGGGGTAGTAATAGTTCGTAAAAAGTTTGAGTTAGCTATAAAAGAAGAGAGTTGCTTGGTTTTGGTTTTGATCATATTAAAATGACCAATTAATTTATTTTTTTATTATTTATTTATACGGTAATCACCATTTACAAATATTAATACAAAAATATTAATCAAACATGTAACAATAAATATACATGGCATATAAAATTTATTTAAAAATAATAACAACTAATGTACCAAAATAAAAACTAAAATTATATACAAGTTAATAAACCAATAATAGAATATAATAAAACAAATTCAATATTCCATGACAAACTGATCATATAAACAAGCTTTTGTAAGAATGTGTTTTCATTGGAAAGGGAATCATGTCTAACATGAAGACTAAAAATATGTGAAGCGTAAAAGAAGGGAATTCAATAGTGCAGTGTAGATACTTATTCGGTTTATTATTATTTATTTTTAGGAGAGTTTGCTTAGCTTTATCTCAGAACTTGCTACCACCATTGAGCCACCTTGATGGTTTTGGTTGATGATCTGGTTCTGGTTCTGGTTTAAATCGATGGGAGGGTAGAGAGTTCCGCCGCACGTAGGCCCCAATGGGCCCTTTGTGCGTCCTCCCATCTGAGTTCTCATTCCTTGCCACGGTCAAGCCAACCCAAGGCATTGGCAAATGCCAGGACTGCTGCAAGAGGGACTCTGAGGATGTCTGATGGATTTAGACATCCCTCTCCCATCGTGGATTTACGTAGGTTGGATAACACGGGGCAGTCTAGCAGTACATGCTCCGCGGTTTCCTCTTCTGCTTCACACCCTCTGCAGATAGGACTAGATTGTAGTCCCAGTTTGTACAGGTGTGATCGTAAATTGCAGTGTCCTGTAAGAAGCCCTACCACCTTCCGTAGGTTATCTCTGGACAGTTGCATACAGTATCTTGCCGTTTTGCTGTTCATTGCGATGAAACTTTTTGAGACTCTACAGCCAGGTATGTTGTCTCATCGCTCCTTATGGCATCTGATTGATGCAGTTTTCAGTAGGGTACTCAGATCTGGCAGAGAGGGCAGCAGGGAGGGATTAGGTCCGCTTACCGTTTGTCCGGATGCCTTCCTCGCCAAACCAACTGCTATTCTGTTCCCTCTGCTGTTGTTGTGTCCATAGCATAGAGTTATCTCGTTGTCACGAGCCACTTCTTCCAGGGCTTCGCAGCATTCCAACGTTAATGCTGAGGTTATTTTGCAGTTGGCAATGGACAAGATTGCTGCTCTGCTATCCGTTATAATGTGTATATTTTTACCCTTAATCTTCTTGTCAGAGATTGTTTTTGCTGCATATAGTATACCCACGAGTTCCACCATTGTTTGTGTGCTCATTATCTTACCTATAGCAGTACTGTTTTTTAGGGATAGGTTTTTGCAGAAAATTCCTATACCAGCCCCTGTTTTCATTGACAGTGTATATGTGAATGTCTTTGTGCTTGCTTCCTATTCCTGAGTTTTCGAATCTCAGGTCTATATGAAGCTTCCTGTTGAAAATGTATTTTCGAGGGATGTTGTCCACCGGCATCATAATCTCGGGATTACTTTTCCTTAGATCCTCTAAGATTATGTGGTGTTCACATCCTCCGTTGCTTACAAGCCATGTCTTTGTTGCTCGAAGCCTTATTGCCGCCGCTGCTGCCTGTTCTCTGATAAATATGTCCAAGGGTGACAGGTGCAGCAGGGCTTCTTAAGCCGCTGTTGGTGTTGTTCTCATGGCTCCTGTCGCGCTCAAAAGAGCACTATGTTGAACGTGGTCTAGGAGCCTTGCGGCTGATTTCGTGGTCGTTTTTGGCCACCATATTAATGCCATATGCATATGCCAACATTGGCCGCACTATGGCTGTGTAGATCCCACAGCACGTCTGCATTGCCAGAGGGCTATGCATGCTTTCGTAGATCTCTCCGTCAGGTGGGCATTCCAGTTTAGTTTTTTGTCTAGAAGAATTCCCAAATATTTGACTTCCTCTTTCAGGTTGAGTTCCTAGCCCCGAAAGCTTGGTGGTTTGAAATCTTTAATCTTAGTTGATGATAGGCGAGTGTATTTGGTTAGAGGATCAATTATGAAAAGGGGTTTAGATGTTTTAGTTGCTATAATCATGTTTATATGTATGGGATTATTACAAAAGTAGTTGATAGGAGCTGGAATTTATTGGATTTAATTTTTGAATAAATAAGATTTATGCTCACCAATTCTTAGATACCACAGTGTAGTGTATCCAGTGTGAATGGCCGATGTTGGTACTACCGGGGGAATAATATTTGGCTACTCTAGGTCGAACCTGACGATAAAAGTTTGTTGCCTAAAAAATTAACATGAGTTTCGATGCGCAATGATTTTATAAAACGTGTCCATAATTTTTTTAATAATGGTTTAGATTCGAGGGTTACTTTTATCTTTATCGTACAAACGTCAATAACGTAGTGATGAATCTTGATGTGTGGATGCGTGAGATTGTCTTCAGTTTTTTGTTGTATTCCTTTTATTAGTTGGAGGATCCTATTGGGATAGCGGGTGGGCTAGGCTCTGATTATTGGTGTAATTTAATCGAAGAAAATTTTATATTTTTTTCAATCCTAGAATCAATGACTGGTATTGTTGTAGGTTTTAAATTAAATTAAATTTACTTGGCTTGTTTCACAAATTAATTTCACCAAGTGATTAATGAGAAACAAGTATATGACTGGTATTCTAACTGAACTCTTTCAGTAAAAAAATACTTCTATATATTAGGAGTCGCTGGAGATCCAACTACAAAAAGTGCAACGAGAAAGAAGAGTTAGTGGAGTATATTAAGGAAGATACTGGTGGAGATATCTAAAATCGGCCAACCTGAGAGATTTGTTTCCCAGCAAAATCCTCAACTTTATCAAAGGGTGGCTGGAGAATTAGTTATAGTACTTCGTCGCCTTCCCGTAACTACCCGAGCATCTGCAAATGTGCAAAGTCTGCGTGAATCTTGTGTCGTAAGTGTTGACAGAAGATTAGAAAGAACTTCGCTGTGAAGGATTGTTAGATTTGATTTAAACTGAGCTTGACTTTTTTAAAAACTTTTTCGTAACTGTAGATGAATCCTGAAGCAGAGCATCAAGTGGCACAAGATAGCACGAATGAGCAAATTTGGCATCAAAACGATGTTCATGGTCTGTTTTGATATGTTTTAAGTGTTTACTGTTTAAACTGTTTATCTGAAGGTGTCCAAGAGATTGAAACGCCGGGTCGCTCACATGAGGGCTGACATTAAGAGACACGGTCAACCACCATAACAAATACAAATTTTCTGCTCCGTTGGTCCTCCAAGGAGGTTTTGAATTGGCTCCGGGTTATTTTTTGGGTTTCCCCGACTAAAGAGAAAGCTAAAAACAAAGCCGTGAAAAGCATATTACTACATTCTTAAGAGAAGGAGCTTCAGGGTGGCCTCCAGGAATGTCAGACACGTTTCCGTAAGTGTATTGATGCTGGGGGAGAGTAATTTAAAGAATTTAGAGCATTTTTACCGGTACAATCAATAAATATATTTTTCACAGAAAACGGGCATTACTTTTATACGGTACCCTGTATATTAGTAACCAGATGAATAATAGCAAACCTTTTATGCTATTTTAATCATCATTCTGTCTTTTTAAGTTGCATCTTAAGCATATGAACTTATCCTCTATCAATAGTATTCATTAATTTATTTAATACTATTCTGTGATACATTTATGTGAACATTTACTTCTGTTTCAATGTTTGAATTTTAATTAATTGATTTTATCATTTATAAAGCTCTTTGTTCATGATGATTAAAACGTCGTAGGTTCATTGAAACTTTCCAGAACAATTTTTTCTCGCTGATAATTTTGGGCGGTTCGGATGATATTATTAGCAGAACGAGATGGAAATTCACGGCACGACGTTGGTGTTTCGTTTTTTTTTTTGGTGTGCGTATTCAGAAAAGAATCGGTGACGTGTACGTGAATGCACTAGGAGTCTATTCTAGAAACGTCCCACTTCGATCTTATATACTTGCACACGGCGCTCTATTTTTACTTAGTCTGTTTAGAAACTCAAACGCGAATACTTGGAATTCGCCAAGAACATAGTATTACTTAAGTGAAAAGTTTTTTCTTGTGGTTAGTTATTTTGGTAAGTTGTTAACTTAATTTTAAGAAATAATTAAAAATATAAATCAATTTAGAATTACTATTATAGTCTATTTGTAATAATTATACAATTATAAAAAGTTAATAATATAATTAAAGATTATTTGATCAAAATATTAATGTCTTATAAAATTGTTAAATGATTGACCCAAATTTAAATAATTTATCAAATAAATGAAAATAGAATCACATTTTGTATAACTGTTAATAAAAAAACTGTTTTTGTCTAATAATTTAATTTGGTATGCAGAGAAATTTTCTATACTTTTTTTTCTTAAGTATTCAAATTGCCAAGAGAAAAAAATATTATTAAGTAAATATAGCATAAAGTCAGTCTAGTTTTTCATAGACATTGCTGGAGTAGAAAAAGATAATTAGGTACACTGATGCACTAGACTAAGATTTTGTTTAACAATTATCTCTAAAGTAAAGACAAATATTTAATTTGCTTTGGTAATAACGCTGAAATGATTTTGCAAGAATGAAATTAATTCTTTAAGAATGTTTTCCTTTCTTTAAAATTATTACTAGTTCTGTTTATTAGTATCCATAGCTATTACATTTAAGTGTGGTTTTTTTTAGTTCTTTTTTGGTATAAGAAGGTACGATCGCCCAAAAAACTCCTGAGTTGTTCTGATTTTTTTGAATTGTATCCAGAATAAATTCATCAGCTTTTCTTTCATGTGTTTAATTAATGGATTTATTGTAGGACGTAAGAAATGGCGAAAACACCGGCTGTAGGCATCGACTTGGGAACGACCTATTCTTGCGTAGGAGTTTGGCAACATGGCAAAGTGGAGATTATAGCGAATGACCAAGGCAACAGGACGACGCCCAGCTATGTTGCCTTTAACGACACAGAAAGGCTTATTGGGGATGCTGCTAAAAGCCAGGTATTTTTTTTTGAAATGCAAAAACAAAGTCATGAGCGATGTTAGGAATTTTGAAGAATCCTCTTCTAATTGGAGAGTGTACAAAAATATATCTTTTGAAATTAACTTAAAAATACTTAAGATTTTAGAGAAAATAGCATAAAGTAATTAATTAATTTAGTTTTTTCAACATGTATAACGAAGTAGATGCCTTCAAAATTGATAAAATGATAAAGTAATTCATGAGCGATGTTAGGAATTTTGAAGAATCCTCTTCTAATTGGAGATTGTACAAAAATATATATTTTGAAATAAACTTAGAAATACTTAAGATTTTAGAGAAAATAGCATAAAGTAATTAATTAATTTAGTTTTTTCAACATGTATAACGAAGTAGATGCCTTCAAAATTGATAAAATGATAAAGTAATTTTATTAATACATTTCATAATTGAAATAGATAATTAAGTAAAATCTATTATTTACTTATTCTTATGTAAATGTAAACAATCCAAAAAGGAGTTTAACTAATTAATTATATTCCATTTATAATAGCTTGACAATTTTTTCGTAATTATTTGGATTTTCCTAAGTTTTAAAAACTGTTTTTTTTAAATTATCTTATTAAAAATTGAACTTAAAAAGAAAACAAATTGCTTAACACTTCAATCTGTATATATTGCAAAACATTATGGGAAGAAATAAACCTATCAACGCATTTCCAAATATTTTTGATTTGTGAGTTTGTTGATACGTCCGCCATATTTTTAGAATTTGCGTGGGCTCTTGGCGACGGCATTCGCAACATGTAATTTTCCACACATTTTCACCTGCAAATTAGGATTCTTTCGATTAAGAAGGTGAATAAGTAATTTACGACCTTTGTACGACCTATATGGTGGCAAGACAGGTTTGTTTCCGTTTTTGGAAAACTAGGACACGCACGATTCGGCCTAATACGGGGAATCCTTCAAAACACAAAGTGATTAATTATAATTAATTTATTACTACTATGGTAACAAATAAACAATTAGGATTGTGAGATTAATTTTTAACAAAATCTTAAAGCACTGAAAATAATTCAATTTTTTAAATTAAAGTTTTCGGTGTCGTCATATTATTTACATCCAACAAACGTCAATTGTTTTACTCGTAGATTAAAAATAAACTTGTTATTTATTAATTTTGTTAATTAAATCAAACATAGGATGAATTTTTAACAATTATTACAATTGTTGAAATTAATTTACGTTTTTTAAATTTGAGTTTTGAGTGCCGCCATCTTATTTCTATCGAACGTACACCAATTGTTTTAATTTGTAAATTTAAAACACATCCTTTATTTATGGATTTTGATCATTCTAAACTAATCAAATGTAAGATACATTTTTAACTATTAATTTAATTGCTGAAAGTAATTTGAGCGTCGCCATTTTCTTGCTATACAAAGTACATCAATTGTTTTACTCATTGATTAAAAATGTGTTCATTATTTATGGATCTTGTTAATTTTGATTAATTTTTAACAATTATTTTAATTGCTGAAAGTAATTGGCGCTTTTTTTCTATTTTCAATTTTGAGTGCCACCATATTACTTCTGTTTAACGTACGTCCATTATTTGTTTATTATTTACGGATTCCTAATTGTGATTCTTCAATTGAGTTATTAAGTAATTTTTATTTTAGGTTGCGATGAATCCCAAGAACACAGTTTTCGATGCAAAACGTCTGATCGGTCGTAAATTCGACGATCCGAAAATCCAAGAAGACATGAAACACTGGTCGTTCACCGTGGTCAACGATTGTGGCAAACCAAAAATCCAAGTGGAGTACAAGGGCGAAATTAAAAAGTTCGCCCCAGAGGAGGTGAGCTCGATGGTCCTCATCAAAATGAAGGAAATCGCCGAGACTTATTTGGGAGGAAAGGTTTCGGACGCTGTCATCACTGTCCCAGCCTACTTTAACGATTCCCAGAGGCAGGCGACCAAAGATGCTGGAGCTATTGCAGGATTGAATGTGCTTAGGATTATTAACGAACCAACAGCCGCCGCTTTAGCCTATGGTTTGGATAAAAATTTAAAAGGAGAGAAGAACGTGTTAATTTTCGACCTCGGTGGTGGTACGTTTGATGTATCCATACTTACCATCGACGAGGGATCGTTGTTTGAAGTCAAGTCCACTGCCGGAGATACGCATTTAGGAGGTGAAGATTTCGATAACAGATTAGTTAATCATTTCGTTGAAGAGTTCAAGCGTAAATTCAAAAAAGATCTCAGCGGAAACAACCGCGCTTTGCGTAGATTAAGAACAGCTTGCGAACGCGCGAAGCGTACCTTATCCTCCAGTACAGAAGCTAGTTTGGAAATCGATGCTTTACACGATGGCGTCGATTTCTACTCGAAGGTCACACGCGCTAGATTCGAAGAACTCTGCATGGATCTCTTCCGATCAACCCTATCCCCAGTGGAACGCTCCTTGACGGACGCTAAGCTAGATAAAGGCGCTATCCACGATGTCGTCTTAGTTGGTGGATCGACTCGTATACCAAAGATACAAAAGATGCTTCAAGATTTCTTCTGTGGAAAACCACTTAATCTATCTATCAATCCTGATGAGGCCGTTGCTTACGGTGCCGCGGTTCAGGCCGCAATTTTGACAGGCGATACGAGTTCTCAAATCCAAGACGTTTTACTAGTCGATGTCGCGCCTTTATCTTTGGGTATCGAAACTGCCGGTGGTGTGATGACCAAAATTGTTGAAAGGAATTCGAGAATTCCTTGTAAACAACAACAGACGTTCACCACCTATTCAGATAATCAACCTGCTGTTACTATTCAGGTTAGTAACAAAAATAATCACTTTACAATGATTTTATTATAATAAATTAAAAAAACATCCAATAGATTGAATTAAACCAAATCGTTTACTTTGTTGATAACACACTTTATAAAGTGTCTCAACCATTAATCAATCAATAGATTAAATTTCTAAAAATTCTTAGAATGGTTGATTCATTAATTTCATGTAAATATAAATGTTTTAACTATTAAAACTGATTATGTACAAATAGTATTATTTATATTTCAATTATTTTTAAATTACGATTATATCATACTTTTTTTTGAAACTAAACATAAAATATTTTAGTCATTTAGAATTTTGTTATGAATTTGAAGATACCTTTTTTTCTATAGGTATTTGAGGGTGAACGTGCCATGACCAAAGACAACAACCTCTTGGGCACATTCAGTCTTAACGGAATTCCTCCAGCGCCTAGAGGAGTGCCAAAAATCGAGGTCACATTTGACTTGGACGCCAACGGTATTCTGAACGTTTCAGCCAAGGATACCAGCACAGGAAAATCCGAAAAGATCACCATTACTAATGACAAGGGCAGGTTGTCCAAAGAGGATATCGACAAAATGTTGGCCGAGGCCGAAAAGTACAAAGCCGAGGATGAGAAACAGCGCGAGAAGATCACCGCCAGGAATCAGTTGGAGGGTTACATCTTTAGTGCAAAACAAGTAAGTTAATCGGTTGTGGCTGAATAGCCTAGTAGCTTAAGCCAATTTCCCTATATCATTCACCACTCCCAACCCGTAATTCCATCCAACATCCTTCCTTTTAATTAAAAGAAAATAATTATTGCTTTCCTGTCAACAACAGGTATGAACAAGTTTTGACCTATTTAGCAAAATGACCAAAAGTCTAGAAAGAAATTTGAATTCCTTGCGTTCACCACTTATTTATATAAGTTTTACTAATAGTCTCAGTGGTTATCCACTCATAGGTACCTAGTATACGGTTTAGACAATAGATGGAACCTTTACGATAATATCTTAATGGATGGTTAACCCGAAGAATTAGATACTCTATAATAAAACTCGATTCCCTTCCCTGAGCTACGCTAATGAGATAAAAAAAAAACAGTTCGTGGCTGTTGTTGACAGGGAACAATAATTAATGTTTACTAATATTTCCTAAACAGATTAATATAATACAAACCTAATCAAAAATCTTCTAATAAATATTATTGATTAATTATTCTAATAATAATAATCTTTTGTTTACTATAGGCTGTTGAAGATGCACCAGCTGATAAACTAACTGCCGATGATAAGAAATTGGTACAAGATAAGTGCAGCGCGGTTCTGAATTGGCTGGACGCGAACCAGTTGGCCGAAAAGGACGAGTTCGATGATAAGCTCAAGGAACTTCAGAAGGATTGCCAACCCATCATGATGAAGCTCCATCAAGGAGGTGGCCAAGCTCAAGGAGGTCAAGCCGGTCCCGGCGGACCTAACGTTGAAGAAGTCGATTAAAGTATTAATTCGCGAATGAAAAAAATTATTTACTAACGTTAGTTTAAGAAGAAATTAAGTCGAAGGAGGTCGCACACGATCTTGATGATCTAGAGGCTAATGCGTGTATTTATTCTGTTACTTACTACTTTTGTACATTTATTTGTTAATAAAATTTTAAGCTTTTTTGCAAGATATATACATTTTATTCAAGCTATTATTGGTAATATTGTTCATGTTTTCTTTAACATGGAATATAGAAACAAATTCTATCAGATTATTCACAAAATAACTGTGAACTTAAATGATATGTATTAGGACATTATTCCATTTGAAGCCATCTCAATTTTCCTTATGATTAAACAATGCGTTTTTATTTAATCAAACATTCAAGAATGACATATCCTCACTAATAAATTAGTCCTCTGCTATTTTCAAAAAAAAATCAAAATGAAGTACTATGAAAATTGTCTCCGACCCAAAAAAAAAAAAAAAAATTAGCATCCCATCAGCAGAACACAACTGTTATGTTTCGATACGATAAAACCATAAAGGTGCCATCTATTGTCTAAACGTTGAACTAGATCCCAAATAGGTGGATAACTACCGACATTGAAGGGATGTCAACAACGACAATTATAACAATAATAATAATGTACTCTTAAATATTGTTACTGCCTTTGGAATATAATTACACTTTATCCTTATGCATCAACTGCTTAACCATAAATTGTAAATATAAAAGTTTCTAACTTTGTCAAATAAGCCAAGACCCATGGCGTCGACAGATTCTTTTGGCTTTTCGTCCTTTTTATTCTCTTCCATAGCAGCTGCTGAGGCGGTTGCAGCTGGAACAGCACCTACAATGAAGCAAATGTTTGCGATGAGTCCCTTGATGTTAACTCTTTCCAAATGAATTCAACTGGAATATAGAAGCATATCGAAATAAACGAATTTTCTCATATCTTTTATTTGGAAGAAATATTTTATGTCCATATATTACGACCATAACAAGACAGTGAGCTGTTAATAGGCTATTTCAATGCATATTAGCAAGCAATTATTCCTTCTCTGTTTTAGAATTTCATGTGTACTATCTAGAAGAGGGTTTAAATCTACTTGATCACCAAGAATTTTATAATATATATAATATAAATCTTTATTGTCATTTGAAGTGTGAAGAAATACAAATTAGGTTTATTGCTGATGGTTTTCAAGTAGAAATGTTGAAAACCAGAAGTTTCTATCTAATATTCTTTTACGGATGAAGCCCAATTCATATAAACAGAGTTCTTTATTTTCACAATACACATGTTTGGGCCATCAAAAATCCTCATTCTGAAAAATCCAGACATAAAACACGCTTTTTATCAAACAATTCTTGAGAAAAACTCCGTTTTCCTGTCTCCAACTGTACTGAGCTCATGAAATCCAAAAATGAGCATTATATCAATAAGTTCTTGGTTAGATTATTATGAATCATATATCTCTGAACTTCTTATATTCCAGTCATATCACCTCTCACACTCTATTCCTCACCACTCAGGGAAAGGTGTACTCCTGTGGCAGCAACGATTTTGGTCAGCTGGGACACGACCAGCCTAGAAAAAGGCTACGTATGTCTTTATTTAAGGAAGTATCCGGTTTGGAGGCTTACGAGATTGTGAGTGTAGCCTGCGGCTCTGCGCATAGCCTTGCACTGAATCAATTTGGACAAGTGTTTTCGTGGGGTTCAGATGCATCTGGACAATTGGGACACCAACTGGGGTCTAATGTGCAGGCTGTGCCAAAAATTATTAAAACTCTAGCTACTTTGAATGTTGTTCAAATTGCTTGTGGTGGAGATATTTATTCATGGGGCGAAAATGACTATGGGCAGCTTGGTCAAGGAAAAATGTCATCATATGAAGCAATTCCTACCATTATTATGTCGTTGGCTGGAATTCCAATTGCATTTATCGCCTGTGGTGGCAGTCACTCCTTTGCTGTTTCGAAATCTGGAGCTGTATTTGGTTGGGGAAAGAATACAGCGGGGCAATTAGGACTAAACGATATCCTTTCCAAGCCCCACCCTTGCCAACTTCGGACACTCAGGAATATCCGTGTTAGGTACATCTCCTGTGGAGATGACTTTTCAACGTTTTTAACCATGGACGGCGGGGTGTTTACCTGTGGAGCTGGTAATTATGGTCAGTTGGGTCATGGAAGCATGTCAAATGAAATATTACCGAGAAAAGTAGGTGAATTAATGGATTCGACAATAACTCAAGTCCAGTGCGGACGTCAGCATACCTTAGCATTTGTGCCTTCTAGAGGTAGGGTATATAGTTTTGGATTGGGCGGAGCTGGACAATTGGGTTGCCGGAAACCGGGCAATGCGTCGGTACCGCAAATTGTTCTCGGCCCGTGGGTCACCCAATCAGGTTCCAGCTTGATTGGAGGAACCAATCCGGCTTACAATATTCACAGGATTTTCGCCGGAGGGGACCACTGCTTTGCCCGAGTTTATGAAAATGAGGTTGTCAGTCCGTACGATTCGAGAATACTAGTCCCCCAATCCCAAATACTCTCCTTAAACTTTGACACTATGCAGAGCTGTACAAATTTTAAAGTCGACGGTATCGCGGACCAAGAAATGATTGGCTATTTGGAGACGGTATTTAAGAGTGGCGTGTTTCAACGGATCGTTTTTATTGGACAACAATGAACACTATTTCTGTTCGAGCAAACACCACGGCGTGAACCTAGTAGGTGTCGAAAAGACGTTTTCTGTGATTGGTAAACTGGAGAATGAAACTATTAAAGACATTATTTGGACTTCGATTACCGAAGATTTGATTCACAAACTTACGCCTTCTCCTCCGGACGTGGAGGTTCTTAGGGTGTACCTGATACTGCCTTTATATCACGAATTCAATAATCCAAAGCAGCATTTAAAGTTGCACAGACCGTTCGCGCAGTCGCTGCTCGCTTTGCGGGTGCAGGCTTCCAGAGTGATCGACGCCTGGTGGAGCAAAACGCCGAACGATTATTTCGAGAAGCTGGTGCACATCTTCAAGAGTACGGCAGCCTATCTGATAAGAAATCAGCAGGTCGCTCAGAACAAGAAGATTGCACATGATCCAAGTTTAATTTCGATGTTAGAAGTTCTTAGCAAGCTGAATAGGCTAAACCACAATGTTGAAGGTCTCTAAGTGCCTTATGACTCTTTTCATATTAATGATTTATCTGAGTACCTGGACGTTAGAGTGGACTACATAAGCTGGCTGACAGACAAATCGAACAAATTTTACTTAGGTAATTACCCATTCATATTTGATGCGCAATCTAAGACATAACTCCTGGAGACAGATCAATCCATTCAGATGCAATCGGCTATGAATCAGGCTGCACAACAGGCTTTATTTGCCATGTTTATGGGCCCATCAGCTATAGCTAATGTCAACTAATTTTTGGTATTGAACATTACTAGGGATCATATTTTTGATGATGCTCTGCGAGAACTAAACATGGTTAACCCCAGGGATTTGAAGAAACCACTAAAGGTTAAATTTTGTGGGGAAGAAGCAGAAGATGTGGGAGGCGTCAGAAAGGAATTTTTCATGTTGTTACTCAGATAAATTCTGGATCCAAAATATGGCATGTTCAAAGAATATGAGGAAACTCGTGCTATTTGGTTTTCTGAAGATTCATTTGAAGATGAAATCATGTATTTTCTTATAGGATTATTATGCGGTCTAGCGATTTACAACTTTACAATAATAGACATTCCTTTCCCTCTTGCACTCTACAAAAAGCTTCTAAAGGAACCTGTAGGCTTAGCAGATCTCAAAGGTTTGTCACCAGTTATTACAAACTCACTTCAATCGTTACTAGATTATGAGGGTCCTGATATAGAGGAGGTTTTTGGACTTGGAGAACAAGAAGATTGCACATGATCCAAGTTTAATTTCGATGTTAGAAGTTCTTAGCAAGCTGAATAGGCTAAACCACAATGTTGAAGGTCTCAAAGTGCCTTATGACTCTTTTCATATTAATGATTTATCTGAGTACCTGGACGTTAGAGTGGACTACATAAGCTGGCTGACAGACAAATCGAACAAATTTTACTTAGGTAATTACCCATTCATATTTGATGCGCAATCTAAGACACAACTCCTGGAGACAGATCAATCCATTCAGATGCAATCGGCCATGAATCAGGCTGCACAACAGGCTTTATTTGCCATGTTTATGGGCCCATCAGCTATAGCTAATGTCAACCAATTTTTGGTATTGAACATTACTAGGGATCATATTGTTGATGATGCTCTGCGAGAACTAAACATGGTTAACCCCAGGGATTTGAAGAAACCACTAAAGGTTAAATTTTGTGGGGAAGAAGCAGAAGATGCGGGAGGCGTCAGAAAGGAATTTTTTATGTTGTTACTCAGATAAATTCTGGATCCAAAATATGGCATGTTCAAAGAATATGAGGAAACTCGTGCTATTTGGTTTTCGGAAGATTCATTTGAAGATGAAATCATGTATTTTCTTATAGGATTATTATGCGGTCTAGCGATTTACAACTTTACAATAATAGACATTCCTTTCCCTCTTGCACTCTACAAAAAGCTTCTAAAGGAACCTGTAGGCTTGCAGATCTCAAAGGTTTGTCACCAGTTATTACAAACTCACTTCAATCGATACTAGATTATGAGGGTCCTGATATAGAGGAGGTTTTTGGACTCTCATTTGAAATCACAAGGGATGTTTTTGGTGAAGTAAGGGTGATTCCTTTAAAGCCGAATGGGGAAACAATTACAGTTACTCAGGAAAATAAGTAGGAGTATGTGAATCTCTATATAGATTACATATTTAATAAATCAGTCAAGACCCATTATGAAGCGTATTCAGCTGGATTTATGAAGGTATGCGGAGCGAGAGTTTTAGAGTTATTCCACTCCCACGAATTGATGGCTGTCGTTGTCGGTAACGAGAACTACGGCTGGCATGCTCTCGAGGAGGCTGCTGAATATAAAAACGGTTATAAATCTTCGGACCAAGTCATTCGGTGGTTCTGGGAGGTTCTTCACGATATGTCTTTAACTGATAAGAAAAAGTTTTTGCTGTTTTTAACTGGAAGTGACAGGATTCTTATTCAAGGCATGAAAGCCATTAGGATAATAATTCAGCCCACCAACGACGAGAAATTCCTTCCCGTGGCTCACACCTGCTTTAACCTTTTAGATCTCCCGAAGTATAAAACGAAAGAGCGCTTAAAATACAAACTTTTACAGGCGATCCAGCAGACACAAGGATTCTCGTTGGTGTGAACTTTATTGTTTTTTTTTTATAAACTATTTATTAATTTTATACTAAGTATTTTCTGCCACATTGCACTAGATAATATAAATAGCCCATATTTTTAATGGCTGCTTTTAATTATTCGAAAACATGCAGAAATGCTACATCATGCATTAGAAATGGACACCATCGAATATTGTTTTTTTTAATCATTTTTATTGTTGTAATGGTGATGTTGGTCATTCGGGATTGTTCTGAACGCAGTTAAATTTGTAATTATTAATGATGATATTATTGATGATACATTTTGATCTTCTACTTCCTTTGTAGTTGCTTGAATCTAATTAATTTCCTCTCTTACCATTTGGTACGTGTTACCCTCCACTCTCATGGATAGTAATTCTCTTCTCTCAATATTCTGTTTAATATCAACATATTCTGCTTTTATAAAACACTGTTACTTACTTTAACTTTCTATCTCTTCTTTTCAATTCTTATATCTAACTATTTTCCAATAACGTAGAAACGCCCTTCTATACGCCACTCCTTTCCATCCTGTTTCGTTCTTAACAGACCATTAAAATGAGATCATTATTCGATAATGTCTATGTTTTCTCCTTTTAATTTTGTTATTTTTGTTTTTTATCCTTTAGGAAATTCAAAATTTGTTTTTTCTTCGTCCTTTATTTCTTTTGAAACAAACTGTTTTTTTTAAAGATACATTCCATATTAAATTAGTTTCGATATGTTGATCTCTTTCTTCTTATTTCTGTATGTAGCATCGATTTTGTTTATATAAATTTAAAAAATAAAGTCCTCTTCGACCAGAAATGAACTTGGTATAGTTATCACTGTTATGCTAAAATTTTTGTTAAGTCATTAAGAGCAAACATTGCAATTTTAAACATTAAATTATAAGGCTTTACTTTAAGTTACTTCTGAGTTTTAATTATATTTATTTTTTATATGCAATGTTTTATAGTACATTGAGATACCTTTATAATTTTTGAAACAATCTTTATTATTATTAATAGTTGATATTTGTATTTTTGAGTATTGGTTTATATAAATACTTTTTAGTTTTTAATAAATTTATTTAATCATTTTTTGTATCATATTGTTAATTTTTAGACATGATTGTCGAGGTCTGTGGGATTGATTTTGGCCTTCTCGTCAGCAATATTATTTCTAGAATCAATGATGCAGCAAACGAAGATGTAACTCTGCTGGCAATAGATACTGAAAAAAAAAATGTCAATATAGTCACCTAAAAATGTAATTAATTATTAAATTGTTTTTACTCATTTCAAAAATGCGACTCTTTCGTAAACCATACTTATTAAGACACCAATAAAAAGTACGAACATAAAGTAATAATTATATTAAAAATTTGAAGAAAGAACAAATTTTTATAAAAAGGGGAGTGACAGTATTAAAAAAGCTATCAAGGCCAACACCATTAGATTGCTTCTGGATACAGATTTTAATAGTATTTCGTACTGAAAGTATAGAATAGTACAACTTTTTTGAAAAGTTAATTATTTTTTGCATATAAAAGATGGAACTGTGTTTGCTTAGCTAAATGTTTATCGTATAATTTATATTTATTCTGGTATTTTTGTTTATTATGGCTTAAAACGATTTTTAAAAAATGTTATACAAATAATAACAACAGACAATTTTTAGTCTTCCTGTAGGAATTTTTTTCAATAAAATGCTTGTTTTTATGTCCCTAGATACTATTTTAACAATTTTTAGACAAACGCATCTTCGTGTTTATATATATATCCGTGGGCGCCGTCTCTTAAGAGCTACTAATGATTTGGACTCAAACATTAAACTTTAGCTTTTAGTCTTTATAAAATCAGTTGAAAAACATTTGGAAAGATTTGTGAACCGGAATTGGGTGTAAAAATGTATTCAGTCCTTTTAGGCTGTATAAAATTAACAAATAATTCGATTAAGAAAAAATTCGTAAATCTACAATGAGTCTAATGAATAATAAAATATATAAGTCCTTTACGAAATATTTTCGTGTTTTTTCTAATTATGAGTCTAATGAAGACTACAAATAAAAACACTTATTGAAATTATTATTGTTGGTTTGAATTTACGTGAAGTGTTTTGTAAATGAAAATAAGACAGAGTTTATTCCTTACTTCACTTGTTTATTGGCAGTTTGTTATTGATAATATTCACCTTGTAAACGAAATGTCCATCTAACACTTAAATAAACAAGTGCAGTAAGGAATAAACTGTGTCTTATTTTCACTTATTGAAATAACTACTTTCCTGACAAATATTGAGTTATACAAAATTAATTTGCATGTGACAATAGCAACAAAACGATACTAGTTTGAATATCTTTATTTATGTCAAAATAACTTCATTTTTATATTATTTTATCCTGCCAGTTTTATTAGAATAAAATCTCCAGAAATTTATTTTCCTTTTCCATTTTTTACACTTAATTTAATCAAAGACTTTTCACCTATGTTCAAAATATTTGAAGTTTATTTGACAGAAATAAATACATCCAAATTTCTACAATTGCATATTTTTATATTTTAACTGTTTTCTATTGTGTTTTTGTTTTAAGAATTAGTAGTAACATATATTTATTGACAAATTTTGTACATATTTACATTGGAAAAATGAATAATGAATGAGGTGTTAATGTATTAATTTGTCAAAAGGCTTGTTTTGTCCAGTCCTATGGCGTCAGTCGTTAATGCGTAAAAGGGTGAAATGATAAAATGAAATCGAATATGGTTAAATTGGGATTTTTAAATTTATGGTTTTTATTAGGGTTTCTGGGAAGACAATATTGGGATAAGATATGGAAGTTGAAAGGATTTTTGGAGAATTTTTCTGATAGGAATCGAAGGCGTTCTAGGATAGGGATAACCAAAGTGGTATCATAGAGGAGCTGATTAGATGGATTATGTAAAGGATTAAGAGGGTGCCGGAGTTTGGTTAGGGTACGGAGGGATGCTCGCTCGCTAACTTCAATATTGCGGGAGGTTGGATTGCTGGGATTGGTATAGAGGGCACAACCATAGTCAAGTAGTGGACGGCAAATCATTTTATATATTTTAACAGATGTTCTTGTGTTTATACCACTGTTTTTATATGTTAAACTTCTAAAGCATTTTGCTCTAGAAGTAATTTTACCTTTCATTATGGCTGTGTGTTTTTTTAAATTGATTTTTTAATCTATGGTTATGCCCAAGTACTTATCGGAAGCTGTGGGGGGGATCATAGTTTGGGAAATATGGACTTTGAAAGGTGAGTTATTGGTGCAATGATAAGGAATTAGAAACTGGGATTTGTGGGGATTGATTTTAATGCGCCATTTTGCAAACCACTTTTGAAGGGAGTCAGTAAGCTCTTGGAGGAATTAAAGGGCTTTTGGTAGTGTGGAAGCACGTGTGATTAGGGCCGTGCCGTCTGCAAATTGCAGGAGGTATTTGATAATTTGGATTAAAGTAGTGAGGATCAGGGTTGTAGATATCAGCACAAAAAATGTTATATAACAGAGGCGACAGGGGAGAGCCTTGAGGGAGTACTTGTTCGGAAGTAAAGGAAGATGAGAATGAATTATGGATTTTGACTTTTAAGGGTCTATTAGAGAGGAATTGCTTAATAATGAAAATGATATGAGGAGGGATATTTAGGAGGTGGCACTTGTATAATAGGCCTTGATGCCAGACAGAGTTAAAAGCTTTCTGGACATCTAAGAATAGGGCTGCAGCAGCTCTGCCTTCAAGATGGGATGTTTGAATATTTAAGACAAGAATAGTGAGTGGAAGGGAAGTTGAACGGTGGGGAAAAAGCCAAATTGGTATTTGGGGTATTTGGGGTATTTGGGGATGCGGTTGGAAATTAAAGAAAGGATTTTGTTTTTGAGGAAGGATTCATAGATTTTTCCAATAAGAGGTAGAAGTGTGATGGGACGATAGCTGGATAGTAAAGTAGAGGGTTGGTGGCGTTTAGGGATACAAATTACTACTCCTATTTTCCACACTTCTGGGAAGTATTTTTTTCTGTAGAGAAAGTTGATGTTATTGGGAGAAGTAATACACTTGTTATGTTCCATTTGTTTATTATCAGGTAACTGACACGTGTTTCGGTCCTTACCGATCATTCTCAAAGTTAAAACTGTTTTAATTTTGAGAATGCTCCATAAGGACCGAAACACGTGTCTGTTACCTGATAATAAACAAATGGAACATACCAAGTGTATTACTTCTCCCAATATGAAAATTTGGTTCCATCAAGAATGTAGCAAAATAAGTATCTAATTTATTAAAAAGTTGATATTATTGAGGATGTGGTCTTGGGTGTGGAATGGAAGGGATTTTAGTATATGTCTATGTATATGGTCGTGTCCAGTCGCTGTATTTTGCCCTTTCTTTAGAACGTCAAAGTATTCGTCATGAGTAAAAATGTCAGTCGGTTCTGAACAGTCATTTTTTTCAAAATATTTAATTTACCAGTCATTTACTTTATTAAAATGTGTGCGGTCAAAGTTTGGGTTCTGTGTCATTGAATAGGTCGTGTTAAAATTGTCAGCAAATTTTTGAGCAATTAAGTCAGGGTCTGTAATGGTCTGGTTAGTTGACGGGTCGAAGATATTTTGTAAATTGTCTGTCTTTTTGTATTTGGCGAGTTTGTTTATCTCAGACCAAAATGTTTTTCCCTTTAAGTCGTTAATTTTGTTGCAAGTATTAATCCAAACGTCCGTATTGTATTCAGTTATAAGTCTTTTAGGGTCTTCGTTAAGGTTATTAAATTTTTCTCTAAGTTCATTTGTATCCGTCTCTTATATGTCTCTGAATAATTGTCTTTTAAATTTAATAAGTCGGAGGATGTATTTTGGGAGGGGGTATTTATAAAATTGTTTTGTTATTTGGGGTGTGTTTTGTTTAATGGAAGAAGAGAGGATTTCATTGAAGTGGGTGATAGAGTTGGGGTTAATAATAGGATTGGCGGTAATGTATTGTGATACTTCTAAATTAACTTTATCGATGTTGCATTTTTTAAAATTGTAAAATAGTTTAGGGATTTGTTGGGGAGGATCTAGAGGGATTCTTATTAGGAAACTAATGGCAAGGTGGTCGGAACATAAGTCAGGAACTACAGTGACGGACTGTATAAGGTTACGCATATTTTGGGTGCAAAGTAGTATATTAGGGGTGGTGGCTTGGGAGTCGTTCATGATAAAGGTAGGAGAGGTGGGAATGCGAATGAAGTTTGAGTTGGAAAGGAATGATGACAAATGACCAACAATGATGGCATTGTCGAATAAGGAGGCTTTTATAAATATTGAGTCATCAATTGAGGAATGAGGATGTATATATACTACGAACAAGTTAATTTGGAAATGGGGAAAGGATAGAGTGAAAAGGAGGCATTTATTTAGAGGATTGTTAATTTTTTGGGGATTAGCTTTGCTGATTTTAATAGAAGGATGAGCTTATTATTATTGACCCGCCTCTGACGTTTTGATTATGAATGGTAGCTGGGATTTGCAAAAATGGCCAGTTATGAAATGAGAAAGGATGTGGACGCCTTCGATGGGGGCAGTGGGAATAATGTTGGGAGAAGATTGGTCAAACATGACCACAAACATACTGTTACCTGAAAATGAAGCATTTGTGTCTACATTGTTTTAATAATTATTTTAACTGTATTTTCTTAACTTGTCGACTGGTTTTTACTTAAATAATATTTTTTTCTGCTTAAATTATGTTTTAATCACTTTTTACAAGTTCACAAATATATTGTTTCCTAAAATTTAAACTATTTTAAAGTTTTTCACTGCTTTTAAGCAAATATGCAATTTGTTGATATTCTATTTTTCTACTGCTTTATTAGAAAATATCAATAGTTTTCTATTAAAGATTTTTTTGTTTAATTTTTTTCCACTGTTTAACATATTTTAATGTTTTAAATAAATAATAATTAATACTGCACTCAAATTTCAATATTTAATTTGTATATTTTTATATTTTAAATAAATGTTTATTGTTTCTCTTTGAAACTGCTACTTTTAATTGTGTTTTTGTTATTTTAACTATTTGAAAAATGTGATTTTTAACTTGTCAATTAGTTTTTATTTTTTTTTTTCGCCTAAAATTTTAAAATAAATTTTAAAACATATTTTTACAAATCCACAAAATATTTTGTCTTTATCATTTTAATTGCCGTTAGTCATCTTTTTAACTCCTTTTATCGATTGCCAATTGCGTTTTCCCAAATTTCTACAATTTCAACTTGAGTGACATTTATGTTGGTTTATTTCTTGAGTTACGTAAAGAGATAGATTAAATAATACAGTTTAGTATGAGCTGTAACTTGTAATATGTTCAAATTCTATATTATAGATTTTTAATTGTGGTTCCTTTATAAATTTACTGAAAATGGAAAGAGGCAATTAATTGAAAACAAATTTTAAGATACAATTGATCTGCTATCTTTAATTTTTGATATATCCAAATGTTTTTAAATAATCTTCAGTTTCTACGTTATCATTCAAAGCTTGTATCGATTGATAATTATTGTAAATGTACCAACTGTTTTTTTTGAAGCAACAATTATGATTATTTTGTTGGTAAAGTTTTTTCGTTTATTTTTATCGGTTGCCAATTGATTTATTTTGCCAATTTTTATAATTTAAACCTTTGTCTTGAGTAACATTAAACTGTTTAACGTATTTGATTTTTTTTTAACTCATTTAAATATTTTAGCGCTTTGAGTAAATTAGACGTTTCTCCGCCAATATATAACTGCTTTTATCGTTTATTAATTGTGTTTCCTTTAAAATTTTTTAAATTTTAAATTGTTATTTAATCATTTTTGTACTTTAAAAAATTTCAACTGTTTTTAAAATGATTTTCAATTGTTTTCATTTCCCATTTTTTCAATCAGAACGATTGGATTAATATTTTTAATAATAATAATAAACATTTTTATTTACAGAAAAAAAACGTCATGATTGCTAATGTCTAATGGAATTAACTGTTAGTGGTTCTTCAAACGTCGTAATCAGTAATATCATTATGAAATGCGGAAATGTACTAATGAATGGTGATTTTTGGATGTTTGGATGTTTGTATCGATGTGTTGTTGCGTGGGATACACATGTGGTTAAGGATGTCAATAGTAGAATGTAAGACGTTGTTAAATAGGATTTAGGTTGGCTAATTGGTACAGGAGGGTGTTGGATGGGTTATGTAAGGGGTTAAGGGGGTGTATAATTTTTGTGAGCGTATGAAGGGCTTATCGTTCAGATACCTGAATGCTTTTAAGAGCGGGAGGATGGGGTTTATAGATCAGGATAGCGGTGTAGTCAAGGAGAGGTCGGCAGATCATTTTATAAATATGTACTGCAGTTTTTGTTGATATTCCTTGGTTTTTATAAGTGAAGCTTCTAATATACCGAGTGTTTTAAAAGTTATTTTGGGGACATAGGTTATTCCAAGGTATTTGCAAGAAGGAAATGGTAAAATAAGATGGATATTAATGATTATATGGGATGGAGAATTCTGTGGACGGTAAAAAGGTATTAGGAGTTGGGATTTATTAGGGTTATTGGTTACTCTCTATTTCGCAAACCAGAGCTGAATGGTATCAATCAGCCATTGTAATGTGGTAAGTGCTTTTTGTAAGGTGGGGGCATGTACTATTAAAGCAGTATCGTCTGCGTATAGGAGTGGGTAGGATGAAGGGTTGATGTATTGTGAATCAGGGTTATAGATATCATGAATGTAAATGTTATACATGATTGGTGATAGGGGAGATCCTTGGGGAACACCTTGTTGGGGAATAAAGGAGTGTGATAGGGTATTTCGGATTTTAACTTGTAGGAGTCGATTGGATAAAAAGCTGTCAATTAACTTGAGAAGATAAGGCGGGATTTTTAGGGAATTGCATTTAAAGAGCAAACCTCGATGTCAAACTCAGTCAAAAGCTTTTTGTATATCCAGGAAGACAATTGCGGATTTTTGGCGTTCGAGGTGTGCTGTTTTACAGTTAGAGGTAAGGATTGAAACTGGTAGGGAGGTTGAAACCAAATTGGTAAGGAGGGATATGGTGAGATATAAGGAGCATTAATTTGCTTTTAAGAATGTTTTCGAAAATTTTACCCAAGACTGAAAGAAGGGCAATAGGGCGATAACTTAACACGTCTGATGTGTCTTGGCCAGTTTTTGAAATGCATGTGATAATACCCTTCTTCCCCTTCTTGGGTATGGTTTGGGACTGCTGTATATGATTGAATATGTTGAGGATGTGTCTGTGGATGATACCAGGGAGAAATTAAGGATTGCTCTAGGAACGTTGTTATAACCAGGAGCCGTGCTTTTACCTTTACGTAAGCAATTAATATATTATTCTTTTTTTTATATCATCGTGTATGGGATGTGGGGGTATTTTTAAAATTGTCGTACCAAGTATTTACAGTGTTGAAAAAGTCGTTGTCAAATTCGTCATTAACTGTTATAGTGTAGCTACTGTCAAAATGGTCTGCAAAAGCATTTGCTATTAATTGATCGTCCGTAATTAAAGATTTTGAAATTGGGTCAAGTATTTTCTGTAACAAGTCTGTTTTTCTGTGTTTGGTCATTTTTTTAATTTTGTCCCAGTATTGTTTTCCTTGTTTGTCGTTGATGTCCTTACATCAAGCTCGTAAAATGCCGAGGTTTTTATTTCTTTTCGGAATATTTATTTGCTTTCTTAACAATAATGATTATTATTTATGTTAATTTATTAGCAAATTACATTTTTTTTGGATAGATTTATTTACTTATTTTTTGAACTGAATTTAAACTTATTTAAACAATTTTTTTTTAATTGTATCAACAATTTTGTTAATAAAACTTTTTCTTTTAATAATTTTGTACTATTTTTTGTCTAATATTATTGAAAATACTATACTACTACCCCACTATTTTTTTTCAAAATTTTACATTCGTATTATAATCATTCAATATTATAAAATATATTAAAAATTTGAATGTAAAATATGTTTGGAATTAAATCGAATCTAAATATAATAACAATGCTGTTTATCAAAAAATTAATTCCATATAATTAATGCATAAGTACACAATATGGCTTTGATGATACAAATATTTACCATTTTTAATATTCATGCACATAAATAATTGACGTTAATACGAGGACATTCAATTATTTACGTTGAAAGGAAGGATGTTAATTTTAGGCGTAATATTTTTCTTAGATCATTCAGTCAAATTCAAAACCTATTCACTTACTCGGAATTGATTCTTCCGTCGCAATTCCTCCAGTTCATGCAGACGCAATTGTCGCCGTCTTTTTGGACAGCGGATTGGAAGGGTTGTGGCACGAAGGCACCCTCAGACAAGGCCAAAACGGCGAGGATGACGGCGAAAGCGATCAAAATTTTTGAAGCCATGATATTTATATCTGCGTATACGAACATAATTATATTTATTTATTACAGTTTGTAAAAATGATATAATATATATTATAACATATTCTGGAAATACACTTCCTGTTGGTTATTTTGAAGAAATGCAGGATAATTGATTGATTATCAGTGGCAAGGTATAATGCATTTCATATAATACTTTATATTTTGGAAATTTGCTTTAAACGGTAAATATAATTTAACTTATACTGCAAATTAATTCAAAATCATTGCTTATCCTACAATTCGTTCTGTGGATATACAAACAATGTACTTTAAAAAAGAAAACTATTGTAGAGTTTTATGTCCAAAAAGATTTATTATTATTATTATATTCTAAATCAAATATTAATAGGAAGACATAAATATATGCTTGATGTACAGGAAATAATAACCTTTTTTAAAAATAATATTCAAACAAATAATAAAATATGTCGATCCTAAAACCCTCGTTAATTTCTGAGTGAAGTAATTAATTTATCAATAAATTAACTCTATTAAATTCATATGTACCGTTACAATTTATAAAATACAGTTATTTTCACATTTATATCTAACCAATAAAAAATAATTGTACTTACCGCAAGTTAAACCAACTTAATAGTAATCATCATCAGTAATACCTCATTATTTATATAATTTTTTATATAAACACTTAACTGCTATCTTATCAGTAATCAAGAGGACGTTTTCTTGCAAACCACGTGCGATACACAATTTTTAATCATAGTAAATAAATTAATTTCAAAATAATTCAATATTTGTTCATGGTGTGTACAATAGTAATAAATCTAGGAAACTGCTTTAAATTAAGGACACATTAACCTAGATTCTTTAAAATAGTTTAAACAAAAAAACAATTGACCTTTAAACCTTAACACACCATTAGATGTTGGAAACTGATAAATTGTTATCAAATGCACTTATTGCTATATTGTAGATTATTTCATTAAGCATAGGATTTGCGATTCATCGTGAAATGTGTAATTATGAAAATACTTACATTAGCTGCGACATAATACAATTTCTTTGATTCGCTGTAAAGTGCAAAAGCAATTAAACAATCGGTACAATCTTGATGAATGAAAATAATTGGTAATTAATTTAATGCTAACATTATTAAATTAAATAAAATGAAAATGAAGGTGAAAGTATAGAAAAATAAATAAATAAATATACAGAATAATTATTAATATTGTTAAGAAAACACTTGAATATTATTAAAAGTAAAAATAAAATTTTCCAACTTAAGTAAATAAATTGTATTGTAATATGTAGTTTATTACAGTAGGTCGGGAGTACGATAGGCAATTATATTGATTATTGGCGTAGGTAAAGAGTACGTTTTAATAAATAATCACCAAGAACATTTAATATTTATAAGGCTGTATTAAATTAATTTTTGGTTTATTATAGTTTAAAGTAACTAATATCTTAAGTAACGAAAAAGCAATTGCAAATTGAAAAAATTAATTGAATATCTGAACAAAAAACATAGATATTACTTGAATTGAAAATTGACAACCGATACAAAATAATTCTGATTGAAAATAGGAAAATTATGTGTCTAGTTCAATGAAAACAATTGAAAATAATTTAAAATCCAGTTGAAAATTTCAAAAGCACACAAAGTGTATAAGTTACTTGTATTTTTAAAATTAATAAATTCTCATTTACTTAAGACTTATTTTGAAAACCATGATTCCAGATTCAGGATTTCTTGGCAGAAATTAAAAACAAAAATACTGAATATGTATATCATTAGAAATCAGACAGTATTCATATTATTCATTATTCTATTATTTAGGCTGGCACTTTAAAAAAAGAGTTGAACAAGTTCTGCAATGGATACGATTGATAAATATCTTTTGGTGACTAAGGAATAAAAATTCAGTTATACAAACAAAGAAAAAAATGTATTTAATTTGTGATTAATAATGTATAACGAAGTAGATGCATCCATCGTAAACGAAATATCACTTGATATATTTGTATTGGAAAGTAATAAGAATGTAAGTGATAAATAAAACACTTGGGTTTTGAGAATTTACACAATTTAAATTGTTTAAATTCTCAAAACCCAAGTGTTTTATTTATCACCTATATAATGGAATTTCACCAAGTAAAAGCCTCATCAATCCAATATTTAATAAGAATGTTTTTAATTTTTATTTTCTTTTGCTGATATATCGATCGTCAATTCTTAAATCAAGTAATTTCAATTGTTTTCTTTCGAAACATTTAGCTATTTTGGCATTTTGTTATTTTTAACTGCTTTTCCTTTACTTTAGATTTTATAATAATATACATACATATTTATTGACAAATTATTACAAGATTTACATTTTAATAAAAGAGGTGTTAATTTGCCAAAAGGCTTTCGACCAGAGGTTTTTCTACCTAGTTTTATCAAACATATTGCGTCATCTGTTAGTGATTTTATAGATGAAAAGTTGAAATAAAATCATGTATGGTAGAATTTTAAACAATAGAGGTGAAAGAGTAGAACCTTTGAGGAAGTTATTATTTGGGAGTAACAAAAGAATAATTAGTGTTATTGATTTTAACTTTGTAGAGAGGAATTTCTTAATAATAAATATGATATGAGGAGAAATATTTAAAAGGTGGTACTCATACAATAAGTATTGATGCTGGACATTCAAAAATAGAGCTTTTATTCTTTTTATGAGTCTCATTTAGGAGGTGGCACTTATAAAATAAGCCTTGATGCCAAACCGAGTCAAAAGCTTTCCGAACATCCAGAAATAGAGCTGTAGACCTGAAGAAGTCTGTATATTTTAGGTTAGGATGGTGAGTAGAAGAGATATTGATCGTCGGCGAAGAAAATGAGTTGATAGATGAAACGATGAAATAAAATCATATATGGTAGAACTTTAAATAATAGAGGTGAAAGAGGAGAGCCTTGAAAAATTCTTGTTCGGGAGTAAAAGAAGAATAATAAGTGTTATTGATTTTAATTTTTAGGGAAGATATAGAGAGGAATTTCTTGATAATAAATATGATATGACAAGAGCTATTTAAAAGGTGGCAGTACAATAAGTATTGATGCTGAACAACCAAAAATAGAGCTGCGAAAGATCAACATTTAAGGCAAGAACTCTGTTTATTTCAGATTAAGTTGTTGAGTGGAAGAGAAGTTGATCGTTCTGGAAGAAACCCAAATTAATATTTAGGGATGTGGTTAGAAATCAAAGAAAAGATTTTGTTTTTGAGAACGGATTTGTAGACTTTTCCAATAGTAGGTAGACGATAGCTGGATAGTAATGTATAGGGTTGATCGTCTTTGGAAATACAAATTATAATTCCTATTTCCACTCTTCTGGCAAGCATTCTTTTATAAAAAAGTATTTGTCGTATGTAAACATGTTCGCAGGTTCTAAACAGTAATTTGTTTCAAAATATTCAAAGTACATGTCTTTAGCTATTTGAAAATTCATCAGATCAAAAGTTCGGGTTTTTTTAATAGGTCGTGTTAAAATTGTTGGCAAATTTGTGTGCAATTATGTCAGGGTCTGTGATGATCTCGTTAGCTAGCTGACCGCAGATTTTGTGTAATTTAACTTGCTTTTTGTATTTGTAAAGTTTGTTAATCATCGACCAATATTTTTCCTTTGAATCATTAATTTGAATGCATTTTTAATCCAAATGACCATCCAGTTGTGAGCCTTTTAAATGCCTTTGTTGAAGTTACTACATTTTTGTCGAGGTTCAAGTGTGTCTGTTGGCTATACAGGATGGCCTAAAAGGGGTTTGAACTTCAGAAATTGCACTCGATAAGTGTGAAAATTTACCAAAATACTGCAAGTTTTAACGCACCAAAATTGTTGAGTTTTTCTTTGAAAACCAATATTTAATGGTAAGAGTAGCGAGCATATCATCGCCATTTTAACGTTAGAGATGTACCACGTAGGAAATGATTCGATGTTTAATGGATCGTTTTGAGCAACAAGGTTAGGTCGGTGACCTTCCATGTACCGGAAGACCACTAACAGTTAGAACCAAAGAAAATATGGATTTTGTGAGGGGTAGTATCGAAGAAAATCCAGAAACTTCGACTTAACTTAACATCCGTCGAACCTCACTACAGCGGATTTAACAGGAATTAAAATCTGTATATTACCAACAACGGCTGAACTATGTCCCAGATTTCAACAATTGGCAAGAGAGGAAAACAACTTTATGGATCGTCTGATTATATCCGACGAAGTAATGGAATTGTTAAAACGAAACTGCAGATTCTGGGCCACTAAAAATCCTAGACTGTTATCTCAGCATGCATTGCACCCTGTCAAATTCATAGTTTAGTATGGAGTAACATCATGAGATATGATCGGACCGTTTTTTTTTTTCAAAATGACAATGGTAAAGCAATGAATGTGACCATCTGCAGTGGAACGTAGAAAAGGAATGTGGTTTTAGCAAGATGGCGCTGCCTGCCATGCAGCAACATTGGCGACCAAATAATCTCAAGAAGATGTGCCGTGGATTATCCGTCGCGATTTTTAGATCTCATGGCCCCTAATTTTTTTATAAGGTTAAAAGTTTTCGCAAACAAACCTCCGACATTTCTACAACTGGAGGAAATTAGAGCAATATCTCCTTGAGAATGACTATCGGTCGAAACTAGTCGGAGAAATATAAAAATAGTAAAACAAAACCAAGAGTTTTAATTAATCTTATAATTAAGTTAGTTTATCTGGGCTATAGTCCTGTGGTCTTTCTGTTTTAGCCTAAATATTACGATGAAAGTAAAAAATGTAACTTTGGTAGTTAGCTGATCTATTCTGTTGATTTGCATAAAGGATAAACTTGGAATAAAAAAACTAACACTTTCTTGGCACATATTTAGTTAGTTAGTGCAAGTATTTTTATTCCAAGTTTATTAATTAAACAATCACATAATTCAAAAACCAATTTGCATAAAAGAATTTATAAATTATGAGGGGAGGATGTTGATATTTGAATAGCGAATTTGTTTAAAATATAGAAAACATGCTGATGTGGTTAATGTAGCATTTTACCTCTAGTTTTTACTTTTTATTCCTTAAAAGTACTTATAAAACGTAGTTATAATAATCTTTTAATTTGATAAAGTAAGGTGGCCTGATCTCCTGTTGATAAATTGTAAACGATAATTTCTTTATCTTTTTTTAAATTTAGAATAAACTTGCTTGCAATTAGATAAGTATTTGGCAGAACATTTGTGTTCTATCTTCAGTTCAGTTCGAAATTATAAGCAAACTATTTATAAAAAATAGGCATGCATAATTTTATAATAAATTTGCTTGTGATCAAAATGGTATTCAGGAAAACACTAATGTATGATCTATAGACTGGAATGTAAAATAGAGGTCATCCCCCCACCCTACATACGATATATACTAGTACTGTCACCAATGTAACTGTTTTATCAATATTGACTGTCTGGAACACAAAGTGTTTCTTACTTCTCGCAGCACTTTTTAACATTGTCGTTTCTTTGTGCTCCATATACCTGTGCATTTAAATATTTATTTATTTAAATCCAATTATTTAACTTCCTTCACTCTTTCAATCAGCTCCTCCTTCCATTTCAATTCACCTACTCTTCTTTCCCTTAGTCTATTCCTAAATCGTATCCACTTTGTTTTCATTGCATTCACTTGAAGTCCTCTTTTAGCCATATACCTTCTCACTCCCTGCATTACCTTTATTATCTCTTCCCAGTCTCTCACCAAAAACACCTATCTATCTCCTTCCATATTTCTGTCTTTAACCCCTCTAAATCAGTAGCTTTTCCAGCCTTTACCTCATGAAACGCTTTTTCTATTTCCTCCTCTGTAAACTCACCCAATGACTCTTGTTTCCCTACCTTACTCGGTTCACTCTCACTATACTACATTCATTTCTATATCAATTCTTATAAAGATACTTCTTCTTTTACCTTTTTTCAAATGCTTCTGATAACGGGGCGCGGAATGATTTCCTCGCGATCGACTTTGGCAAGGAAGTAGCACTGCGATACTCTTTGGAACCAACACGGGCTGGAGGTGGTACAGCGGTCTCTGGCGAGGCATGCCATCGACTAACAGTGCTACTTACTTGCGCATCCACGCCACTTCAAGGGATGGCTGACCGGCTAGCTGAGGGAATGAAAACTTTCGAAAGAGACAATGTAAAATTTTTAATAAGACATTGGGACCAGCAGAGTACATATATTATGCAAAAAGAGACAAGTTACAAGTTATGTATAAGTTATTTAAAGGGCAAAGGCTTGATTTGGTAGAACCGACCAGGCTGACCGTCGCTTCTGATGGCAGACGACTGGTGAAGAGTGTCGGTCTGGGCCTGGCTTTATACCATGCTCTTCGGTACCGCGGCCACTCACGTAGGCACCGAAATTCCCGGAACCGGTAATGATCTTCGTTCGCCGTGAAGGGCCCGTCCTATTGTTCTGCATTGGCAGCTGCACGTTTGAAAAATTATCTCGTTTTGAATGTTTTAATAATGTGAATTTATGAAAATTATTAATAGGAGCAATGGGTAAAATAGATTAAAATATAATTACGCATTTGTTACGATGTTCAGGCAAACTGGTGGCCGGTTACACTCCATATCTCCTTTTCATTTCTACATAATCCCATTCCATTGGCTATTCTTTCAAAGGCTTCTATTTTCATATTTCCCCCTTTAGCCCTCGCTGCCACCACCCACTTTTCTTCTCCCCTGTCCAACTCCATTTCAAAAAAGAGACGTAAGGAAAACATTGAGTCCTCACTTCTCTTTTTGCATCCCGACAGTCTTCATCCAACCAAGCGCATCTCTTTCCATCATACTTTTTCGCTTTACTTCTGCATTCTGCAATTATTTTTTTCTTTTTTTCATTGTTCAACTGAAGTTGTCTATTACTGGGGCAGGCCAATAATAACTGATAGGACTGTCGACTACAACCAACCAGATATCATATTAATTAATAAAGAAAAAAAGTCATGCTTGATTATTGATGTTGCAATACCTCTGACGCAATAACAGCAAAACAGAGGCTGAAAAAATAACCAAGTATAAAAATGTGGCGATAGAAATAAAGAACATCTGGCAAATAAACACAGTAGTAACTATCCACAGAAAAAATGGCTCTCATACCAAGAACAAACTTGAACCTGCTTGGAAGATTAGACTTACTAGACAAATTGATCATTTACGAGGGAAGGTTGACATAATCTCAGAATACTTGAAGGGAAACAACAAAGACAAGGTAAAAACGAAAATGACAACGATCTTTAAGGAAGCACGCCTAAATCAGATTGATTCCAATATTACGGAAAAACTGTTTAAGAGATGAACCCAGACAAAAATTTAAGTCTAAGTGCGCGAGACTTAAAAGGTACAATACCACTACAAAAAGAAAAACCCAAAATGGAGACTTCACTAGAAATCAAAGAAAGTTTTACCGAACCTTAAATCAACCAGAAGTAGAATCTAACAATCACGTTGACTCTGAAAAGTTCCAAAGCTACTGGAACCATGTCTGGCAGGAACCAGCAGAATCTTTCTTCATTAAATATAAAGGCCACCTGGCTTCCAGCAATGTTGACTTCCGCCCAAGCACTTTCCGGTATGCCTGAGCCTGACTTAACCCCTGATGATGTCCGAAGGTCAGTGAAGACTTCTGAACTGAAAAGCTCCAGGCCCAGACCAGATACAGAATTACTGGCTAATTAGTTTTACATGTCTACCTCAAACGATCGCGGATTGCTTTAATGAAGTTCTTTCTAGCCACTAGAAATAGTTTCCTGCTCTTTAAAAAAGGCGGCCGAAACGACCCACAAAACTATATACCTATTACCTGTCTGTCTGTTATGTATAAATTGCTAACAGCAGTGATGGCCGAGAAGATATATACCTACTGCACCGCTAATAACAGCATTTCCCCAGAACAAATGGGATGCATAAAGCAAGCTCTAGGCTGCAAAGAGCAGCTAACCATTGATGGTGCAGTCCTAAAACAAGCTCAAATCAAACGGAGAAACTTGAGCATGTGTTTCATACATTACAGTAAAGCTTTCGACTCCGTCCCTCACGACTGGTTGAAAAAGGAACTGGAAATTTATAAAATCCACCCACTAATTTGCAGACTACTAGATACTCTAATGGGACACTCAATTACATCTTGGGCAAAGAAGACATATGAAAATTACCAAAGGGATATTTCAAACCAAAGTGGACTAGGTTTGTGATGACATTAAACCTCCTATCGGATTTGTTAAACACAGGTTCTCAAGGGTATCGATTAAATATGAAACATAACACCAGGCTTTCACATTTATTATTTATGGATGATATAAAACTATATGCAGAGAACAGAACACATCTCCACTCACTAATAAAAACAACCAAACTCTTTAGCAGTGACATCCAAATGTCATAACATATAGATACTTAGGAATAGCACAGAATCAAAGCATCAATCATACGGACCTAAAGAAGGAATTTAAAGAAAAGTATAGAGCAAGACACACCAAACTGCTAAATTCTCACCTAAACGCCAAACACATAACTGCTATAAATACTTGGGCAATCCTGGTGCTTATTTACTCCTTTGGACTGCTGAAGAGTGACACTGACACAGACCGAATCGAATGACTTGCAGGCCACTCAAAAAATTAAAATCACCATCCACGTTCAGCCATTGAAAGTGTGTACCTTAAAAGAAGAGAGGGTGGCAGAGGCCTTATCAATATATATCGACATCTGGAAACTTGAAACGGGCGAAATAATCCCATTCATAATTTCTGTTAGTGGAGTTTACACGAACAATTTCAAAAACAACATGAAACGTATTGAATTACCGCATTATCTGTGCAAAATTATCCAAAAAAGCGTTATTTTCCAAACTTGTCATATAACCAGAAAGTTTCTGGGATAAATATATATTTCGTTAAAATGGGATATGATGAACTTGATATCCAGCCACCGAGCCGAACCCAAAACAAATTGTCGTACGTGTATAATAATAATAATAATAATAATAATACTTTATTCGTGCTAGGACACACAGGTTTACACACGTCAATATATAATTAGAAGTATAAATTTAAAAATACAATTATACATACAATCAAACAAAACAAACAAAAGAAACAAAATTCAAGTCGGATTTCAGACAAATGGAAGTTGAAACAATGTATAAATAAAACATAAAACTAGTATATAAATAAAATAACAATAAAAGAACATCAGTATATATATATATAAAATTAAAAACTAATATGTTAATAAAATCGTAAAAAACTTAAAACTAGTGTATAAATAAAATAAAATCAATGTATAGATAAAATTTAAAACAAATATGTTAATAAAATAAAATAAATCATAAAACTTAAAACTAGTGTATAAATAAAATAAGATCGGTGTATAGATAAAATTTTAAACGAATAAGTTAATAAAGTCGTAAAATAAATCATAAAAAGCTTAAAACTACTGTATAAATAGAAGGATGGATACATAAAACTTAGTATTAGTTAGTGTATAAATAAAATTGAGTATAAAATTAAAACTTAGTAGGATAAGATGAGCTTAGGTTCAATACAAGTTGTATTAATAATACTATAACAGGTTAAAAGATCAGAAATCATAAAATTGATTTTAATATTGTGAACTAATAGTACTGAATATAATTGTTGAAACTAATATTTCTGAATTCATCTGTTGTGTATGGCTCTGCATTAATTAATACTGTTCTTAATTTAGATTTGAATTGTTTTAGTGACATAGATTTTAACGTTTCAGGTAATTTGTTGTACAGCTCTGTTTGTGTAGTGTTATTAGCCAGTCTAGTATACTTGGCTTTAGCACCCAATATGTGGGATCCATATCTAGTGGAATATGAATGAGATCTGTTTACATTGATGAACTTATTACGGTTTCTATGTATATACACACACGTTTTATAAATAAATAAAGCTGGAACCGTTAATAGACTTAAACGTTTAAAATGGCCTCTGCATGAATCCTTTCTGCCTATGGTCACTAATATACGAATCGCTTGTTTTTGTAAAAGAAAGATTCGGGTTGACCCGCTCGAATTTCCCCAAATTCTTAGACCATAAAGCACATGGCTGTTAAATAATGCATGGAATGCATTTATTAATGTCTTCTTGTCTACTAACTTGTCCAGTTTTCTCAATAAAAACAGTGACTTATTGAGTTTTTTTGCCAGTACATCGATATGGTCAAGCCATTTTAACTGATTATCCACACGTATCCCAAAAACGGTCACAGAGTCTGGAATGTTTCCTCTTAGTTTAGGAGCGACCAATAGTTTTTGTGTTTTCACATTATTTAGTTTTAATTTGTGGGCATTAAACCAGTCAGTTATTCTGTTCTCAGCCTCTGCTGCCATTTTTTCAAGAATGGTACGGTTGCTATGACTACAAATAAAAGAGGTATCATCAGCAAACAAGATGAGTTTAGTAGGAGCCATGTATGTTGGTAAGTCATTGATATATATAATGAAAAGAATTGGGCCCAAAACAGACCCTTGAAGTACCCCATGTACTACATCCTTAAAGCTTGAATTAATACCATTTACACTAACACATTGTTTTTGGTTGCTAAGATATGATTTAAAAAAGTTTAATGCAGTTCCTTGAATGTTATACGTACGTAGCTTTTCTATAAGTATATTGTTATTAACACAATCAAAAGCTTTAGTTAGATCGCACAATGTTATGGATGTATGTATATTGTTGTTCATATTATTTATAATGAATGATATTAGTTCATCTACGGCTAGCTCCGTACTTCTGTTTGATCTGAATCCGTACTGATAATCTGTAAAAAAAATATTTTTATGGAAATATGAAAGTAAACGTTCTTTGACCAATATTTCTAGCACTTTACTTATTATAGGAATGATAGCTATTAGTTTGAAACATCCTCAATATCTTATATATAGGGACAATTCGAGAAATTTTAAAAACAGTTGGAAATATTCCATTACAAAAACACTTGTTATATAAGGTTATTAGATAAGGAGCTATTTTTGTAGATATTTTTTTAAGAATAAATGAGTCCATATTAAATATGTCCCTTGATTTACTGTTTTTTAAGTTGTTAATAATACGAAGGACTTCATCTGTGTCTGTAGGTAGAAAAAAGAAAGATCCACTAGAACCCTGTATATTTGAAGAAGGTAGACTAATATCGGGAATATTTTGAACGATTAAATTAATGTGATTTATAAAGAAATCATTAAACGTTTCCGAGGATATAGAAGGTGTTTTAAAATCATGGCCTGCATTCCGTTCAAAATTGATTAGCTGCCAAGATGCCTTTGCTGCATTACTTGAATTTTCAATAAACTTACTGTAACTAAGTCTACGCGTGTCATCTAGTTTTTTTATATACTTTTTCTTGTGATCCGTATATTATTCTTTGGCTGCTGCCGTTTTAGTTATTATATAATATTCATAAAGAAAATTTAATGTGTTTCTCATGTTTACAAGTTCTGGAGTAAACCAGTTAGTTTTTACTATATCATTGGAATGCTTTTTAAGGTTCAGATATATTTCCATACATTCAGACAAGATATGATTAATGTATGTAGCAATATTTTCTACATCATCACTTAGTTCAAGAATATCACCAAGTTGTTTGTCTAAAAGATCTACATTCATATAAACTCTTTTTACTATTTTCTTATCAGATTTATGAATAATTTTAGATTTAATAAATTGACCTAGATGATCTGATAAATTTGGATTAATTGTCCCAGCAGTATAGTTGGTTATATTTGTTAATATATTATCAATACAACTTTCAGTAGTTTTACATATTCTTGTGCTATCATTTATAGTAGTTTGCAGTCCATATGACTGAATAAGTGAAAGCAATAATTGTTGAATAGGCGATTTTTTATTAAAATTAATATTGAAATCTCCTGCTACAAATATCGTAGAATGTTTATACGTAAACTTATTATCTATATAATGAAGAACATCACCTAATTTATCTATAAATTTATTTGGATATCCAGCAGGGGCTCTATATATACAAACAACGACAATATTAAATCATGGTACATGTATAGCGCAAAACTCAGATTCCTTATCAATACAAAATTCATTTAGTGGAATTATATTACTAGATAAATCTTTTCGTATGTATATACAAGTTCCGCCGTGGATATAATTAGTTCTACAGTACTTTGCAGCCAAGTCATAACCTGGTAAAACTACAACATTCATTAATTCTTGAGAATTCCAATGTTCTGATATGCATACTATATGAAAAGATTCATGTAGTAAGAAGTTGGATAACCGTCTGCTGTATTGGTTCCTTCTTTTAGAAACTCCATGATATCATTGGTACTAGTAGTTTGTTCCAATCTTGAGATGAATAGCCAATTTAAATTCCGCTTTGGCATTGCCTTTAGCGATTTATCCCTAGATTGACCTAGAAATCCATTATTCTTGTTTTTCTGCTTCTGTTTGTTACTGCTGGATTTATTTACAACAGTAAACCTCTTATTAGAGTGAGACAAATCATTAGACGATGTCGTAGAGTTTTGTTTAGGCACTGCACAAGTAATATCAGTTACTTGCTCATTAATGACTTTAGGAGTAAAATTGTGCAATTGAAGATCAGGTGCATTGGCGGATGATATATTAATCGTTGGCAATTTAAATGCAGCTGGTTGTTGTATGTCCTTGCCGGTTCTAGAGTTGGTTGATACAGATGATGCTTGAAGCAGCTGATTTATTGAAGATAATATTTCCATTTTAAAAGTATTTAATGTTTCTGTCATAATTTTTTCCAATGTAAAATGATGAAATTCCTTTAGTTTTATAATTTCTTGTTTAAGAGACACATTTTCAGCTTTAATTGACCTTAGTTCCCTATCCATTGCGGTAAATTCAAACGCCTGGCTATTAATATCAGGTGATGAAATATTTATTATCATATTTCATTATATTTATTTTAGTAAGTGTTTTTATTTGTATTTAAAATCAATTTTATAATAAAGCTGAACTGAAGAGAGCGTAAGTTCGAAACACGTGTCTGCAGATGATTATAAACTTGAATGCTAGATTTTTTAATTGCTTTTGCTAATTTAATTTAATGAAATCAGTTTAAAATTCATTTTTCATGTTATAGTTACATTTAAACAATCCAAAGTACATTTTATCATTTATTAGTTTATTCAACAGAAATAATTTAATTCAAATTAGTGTTGCTTTGATAGTTGTACTATTTGTAACACGCAAATTAATTTGTATTATTCAATGTCTGTCGAAGTATTAGCTAGAGAAGTAGTTGTTTCAAATTAATTTGTTTTGTAGTCTTAGTAAGACTCATTGTTGTAGATTCACGAAATGTTTTCGTATTTTTAAATTTACTATAATTTATTGTTTTGTAATGTACTTATCTATATGCAAAATCTGAATCTAGATTTTTATATTTTTAGAATATTATTTTTGCAAGAAAATAATAAATTTTTAGTTAAATCTCATTGAAAATTCTAGATAGGCAGATGTTATTATTATTTTGAATCTACAACAACCTTATCACGTATTTAAAAATTACTACTGTGCACTTCCTATAAATCTAAATACATAAACCTATTTAATTAAATTATTAAATTGACCACTTTTCTATATTCAATCAACTCTAATTTACATCATATCCATGGCATGACGCAATGGCCGAAAACATTTAAATACAATACACGTGCTAGCGCATATTTCCAATAATTAAATAATTTCCAATTCATGGCTTCAGTTTAGACGGTGTGTTACGAACGTGACCGTTTGTTTAAAAAATATATAACCTCTTGATGAGTCCATACAAATTTAAAGTGCAATAATAATAATCATGGCGGCCCTTAGTAAAGAGATGTTTTATAGAAATGATGCGAAAATTACCTGCGACATGTGCCACGTCTGGGCAAAATCGTGCATGAAATCGTGGCTAATATTTACGCCAAATATTGCCGCAGGTTGTTTCCAGTATTTCCTACCGATCTACTTAGTAAGTTAAAAATAAATTATTTATTATACACAAAATATAAGTATGTTAATAACTTTACTACTTATGTTACCATTAATTGTTTTACTATTATTTGTTTTGCTAATTTATGTTACCATTATTCGTTTTGCTTTTATAACCATTAAATAAGATTATTTACTGTATGGGATAACTAAATTACTATATAGTAAAAGTCGTCAATATGAAACACTTACATATAAAATTTGAGTATTTAGAGTATTATTTAATGTTTACATTATGAATTTTCATAAATTATTATTGACAAGTATAACATATTTTATTTTATTTATTTTAGGTAAAGGCAGCTCTAAACTATAAAAAATTCGACGAGAGTTATATGAAATGTATAATTAGAGATTTTATTAGAACACATATCTATGGAATGTGCTACGTCTATACGTTTTTCATGTCTAATTGCATTATGTCGTAAGTAGATTTCCATAAATAAGTTTTAGTTAAAAAAATTAAACAATATTAATAGTGATTGTTAAAAAAATTATAGTATAAATTATAAAATGTATTAAAAGAGAATTTAAAAGTAAAAAAAATATTAAGAATAGCCTTTTTCCTCATAGGTTTTCGAATAAAATATAAGGAAAGTATTATGGTGGCCACATCACCATTTTATGAAATGTTCCCCAAAATGAATTCACCATTGTATTTAATAAAATCATATACATATATGTAACTCACAATCACTACAACATGCTCTAATATTTACCTAAATAATTAATTAAGTTCGGAATGATTCACAGTAAAAATTTATATTTTATTTTATAAGTAATAAAATTAATATTTATAATTTCTCGTATAGAACAAAATTCTTAGATAATTAACTAAACATTCGTTAATCTTGTACCAATTGGCGGGTGTAATAGTGGCCACCTACCTACCCTACATATATTTTTTTATCAACTACATTGGTGATTTTGGTTTGAAAAACAAATTTTATTTAAAATTTTAGAAACAAAACATTTGTATCTAGTGCATGTTCAAAAATATATGTAGGGTGGATGGTTATCACACCATCCAACTAAACAATATTAGCGAGAATTTAATTTAAAATTTATCTCATCGAAATGAGAATGTTTGAAATCAATTATGTACAAAATAAGTTATAACTTTTTAAAACTTCGAGTAATTCTCAATTTAATTTATGAATTATTTAAATAAAAGCTAGAAGATGTTGTACTGATCGGAGGTTGTGATAATGGATACCCACCCACCCTACAAGTAATTTTGTACACAAACTACAAACAGTCGTTTAGTTTCCGAAAAACACAAACAAAATTTTATTAAAAACAAATAAAAATAAAACCACCGTTGTAGTCGATGTAAATTGTAAAGAAGTATGGTGGATGGGTGTCCTCTATTACACTCTCCAATCACTACAAAATCACATCCCTTTATCTCAATAAGCAATTAGTTAAATTAAGAATGATCAATCATTTATAATTTGAATACTTCATTTTATAAATATTTATAAATTTAAACCTTTCGTTCACGTTAAAATAATTGGATTTTAGATGAAATACTCGTTAATATTATTTGGTTCAAGGGTATGATAGTGATATAGGAGATATCTCCTTGAGAATGACCAACGGTCGAAACTAGTCGGAGAAATATAAAAATAGTGAAACATAACCAAGTGCTTAATTAATCCTTTTATTAATATTATGTATGTTTACTGAAATAAAATTACTAAGATAGTAGATAAAAAGTAAATATGTAGGGTGTGTGGGTGTCCACTATTTCACCTTTTAATTATCATAAAATCTTCAAATTTTTACTTGAATAATTTATTAATTGAAACAGTGATTTTCAATTTATTAATTTAATACTTCATCTTATACATTATTTATTTTCTTTCATGAGTGTTAAAATAATTGAATTTTAAATGAAACCCTCGCTACAATAATTTGGTTGGAGGGTAGGATAGTGGCTATCCACCCACCCTACATATATTTTTGTACACAAGCTATGGAAAGTCTATTTGTTTCAGAAATGTACAAACAGAATTGTACGAAATTTTAATGGAATTAAAATCACGAATTCTGTTGATGTAAATTATAAATATTTATTACACCCTACAATATTACACCCTACAATCACAACAACATTCCCAGGTTTTATTTATATAATTAGTTAATAAAATCAATAATGATAAAATTGAATATTTCATTTTATAAATATTTAAATTTAAAGTTTTCTTTTGATAAAACCCTCGTTAATATTGTTTGATTGGAGGGTGTGATACTGGATACCCGCCCACCCTGCATATATTTTTATACATAAGCTACAAACACTTGATTTGCATTCAAAAATTTGTATTTAAAATCAATTTTATAATAAAGCTGTATTGAAGAGATCGAGAGATCGAATCACGTGTCTGCAGATGATTATAAACTTGAATGTTAGATTATTTAATTGCCTTTGTTAATTAATTTTCTTAATTATATTTTCTCACTCACAAACAGTTTATTTAATCATTTGTTAGTTTATTTAACAGAACACGCCGAACATTATTTTGGTATAATTCACGATCTGTCGAGGTACTAGCTAAAGAAGTAGTTGTTATAATAAGTGATTTGTTTTGTAGCCTTAGATTTACGAAATTATTAATAATGTTAGAAATGATCATTATACTAAGAAGTTTTTGTTTAATTCTCATTCTTACATTTAGGTTTAATCTTTTCCCTACTTGACAATGCTTAATATTCAATAGACTTTGATAGTTGATATTTTTAAACAATATCCGTTTTGAGGTCAGCTGAGTCTATTACACTGATTTGTGGAAAAAAAATTGTGCCTTTCTCAAAAACGAAAGATCCTATTGACATGAAACTTTAAACTTTTATCGTTAAAAACCGGAACTGGAAAGCTTTTAGTGAACATTCACAGACCGAAAAATTTTAAAACACGGTTCAAATAAAAGTTAAAGGTATTGAATTTAAACATAGTTTTCATAAAATTCTTAACTTTTGAGAAAAAAAATTGAAAATTTTAAATTTATTTGCCAATTTCTAATAAATTATTGAAGTTTGAATGAAATTATATAACAAATAATTGTAGAGAATTCAAAACAAATTATTAAGAATGGCAATTTTGCGTAAACCTAATAGTTTTCGGGAAAAATATAGGGAAAGTATCACCATTTTTTTGTGTTGTAGTCTTAGTAAGACTCATTGTTGTAGATTCACGAAATGTTTTCGTATTTTTAAATTAAGTTTTTACTTAAGAATATATTCAAAATTTTTGACCAAACTTGAAATAAACGTTTAACTATTAAAAAAATAATAAAAGTCACGTCGACAAGAAGAGGTACGCATCCGAGAAAGAAATGACAGCGAAGTTGACGTCAAAACGGGATGGGCCCTACATAATATTAGTAGCCAAAGAACCATGCTCATGCATTGAAAAAGAAGTACTTCCGACATATCCCATACAAAAGAGAGGAAGGCCTAGGAAGAATCCAGGACCCTCTGCGCTCTCTTTTCTACTCCTTTAGGGCTGAAAGAAAGAACTCGAGTAAACAGCCTATACAGATAAATAATAAATGATATTTAACATATCTTTTATTCTTCATTCAAGGCATTTATATAATGTTTCTCTTTCTTTATTTATTTAATCGGATTATGGATGCATCACTATCAACATTTTCTTTTTATTAGAAATATTTTTGGAAGGGTCCATTACTACGCGTTCGGTCTTGTTTGTGGTTTTCTTGGCGGACTGCCGGTTTTAATCGAAAGTGACGCTAACAGAAATTTGAACACATTTTATTATTTTATATTGGTAAGTTTATATAATTGTTATATTTGGATTTTATGTGTTAATTATTATTAATGTTTTGTTCAAAAAATTATTTTTATCCCCATTCTCTCCTATTTTAATTAAATCTTTAGTGCCACGATATATTTCATTCCGATCCAACACATTTCGATCCAACCATGTATTCCCTCCTATTTGCGGATGATACTACCCCACTCTCTCTACAAATAGCATTAAACTCCCATCAACTACGTGAATGGCGCGTTGAAATAAACCCTACAAAATCCAACCTTTTAATCCTCTTCCACAAAATTATCCAATATTTTTCCAAGATTAAAATCTATCAAACCAAAATCCCACCCTGGCACACTTCCAAATACCTAGGAATCCTACTTGACCATAAACTATCCTTCAAACCATCAAAGCCAAAGTCAAAACTAGGGCCCCGTATTTCAGGGCATTGATTAAACAAATTATGTATTTAAGTTATTTACATAACATTAATGCAAAATAATATAAAATTGTTTTAAATATTATTTATTATTTTTATTAGTTAACTGAAGCCGCAATAAGGAATGCCGATTATATAGGATTTATAAAATGGACAAAGAACAAAGAGACCATATTTTTTATGTTGTGTTCATCAATGGTGTCATATTTAATGAAAAAACAATCTGCAAAACCGTACACAAATCTTTGGTAAGTATTATCATTTTATTAGAAAATATTTAGAGTATTCCATAATAATAATAATGGTGACAAACTTATTTTACCTTATAAAAATATGTCTGAAAATATTTGTTGAATTTGGTTCTCGTTTATCAACAACAACCCTTAATATATACGTGCAAGAGTGAATGTTATAATTTAATTTAATATTATCATTATTAAAGTTGTTTTAATGAAACAACACTTGAGCATTTATTTCAATAACTGATAACTTCCACTTATATCAATTAATTATAACTAAATATTGATATTGTACGGTTGAAGGACTCCAGTCGATGGCCTGTATTTATTCCATATTTTTTATATGAAGTAAAACCAATAAGTATCACTATTATTGATATTTGAATATTACGCTATATGATATTAATGTAATGTAAATCGTAACACCAAAAAGGGATAGGAATATTGTTTGACCAAACTTGGTAATGATTTGTTTGATGGATATTTTCATTTCTTTTAATCAGGTGTATATTTTGTGAAATTGTGTTTAATTCTTTGTTTTTCATCGTTTCTTTTAAAAATGTGATCATGCCTGGTAGCAATAGTAATTAAAGTCGCCAGTGAAGCAGAGGTCAAGGCTAAAACAGCCAAGAAGTCTACAACACAGGCAAGGAGAGAACCTACAGGTTAGAGTGGCAGAACATTCTTAAAATAAACTCCGCCTTTCAGCTTGCTGACGAAATAATTTGTATGATTTTGTTTACTGTTTTATGGATTTTAAATTGTATTTATAAAGCCAGCCTGATAAATAAATAAATAAATATTTTAAGATAATAGAAGCTGCTTGCATGTAACTAATAATAAAAATATTCGACATGCGAGCTGTAGAGAGTGCGCGAGAAATCTAAAACGTCAGCAAAAAAGTAAACATCTAGAAAACTTGAAGAAATATTTCTGGAAAGTTGATGATAAATCTAGGAGTTTAAATGGGAAGTGGTTGCAAAATTCTAGACATCTCGAAGAAAATTGTCATATTCTAAAAGAAAAATTGTTGGAAAAAGTATTACAAATTTTTAGAAATTTTAAAGAAATCTTCACAAGCAATAATGTATCCTTCTCGACCCAACCTAGACATGATAGATGGAGGTGTCGTGGACGTGGCTACCATGGACAATTCAAAGTTCGCAGAGCCTAAATTTAAGAAAGAGGACTGGCTACCAAAATACCACATCGATTAACAGCAAACTCAGCAGGTTACCTACCAAAATCACCAACAATTCCTACAGTAAGAGCTACAAGAAATCATTATACAGCATTGCCAGCAATCACAAAAACAAAACCCTACATACACTAGACATGCATTTTAATCATAAATCGGGCACACAAATACAACAAACATCATTATCACTTAACAAAAAATACAATTACGGACAATACAAGAATACATACACGTTTACTACAATCAAATCTTCAATGTAAAAATAATATCTCAAATCAAAAAAACCTTTGCAAATAGAAATGACAAAAATCGCACAAATTCACCACCCCATCACCATTCAACTTTACATTATCGACATTTTTACGCCCAATGTGAACGAAACAACGATGACAGGCAGAGACGCAACCATAAACAAAAACTGATATCCCGTTTCATCAACCCGATTCTCACACCTAAGTTGTACCAATGGCGATGTATACTTTTATAAGTCATTGCACCAAAAAATGTCAGTTATAACTCGTTAAAACAAACAACTTTTCTTAGTTCCAATTTGTGATTTGGTGCTCCGGTTCGGAGTTATTGGAGTTCTTTTGTTTTTCTAAAAATCACTATAACTCCCTTATTTGAAGGACTATTTAAAAGAAAACAAAAAGTTTCAAAAGTAGCTTTCGGCTATCTAAAATATTTGTATTTAAAAATTTTTTTTATTGTTTCAAATAACATAACGGCGACCGATCAAAAATTTCAAAATTATAACATTTATAAAATCTTTATACTATCCACTACAAATTGTCTTAAACATTTTCTTCAATCTATCAAAAAAAGTCTTTATTCGGTTACTTGAATTACATATGGGTATTACGAAAAAAACATTTAAAACGAAGTAGCTTGCTGCCACTGAACAATGAAACAAAAAAAAAATTAGATTTGACAAGTACACGAAACCGAACGAAATACTCGTACTTTAAACTTAATGCACTGTAACGTTGTCTAGTTTGTACGTATGTCACAAATTAAAATACTTAAAAGTTCATCATTTGTGTGCTTATTGTGCATAATTTATATGTAGAAATACACTATTATCAAAACGATTAACTTGTTGACATGCTTTTGGTTTTTGGGGAGGCAAGGCGTAATGCATAAGATGCTCGAAGAATTTATCAGAGAAGATACCCAAATCAAAAATTGTAGACGTTTGTCAGAGACTGGTTGTTTTTACCCAAAAATTGGTGGGAATTCCATCAGATTACGTCGAACGCCTGCATTTGAAGAGGTTGTACTTGATATTGTTGAAGAAGACGAGCACAAGGGTAATAGCTTAATCCCTAATCAGCTCCTTCACTCCTGAACAAGACCTGCCCCTGCCCTTTGTCACCATTTCTTTAGAGCCTCCTCGTCTATGATATTTACAACCACGATCCCCACGATCATAACTATTTAGACAAATCTGCTCCGCTGATTGCACACCCTTCAAAATTACTCTCCAGGGTCTAATTGACACCATTCAAACATAGTTCGGGAAATGGCGAATTTCTAGAAACACCAAAAATTCCCAACTCCTGCTCCCTTTCTACCTACCTACCAACTACCCATTCTCAATGTCCATAAATAATAAGTTACCCGTTATTCAAGCACTTGCAAATAGATATATACTTCGACCCGAAATTCATCTTCAAAGCACACTCCACAATCTTCAAAGCAATATTCAAGAATCGGGTACTTTACTTTAGAAGTCAGACCTTGAAACAACAAGGCCTTAATAAAGTTAAAAAAATACAAGTCGCAGAAAGATCGGCTCTGAGAGTGTTGACTAAAATCCGAGACCCCAAAGTTATCCCTATCGAAAGTCGCCTATGCCACATTGCTGATAAATTTGCCTCAAACCTAATCCTTTACAATCTCCAACACCTTTTATGCATTTACCGAAACCAAAATCTCATTCCCAAACGTAAACCTTTCATATTTTTCAATAAGGCACATAGGAAACACAATATATTAAAAAAAGATCTTACAATTGGATGCATAGTAAAAGGGAAGCGTGTGCGCAACTGGCGCAAAATATAAATCCTAATAATCTAAATATACTACAATAATATGTCATATACAACATGGCCTAACACAAAATTAACACATTAAGAATTCTCGGCCAATTAAACAGACAACATGAAAAGATTACCATTCGCTAGTAAAGAGATTTTTTTTTTGTAATTTATTTGTTTGAAATGTATTTTTTTAAGAAAGATATACAAAGAATAAATAAACATATACATAAAAATAATACCTTGTCTCAAAGGTTTTGCAGTCTTGCCGTCGATTGCAAAATATTTCAGCGGTAGAAGAATGGCTTGTTCCAAATGATTTATGTTAACTTTTTACATTTTGGTTTTCTTGGTATGCTACTGAATTTGCTAATATAGCAAAACTATTACTCGGCTTACTATAAGAAAACAAAGGTTTCAATAGAATATAGAATTCAGAATGTACTATGATGAGAAAGGCTAATCAATTACCTATTCAGAACAAAGAACATCAAGAGGCAACTTCCCCAGTCTCGTGTTCGACATCGTTGCAAGTTATGTGGGAATTGCTTGCATCAGTAATATCAGTGAAGCACTTCTATGTTCCCACTGATAAAAATAATCAAATAATAAACAACAAAGAGCAAAATAACTAAAAAGTATTTAGAAAATTAGTTAATACCGAGTTTAGACAATCAGCAGGAACACAGATGCTCTATCTCAGATCAAGTAAGGCGAGCGACTGCGGAAACTGATTGTAATATTGAGAAGATGATGACAAATTTCAAACCAACATGGAAAAATATTGCAAAATATTCTCTAGAAATGAAATTTAGTGATATTTTATTGTATTATATTTAAAAATTCAAATGACCAGGAAGAATAAGGACTAGATTCAATTAAAGAAATTCACAATGGACTTTTAGCGGAAATTTGGATAAACTGCAAAATAAGGGAGTCTAGATTGAAAGAACTACGGTCGATAGCCAAGAAGACAAGAACTTATAAGTTTTTCAATTGTTATGTCGTCAAAAAATGTATTAATGTAATACTATCTTCAATCAATATGTTTCTAGAGGAGTCGCACAAAAAAAGTATAGCTATGCGACAAGAAACAAACGATTCATGATGATAAATAAGTAAATACCTCATATCGGTGTTCCTTTGGAACTGAAATAACACCAATAAAGATTTTTTTAATTTGATCTTTTTCAAGAGATAAGTAGTATCCTTAAATTAAAATGATAAGGTATTTTGAGCTGCTACCACAGAATCAAACCATCAATACGGCTGTGTACTGTCGCTAATTGGACATATTGAACAAAGCTATGAACGAAAAGCGGCCAGAATTGGCAAATCGTAAGGGTGTGACAACGCGAGTCCACACACACGTTTAGTGACCCACAAGAAGTTATTGGGGCTCTTGGATAAAATTTGATGGACTATACACCATACTCACCAAACCTTGCTCAGTCCGACTACTGTTTGTTTCGATCTTTGCAAAGCTCTTTGAATGGTGAACAATTAAATTCGGACAATGGTGTCAAACAGCACTTGCTTCATTTTTTTTTTCTGAGGAAGGCCAGAAGTTCTACGAGCGTGGCGTCATGCTGTTACCTGAAAGATGGCAAAAGGTCATAGAAAAAAATGCTCAATACCTAAATGAATAAAATTATTTAATTCTATTATTATAGTTAAAATTACATAAGATTCAATCCAATACTTACTATGGGTGTAGGGTATTATTACAAATTATAATGTTATATTATTGTCGAAATATAATTTAATGATAAATAAATTGATTAAACTTTGTTTTTATTGCAGGTTTCATTCTTCAAGACAATATAAAAGTAGGGAAATTATGTTGGAAAATAAGGAAAATATAAAAAGTGGATATTGCGTCCATGAACAATCTTGTGAACGTCATTTATTCGAAGTAAATACATTTTTGCCTTAATTAAGGATATTTGTAATATTTATATATATCTTCAGGGCTTTTATAAATATTTTGCCGCTGGATACATATTAGAAATTGTTAAATTCGTTTTGGGAAAATATGGTTTGATACTGAAAAAACCTAAAATGATCGGACAAATGTTGTTCAATAAGAATAATGTATTATTCGGTTTGGTAACTGGAGGATATGTGACTTTATACAGAGTAAGTTATTAAATATAAAAAATAAATTGTAGAAGGTTATTTTTAATTTTTTTTTAGATTATAATTTGTTCTTTTATGAAACGTGAAGGAGTGGAAAAAAATTATCACCATCTGATTGCAGGACTTTTCTCTGGAATAACATATTTCATCAAACCCAATTTACAGTTCGCATGTATAGGATTTACTACTCTTATGCAGGTAACGTTTTATTAGAAATATATGCCATCAATAATCAGAAGAAAGTAACAAGTATGTTACTTATTGTTTTCCACATTCTAATCGCTTTCTTTTAGTTATAATATTCTTTTTCCATAGCAAAACCAGTTTTCAGTGTTCATCGGATTCTATCATTAAGTTTATTATATTGCTAGTTTTTATCTCTGTTCCTAAAGTCTTCTCGATCTTCGCCCTTTCTTCCTCCCAACTGTTGCATTTGCCCATTTCTTGATGACGGTTTGTCGCTCTCACATTTTGGGGGTCACCTTTATTTTCATATGCCAATCATCTTTATTTGTGTCTATCCATTTTTTTCCTGTATGTTCTGCCTTAAGGGACTTCTCCCATACCGATAGAACAGGATCGAATGTATCATGGAGATTCGTATCTACTTAATATGGAATTTAGGGCCCTTCAGATTGGGCATAATCCTGACCAGGCTCATTGCTGATTTTTCTACTTTGTCAGATATGTTGTCAATGTGTACTTTCATCCTAGTGTTTCTTCCTATACATACTCCTAGGTATCGAATGGAGTTCTATGTTTTGACTAAACTAGTAATGTGGTTTTGTTTTTAAATGTGACGATGATTGCCGTATCATCCGCATATCCGACTAGTTCAACCCCTTTTGGTAGTCTCATATTCAAGACTTCCTCATAGAGTATACATAACATATTTCTTATGTTATGTGCTGTTAGCTTCTTTAGTTTAGTCTTTATGTTTGCTCTTAATTTGATTAGGTTTCCTTGGTCTTTCTTTTCTCGTCAGCTGTCCTTCCTTCATTACTTCCATCTGCTGTATAACTTCTTTGCGAAGCTTGTATTTTGAAGGCTTCTATACTCTTCTCCTTATTTGATTAAGTATCTTTAAGAAAAGTACACATTTCTGCTTCTATGTTAGCAGTTTTATCCTTGACCCCACTACTGCTACAGGAGAATGCCCTTTCCCTTAGAGAGGTTCGCACAAAGGAGTTTTATTTTTGAAAATGTCCTCTTCCTTTCTTTGTCCAGTAATAATGGATGAATCAGTAGAGCTTACAGGTGTCCTCATCTGCCTTCTAAGAAGATCCGACAGTTTCACAAATACTATGTGTGCACTAACACAGTCACATAAGTCACATAAAGTCAAGTAAATATGTATGCATTTACTTTCAGCTGCTATTGCAGCGTGTTCAAAATACGACCAAATTCTCCGAAAAATGGAATGGTATCCTATTTGGGATAATGAGTGGCATATTATTCCATAATAGATTTATGCTACCAGAAACGTGTCCTAAGTATATAATCGATATGATTCGAATATGCTCCAACGGATTGTAAGTGTTTTTTAGTAATTGACTTTTATTGTTTTTCGTAAACTTATTTTTTTTTTCAGTGATAGAAGAATTTTAAAAGTTATTGATAACTTAAGATTGGTGAAATGATGATAAATTAATTTAAATTATGATTTTTTTAATTGTTAATTTAGATAAATACATAATGATTATCCTTAGAATTTATTTATTCCACTATATTCCACTTTTATTTCCTCTAATTATAAAAATAAGTTCAAAACATATAGATTTAAGTTAATGCAATCCTATTGTTATCCTTTAAATATTAGGAATATTTAATTTAAAATACATATAAGAAAAAATCAAATTAAATCCTTTTCTTTTTCTTTAAGCATTAACATCATTCACCTTATTTTTTTCTCTGGTGACGATAAATAGACGCCTTATATATGAAATGATGAAAAATAATCTCGGATTTTGAAGATATCGAAACTGTAGGTAATAAAAATTCTTTAAAAATTGACTAGAGTAAAAAACATCAAGAAGAAAATATAAACAAACTTTAAAGAAGAGGAAAAGTTGATTTTTATAAATGATGGCACACATGCACTATTATTTTCTTTAACATTCCCAAAATAATTTTATATAAGCCAACAATGTATAATTGTTGAAAAAATAAACAATATCCTAAACTTTTGAATGTCGTACCATTTTCTTGTAGTGTACATTGGGTTGCATAAAATAAATACCTAAATAAGTAAAACGCAAATTAAAATAAAATGCTGAAGTTTGTATAAACAATTTCTTGCAATTCTTCCCTTATTATTTTTTTCTTAGTTCGTCTAACAATTTTTTTCTTTTTTCTATTTCTTTCCTCTTGTCATTGTTGTTTTTTGTTTCATTTATACTTTGCAACTTTTCTTAGTCCTTAAACTTTCTACTTTTACTCCACAATGTTCTACAGTTACATGATCTTAGTATATTTTTTCTAGTTTTATTTTTTTTTCTGTTCCATTTATACTAAGATGAAGAAAAAACAACAATGATGATAAGAGGAAAGAAAAAATATGTTAGAAGAGGTAAGAGAAGAAAGGCAATAAATAAGAACAGAAAATATCTTTCAGTCTATAGTTTACTCCAAGTAACAAATATTTTCAAATGAGTGATTACCTGGGCTCCACAAAAAAGTTTTTATTAGTAAGTACTATTTTTTGTTTATTAATTTAAAAACTTCAGTTTTGAGTAGAGGCCTTTGATACTCATAACGTCATTTCTACGAATTAATTAATCTTGTTATTGAAGTAATGCATTTCTCGTGATAATCGTAGATGAATTACATCGTGAATAGTAAGATTCTCTTATTGTAGTTCGAGCACGACAGCCACAACATGCACAAAATAATCAAGGAGCTAGCAAATAAACACAAGAAGAAGCAATTTGAAATATTAGTAGATTAACAGATTTCTATAGTCAAAACAGATCAAATCAATAGTGGAAAACGTACATCAAGTTTATTTACTGACAACACACATAAAATAAATAATAAAGCAACAGTAGACTCAGAAGGGCCACCAATACTGATGAGTGAATTAATAAAAGCCCTATAACAAACTTAAAATGGAATAGCAAGTGGGAATAATGAATTTCTAGCTGAATTTCTGAAGCCTATCAACGAAGAAAATCTCAACTTAATGCTAAATCTTTTTAATAATATGTGCGATTAGCTCAAATCTACTTTTATAAAACTAAACCTAAAAAAGCAAATGCCAAAAAATGAATTATTGATAATTCTCGATAATAGCAATAAACTAGTTGAAAATAAAAAAAATATTTGTGAAACAAACCAAGTGATTTTTGTAAACCTATACAGGGAACAAACGGCAAAGATAAAACTTGACGAAAATACAGGAAAAAACATCAACTTATCTAAAGGAATCAGACGTGACTGTATCTTTTTACACTTATTCTTCAACACATCTTCGGAGAAGCCCTAGAGACGTGCAACAACCTCATCGAAAAAACGGAACAAGAACTAATAATCTCTCTTTTACGGACGATACCGTGATGTTCGCGAACAACATAATGTTGGGCATGGTAGATACGATGAGCGAAAAATATGGACTGCAAATAAGCAGAAAGAAAACTTATGATAGTGCGCAAGAAAGACATACAAAACGAAAACCTAACCATTGATTCGGATTAGTGGAACAAATACACCGCTTTAAATATCTAGAATTCAAATTGAATGATAAATGACATCCTGATGTGGAGATTGAGACTTGAATCGAGATAGCATGATCAGCATTTAATAAAATGAATGTTATGTGATTGTAACCTAAGTACTCGATGGCAAGCAACAAAACGTTACGTGAAGAGTGGATCTTAGAAATACCAACAAAGAGATGCTTAAAAGTTTTCGAAATGTAGATTTTCAGAATATCTTGGGCAGATAAAGTAACAAACCTTAAAGTACTAAAAAGGATCAACAAAGAACTGGAATTCCTAACAATAATAAATAATAGGAAAGCAGCTTAATTAGGACATATGATACGTAAGGATAAGTACGCATTGTAATAGCTAATAGTAGAAGGCAAAATTGAAGGTAGAAGAAGTATGTGGCAGTAAAAACAATCTTGGCTGAACAATCAATGGTTTCAAATGCAAAAAAGCCGCAGCATTAATTCATATAGCGCAAAATAGAAAAGTATATCAAATGATGGTTGCTCATCTTTGATAGAAAACAGCACAGGAAGAAGAAGAAGATTGTTGTTGTTCGAAAATTTTGATTTGATTATACGTATGTTGAATAACAGTAATAGTAGCATTTGGAACTAATACTACTTAGCACCAATTTAAGTCGATTTAACGATTTATAAAAAAAAAGAGTATTGTTAGTGTGTTAGTCTGTTAAACGGATATCGACCAACGGTCTTTAAGCACAGATTTTTTCTCACATAGATCATATTTTTCTTTCAATGATACAAAACCTAACAGAAGTTGAATTCACAGGACAAGAAATTGCAATTACAGGAACGTAAAAACAAACAAAGCTTTGGCGTAGATACCGAAATTTCTTTAAAACTTGCAAAAAATAGAAAAAGCAAATTTTGCCAATGTAATAAAACATGACTTCAAGATTCAATTTCAACAAAATCGAAATTCAGATTGGATAAAGATAATCAAATCAATAAAACTTAATGTGAAAATCAAAGATAAAGAAAACACAATCACAATTCTAAAACTATTAGATTATATAAACAAATTACAAGATTTTTTACAAGATATCGACTTTATCGAATTAAGTGAAGATCCAACCGTAGACACACAAAAATCTTTTGCCCCACTTTTAAATGATTGCGAAGATGATCTAAGTGAAAAACAACAGTATAAGTATAAGAAAATGAACCCTAAGGCCCCGGTCCTATATGGAATGCCAAAAATACATAAAGTTAACATCCCAATTCGTCCACTACTTTCATATAACACCGCACCCATTTATAAAATTTAGCAAAATTTCTCAACGCCTTACCCTCAACAATAATCCAATGCAATTCAAGATTCTCAATAAGAAACTCAATGGAATTTGTAGAAAAAAACCTAAACAAAAGCATATTTTAGTATCCTTTGATAGCTTATTCACGTGCATATGAGATCACCATTATCACAATTGATTCATGGCATTTTTTGAGGAAAAGCTATTCAAAACAAAATCACATCTAATCAATAATGTTAAATTTTGGTGTCGCTACGTAGATGATGTATTCTGTGTTTGGACAGGTACATAGAAAATATACATATCTGTAAACATTTATCTGGGTAGTAAGACGAGAGACGTTGAGCGTGATACGTATCGATTATTTTCCCGTGCAAAAAGTCTTTAATATTTGGCACTATTGTCACCTTTCGTTACAAAATGATGTTCAAGAGTAGTGAAGATAAATGGGAACCTTGGGGTAGACCTTATTCAGGGAGAGGAATACGAGTTATTGATTTTCACCTTGAGAAGCTTAATGATGAAATAAAACATGGGATGGAATTTTAAGGAGGTGGTATCGGTACAACCACCCTTAGTACCAGATATAATCGAAGGTTTTTTGAATATCAAGCAATAGAATGGCTGATTACCTTCCTTCAAGGAGGGTTGCTTGGGTGTTTGAGTGTTTGAGGTGGAGACCGTTATTCTTATTTGTCAATATTTATAAGATTTTCAAAAGTTTTTCTATTTCTTCAATTTCTGGAACGCGGTACTAAACTAAAGGGTAACTCATTTATAATATGTAATATTTCATGTTTATCTACTAGATAGATATAGAAAAATGTGTCTGTGCATTTATTTAAAGTGTGTATGCGTTTTTGAGGTACTACTACTGTTGACAAAACTTTTAAAATGTAAGTTTTGCTGATTTAATTTTAAGCAAAGGAGACTGTGTGATCACTAATTTGATTCGTCGATTAAGTATGAACGACTGCCGAGATTCTTCATCTTAAAGTCCTTGATCCTTGCTCAGTTACTAATCATTTTAAGATGTTTCAGGATATGCGCGTTGTGTTATACGAATTAAATCTGCTTTTGAATTCCTGCACATTTGACTATAATTTATTTCCACACTAATATAAGTGATCATACTCTAATTTTACTTTTTATACTTCAAAACATCCAACTTAATGCAAAAAAAAAATTAAGGTGGTTTAAGTTAATTATTTTATTTATTTTAATAATTAATGGAAATATACCACATGATGAGCCTTCAAGATTTAAGGATTACATAAAATTTATTTGGTGATAAAATAAATCTTATTTGAAAAACAATGAATGGCGCAGGAAGTTTGTCTATTTAGACAAGGTGGTTTTATTTAATTTGATTTAATTCTTTCAAATATTAATTTTAATATCTTTTTATTTTTTCGTTGATAGCCTTGTGTATTTTTGTTTTATTCTCTTGCAGTTTACTATACAGTTTTTGAAGACATTTTTCACTAGGTTTTTAAAAACATCTTTACTAAAATTTTAGTATATTACAGAATTTCTAAAGATATTCTTCCAATTTTTAAGTAATTTTTGACTATTTCATGCTTTTTGAAAATTTGTAATTTATCCAGAATTCTGAAATTTTTCGTTTTTAAAATCTAAATTTCTACAACTATTTTCAATAATTTTATGCTTTTTAGAAGTTTGCAATTCATATTCCAGAGTTCTATTATTTTCACTAATTTTTCTTCTAAATTTTTAGAGCAATCCTTTATAAATTTTTGAAAAAAGTCGACCATTTATTATTTTGGGCATGGGTAAATAGGGCTGTATCATCTGCAAATTGCAGGAGATATTTGGAAGGAATGAAGTAGAGAGGATCAGGATTAAAGATGTCGACGCTAAAAATATTGTATAACAGAGGTGAAATAGGAGAGCCTTGGGGAAGTATTTGTTGGGGTGTAAAAAAAGAAGAGAAGGAATTGTTTGATTATAAAAATGATGTGAGGAGGGATATTTAGGCGGTGACACTTGTACAATAAGCCTTGATGCCAGAGGGAGTCAAAATCTTTCTGGACATCTAGATATAGAGCTGCAGAAGCTTTACCTTAAAGGTGGGCAGTCTGAATATTGGTGTCTAGGATAGTTAGAGGTAGAGAAGTTGATCGACGAGGAAGAAAATCAAATTGGTATTTTGGAATGTGGTTAGAAATTAAAGAAAGGATTTTGCCTTTAAGAAGGGATTCATAAAATTTTCCATTAATAGGGAGGAGTTTGATAGGACGATAGCTGGTTAATAAGGAGGAGGGTTGGCTGCGTTTGGGAATATAAATAATAATACCTATTTTCCACACTTCTGGGAAGTATTTCTTTTTGTAGAGGAAGTTAATATTATTCAGGATGTGGTCGTGTATATGGAATGGAAAGGATTTGAGGATGTGTCTGTGTACATGGTCATGTCCAGTCGTTGTATTTTTCCCTATTTTTAAAACTTCAAAGTATGCGTCATGTGTAGAAATGTCCGTCGGTTCTTAACAGTCATTTCTTTCAAATATTTAGTGGACCAGTCATTTACTCTTTGTAGATGTGTTCAGTCAAAGTTTGGGTCTTCATCTGAGATGATTTCATTGAAGTGTGTGACAGAATTGATGTTAATAATGGGATTGGCGGTAATGTATTCTGATATTTCTAATTTAACTTTGTCAATGTTTCATTTTTTAAAATTGTAAAATAAATTAGGGGTTGGTTGAGGAGGATCTAAGTAGATTTTTATTTGAAAACGAATGCAAGGTGATCGGAACACAAATCAAGGACTAGGTTAACGGAGTGGATAAGGTTACGGATATTTTGTGTACAGAGTAATACATCGGGGGTGGTGACTTGTGAGTCGTTCATGATGAAGGTGGGTAGGGTGGGAACACGTGTGAAGTTTGAATTGGAAAAGAATAAAGACATAAGGCGGGATTTTGATTTGTTTAGGTTAAAATCACCTAAAATGATGACGTTATCAAACAAGGATGCTTTAATGAATCACCAATTGGGGAATGGGGATGTATATATACAAAGAACAGGTTGATTTGGAAAAAGGGAAATGTTAAAGTAAAGTAAAGAAATTCAATTAGCGGGTTGTAAATTCTTTGGGGATTGGCTTTACCGATTATGATAGAAGGATGAGCTGCTGCTATTGACCCCCCTCTAACATTTTGATTGAGAATACTCGCTGGAATTTGCAAAAATGGCCAGTTATGTAAGGATAAAGGTTGTTGGGTTTTGGTTTCGACAAGCATGCAAACATGTGTGAGATTATTTGAAAAGTAATTAAAGGATATATGATTTGTTAGCTAGCGAGACATTAATAAGTGAATGAGCAGTGTGAAAGCCTTCGATGGTGGCAGTGGGAATAATTTCGGGAGCAGTTAGGTCGAACATGACCACAAACATTCGGTTACCTGAGAGCGATGGCAAAGTTTTTTGAGTAATGCCTGTCTATCAGTGTTAGTAGGGTTGTTAAATTTCTGCAATATATGTGTCGAGCTTATGGTCGTGAAGTGTGAATGATTTTTTAAATCACTTTCCTTTAAGATTTTTTTGTTTTTCCAAAAATTTCTGTTCAAAAATGTATTATTCCCAGAAATTTTATAATCCAGATTTCTAAAGATATTTCTCAATTATCCATTATTGCATGTTTTATTTTTTCAACAATGTATATTCCATAGTTCTAGAATGTTTCAACTTTTCTTTAACTCTTCGAAAAGTTTTGACCATTTATCTATTTAATTCTTTTCATGTTTCTTTAAACATCTTTTATTATTATATTTTTAGTGTTATGTTCTTTTGCAATTTATAAACATGTAAAGTATTTTTTTCAGATTTCAAAAAACTGTTTTTAAAACTACTAATGTTTTTTAAATTTTTTTATCGAGTCTTCTAGATGAGTTTAAAAATTTCCAAATTTCATAATTTACCTTTTTAGAAAATTTCAACATTTTCTGTTCAAGAGTTCAAGAATTTTTTATTAACTTTCCTTCGTCCTTCGACCATTTATTGATTTATCTAATTATTGATAAACTAATCATTCTTTTATTCTTCAGAAATATTTAAATCATGTTTCTTTAAGATTTTCTTTTATCTGTTTTCCAAAAAAGTATCTACAAAGAATATTTGCATCCAGATTTCTTAAGCTATTCTTCTTTCAATTTTAATTTTCTTAAATACACAATGACTAAAGAGAATTAGCATAAATTATGTACACCCTTTGAATAAGTGAATAACTAAAACAGAAATTATAAATTTATAAAATAGTATTAGTTGTTTACACAGATTTTTAGAATAGAGATAAATATAAGTTGATTAGTTTTTCTTGATATTTTGGAACATGATTTTCGAAACAGATTATAAAATGGAATCAATGAAAATGCAGTAAATTTCTTTTTTATTAAATAAGTATAACAATTGTTCTTTTAATTTTGATTCAATAACGCATTGTCTCGTTTGATTTATTTTTTATGTAAAACTTAAATTCGATTTTAGTTCTAAAAATATCATATTTCTCATCTTAAAGAGTTTCTAATTTACTAGTGAAGAGAATATTTTAAAAAGTAATTTAAGGTAATAAATTAAAGATTCGTATAAAAAATGATATAATGTACTAGGATTATCAGAGAGAAATAAACTAATTTGTGAACCCAAAATGGCTATATAAGTTAAAACAAAAGTATATAAGAGAAAATAAAATAATTTTTATAAACACAAATGTACCATGTAAGGGCTGATGAAGTTTAATCAATAAATGATTAAATGTTAGTATTTTTGCTCATCTAAAAATCTGATCGCCTGTGCCCGACAACTGACTAAATATTTTTTTGACATTAAACAAACATCGAGCTTTTCGCTGTTAGGTGAACGTCTCTGAATTTTCCAAATAGTATTTGTACGTTATCAATGGAAACGAGCCGAATTTTAAATAAACATGCGAGGAGCGCCGTAAGTGAATATTCACGTAACCAAGTAAAAGGCGAAAAACATCAATTAGAAATAATTTTAGAGTTTACGAAATGCAGAACAAGTCGGCAAAAATAGGGATAATGAGACGTCAATCGATTTGACTCTAGGATTTAATGGAAGACAGCTCCAATCGCAAGTCGGTGGGGTAAGTACTTTTCGATAAATTTAAAAAGTGATCAGTCAGGATATTACCGTGTCAATGGTAATTTATGTCAATTTATTTAGTTTGTATAACTTATTAATCTCTGTTAGAAATTTTTTAAATGATACTGAGTAACAATTATGCTCATGTATTTATAATTTGCAGCATAATAATGTGAAAATTCATCCAGAGTACCTACAGAATATTGACAATCAAGCTGAGGTCATCCGTGCTGCTAAATCCCTGTTTATGAAAAAGACGAGGACACTGTACCGTTGGATGTACCCGAACACACCAAAATGCCAACTGAAATCAGCTGTCAGTTTGGCTTGGGACACAATTGGAGTACAAGAGAAACAATTCTACATCTCACAGGTTTGTATTTCATAAATTACATGCATTTACAAAAATTATTTCCCTTTTTTACATTAAAAACTTGATTTGGTTGATTTAATTGTGGGGTGAATTTAACAATAACACAAGAGAACTATTTCTTACTTTCCCTTTGTAGAATATATAGGGAAAGTATTGTTTTCGTGAATGAGAATGTCTGTGAACGCGGTATCTCAAAAATGAATGATCCGCTTAAGATGAAACTTTAAACTTAAAGTTTTGTCGTTAGAAACTGGAACTCAAAAGTTTTTGGGGAACATTCATAAACCGAAAGTGGACCCTTTTTTGTCGATATTTTTCTAAATATGAAAAATATTACAAAACCATTCAAACAAAAGTTAAAGAGAATTTGTAACTGAACAAGTTTTATTAAAACAGTTTTTTCGTAAAAATTTTAACTTGCGAGAAAAAAATTAAAAATTTTGATATGTTTTACCTACTGTTAATAAACTATAAAAGTTACATATAATTAATATAACAAGTAATTGTAATGCGTAAACCTCATAGTTTTCGAGAAAAAAAAAATAGCAAAAGAACACATCACCATTTAAATAAAAATCACTTTAAAGTGTTTACCTGTGTTTTGATGAAATTTGCAAGATATATTCCTGAATTATGTGGCTTTAAAATATTGAAGAATCCAAAAATTTTCAAGAATTTCTACTAAAATTTGTTGTTTTTTATATAAAAAGTTACTCTGTAGGGTTTTTCTTTGAATGTTTTAAAACCACTCCATGATTTTAGATGGAATTAGCAGGATATATTCCTGAAATGCATGGCTTTGAGTTTTTTTTAAATATTTTTTAAGAATTATGATGGAATTTGCAGGATATATTCATGTAATGTGTCGTTCTGAAATATACAACAAATAAATAATAAAATATTAGTTTTTCAAGAATTATCACTAAAATTTTTTGATATATTTTATAGCAAGTATTTTTCTATAAATTATTTGAAAACCACCAGAATATTTTTGTTGGAATTTGCAGGATATTTTCCTGAAGTTTCTATGAAATATTGAAGTAACCAAAAATTAATTATCACTAGTTTACAAGGATTTTCACTAAAAAATGTTTGCATTTTGAAATCCACTCGATGAATTTCGATGGAATTTGCAACATATATTTCTCAAATGTGTTGCTTTGACATATTAAAGAAGCCATAAATTAATCACTTCTAGTTTTTAAAAAGTTTCTACATATTTTTGTTGTTTTTTTAAGTAACTATTTAAAGTGTTTTTCTTTCACTAAATTTTGAATGCAATTGCAGGATACATTTTTGAAATTAGGAATTTTGAAATATTAAAGAAACCAAATATTAATTATAATTCGTTTATTGCTTCTTTTTTTAATATAAAAAACATTTTGAATTGTTTTCTTCGATTTTTTTTTAAATCAGTTTGAAATGTTTTTCTTCAAATATTTTGAAATAAACTCGATGAATTTTAATAGAATTTGAAGAATATATCTATGAAATGTGTGGAATTGAAACATTGAATAAACCAAACATTAATGATGTCTAGTGTCTTTTAGTATATCCTTTAAATTTTGTTGTATTTTTATCTAAAAATCACTTTAATCTAACTTTTAAACAATTCTAAAGAGAACACTCTTGGAATTGTTTAAAAACCACCAAATGAATTTTGATAAAATTGGTAAGATGTATTTCTAAAATGCGTGGCTTTGAAATGTTGAAAAGAAAACAAAAATTAGTGATCACTTGTATTACAACAATTTCCTTTAAAATTTATTGAAATGTTTACTAGTTTTTTTAAAAGAATTTCTACTAATTGGTTTAATAATAATAATTATTCACAGGATTCACCCTATGTACATTAGAAAAATTTAAATGAATTTTAATCAATATTAAGATAAATAAATTCAATATTTTGAAACGTTTTCCTTTAAATTTCTTGAAAATCAGCCTATGAATTTTGATGGAATTTGTATTCTTGAACTATATGTCTTTGAAATATCGAAGAAAGTAAATATTATTCATCACTAGTTTTTCAAGAATTTCCACTCAATTTAATTTTTATTTATATTAAATTCAACTTGAAGTGTTTTACTTTAGGTTAGAATATATTCTTGAAATATGTGGCGTTAAAAAATTGTAGAAACCAAAAATTAGTTATCAATTTCCACTAAATTTTATTGTTTTTTTTTTTAAATTACTTTGAGTTATTTTTCTTCGAAATTTTGAAATCAATTTGCCTAATTTGCAAGGCATATTTCCAAAATGTGTGAAGAAACCTGGGGTTCACAAGTATTTCAAGAATTTCATCTAAAGTTTATTGTATTTTTTTATAAAAATCACAGTGAAGAGTTGTTCCTAGAATATTTTGAAAACGACCGGATAAGTTTGGAGAGAATTAGCAACATATATTTCTAAAATGCGCGACTTTGAAATATTGAAGAAACCAAATTGTTCACTAGTTTTTTTTTTTAGAATTCTCACTAAAATTGTTTGTTCTTTTTTTAACATTTCTAGTGTTTTTTTAAACTTTTTGAAATTCAATTTATGAATTTTGATGAAAGTTGCAGGAAATATTGAAGAAAGTAAAAATTAATGATTAGTAGTTTTTCAAGAATTTCTATTACAATTTGTTTTTTTATAAATATGACTGAGATATTTTTCTTTGAAGTTTTTGAAAAGCATCCCGAAAATTTTGATAAAAGTTGCTAGATATAGTCCTGAGATTTGTCGTTTTAAAATATTAAAGAATCCAAAAATGAATGACCAATTGTTTTTTCAAAAATGTGTATTAAAATTTTTTGTTTCTTATAATACATATTTCTGAAAATCGTACAATGAATTGAGATGGAATTGTCAGGATATATTCCTGAAATATGTGACTTAAAGGTATAAAAATCGACCATTAACAAGAATTTCTACTAAAATTTGTTGTTTTTTTTATATAAAAATTATCCCATATGTTTTCTTTAAATTTTTTTTTAAATCTCTCGATGAATTTAGATGGTATTTATAGTACATATCTTTGAAATATCGAAAAAAGAAAATATTAATCATCACTAGTTTTTCAAGAATTTCCACTCAATTTAATTTTTATTTATATTAAATTCACCTTGAAGTGTTTTACTTTAGGTTAGAATATATTCTTGAAATAAGTGGCCTTAAAAAATTGTAGAAACCAAAAATTAGTTATCAATTTCCACTAAATTTTATTGTTTTTTTTTTTAAATTACTTTGAGTTATTTTTCTTCGAAATTCTGAAATCAATTTGCCTAATTTTTATGAAATTTGCAAGGCATATTTCCAAAATGTGTGAAGAAACCTGGGGTTCACTAGTATTTCAAGAATTTCATCTAAAGTTTATTGCATTTTTTATAAAAATCACAGTGAAGAGTTGTTCCTAGAATATTTTGAAAATGACCGGATAAGTTTGGATAGAATTAGCAACATATATTTCTAAAATGCGCGACTTTGAAATATTGAAGAAACCAAATTGTTCACTAGTTTTTTTTTTAGAATTCTCATTAAAATTGTTTTTTCTTTTTTTAACATTTTGCAGTGTTTTTTTAAACTTTTTGAAATTCTATTTATGAATTTTGATGAAAGTTGCAGGAAATATTGAAGAAAGTAAAAATTAGTGATTAGTAGTTTTTCAAGAATTTCTATTACAATTTGTTTTTTTATAAATATGACTGAGATATTTTTCTTTGATGTTTTTGAAAAGCATCCAGAGAATTTTGATGGAACTTCCTAGATATAGTCCTGAGATTTGGGTTTTAAAATATTAAAGAATCCAAAAATTAATGACCAATTGTTTTTTCAAAAATGTGTAATAGAATTTTTTGTTTCTTATATTTCTGAAAAAACTTACAATGAATTGAGATGGAATTGTCAGGATATATTCTTGAAATATGTGACTTAAATGTATAAAAAAATCGACAATTAACAAGAATTTTTACTAAAATTTGTTGTTTTTTATATAAAAATTATCCCCTGGGTTTTCTTTGAATTTTTTTTTAAACCTCTCCATGAATTTAGATGGTATTTACAGTATATATTTCTGAAGTATGTGGCTTTGAAATATTGAAGCAACAAAAAATGTATTGTTCTTAGTAAATTGTCACTAAAATTTGTTGTTTTTTTTAAAATAAATATCACTATAAAGTGATTCTGAATATTTTAAAAACCATCCCATGAATTTTGTTTGAATTTTCAGGATATATTCCTGAAATGGCTTTGAAATATTTAGGAAACCAAAAAAGAAATATTACCAGATTTATTTGCAGAATTTATACTGAAATATGTTGTTTATTTTCTTATAAAACTCACTTTTTATTTGAATTTTTTAAAAACCACCCAATGAGTTTTGATGGAATTTGCAGAATTTATTTCTGAAACAGTTAGCTTTGGAATGTTTAAGAAACCAAAAATTAATCATCACTAGTTTTACAAGAATTTCCACTTAAACTTGTTGATATTTCTGATCAACATCACCTTGAAGTGTTTTTTTTTAAATTATTTAAAAATTATCTGAAAAATTTTGATGAAATCTGCAGAATAAACTTCTGAAATATGTGACATTGAAATATTGAAGAAACCAAAAACTAGTGATCACCAGTTTTGCAGCAATTTCCTCTAAAATTTATTGTTTTTTTAGAAAAATCTATTTGAAGAGTTTTTCTTAGAATTTTTTTGAAAACCCCTGAGTTTGGATGGAATTAGCAGGATATAACACGTGGATTTGAAATATTAAAGAAACCAAAAATGTTCACTAGTTTAATAATTTTCACTAAAATTATTTGTTCTTTTTTAATCATTTTGAAGTGTTTACTTTGAATTTTTTTGAAACCCAGTTTATGATTTTGATGGAATTTACAGAATGTATTTCTGAAATATGTGGCATTGAAATATTACAGTAACCAAAAATTAGTGATCACTAGTTCTTTATAAATTTCCACTTTTAAAAACAATTGTTCTATTTGTTAATGTCCAGCTGTTTTTGTTAATATCGCCGTTTTTTAAATATATTGGTGTAAATTTTTGATGAAACAATGATGAATAAGAAAGAATAATAAATATACGTTTTTATCACACTATAATGAGCAGAAGATGAAATAATAAATTTATAAGGCATTGATTCACTAGCAACCGTACTAATAGTCAGGGATTAAATCTCGGATTGTAGGATCCTAGATTCATTGTCAGATTTAGTAAATTTTTTAGTAACATTTGGATATCACTGGTTTTACGTTGGTGTCACGGAACAGCTGACGAGATTGTCAGTAAAGAAAAACGGGAAATGTTTGTTTGCAAAGTTAGTTTGTGTGATAAGGGACAAGGAATAAGCATTGTTTTTATTTAATCAAGATTAAAGTAAGTACAGTCGATAATTATTTTCAATGAAAATTGTAGAATTATTTTCATTTAATGTTTTTGCAAACAAACTTTGCACATGCTCCTCAACTGACAATACCATCAGCTCTTCCGTGATACCAACATAAAACCAGCGATATTTACATGTAACTAAAAAAATACGACAATTAATCTAGGATTCTACAATCCGAGAATTAATCTCGATCTATTAGTACGGCTGTAAATGTTTTAATGATATTTGCAAACCAAGAATTGCCTTAGAGTGGAAGCAAGAATTTATTAGTCGATAGTTTATGATATAAGATTATAAATATTAAAATCATAAAATTTATTAGAAAAACAATCATCTATGCTGAAAAATGCTTTATGTATTAAATAAGATTTCAATCTGTTTTTAAATTTTCTGAGGGGAAGAATTTTAACGGCTTGTGGTAGAACGTTAACAATTTGGGACCGTAAAAGATAACACCATTCCTACATCTTAAAAGTCATACGTGCTCAGGATAAAACTCACGATTTCTAGTATCATAGTGGTGGATCTGGTCATGTGTTACATATAAATCAATGTTTTTACGAACATACAGTAGACCAATTTTATTTTTCATGCTTTTTCCAGTTTAATTTGGTGTCCAGAGTAAGCCGAAGAAACTCGTGTGAACCATTTTCTTGATTATCAAAATTTAGAGAAAAAGTCAGGCTGATAGTGTGTTCAAGGAAGGTTTTTTGGAGGTGAACCAATTTATGTTGTAATACAGTTTGATAATTTACACACTGATTTAAAGATGTTGTATCGTCTGCATACATAACAATTTTGCCATTTTCAATGTCGGTTGGTAGATCATTTACATATATTAAAAAGACTAAGGGTCCTAGGACAGACCCTTGGGGCACACCACACGATATGGTTTTAAAATCAGACAGACGACTTTTTAATATAACTTTTTAGCTTTATTTAATAGTATTGCGGGGTTTTAATGCCGAACTAAGGGGAGATACGATTTAACCTACTTTATTACAATATGTACAAGGGCGGTATTACACGTAACTGTTAGATGTATGTATATGTAGAACGTGGCTGGATTAGTAGAGTTAAAAGTCCAAGTATAGTTTAAATTCAGGAGAGCTCGCAAGGGTAAAGTTGACTCCAAGTACAAAAATTTCTCGCAAGGTGGAGGGATAGAGCAGCGCTTCAAGAGGGTATTAACGGAGCGCCTTAGTACTATTCGATGGCAACTACAGCATTCACCACTAGCAATCGGCTGGTGGTAGTCCTGGTGATTTCTAATCAAATTTATGGTTTAACCAATGCTACCGCGGTCTCTTCTCAGGATTGGTATTGTTGGTGTGGGGTGCGGTGTCAGTATTTTTATGGATATATCGTTGATGATACGATGTGAAAGGAGACCTCCAGGATTAAAGTCCAAGCGCAGTTTTAGGCGGTGGCTTGTTGCATGGCGAATAACTTGATGCAATAGGTTGCGGTTTCCTCGACTTTTACCAATCGGGCTGGGTGGAAGAGATCCAAATAGAACCATGGCGAGGATCTCGAAACGTTGTTGCACTATATATGTTTTTATGAGATCAGCGGGCTTAAAGTATTCAGGACAGCAGTGGGGTCATCATGGAAGCTTTTCAAGACGGCTTAGCGCTCAACTGGGGCGATTGCTAGGAAGACCTCTTTATCGTCATCGTTGTAGTTATAGAGACATTCTTGTGCTAGCAGGTACAGTTATGCGGTTCATGTTACGATTTCCTCAAGACGGCCTCCCTCAAAGGCATTGATTATCTTCCAGAGCTCAGCATGGCTTCTTTGCGATTTTCTGCTTAAACAGGTTGCCCGTATTCGGGTGACAGTAAAGTTTCTGATCGGGCCGCGTCATCCGTATTGCGCAGAATATTTGTATACCCCCAAAGGGCTAAGCGTCCTGTTGGTACACTGAAAACATCTTTTGACAACATAGTATAATTAGCTATTTCAGTAATTGGTGGTCATTAACGGCAATTATTTAAGTCTCCTCGATATATGCTTGATATTTCCAGACAACCCACCATTTCCGTGGTGGAATAATTCCTTTCTGAGCTGGAGAGTGCTGGAGCTGGCAAATTCGATGGGCCCCTCAGCGACTTGTTCAGTATGCCCTACATCATGTTTAGTTTCACTATCTTGGTGTATTGGTCGTCTAATTGAGCAAATAAGTCACGTTTGTCACAGATGAACTCTTCTATCATTTGCTCTGTTGTAAATATTTCACGGTATAATGTAGGTTTGTTCGGAGCAAAAACTTTGGATATCATCTCCGTAGTTTGGTCCTATGTTGTTGCTTAGTCCTTGATTCCATTCCACTATTCGTGAGCATATGCTTTGAGGAGGAGTGGAAGTGCGTTGAGGGCGTGGGCGTAGGTGATGCCCTTGACGTTTTTGTAAATAGTTGTTTGATCGATGAATTCTGTTACCGCGTTGTTATTCCGTTCGCCACTGAATCTGGCGGTGCATTGGGTGAAGTTCTCCCAATTTATGCATCCGTGGATTCCCCGGATTAGATCCTGTACCTGCTTGACGGTGATTTGAAACGCCGTCATTTGTAATTTTACTTCCTGCATCCGCGCATTCGACCACACGTTGGGAAGACAGACCAACTTTATTTCAATATGTACAATGGTGGTATTTCACCTAACAATTAGATATATGTAGGTTAACATGGGGCAAAACCGATTACCCCACTTTCAAAGAAGGCTAGGTGTCCAATTGGCACGCCATCTACTATGTAGAGTAATCCTGCGAAGCAAACGTCACACAGAAAATTTGAGCTATCAGCGACGCTATTTGCAAACGCCACACAATTGAATGTGTTTTTGTATCAGTTGCTTACTTGTTTTGCTCTATGTTAGTCGTTCTATAACTTGCTTAATAACCTAATAGGTTCTAGAATCGACTGCTTCCAATTTATTATGAGTAAATTGCCTCTTTGGAATTACGAAACTTACTCTTCCTCATTTCTATGAGGAGTAGAATTCTCCTCTTCTCATGCATATGAGGAAGAGGATACTGGTTCTTTCAAATGTTCCGAAAGGCACCTCCTCCCAATCAGAAAGATTTACTCATTTAATTAGGAGGAGGAGTTTCCCCATAAAAAGGAGGATGAGGTTCTAGATTCGGCGGTCCCCCTCTACTAGCAGCATTAAATCTAGTAAGATGCCAAAGAAGTGGTAGCCCCAGCTAAAACACGTGGAGTTGGACATGGTCGGGGTTGGGGTCCATGAACGCGGATCTGCTCCGGATGACACACCAACTACGTCGGGTGTATTACCATCCACTCGTACGTCCATGACCACCGACGTGGACGTTCGAAAAAAGTATCTTCTTCGTCGGATAGTAATTATGATTAGCAGATTAATTTCCTCAATTCCATATTCATTTATTAGTTTTAAACAGGAATTCATTTATTTTTTCAGTTTCTTAATCGAGATTATTCAGATTTTAAAATTATTAACAAAAAGAATTTTAATCATAATAACAGTTGCGACCATTGCGTTTAGTTTAGTGGAAATTATAATAGTATTTTTAGCTTTATCCAAAAGAAATTTTCCAGGCCTTCGTTTTGGTTTATAGAAATTTTTTAGAAAATATTATCTAAAATAGTATAAATCATTTTTGATGGTTCTACAATTTTCCAACAATCTCTTCTAGATTTCTATAATTTTACAGCATTTTCCTTCGAGGCCGCTAGAATTTTCCAAGATTGGAATTTTGCTTAGTGTATAACAACACACATTGACTGATTTTATGAGGAGCTTCTTTGTGCTAAATATACTTCTGGCTTTACTTTATATATGACAGATGAAAATATCATATGAATGGATGCGACCGTTACTACGTTGTAATTAATTATAAACACTCAACTAAAACATATTGGTAAAAACATAGTAAGTGTTTTAGTTTAGTTTTTAAAATGATAATAGGTAAATATATAAAATAACTTAAAGGAAAAGTCAAGATGTGATTTCTTAACTGACAGATATTGCAACTTATATTTACTGTGTGTAAAAATTATAATATTTATTTTAGGTATTGGGAAAATTCGGTTACCTTCAAAGTAGCTTAATGGTGAATCCGCAACTTGGATACATGAACCTTTCTACGTTGCCTCAGCTTAACTTACCACAACAACCAGATTTGAGCAACGTCGAGACCAATAACGCCGTCACAAATCTTCTGCAAGACGTCAACAATTGTTGGCCCCAGATGCAGGCCTGTTCTTCATCCACGAATACGAGGAAACGCGGAAGGCCGCGTGGGAGCAAACGTTCGCACCAACAAAATTCGGAAAAGTATTCTAGGAAGCTACATAAGCATACCTCAAAAACGACGGATGAGCCGGATTTTAATGACGATCCGGAATTGAGGAAAGAGCTGGAGCAATTTCAGTGGACTTTGCATTTAGTAGATGATAAGTGATTTATATAAGTGTTACTTTATTAGTAATTTCCTGAATTGTGCCTACAGAAAATTTTGTTTTTAGTATTAAAATTAATTATAATTTAAATATTTACCATTTTCCAAATGAAATAAAAACACGAATATTTTAAAATATGTTTTACTACTCTACGTAATACGGTGTTTCTAAATGAATATCGGGGTTGTAGAGCATCGAGATGAAAGTACCAATTACAGTTCTCCAAACAGAAAGACCCATAATCTTTTCGCCAAAAAAACATTCAATTTGGGAGAGTCTCGTTACAATTGTATCATCTAGTGAGAATATCTTCTGTTCTTCGTTTACTAGCGCCCTCTAGCGTATTGGCGAATCAACAAACAAAACTGTTTCAGTTGTTCTTTCATTTAATGTATGAATTATGATTTTAAGTTGTATTTAATAAATATTAGAAAGCGTTAAAACCCAGATATTCATTTAGAAACACCCGGTATATTATATTTCATTTTATTAGTCTTGCCATAATATAGGAGATTAATTGAAACCACTTGGTGTCATTTCTCAGTGAAACCATACCAAGTTTGATTAAATTTATTATCATATTGCATTTTGTATTTGATAAAATTGTATATAACTTATTTTTAATTGTTGAATAAAGTACGGTAATTATTTAAATTTAATAATATTTAGATATTTTTATAATAAAAAACTACAATTAAGGTCTAAGATAAAATTTATTATTACACATATAAACTTACATAATACACAAAAAGAAAATTATAAAATAAACATAAATACGATCTGTCTACATCAACAAACGTCGTATACAGAAACACAAAAAAAAACAAGGAAATACAAAAATATAAAACAAATAGAGAGCAAGAAAAGAGTACTGGCACTACAGAGAAGGAAAGTAGAGAGGGAAAATGGAAAGACTGAATGGAAGGCACCTAGCGAGGGTGGGCGAAACGTTAAAAAAATATATACAGAATATTGTTATTAAATTACCCTCTAGGTATGCTTACGTCTCGTTCTAGTCATTTAGTTTCTGGGTCTATTCTTGCTCGGTACCGGGATAGCGCCGGGCGGGAGGTTGATGAAGTCAGCTCCGCCGTTACCGCCGCCACCGCCGCCTCTCTGTGGGATGTTTTCTTCGGCGTCGTTTTCTTGGAGAGGGCTTGGTGTCGAGGGGACATCACAGTCTTCGGTTGGTGGTACTACGCACCTAAACGAGCGACGGTCGAATACCAGCATGGCCGGGCAACGTTGGAGACGTGGGTATCCACCTTGGCATTGCCAGTAACGGTTGCAGGATTTTCCAAGTGGTACATTACCATTGGCATCATCATTACAAAGTGCTTAAATAATAAATTTTTAATTAAAATTTATCTAATATATCCAAAAAATACTATATCGAAATTAATCAATCTCCTATATTTTTATCTTCAATTTTTTGATGGTTAATTGTAAACTATTGATTTTTTGGGGGCGAAAGACAGTCACTACCGCTTGTACACAACATTGATATGAATTACTTACGGTGCTTTTGACATCCATCAACATTTTCGGGCCAGTCGCAAGAGTGCGACCTTTCGTTGTACAAAAGTCCTCCAATGCACAATTGTTCGGTCGCAGTGCCGTTCCAGCATGTCCAGTACCTCGTGCAGGACGTTTCGTGTCCAAAGATTCCGTAGAGCCAATCGCAATGATCAGTTCCTATTGGTGGATCTAAAAAGAACAAATACTCTTATAATATAAACGAGGCACATACAAGATTTTTATTTACTACATGAACGATTGTCAAGAATAACTGTTCAACAATATCTGAAGGACCGATTATAATATCTCTATCAACTTTGTTATATTTCTTATTCATTGTTATATAACAATAAAAATGAAAGCATTTTTCTGCGGAAGCAGTAGAATAATATTATTAATAATTATTAAACAACGATCTAATGTACAGTCCATTAGAGTTTATTTATTAACAAGTAATTTATTGATTTGTTGTTTTCCTATTTCCTGTGATTATGCAATGTTAATAATCGTTACAACGAATCACGGTAATAAACGCAATTGTATATCGTGCGAAAGAAACAGTTTGTTCGGATTAATATCATTGACATGATGGCGTTGGGAATTTACAAGTAATTAGTGTCTCGTGGATGCACGAAACAATTGAACACGGCGGATAACGTAATATCCGAGATGCAATAAAAAAACGTGATTAATTTAATGATTCGAATTGTTAAATGGAATAATACAAAGTAGGTAATTGGAATAATTATAGTTATTAATTATCATAAGAAAGTATTACAAATATAAAATCTCTGACAATAAAGTTCGGTGAATAGTCCTGTAATATTAACGTAGATCCCATAATTAATACCGCTGAGATCTGCAATACACGTCCTGCAAATTTTACAAGAAGGTTTCTTTTGGTATAGAGTTCAGAAGTCTTGTTACGTTTCGTTGGATGTCAGGAATATCGTCAAATCTCTTTCCTTTCAATACTGCAAGGTACATTGAATTTTTCATGAAATGTTTACGTAGGGTATGACTCCAGTACGCACAAAAAGGTTTTTGGTTTTTTGTTCACGACAATTTTCGCCCTGACATAGTCAATATCGTCAAACATTTCCTCGCAAAAAAAGGGGTAGTGCAAATTGTACATCCACCATACTCTCCAGACCTCAATCCTTCCTATTCCCACAATTCAAACTCAATTTGAAAGGAAAAAGATTTGACGATAATCCTGACATCCAACGAAAGGTGACGAGGCTTTTGAACTCCGTCCCAAAGGAAAAGTTTCCAGGGCATGCCTAGCAGATCTCAGCGGTACATAGATACGAGAGGTGACTATTTCGAAGGACAGTAAGGTAACTTGAGTTAATATTTCATCTACGTTAATGTTACGAGACTATTCATTGAACTTTATATTATATTATTATTATAATATTTACTTTACAGGATCTATTACAAAACATATAAAAATACATACAAAGAAACACTGAATCACTTTAAAATTTGGAACATAGATCCTGAAGGCGGAGTTCAGGATTTCTTGTGTTCTTCCATTCGACCCAATACATTTCGTAGCTGATGACTATATTCATCAGGCGATTGTGGCCATTGAGGCAATATTCTTGCCATTTATGGCGTATTTAGGTCTAAGTTTTGGAGAGCTGACTTATTTTATTTGCTTATGTCAGAGGTTGTACAAGAAACTGCACACTAAAAATGATAAGGTTGGTTTGCAAAGAAATGTAATAATTAAATAGAAAACGTGTTGTGGCATCACTACTTTCTCTATTTTTTATGGTTTACCTTTATGTTTTTTGACCATTTTTTTAAACATATTTTTAGTTTTTCTTCTATAAAAAAGTTGTATAAAAAGTATTCTTTTAAATTTAAAAATGCCTCAATAAAAAGTCAGTCTGAAGTTTTATATAACAATTTTCTTGAATATTCATTTTTTTTATTTAAAATTTCTCAATAAAAGGTAAGGCTAAAGTTGCAAAGTTTATTGAGGTAGGCTAAGAGTACGCTAGGTCAATTTGCTGATAATTGAGGTTGGCCAAGAACACGTCTAGTCTAAGATTGATGAGTGAGTACCATAGATCAATTGATATATGAATTAGCTTAAACGAAAATTGAATGATCAATTAAGATGGTTAAGAACAAAACAAATATGAGAATTTACTTAAATATCACTAAAAACAAATTTTTTAGATATGTTTTCGAATTTATTGATGATAAACTAAATCCTAAATTTTTTTATGGTGACCATTAAAGGTTTAGAGATGTGTTTAAGAGGCGTTTTAAAGATTTTTTGCTAGTATTTATGGCACATAAATTGGACATGTATTTGAAACTCTTAGTATCTTCTTCTTAGCTAAGTTATAGAAGCTTCTAGGTATTGTTCCTAGCATTCGTTTCAGACTATTTTTGACTGTAGATTTGTAGTAGCCATTATTTTGTTTAAAATAAGATTTACTAAAGGAGCAAACTTCAATATATTTAATTAATGCATATATATCAAAGAAACATTTTTCAAAAGATGTTACAGGAGAAATAAAAGGTACTACTTTAAATACGTGGATATGCTTTTAAGTTGGAGAGTGGTGTGGGTACTCGCACATGTCCTAACGTGTTCAGTGACTAATCATTAGTATATACCAAGAATTATCATAACGGGGTCAGTAGTCTTTGAACTATAGTCGATCAAGCAACTCAATACGGAACAAATTGTGAAGTATGGAGAAAACAGAGCAAGGAAAAGTGTTCAAACCATATTGGAAGAGACGCCATCTGTTTAAGGGGACTCTTGTCCAGAGAAAACCATGGTATAAAAGTAGCACAACATCTTTAAACAATCCAAGGAATCAATTGAAGACGGTTCCTTATCTGGGCGGTCTGTTGAGGTCATCACTTCAGATCTCATCGAAAAAATCAAAAAATTAATATTGCACGTTTGAAGAAAAAAAAATTAGCACAAATGGCTGAAGTATCTGAAACAACTACTTTTAGAGTCCTCCATAATCATCTCGGCATGTTAAAAGTCCGTGCAAAAGATTGCTCACACCGCTAGAAAAACAGTAGCTCGTCGAGTGTTTTCGTGCGTTTTTGAACCAGTTGGAGCGAATTGTTGAGGATGAAACTTGGATTCAGTACTATGTGCCCAAGTCTAAGCAAAAAAGGGTATACCACCGCCTAAGGAATTCAAGGTGTCGTAGCCAGCGGGAAAGCTTACGGCGACAGTTTTCTGAGAAACAGGAGGAATGTCCTTAATTAGAAGATTCACCATAGGTTAAGTGAAAATTTAATTCATCATATAGGAATTTTCTTGATTGATTATAAGAAAAAAATGTTTCTATAAACAGAGAATACTAAACATCAATTTTAGATGAGTTAAAAGAGGCTATCAGAGAGAAAAGAAAAAGGTATCCTGCTTTTGCACGACAATACTCCTGTTCACACGAGTCGAGTTGCATTGATTGTTTTGCATGAGGTAGGCTTCGATATTATAAACGAAAGATTAAGTCTCCTTTCTTCACAAAATTTATTGATCGCAAATGTACATTTCGGTCACGATGTGACCATTTTCAATGCTAAACTCGATATTATTGATCACCTACCTTATAGCCTAGATTTGGGTCCTAGCGAGTATAATCTCTTTCCAAATCTGAAAAATACCTCGAGGAAGGTAACGACAATGTCTGATTTTCAAATTTGTTTTATTTTAAATACTACATATGTTTTGCCATACTATGGCAAAGGTGAAGAAAATTCGAGAAAAGACATTTTCTGCTGATGAAGAAATGAAGAATGCAGTTTCAGCATACTTGCAGAGATGGATAAATTATTTTTTATGAAGGTATTCACAAGTTAATTGATAGATCTGAGAAATGTCTTAGGGTTGCAGATAAATATATTGAAAAAGAAAAATAATTTTCTGTATCTGTATCTGATGTCATTGCATAACGAAGATGATTATCTTTTGCCTTATTCCTGAATTTGTTGCTGGAAATTTCCCGTGAAAATTATGAAAACGTGCACAAAAAATTATCTAAAGTGGTTTCAAAAATACAACTTAATTTGAAGATACATTACAAGTATATTTTTTTACCGAATGATTATAGAAATATATTGGGAGTACAAATTAGTTCATCGGATTTTTGTGGTCAAAAATACTTTTATTTCAGAACATCTTGAATTAAAAAATAATAAAGATATTTTTTATCATTGGCTAACGTTTAATAAAGAATTTTTGAATTGTCTTTTCGAAAACTGTTCTATCTTTTAGGGAGATTTAATTAATTTTTGAGAACGATGGAAAGATATGGGAAGGAAAACTATGTAACAAATAGCGGGGTATTCTGGAGAAAAATAAGGAATATAAGGGAAGGAAGATGTAAATAATAGGGACAAAAAAGTCAAATCCAAACGAATAGCGATGTAGGAAAAGTACTAGGAAAAACTCGGCACAGGAACAAAAGATAATAACAATGAAACTTACTAAGAAGAGGAAAACATACATATAGAACACATAAATATAGAAGAACTATTAGAAGCAGTAGCAAACGTAACAACTGATAAAGCAGGCAGAGAAGATGACTTGGATCCAGAAATGGTAAAGTACATGGGGGAAGAAAGAAATCCCAAAGATTGGCAAAATAATTTAATTGTGAAAATATACAAAATAACAATAGAGAAACAAACGACTATTTATAGTAAATGGACTAGGAGAAGAACCAGGAAGAAGAACAGAAATACAGTATTACCTTGATATTAGCATTTATTGACCTTAAGGCTGCATTTGACTTAATAGAAAAAGAAATTATATGGAAATGCTTGGTGAAAACGAAGGTACCTAGCAATCTAACAAAAATAGTAAACAGTGTCTATAAGAGAGGAAAGAGTACAAAAGAGCAGGAGTAAGAATACGAGCGGAAAATACAGTTTTTGATCATTTCAATCCCAGTGGACAAGAAAAATACTCACTGAAACTGAAAACAACAAGAAGAACCTAGAAGTGAAGGCAAAACAGTGATACTGAGCTTAACACGCACAATACTTGAATAAAGTAATAAGGAACACAAGAACAAGAGTAGATTAACAACAAACAGTAATAGGATACAATACAATAGACTGTAACCAGTAAAAATGGAGGCCCTAATACTAAGTAGTATTATTAACAGATACACAGATTAAAATGCAAACATTGTTCAATATATGAATGGAACAGAAAGAAGAACTAAAAATGGAAGTCAACATAGAAAAAAGTAAAATTATGCATATAATCGGACAAGAAGGCAATCACATCATTATAAAATGCAAGAAAACAAAGCTGGAAACAGTTTCAACATGAGTACCTGGAAACCATTATAAGAAATAGCGTAAAGTTGATCTAGAACAAACTATACTATGCACTATCTACAGTATTAGAAAAAAACTTCTGTTTTTTAGTCAAAAAATAAAAGTAAGAATATAATATATAATACAATAGTAGTGCCGAAAATACTAACGCAAGTGAAAAATGGACAATACAGAAGAAACCTCATAGTAAAATAACTGCAATGGAGATAATGCCTTTAAGAAGAATAGCAGAAAAACAAATGGGATAGACTTACCAACGGACAAATCAGACAATTAATTAATAAAAATAATAAAGATGCAAAACCAGTTGTATAGGCACATGATAAACATGCAAACGAATTTCGAGGCGAAGAGATAGAGAAAATAAGAAAAGAGGAAGACCAAACAAAAATTGGGTACAGCGAATAACAAAGGCAGGAAAAACAAGTAGGAAAACGATGGAGGAGATAAACATGATGGCTATAAATAGAAACGAATGGAAACGTTGGGTGTATGAAAACTCATACAACGCAAAGAGCAAATAGAAAGAACAAAGAAGAAGAGGAAGATGTGAAATGGTGACTCGTCAAATCGTGCTGTATCAGAATTACCAGTAAACAATATCCGGTGGATAGGAAAAGTGCAGCAAAATATTCCATCAAAGTATTTTTAAATATAATTTTTATGGATTTTGCGTAAGAGGATTTTAGAGTTAACGTTGATGTCTTATCGTTGTCATAGAAATATTTAATAATTACTCATCTTCGGTTAAAATCAGGCGTAAACATGTCTTTGTTTCCATCGTAACACTTGCTCAGAAGTGAAATTTTTTATTTTCGTTCATTAGGCATTCAATTGCTTAATAATTACTATTGATTTTAATTGTACGGAAGTTTCAATAATTTTTTAATCTCTTGCTTCTTTTGACTCGGATCCTAAAAAGTAAAGTATTCAATTCGTTGCTTTTGACTTTTTTGGCTATGCAGAGCAAGCTGTATCTTCAACGTTCAAATCACTGAATTCTTGAAACATCGAAACCAATTTAGCTGCTCTTTTCTTTCAATTAAATCAATTGTTTTATTGGTCGCATTTGTACATCTTAAGTGATTTACAATTCAATTAGTCTCAACGTTTTTCAATTTATTATTATATTATTATTATCTATGATATATTTATTCTTTCTATAAATCCTTAACCAGTTAACTGAGTTTGACGAGTATACTCGTTACCGATCAATTTTCATAACGCACAGAAATTCAAACTTTCAAAACGGAAGACACAGTTAACTGGACCAAAAATAACAACCATACACACTTTAAAAAAATATTATATTAACAAGTTAACTGTGTCGCTCCGTTTTGAAAGTATGAATTTCTGTGCGTCAAGAAAATCGATCGATGACGAGTATACTTGTCAAACTCAGTTAACTGGTTAATTTAGAAGGATCGTGCTTACGCAAAGGATAATTTTAAAATAATCTTTAAATCTAACTTAAGATTTAAGTTGCTTGAGATTCAAAGTAATGAATCCAAACAAATAGAAAAGAAAAATCTATAAAATTTTTCCCTAAATACGCCAGAAATAAAATTAGTGTCGTATAAAGACAGAATTTTCTCATAAATATAATCACCAGATACTTAATAATAATAATAATAATAAATTGGCTTTATTATATCAAAGAATTACATTTGAATAAATATGTATATTAGGTGAAGTCCAGTTGGCTGTAAACCTTTCTTACTTAACCTGTTATCACTTGTTATGGGTTTGAGTGTTCCATACTTTATATTAATGTATTTATTTTGATGTATTCTTTTAAAATCTTGTAAGAGAAATAAATTAAACAATACATACTTTATAGTTTGTTACAAAGGAATGAATTTAAAAAATTATTATTAAAAAAAAATCAGAAGATAGGCTTTGAGTATATATTTCTATTAATATAATATTTTATTATTTAATAATTGTGAACAATATAATAATTCTTAGCAATAGAAATGAAAAAAATATAAAAAATATTTATTGTATTTTGATCTTAGCCCACTGGAAAACAGATTACTTGAAATTATTCCCAAACCATAACCTTTGAACCCAAAATTTACATTTATTTTATTTAACAAAATAATTAAGTTGCCTAACATTTTAATTTTTGACTTTAGTATTATTTAATTTTTCTGTCAGTTTAACTATTGAGAATGAACAGGTAATTACAAGTTAATTAACAGATCTGAGAAATGTGTTAGGGTTACAGATGAATATATTGAAAAAGAAAAATAATTTTCTTTATCTGTATCCGATTTCATTGTATAACAGAGAAGATAATCTTTTGCCTTATACCAGAATTTGTTGTCGAAAAATTATGAAAACGTGCATAAAAAATTATCTAAAGAGGTTTCAGAAATAAAACTTAATTTAAGGATACATTGCAAGTATACTTTTTTATCGAATCGATATAGGAACATATTTGGATTACAAATTAGTTCGTCTGATATTTTTGGCTTTATTCATTTATTTCATAACAAAATAAATTAAAAAAGAGGTAGTTTTGATCATTGGCTATAAATAATTTTTGAATTCTATTTCCAAAAGCTACCCAACCTTTTAGGGAGATTTATGTTAGAATGCATATTTCTAATTTTTGAGGAAGATATGGGAAGAGCTTGGAAAGGAACTGCAGGAAAACTAGGTAACAAATGGCGGAGTATTCTGGAATAAAAGAAGGAATGTAAAGGAAGGAATGAGAAAAATAATTATAGGAATTAGGGACAAAAAAGGTCAAACCAAACGAAACCAGAACGAATGGCGAAGGTAGGAAAAGAGTACTACCAGTAAAAAATTCTGCAGAGTAACAAAAGAGAATGTGATGGTTATTAGGGTTAGGAAATAAAACACGGACGAAACACACTAGAACGACATTTATTAAACGAGCCGGCGTGAACACGAAATCAGCTTGACGTGTAACACTAACACACTAACTATAGAAAATACCTAACTAACTATTGACAGGCGCGGCAGGATTGCCAACATATAAAATAAGCAGTTGTACAGTTTATAACTTCAACACTTCCCCGTAAACTGAACAACTAGTAATTATAACAGAGTAATACAAATATCAGTTGTGAAGACCAATTTTGGAACACATGTTCTTAAATTTAGCTGAATTTAAAGGTTTTGTAAACATATCTCCTAGTTGATCTTCTGAGCGTACGAACTCCACATCAATGTCCCCCTTTTGATACAGTTCACGAACAAAGTAATAGCGCACTTCTATATGTTTTGATCTTTTGTGAAATTCGTGGTTCTTCACTAGTTTAATTGCACTGGCGTTATCGATAAATAGCACTGGTACACTTCTGATTTCACCGATTTCAGACAATAACCTATTAAGCCACACTAGTTCCTTTGCACCTTCACTAGCAGATACAAATTCTGCCTCAGTTGTTGAAAGTGCGACCGATTTCTGTAATTGAGAAGTCCAGGATACTGCAGTTTCGTTTATGAGAGAAACGAAACCATTTGTTGATCTTCGAGTGTTGACATCTCCAGCGAAGTCTGCGTCGGAGTATGCCCGTAGTCCGTTGCCAGTTGGAGTGTAGAGAAGTCCCATATCAGTGGTACCTCGCAAGTATCGAAATATGCGTTTGACGGAGGCCCAGTCGGATACTGTAGGTTCTGCCATAGATCGAGCAACCTTGGCTACAGCATAAGCTAAGTCAGGGCGAGTAGCACATGCCAAGTATAGCAGGCAACCCACCGCTGATCGATATGGAACAGAGCTGTCGAGAGGATCTTTGGACGATTCATCTGGTTGTTTGTTTTCAGCAGGTGTTTTCACAGGATTGCAATTTTCCATGCCAAAACGTTGCAAAACTTTCTTCACGTATGGTCGCTGTGAAATGCGTACATGAGACTTGTCTTGCTCTATCTGCATTCCTAAAAATGAATCAAGAGAGCCTACCGTAATTTTGAATTCTGATGTCAGCAATTTCAGGAACGAGTTGATTGTATCTCGTGATGATCCTGCAATGAGACCATCATCAACGTAAATTGCAATTAGTAGTTTTTCTGTCTCATTCTGTCGGATGTAAATGCACGGGTCTGCTGTTGATCTTGTGAATCCGTTGTTTTCCATGAACGAGTGAAACTTGTTGTTCCAGCAACGAGGCGACTGTTTAAGACCGTAAACAGATTTCTTCAAATGACACACACGACCTGACCCATCGTCGAAACCTTGTGGTTGAGTCATGTAAATTTCAGAGTCTATCTCACCATATAAGAATGCAGTTCTTACGTCGAATTGACCGAGGACAAGTTTTTCTTTAGCTGCAGTCGCGATAAGGGCACGAATCGCGTCATACCGGGCAACAGGGCTGAAAGTTTCATCATAATCAAGGCCCTCACGTTGGAACACACCCCGAGCAACTAAACGAGCGCGATATCGATCAATCGAACCATCAGGTTTATATTTTAAACGGAGTACCCAACGGTTGTCTATTGCGCGTTTGCCAGGTGGTAATTGTACCAGGTCCCACGTATCGTTTTCCTCAAAGGCTCTTATTTCTTCATTCATTGCACTCACCCATTTATCTGAATGGTGACTTTTCATGGCGTCGTTGAAGTTGGTTGGCTGTAGTTCTTCCAGAACGGCTTCTGTCAAACACGCCACAGCACTGTTTGCCTGGGATCGACGAGGTGTGTATTCTACTTCGTAGTCATCAAATCTCACTGGTTGTCTCGTCGTCCGTTCTAAGTGTCGAGTTTGGATGGGAGTTGGTTCCCCTTCAGATGTGTCGCTGTCATCAGTGTCATACTGATCCGAATTGCTGTTATCTTGAGTGCTGCTGGTTGATCCACAATTGTGTTTGATGTCTTCAAAAATGTTGTTAATTTCCTTATCTTGGTTTGTCTCTTCTTGAATTTGAAGTTCAAGTTCAATGGTGTTGTTTGTTGTGCACAACTTCTCTGGACGAAAGTCAACGTCTCGTGACTTTACTAATCGATGCGTCGATGGTATCCAAACCTTGTAACCATCTTTCTCATTCACGTACCCAACGAGATGTCCAAGTACTGCTTTGTCGTCAAATTTTGAACGAAACTTCTTTGGAATATTGACGTAGCATTCTGATCCAAAAATTCGGAGGAATTCGAAACTGTTGAATGTCTTTCCAGTCCACAACTCGAATGGAGCTTTGCCTGGAACACTTGACTTTCCTGTGCGATTTGTCAAAAATACTGCCGTATCACATGCGTGAGCCCAAAACGTTTTCGGCAGTTTGCTCACTGAGAGCATTGAACGAGCTAGTTCAACAACATGTCTGTTTGCTTGTTCTGCAACACCGTTTTGTTCAGGAGTGTAGGGACATGACGGACGAAACTCGATGCCCCTTTTTCGTAACTGAGTCAACACTGCTTCGCAGTCAAATTCAGTGCCACAGTCCGAACGAAAGGCTTTAACTGTATGGCCTGCAATATCGCACTCATTCAGGAATGTTTCCAAATGCAAAGTAACTTCTGATTTTTCTTTCATGAAAAATATGCGAATGTATCGAGAATAGTCATCTTTGAAGGCTACATAATATCGGAAACCATTAATCGAGTCGGTAGACATTGGGCCGTTTACATCGGCATTAATCAGTTCTCCGACGGTTTGCGGACGATCTTGACGCGAGCGGAACGGTTTTCGATGTGACTTACCGAGAACGCACCCATCACAAAATGACGTGGTGTCTGAACACCTAACCGAAATACCGGCACGGGATAATATATCGCGCACGTGACGTTTATCCTGATGGCCTAAGCGTTCATGCCAGCCTTGGAGTATTTCTTCAGTTGTTGCGAGATTCGACTCCACTGGCGCATCCGGAACACATACTCTAATATTCATGACGTACACAGGGCCGACGAGTTTTCCAGTCGCGATGAGTTCACCGTCTCGTCGAATTTGCACTTCATTGTGACAAAATGCAGTCTCGTTTCCATACTTGGCAGCCTGTCTAATGGAGAAAAGTTGATGACGTGCCTCGGGCACGTACCAAACGTCATTCAGAGTTGCAGGTGACCATCTGTCACCCACTAGTGTCTCAATGTTGATTTTACCGGATCCATATGCAAGGATAACGTCCTTACCTGCTGTCTGAATGCGTTGTGGGATCGGAAATTTCTCGAACGTAGCGAAATGCTGTTTGTTTGCTGTCATATGATGTGACGTACCGGAATCCGAAACCCAAGAATCAACGGGAACGAAGTCTGCATCAACAACTAGGCCTGTTGCGAGAAACGTACCTGGTTTGCTGTTTTTCGAGGTTGAGTCAGAATTATTATTGACATTTGAGCTCACCATTTTCTGCTCGGCAGCTGCACGTTTTCTGCAATCAGCGATAAGGTGACCTATTTTCTTGCAGTATAAACACGAACGTTTTTCTTTCCCTTTTACATTTGTCGAAGAAGACACTGGTGCTGATTTCTTCTGTGGCTTCTGTGGTCGAGATTTTGCGTAAAAAGCGCCAGACGTCTGTGGTGCTTCTTGCATCAGCGAATTTTCAATCGAACGTAGATTTTCAACAAGGAGCTTTGTAGTTTGCTCGACTTCTGGAACGCGATACCATGTTGAACGATAATATTGATATTCCGAACCAAGTGTTTTAAAGATTCGATGGTGAAGCAGCGACAGCGGAAGGTTGGCACTCGGGTTTTCCTTTCGTAATTCTGCGAGAATGTCATCGAATATATTAGCCAGCTGAGAAGTGTGCTTCGTGACGGAAGTAGTATCATCTTTCGTGATCTCGAAGAAATTATCGAACAGCGTGTATAGTCGCTGTAGGGACGATTGTTGAAACACCGATAACAACGTATCCCAAATTTCTTTCGCGTCAGTTTTCCTGCGAACGTAAATGGCAGCTTCTTCATCGAGGGCCGTACCGAGTATACGAGCAGCGCGCGCGTTGTCTCGTTGCCAGTTTCGATAACTGTCGGACGGATCGGCGTTGCCCACAGGTGCCGATGGACACACTCGCGTACCATCAACAATGGAATAAAGACACTGTTCTTTCAAACAAAGTTCAATTTGCCACTTCCAAGTTTCCCACTGTTCATCGTTGGCTAGTTTACGAATGCTAGCCACGACACGACTGCTGTCGTCCGAATGCTGATTCATGGCAGCCATTTTTCGTTTGTTTACGTCGGAATGTCGATGTCCGAATTGTGTGCTCGAATTTCCCAACCTTAAACGCGTACGCGACTTTAAAGCATGCCTGGACCCATAACCTGTGATGGTTATTAGGGTTAGGAAATAAAACACGGACGAAACACACTAGAACGACATTTATTAAACGAGCCGGCGTGAACACGAAATCAGCTTGACGTGTAACACTAACACACTAACTATAGAAAATACCTAACTAACTATTGACAGGCGCGGCAGGATTGCCAACATATAAAATAAGCAGTTGTACAGTTTATAACTTCAACAGAGAATAACAATGAAACATACCAAGAAGGGGAAGCTAAGGCATAGCAAACATAACAACTGGTAAATCAGGTGGAGAAGATTACTTGCACCCGGAAATGGTAAAGTATATGAAAGAAGAAGGAAATCCCAAAGATTTGCCAAATAATTTAATAGAGAAAATAAAATAAAAAGTCTCCACATTAACGGGACATCCTATATATATAAATTTAAAAGAATTGACGTCAATGAATAACTTATATTAGCATTTAATGGCTTTAAAGCTGCACTCGGCTCAATAGAAAGGGAAAGAATATAAACATGCTTGATGAAAATGAAGGTGCCTAGAAAACTAATAAAAATAGTAAAAAGTGTCTATAGGGCAGCAAAGGGAAGAGTGCACATAGCAGGAGAAATATCAGAAGAATTCAAATGGAAGAGACAGTTTTAGCCCACTGCTGTTCATAATAGTTATGAGTTCAGTAATTAGGAACACAAGAACAAGACCAGAACAATAACAAACAGTAAAAGGATAACATAGACTACAACCAGTAGAAATGGAGGCCCTAACACTAATATAGTATTAATAACCGATACACAGAGTAACTTATAAAAATTATTCAATATATGGGTGAAACAGATGGATGAACTAAAAATGGCAATAAAAATAGAAAAAAGTTAATTTTGCAGATAAGCGGAATAGAAGGAAATCATATCATTATAAAATGCAAGAAAACAGACCTGGAAACAGTTTAAACATATGAATAGGTGGGAACCATTATAACAAATAATGAAAAAATTGATAAATAGAGCAAAAATTGACGTGTTTCGAGTATTGTGTTTTTAATCCTTTGAAAATGAGTGTAATAACTCGAAACACGTTTCGCGAAACTGCCAATAACACATAGAACAAACAAGTGTCATAATTTTAACAACCAAGTGAAATACCAATTCCATCAAGAGTGTAGCCTAGGATGTATTAATTTCAGAGCAAAAAATCTATATAAGTAAGAATATATAATAAAATAGTAGTGCCGATAATACTGTACGCAAGTGAAAAGTGGACAATACAGAAGACATGACAGCAAAATAAATGCAATGGAGATGAGACACTTAAGAAGGATAGCAGGAAGAACAAAATGGGATGCCTTACCACTGGACAAATCAGATAATCTATTAAGCAGGAACCGATAATAATAAAAATAATAAAAATGCAATTAAACTGATATGGGCACATAGTGAGAATGTTAACAAAAAGGTTAACAAAAACAATATTCGAAGCAAAGAGTATACTCTTTAGGAAGACTAAGAGAAATGGGTACAACAGAGAAAACAAGAGGGAAACGATGAAGAATATAAAAATTATGATTAAAAATAGAAAAGAATGGAAAAGATTGGTGAATGAAAACCGATAGAACGTAAATCTGACGCCCGGAACAAAGGGCAAGGGCAAATAGAAGAGAAGAAAGAAGAAGAGGAAGCTGTGAAAAGTGACCAGCTAAAACGGGCTGTATCAAAATTACAGCAAGCAATGGTGGATACGAGAAGTATTCCATCAAAGTAAGTTTAAATATAAAATTCCTGGTTTTTGCGACATAGGATTTTGGTGTTGACATTGAGGTTTTGGCATTGTGATGTTGCCATAGAATAATAATTTCCCATCTTCAGTTAAAATCTGGTATAAAAAACATTTCTTTGTTTCCTTCCTAGTATATGCTCGCAAGTGAAAATCTTATTTTCGTTTATAAGGCATACAATTGCTTAATTATTCCCACGGATTTTAATTGTGCGAATAATTTTGAAAACTTTTCTTGCTTTTAACTCGGATCCTAAAAAGTAAAGCATTCAATTCGTGCCTTTTGATTTTTTTTTTGGCTATGCATAGTAAGCTGTATTTTCAACGGTCAAATCACTGAATTCTTGAAACATCGACACCACTTTTTGCTAAAAGCTTGTTAGATAATGTATTGTATGTATAATATAGCTTACATCTCGTATTATATACAATAAAATAATATTGTATTAATTAACTTAATTTTTCATTACCTGAAACAAAAATATTTGTTTTTAGGTCGTATTTGTAGATTTCAAGTGGTCATTTTCCTGATTTTTGAATTTAGAATTCAATTAGTTCTTTTATTATTTATTATTTGTTCATGATATATTTATATTATTCCTTAATTTAGAACGATCGTGCTTAAGTAAAAAGTTATCCAACTTTTATAATAATCTCTAAATCTAACATAACGATTAATTTAAGAGTGAACTCAGGCAAATAGAATAAGAAAGGTCTATATAATGTTTCCCTAAATTCGCCAGAAATAAAAGTATTGTCGAATAAAAAATTTCCTTATTAATATCATCACTAGGTGAAGCTTCTTATGGATTTGAGTGAAAGGACGTGAACTCTATCATCAAGTTCTATGTTCTATATTTTTAAATGTTCTTCACCATATAAAAAAATGGATACAGCAAATAACAGACGCAGGTAAAATAAGAAGGAAAACGATGGAGGAGATAATGACTATAAATAGTTGACATATAATTCCTACATTAGGAACATAAATGCCTGAATATAAGGCAAAAATAAATAAATATTAAATATGGTTAATTGTTTTCTGGTGCGTTCCTGTTCGACATGGGCGTCAGCAGAAGAATTTTCTACTTCATCTAGGATGAATTCTCGTGCAGTCTAAATTACGCATGAATATTATTTATTATTAATTAGAAAAAACACGAAAATATTTCGTAAAATGGTGATGGGGCCATCATAATACTTTCCCTATTATTTTTGATGATGTTTTACTGATTGTAGGGTGGGATAGAGGCCACCCACCCACCCTACATATACATATAAACTTTAACTCCTTTTCGTCGCGCTGTATCAAATGAAATTAATTACAAAATTCTTTGAATAAAAAAGGAATTATAAAGGTAAAATTTTTGATTGAGTGAATTAGTAAAAATTTGATGCACGATGGGTGGACAGACTTTAAATCTAAATTAGATAGTATTAAGTATAGAAATTCATTTACATTTAAACTTAAATTTTGTTTTATTTAGTTTTTATTACATAAAGGGTTTGACTGTTTTTAGCAGCAAAATCATCAACGATTAGCAATTAAAGTTATCATGTATATGTCCCATCCTCCAATCAGTAAATAATAAACCAGGGTTTTAATTAAAAGTTGTAAAATATAAATAAACAAAAAATAATTACAATTTTTAGAGATTTATTTATTAAAATTTATTCAAATAATTTTTGATGTTTTACTAATTGGAGGGTGGAATAGAGACAAGAAAACAGCAAGAAAACTACCAATGGAAAATGTCTGTACCTACGGAGATATTTTTTGCCATTTCAATCTATAATTACTAAAATATCGAAAGTATAGAAATTCTATATAGAAATGAAAGGCTAGAAAACAGCAAGAAAATTATGAGAAATTTTAGAATCCTTGCCGAAAATTATTGCATTATTGATAAAAATGACTTCAAAATTTGAAAAATTCTAGAAATGAAGAACATTTAGAAACTTGAAACGAAAATGCTGGAAAAATAGCGAGAAAATTACCACCGGAAAATTTTAGAATCCTTGGAAAAACGTATTTCAACTGGAAAGAGAAATTTCTTCTAAATTACGATAAGAAGCATTGAAATATTTGTAAAATCAGAAAAAAAGATGAAAAATTCTAGAATGGAAGAAAATGATAAAACTAGAAAAGAAAATGCTAAATAGCGGCGAATACACTAGCACTAGAATGTTTTAAAACCTTTGAAAAAATTGTTGGAACTAGGAAATTAAATTCCTGGAATATTTCGATAAGAGAAAAGAAAGAGAAGCATTGTTGATAAATTACAGAAATCTTGGAGAAATATTTCATAAAAATTGTAAAACCTTTAATGACAATTTCAGAAATTAAAGAGAGGAAGTTCTAGAAATCTGTAAGAAAAATTACTAAATTATAATCATGTAATTTTTATTTTTAGTAAAATTTAGAGAAGAAATTGCTGGAAGAGAAAGACAAAACCACCATAAGGAATTTTTAGAATCCGTGGAATTTCGCAAAAGAACTTCCGATAATATTTTTTTTATTAAAAACACTACAACCTTTATTGAAAAATGTTGCATTTAGATAGAGAAAAACATAAAACAGAAAATGCTGAAAAAAACAGAGAGAAGACCAAAACTATAAAGTTTTTAAACTTTCGGAGATAACTTTTGCAATTTAAACCTTGGATAAAAATTGCTTTAAAGTTTGGGAACCTAGTAATTCCAGAAATCTAAAATTGGAATTGCTGAAAAATTCTAGAATGGAAGATAACTTAAAAAACTAGAAGATAAAATGTTTGAAAAACAATGGAAAACTTACCACAGGAAAATGTTCGAACCCTCGAAGCAAATTATTGCAACTTAGAAAAGAAGTTTCTGTAACTTTCAAAAAGATCGAATCAGAAGGAACATTGTTGTAAAATTTTAGAAATCTGGGAGATAACTTTTATAAAAATTGTGAAACCTTCAATGAAAATTCTTGCAATAAAAAAGAAAAAATATTTTAAATTTGTAAGGAAAATCGATCAAAATTCTATAAACGTTTTTAGAATTTGTGGAGGAAGGTTTCGTCAGAATACTTCTAAAGAATTTCGATAAAATAACAATTTCATAAAAACTCTAGAAAGAGAAAAACATAGGGAAAGAAAAAACGCTTAAAATAACTCGCTGGTTAAGTTTTGCAATTTTGGTGTTAAGTAAAAATTTATAAACGATTTGAAAACCTACAAATTTGGTGAAAAACTCTAGAAAGGAAAAAAAAATTGAAAGGAAAGAAAATTTTGGAAAAACAATTTTAGAACCCTTGAGGAAAATTATTGCAACACGTATAAGAGAAGTTTCTGAAACTTTCGATAAGATGGAATACGAAGAAATATTTCAGAAAATTTTAGAAATCTGGGAGAAAACTTTCATGAAAAAATCAAAGAGTTCTTGCAATTAGAAAAAAACAGTTTAGAAAACTGTAAGAAAAATTGCTGAAAGTTCTATAATCATCATATTTTTTTCTTGAAATATAGAAGAGACATTGCTAGAAAAGAGAGAGAAGAATTAGTAAATTTTAGAAATCTTGGAAAAATATTTCGCAAAAGAAAATTTTTGAAAATTCCGATAAGATGACATTTAAAAAAATCTTGAAGCTTCAATTAAAATTCTTGAAATTAAATAGAGATAATTATAAGACAGAAAATACTGAAGAAAATTACCACTAGAATATTTGAGAACCTTCAAAGATAATGTCTGCAATTTAAATCAAGGATAAAAATTACTTGAAAATTAGTAAACCTAGTAACTCTAAATATTAAAAATACCAATTGCTGAAAAATTTTAGAATGAAAGATATATTTAAAAACCAGAAGATAATATGTTGAAAAAATAAAGAGAATTTTATAATCCTTGAGGTAAATTATTATAATTAGAAATCTAGAAGAAATATTTTATTAAAGTTGTAAAACCTTCAATAAAATTTCTTATTCTAGAAATTTGTAAAAAATACTTAAAATTCTATATCAACTTTTTAAATATAAAAGAAATTCAAAAGGTAAATTTTTAAGTGATAGTATTTTCCTTACATTTTTCTCGAAAACTATGAGGTTTATGCAAAAAGACTATTCTTAATAATTTGTTCACTTTTAAATTCTCTACAATTATTTACTATATAAGTTTCACGTAACCCGTATAGTTTATTAGTAATTGGCTAAAAACGTCAAAATTTTTAATTTTTAATTTTTTTCTCGAAAGTTAAGAATTATATAAAAAATATGTTTAAATAAAATTTGTTCAGTTTCTAATTTCCTTTAACTTTTGTTTGAAAAGTTTTGTCATATTTTTCATATTAAGAAAAGTATCGGAAAAAAACCAAAAACGGCTTCGAGTAAACATCCACTTCCGGTTTTTGAATGTTCACCAAAAGCTTTTCAGTTCCAACTTTTAAAAATGAAACCTTATGTTTAAAGTTTCATCTCAATCGGATCATTCGTTTTTGAGATACAGCGCCCACAGACATTTTCACGCACGAAAACAATACTTCCCCTATATATACTATATAGGGAAAGTAAAAATCTACAACAAATGAGTCTTATTAAGACTACAAGAAACAAATCACTTTTGAAACAACTACTTCTCTAGCTAATACTTCTACAGACATTGAATGATACAAAAGTAATTTGCGTGTTACAAAATAGCAAGGCTATCAAAGCAACACTATTGCTATTTTGTAACACGCAAATTACTTTTGTATCATTCAATATCTGTAGAAGTATTAGCTAGAGAAGTAGTTGTTTCGAAAGTGATTTGTTTCTTGTAGTCTTAATAAGACTCATTTGTTGTAGATTTTACGAAATATTTTCGTTTTTTTTCTAATTATTAGTGAATTTTCTACAACGTAAGGACTTATATATTTTATTATTAATATTATTTATATTTTTGAATGTATTAGGTTCTTTTGTTGGCCCAGAATTGAAACAAAGAAATAAATTAATAGAAAATAATAGAAAAGATGAATGCGTGAAAACTCATAGAATACAATTCCGACGATCGAAAGGCATATAAAAGAGGAGAAAGAAGACGAGGAAAATGTGAATTGGTGACCAGCTATATCAGAATTACTCCACCATCAAGATCAAAATTTAAAAGAAATTAACGAAACAATGAATGGTAAACGACTAGGGAATTACTTTGAGCACACACTTTATAATTTGTTATTAATGATGCATTAAATAGTTTTATTCTTTAAAAAGAAGCAGAAGAAAGGTTCAGAAGGATATGGGTCGAGTTGAAGATCATTAAGAAGCAGTGAACTTCGCCTGTGATTTCTGCGGCCAAAATTTTTGCATGATTTGATTTTATGTATATATTTAATTAATATTAGCAGGAAATACGAAGCCAATAAAGAATAAAGAATAAAGAGAATATAGTTCTATTAATTTAATATTTAAATAAAGCAAAAAACTCACTTTGTTGATATCACACTATTTATTTAAAAAAGTGACTCCAGTTTCAATAACAGCTGATCATTTTCAAACTTTAAGTTTATGAGTGAGAGAGAGAGTTTACTTTATTTAAATATTCAAGATGTATCACGAAGTGATTAATCAATTATTAATATAATATTTTATTATTTAAAAATAATAAACGTTTATAACAATGTTTTGACTTACTAGCTTGTTGTTTTCCATCGCAGTAATTCGATCTCCATGGATAGTCACAACCTTCTGTCACTCCTCGGTTCTTTCCAGCGAACACCAGGCCATTAGGGCAGTCGTACAATTCTGGTTGACCATTTACGCATTCCCAATATCTATCACAGTACGTTTCATCGCCTACCACTCTGGATTTTGTCTTGCAGGGATCTTCCTGATTGCCTTTTAATTGCTGCCCACTCACAACACCTGAAATAAGACAATGAGAAAAAGGATTAAATTTACTTCAAAATTACAAAAATAAAAGTAGAGATCCACATAAATCAAAATATTCAATATTGAATTAGCTTTACTTATTACTAATGTATTTGGAGAGTTTTGTGAGAGTCTAGACGGTAGATTTAGTATATTGAATTGTATTTCTAATAATTTTGAAATGTAATTGGCCTGAATTTTTTCATGTAAATAAATGTTTGCTAGTTGAAAATAAATATACCGGGTGACCCATTTTAATAAATCCACTGGAATATCTCGACACATATGCGTCCTACAAAAAAATGTTCCAAATGAAAGTTTGATGGTTTCGAAAGGGCCATCTAATCCTATACAATTTTTTTTACCCCCACCCTCCAGGGGGCGGGGCAGGGGGTCAACTTTTATATCTTAAATGGGAACCCTTATTTTTTATTGCAGATTCGGATTCTACATAAAAAAATATGAAGATTTTATTTGAACTTTTTTTTCGAATTCGTAATAGATAGATTCCAGTGGATTTATTAAAATGGGTCACCCGGTATATTTAATTTTCATAGTTTAGATATGAAGTAGATCAAATACATGATAAATAGAAAAAAACACGAAAATATTTTCGTAAAAAATTCATTTCTTGTTCCAAATTACCATAGTATAGTCACTCACAAACTATTTTAACGTACATTCAATCATTTTTAGTTCATTTTACAGAAAGAAATACGTTCAAACTAGTGTTGCTTTGATAGCCTTGCTATTTTGTAACACGCAAATTACTTTTGTATTATTCAATGTCTGTCGAAGTATTAGCTAGAGAAGTAGTTGTTTCAAAAGTGATTTGTTCTTGAAGTCTTAATAAGACTAATTTGTTGTAGATTTTACGAAAATATTTTCTATTTATTAGTGAATTTTCTACAAAGTAAAGGACTTATATATTTTATTATCAAATACATGATGTTTTATACTATTTTTTTCTAATAATAGTATTAATTGTAATAATAATAATACTGTTTATTGGTGCTATCAGAGAGTTTACATAGGTCACAAATCGGATTAAACATATGCAAATAAATATGGTGAGATGAATCAATTGAGGATTACCAAAATACAAACATTTAAAATCACGCTCGCACACGTAAATAAAAAAAAAAATAAGGATACAATTAAACAAATGTAATCTACAATTAAACTAAATTACCGAGACAAGCAGTAGTAAAAATATTGATACGGATACAGATACAATATTTTAAAGAATAATCTAAAATCATCATCATCAATTGTAATCATCTTTTAGGACTATATAAAGTGCGTTTAATTTTCTATAAATCACCTTTTAATGATTGTATAAAATATTCAGCTTTAAGATCTTAAAGATCTGGGGCATAATTATCATTAGAAGAAATATTTATTTCTAAATTTTATGTCTAAAATTAATGCATCAATGTTAGTACAAAAACTCTACATAATCTCTAAAGTTTTCCTTTAAGGGGTTTTGTGTTGTGAAGAATTTTCATCAATAATCGTAAAATCTTGAAAAAATTTTAGAATTTATACGATGAGTATAGTATAACTTAACTTGGTGCAACAATAGATGGTACCTTGATGGTATTATCTTTTAGTTTAACTTTATTTAAAGTTTTTATCTTACAATATTATTTTACATATTACATTTTACATATTTTATCATTGTTTCATAATTATAAATTTTAGTGTATAGGTATTAGTTATTATTTATTCAACATTCTACAAAATATATTCTATATATACATAATAATAATCTACAAAAATTTTGATCGTATCTGGAAAGGTTTGAATTTACAAAATTTGTGTTCGTTCATTCTCAACGTCTATTCTTCTGGTATCAGTGGTATCATGGAGACGTTATTTGCCAAATATGGCCTTTTTGCTCTAAAATGGGATATTTATTTGACACTACGTGTCATATAGAAATACAATTAAATATTGTTGAGCTTTAAAGATCAAAAATTGATCTCTACTTAATTATTACAATTAAATACAGTATTTGTATAGATTAAGGCGTTAGCATCTAAACTTATATAAACGAATTTATTAACTATAAATTATGCAACATTGCCTAAAATATTTATTACATATATTATTATTATACTTTTTTAATTAAATAATTAATATAATATAATTACAGGCCAATCACCATTTGTGAATATTAGGAAACCGATTTGAAGGAATCCATTTTTGCAGCGATTTCCCACGCTTAGCGCCGATTAATGATGGTAATGGCGGTTACCACACCTATTGCTCTTTACCTCGGGGTCATGTGTTCTATTGGCAAATGGCCATTTATCAAAATCTGGTCTGGAGGAGAAGGTTGAGAAATCTGGGTCACTTTACTAGCTTGGAATTCTCGCGAGAAGTACTCCAGATGAACCTCTCACAGTGAGTACATACTGAACTTGCAAATTTTACTATCAAATAATACTTAGTTTTTGATTGAAGAGCTACTTGATTAATAGTAGGTTTTATTATCACAGTTTCAACTTTCTTAGAACTTTATTTTTATTTTTAAGTATTGTAAAATTTATTTGCCATTTAAATTACTCTTCTAATAATCTACTGTTATAATTAACGTAATTTTTTTCAGTACATAATAAAAATCGACAATTTTATATATTTAGTAATATTGTTGGTAAATAAAATGAATAATATGGGTACACAGAGAGATCCTTGGAGCACATCAGATGAAGCAAGAGGTTTAATAAATCTTACATGTTGCAGCCTACCTATAACAAAACTTTCAAGCTAATCCACTATAGGGCTAGATAAAAATAAATCGCTTTTCTTAATTTCACAAATAGCAAGTGCATTAGAATATTTTGAAAAAAAAGAAATATCTTCTGATATTATCTGGTCCTAAAGTAATCGCGGAAAATATGTATTATTAGTTATTGTAAATTTATTTGCAGATATCACCTTGACAAGCAATTACATCATTATTATGCTGATTCGCAAAAAATTATTATTATCTAGTATTGTTATGATTGAGGTATTTTCCCTAAATTTTAAACAAATCGCTAGAATGTAATGTTATCTACAACTTTCTAAAAGTATTAAGGTTATAATTTTATATTTAATTTAACATCGGGAAAGTAAAATGATTGTATATATTTGCTTAGTAATATAAATAATTCGAAACCTCCCAAGTAGTCGAAACAACAGTTATAAGAACTTTAGCCATTCAAAATCATATATAACTCAGTGTATTTTAAATTTGTAAACAATTGAAATCTATAGATTAATTTTTATACTCCTTTGAGAATGGCGAGCAATCGCCGAAACACGTGTCAGGGAACTGATAGTAAATATATGAAACAAAACAAGTGTATTATTCCTAATTCCTATCCAGTGAATTGAACTCTACATTTTAAAGAAATGTTCTATATTCCAAAACCCAAATATCCCTTCTAAATATCAACATTATTCTCTCGTAGGAATTCCATCAGATCACATATGCGAATTTCCTAGACAGTTCAGCTATCTAGCAGAGATACTTACATTTTGTGTTTTCACCATTCAATGCAAGACAAAAGAAACGATAAAACCACTATACCCCGTACTATTTCACTATTCAAAAATAGTATGTATTATGTACAAGAGAAGGTAAGCAATCTAAAGTTATCAGGGTTATCGGATTATATTGTTAAAGTTATGGCAGATGTACCACAAGGAACAATATTGAGTTCTATTATTTTTTCTATTTACACTTCTTCGCTCATAAACAACTCGAATAACTGCACTGCAAATTTATATGTCGACGACACATTAACAAATTTTATATACTTTTAAACCAGAAGACACAGTATTGTCTGGTAGCTATATTTCCTCGGATTTATCGCTTGATTAATGCAAGTAAATCTTCAGCAGTGGTATTTCGACCTTATAGCTTACGAGATTCAATAAAAGCACAACTTCAAATAAAAATTGACAACACTGTTCTGTCATTTATAGAGCTAGTCTCCAATTTAAGCTTGGTTATTGATACAAACTTACGGTTCAAAATGCACATTAGTAACTGCATTTTTACAGAATAATACAAGAATTAACCTTGAAATAGTAAACCTATTAAAACAGAACAATTTAAATATTTAGATATTTAGATAATATAATGTAAAAAATATAATGATTATGATCAAAAACGGTGGTGGCAGATGATCTAGTAGTCGACGTCAAACAAACAAAAAATTGCATTTTTAGATCATTTCAGAGCTAAAAAATGATTTATTCCAGTAGACACTATTTAACTGTCAAAACGAAACGTAAGCTCTGGATTAAACAACAAAAAATCGTATTCAGATAGTAAAAATTTCTTGTAAGCGTTTAATATTTGGAATTCTCCGTACCTATATAAGAGTTTTTCGCTATGGTGTAGATAATATTAATGTGAGATTTAGAGAAATTATCTCACCACTAAAAATGATATGTTTCTAACAGAACCTGAGTCTCTTTGATGACTCTCCATCTCACCACTACCTCACAGAACTGTATTATTTTTAACAAAATAAAGATGAATCTGATTTTTGAGATTTGAAATCAAAAATCACTTGATGAGAAATGATTTTTGAAATTAAAAAAATATTGTAAATATTACCATTGTATTTCATTGCATATTATGTATGTTTCTATATGAATTATAACTTGTTTATACCGTAATTTAGTATTATTATTAACAGTAGGTGGAAAAGCAGTTAATAGTGTGTAAATAACTGAACTTTGCCTACTTCTTATTTTTATTATTATATTTAATTTCTTTTTGAATTCCATAAAGACTTTTATAATAATAATTATTATTATTAAAAACTTCATGACTTCTCACTGTAACTATGCCAAAAATATCCTAGTTGGAGCGATAGCTGAAGTTTTTTCATACATGTCAGACAACAATGAAATAATTGTCGGAGAAATGATTTTTTCTTGATACATTTTAATTTTTAATTGGATAACTGCAGTGATGCTGTGATTTATGTTTGGTGACGCGTGTGCGGCTTCTTATAATTACATCGAACAAATTAACAGGGATTTCGTTGATATTATACCTAAAGATATATATAAAAATATGCTGGTTACATTAAGTGGATTTACAAGTGGGGGGTAGTCGTTGGGCGTCGTCGCGTTTGTTGAGATTTTCGGTTTATTTTTCTTCATTGCTTAATGGATAATCCTCTTTGTGAAATGATCTAATAAGTCATAACATCTTTTGGGGAATTAAAGAATTCCGATTTTACGCGAAGTGATAAAAACTGTTTTGATGTTGTGTGGAAGATCGACATCATTTCCTCTATACGGTGTTGACAAGAGTTCTGTCGGAATTTTTATTGATTTAATGGCAATCAGTTGTTCTGTTCTAATTATTATTGTGAAATTTTTTAGGATAGATATTGTTTAAGTGGTTGAGGAAATTATTGAGCTTCTCTTGACCGTGGGACCAAATAACGAAGGTATCATACACATAACGCAGGCTGATTCCAACGCAATAGTCTGAAAATTCTTCATAAACAAATTTGCAATCATAGGCGAGAGAGGGGATTTCATTGGTGCTCCTTCAATTTGCTTATAACGATTTCCATTGAACGCAAAGTAAGCATTTATTAAGCAGTACTTAATAGGGTCTATAGTGTTTATATGTAGATTTTAAAATTTCAATTGTTTTGTTAATATGCACAAAGGGGTAAAAAGGAATTTAACGTCAAAACGAATGTGATTTGATGAGATCTAGAAAGTGTGGTGGGTTTTGACACAGTCTTTGTTTTTTTTTTTCGGCAGTAGTTTAAATATTCACGGTTTGAATTGTGCAAAGTTATCACTATTGAGTTAAAACACTTTGTTATTTCTTTCCTTTTATTTTCGACATAAAAAAAAGTAAAGGAAGGAAATAACTAAAGTATTTTAGTTCAGTAGATTGACGTTATTTGGCTAAAATGTAGTTAAGTTTTGATTGAGTGAGTCGAAAGGACTGACGATGGGTCGAGTAATATGTCAGGTTTATATATATTTTTAGGTAGACCATATAGCTTCGAGCATTTGGAGGACTTTTCGCTTGGAGGTATTTAGAGGCGACTGCATGATGCATGCATGGTTTTTGCTGTTTTTGTTCAAGGTTTGTTGTTTGATCAGAATCGATCAGTTTATAGTTGTAGTCTGTTAATAAGTTCTTCAATTTTTCGTGGTATAAGATTAAATTAGAACTACAGTGGCGTTTCGTTTGTCTACCGTAAGGATAATGATATTTTTCAGCACCACAATTTCGTTCCGTGATAAATTGGGCTTCGCTGAAGTGCAGATCTGAGTACATTGGCCACTTCTAGGTGAATAAGTTCGGATATGTCACAAACGATTTTGTGGAGACTGAATCAATTTTGTATACGATGTCTTCCACAGAAATCGTGCGGAGAGCAATGGCAAAATTGTTACCTTTTTATAAGACACCGATTGAGGCTTTTTTAATGGCTCGTAGGATTTTTTTAAATATATATCAGTGATGAAAACTGGAGGTAGAAGTGTTCTAACTGTAAAATTTTGTTTAATAGTAGGGGGCGAAGTGTGAGGAGTTGCTCGTTGGGTTGTGCTAAAAAATATCTGGTTCTCTAAATTGCTTCTCATAGGTGGCTGTGTTTAGCATGGTTTGCGTTCGCTTCGAGTGAGTATGGCACCGTAACAGACTGATGACGAACTCATCAGAGCCATCGGAAAAGATCTACCTTTCTTTTCTTTGGCCGAACATTAAAGCACCACTGGACACACGATAAATGTTAACAATATGTATTCCAATGAAGTATTTCACCAAAAGGATTATCCGTTCGATATGGAAAGGGTCCAAACTGTAGAATCAATTTTGTTCAATAGTAGGGAGCGATGTGTGAGGAGTTGCTCGTTAGGTTGAGCTAAAAAAATATCTGGTTCCGTAAATTGCTTTGCATAGTAGTACTTGGCTGGCTGTGTTTAGCATGGATCGCGTTCGTTTCGAGTGAGTATGGCACACTAATTTAGAAAAATGCGCAGGATGTTGTTGTTGCAGTATCTTTTCTGAAAATTTAAGCGACTGCAAAGTTTATTTCAGACAAATGAAAAGACGTGTGAAAAAACACATCATAATCTCTTTCCCCACTTTTTGCAACAAGCGCATTTCATTTCACGCTTCACCCTTTTTAATCCCCTAACGAAATTCCTGTTAATACCTGCGATTCAATTACGAAAAGCCACACACGCGAAACCAAAAGCCAATCGTTAACACTGCACCTATTAATAGTACACTCTAATTAAGCACGATCGCAGTTTTAAAACGACCGGTGTCTGAAAAAGACCAATGCGACTTGGTGTCGAAACGTCACAGGAGGTTTTTTTAAGAAACATCAAAATTTGCAAAGTCAAATCACAGGTAAATATTCACTTCCGGCAAGAGAAATTTACCAGAAGCTTTATAGATATACTGGAACTAAATTAATGTTTAAATTTAAAACTTTATCTGAAGCTACAAACCTCTAGGGTTGTATACCTAGAGTAGTTTTCAGAGATATTTCTCACAAATTTTTTTCAAAATGATTCCTCTACATAGTGGAATAAAACAATTCAAATACTTCAGGTTTTATTGTTTTTATAATAAACGATGATAACCTGTTTTCACAAGTTTTTACTGATGGGTTATTAGGTTAGGCAATTATCTTAAATCCAAATATTACCACAAATTCCATAATACAATGATAAATTGAACTAATTGAATAGTTTAAACAGTCTATCAGTTCATTATTTTCGCTATAATATTTAAAATAATCTGATGGGGTTTATTTTTAATTTGCAACTATTTTTAATTAAAATAAAACAAAAGGATATGTAGAAAACTTAAACACAACAATTGGCATACTCGAGTATTAAGACACGTGTTTAACGAAAAGATTAAAAATTTGAATAATTAAATTGTTATTACAACTTTTAAATAATTTGATCAACAGATATCATCATATAAACATTAAGTTCACACTTTCTCAGGTACACACTTTTTAGAAAAGTAAAAAAGTAAAAAGTTTTTTAAATGTAACTTGATTTAAATGAAACAAGTAAAAATATATATATATAACCATATATATATTGTACTGAATTGCTGTCAAAAATGTACATACTGAATTTTAAAAAAATAGTCGCTGAATTTTCATACAAATAAGCCTTTATATTAGGAAATAGACTTTAAAATGTAATTAATACAATAAATAAAGTAATCAATCATTTGATTTTAAATATACCGACTACTTTTTGAGAAAACTTTTTTTGAATCAATGGAAATATTTGTTGTGAATGACCAAAACTGGTTTATAACAAAAAATAAAATAAATACATAACTTGCACAACCTTGTGGATAATCCAAGAAATCATTTTATGAATCTATATTTGTACAATGTCTTTTTATATTATAATGCGGTTGAGATATAATAATATATAAACTGGTTTACAGCACACAAAAAAAAACATCGATAATCTGATGAATACAATCATCACTAATTTTAATCTTCATCGCATCGGCCAATGAATGAATATTATAAATTAACCAGTCGCCACACCTTTTCTTTAGCAATCAATTTTGAAACCATCCGGATTGCAAGCATCGTTTAATTCTTCCCACAGAACAATTAACACTATAAATAAACCTTACAAAATCCGATGATGATGAAATGAAAATAAAAAAATGATTCTAAAACAAGAATTCTTCGATGCGAGCGGGCACATAATAAAACACAAGGCCGAGCGGATAAATGATGCAGTCTACCGCCTTCTGGTATTCCCCAAGGGCATTCATTGTTCCAAAACCAACAGACAATTCCTCTGATCGACTTAAGACATTTCATTATGCGCGTAATATATGCGGGAACGTTGCGCAAGAAAATTCTAATCAATACGCGACGGTAATTTCGTTTCGTTTTCTCCAACTCGTTTCTATTTTTTTCTTTTTTAAAATAGACAGCATATGTGATAGTGTAATTTCCTGTACAGCTGATTGGGTTTAGTCAATTGCCTTTTAATTAAAGTTCACGTAACTCTTATAAGGAATTTGTTTAATGTATTGGGTAATAATAGTCAGTCTGCAGGATGTTATAGTTCAAGTACAATTTATTAGAATATTAAAGACAGAGAAAACGTCTTTATTGAATGATGAATTAATTTTTCACTTTTTCTATAGTGGTAGTATTAATTTGATGGAAAAAATTAAACTAAAACAGTGAATTCATCTTTTTAATTAATCATCAATTTAAGGTTATTATAAGCGAAATATTTTTGTAATGACTTCGAAAAATGCAAATTATTTTTTTTTTAACTTTAAAAAATTTATATGAAACTTATATAGTCAATAAATTATAAAAAATACATATAAAATCGTATTCATTTTATCTATTTCAATCATCTTTATCAAAAAATTAATGTCGACATTATTTTTTGTAGTTGTTACTATATCTCTGGCTTCCGAGGTGGAGTTCTTTGGAACGAGAGTGAAAACACTTTCTCCATTAAACTTTCTATTTCGCATCTTGCTCGCACGCTGCTCGCTATTAATTATTAGCTGTCTCGGACGCAAGAGAGAGAAAGAACTAGAAGGAGGGCGAGTATACGGTACGATCTCAATGGAATTAACAGAGATGGATTAACTGTAGGATAAGGAAGGAACATTTGCTCTCACTTGGTATGTTAATCCATCTAATGCCGAATCGAGTAAGCCCCGCGTTTTCACTTTTTATTATTATTACCGACATTTCGTGCAGTTTGTTATGCCGGCTATTATTATCAGTGGAGATGGTCTGTTTTATTGCAGGACCGAATTATTTTTAGAAAATCAAAAATGTTTCGAAAGTCAGTACAATGACTTGTATATTGCACTGAATTTATTGCTTAAGCATACTTTCAGACATGTCTAATAAAGTATCCAAAAATATTTATATTAGTAAGATACTTAATATTAGGTTTTAGTACATCTGTCAATAATGACATGAAATATAAAACAATAGTCTCATTCAAATGAGCAAAAATACGCCAGTAAAGACTAAAATATTGCCTAAAGTGGCTAAATAGCTGGTGAGGATACCGTCATCCAGTAATATGGGTTTGAGTGGAAGAACACTACGTGAATTGTTAAGTCGTTTATAAATTTATATTAATTGTTATTATTGTTTTAAGTGAACATGTAAAGAAAGATCAATAAACTGAATAGAATCATTGCATTAAATGTTTCGTAAAAAATATTTCACCATCATTGGTTCGAAGCTCTATTAAATATGAATCTTTTCATTGTCGAATATTTCTTCAGTTGTTTATTCCTCCATATGCACATATTCTTTGGCAACAACTGATCTGATATACTTTCATCAGCCTTTCTCTTTAATTAAATCAGCATAGTTTCATTGTTATTGTTGATCACTACAACATGTTTCCCACACAGTGGATTCACCAGATGAATAGTCACTATTGCAAACATGAGTAATTAACATCAAAAGTATAAATCCTCCCATCTATGTTGTTTCATTTATTCATTCATCTATTAACAAATCTATTTAACAAAGTTTCTAATCAAAAATTGAAACACCTAGATACTAGATAAACCTAAATTTTAACATATTCAAATCTTTTTTTTTTCTAACCGCAAATATCTGAAAAACGAATGTCAATTTATTAAATTGATCGATGGATTTCATACGCACGCTGCGTCTTAAACACTTTCACTTTTCTCCTCATCGCAATCTTGAAAAGTGTCATCGCGCGGTTACGCAACACCAGAAGTATTCGCGTAACGTTTTCAAATACCGTTACGTTAATTTACGATGCTGCGTTGGAAATTGTTAGTCACTGGATTTAATGTAAAATAAAAATCGGAACGGCTCGTTACATTTTTTCCAATTGCATATAAATCACAGAGTAAGAGGAACTCCGCGACCTTCTGCGATCGGCCAGAGTTGAGCAAGAGGCGCATTCTGCAGAGGAAGATACGGATTAAGAGCGGTAAATGCCGACCTTGCAATATATTGGCCGAAAAAATGATGTTACACGCATTCCATCAATAGAAATCTAGGCTTATTCGATTATATAACCCGATGGAAAATGAAAGGAATGTTCGAATCGTTCAATTTGATTAAAATGTTTGGTTGATGTCAAGGTATCAGATATGTGATATAGATTTTTTAATTGCGTTAGTAAATTATTGTAGCAATAAATCAACTGATTTAAGTTTGAACATGATAAATGTTCTATTAAAGGTCGACCTGAATAACTGGAGGGTTTCTTTCTTTTTAAATATTTAAAAATGTCACCTGCAATTATGGTTCTAGATTCTTTGGATTATTTGGTTTTATAATTACACATTTAGTAAGTTAAGTGCATGTTAAATCAAATGATATAGAGAAACCCAAAATTATTTTTAAATGCATAAATAAATACACATAGATTAAAAGATGGGCTTTGTAAATATGTAAAGACTGTAGTTATTATAGGTAATGACTATATTTATTATAGTTATTAAAATATTTAGTTACTTGGTGATATCTAGAAATACTGTTTATAACTTAGGCTGGTATAGATCAGCATCGGCTTTGTAGTTTACTGTGTTCTTCTTGATGGATTGTAGAGTAGTAACACCATGCTATTGCATTGTAGACCATCTTGAAGTTGAAATATGAAAAGGGGTTTTCGCCTTTTTAGAGGAAGCGGCCCAAACTGAATCGGAAATTAAGATACCGTTTTTGATAATGAGAGTAAGGTAAAGTTGCTTAAGTCGTACCACTGCTTAAGTCGTACCACATGCATTTAGTACAAATTACATCGATAACCGACGATTGTGCGGTAACCAAATATACATCTCAGTCAACCACGTCGTGTGACGTATTTTATTTGATGTAGCAAACCACTTTGTAAAATTCGCCAGCAAGTAAATTCCTTTCAATTTTCTTATAATTTTCTGCATATTTTTGGTAAGTAAATTATTGATAAAATTATTTTTCTTCATAAATATAGGTTCAGTATAATTTACATAATCGTTTGGTCGGAACGAAATTGTGTTAACTATATTCAATATAAAGTTATATTTAGTTTGAAATTTTACTGTACTGTGTCCTAAGTCGTACCCGTATGAGATTCCTAAATCGTACTGGTACGACTTTAAAATTATTTTTTGTTTTTCCTACTTTAATGTAATGTTTTCTACATTCTTCATATGTTAAACCATAATCATGTCAAGACAGTCGAAGCGAATTTATAATACAACAAGAAAATATGAACAAATTATCGGAAGTAGTTATTGGATTCAATTAATCTCATCGGCAATATAACATCCCCAAACCAACATTACGTCGTCATTTTAAAGGATTAAATAAGAATATCAAATTTGGGAGGCCTACGAATATAACTGAAAATATGGAGAAGGAGTTGTTTTCACATATTCGCAATTTAGAATCAGGCTTTTTGGGATTACTGCAACTGATCTAGGAAGTATTGCTTATCAGTTGGCAAAAAAAATTAAATTACATTACAGTTTTAATTAAAAAAAATGCAGAGAAGAAGAGGTACTATAAATCCATGAAGAATAATCCTTGTTTATCTTTAAGTACTCCAGAAACAACATGACCAGGGTCTGGGCTTTCAATAAAACAAGTGTTTATGGATTCTTTGATAAATATGAATTCATATTAGATGAATACAAGTTCACTGCTAACCATATAAAGTTGATGAAACAGGATCATCCACTTGTTCACAAACCAAAATAATTTCTTAGAAAGGCAAACATCAAGTTAATGCACCTACAAGTGGTAAAAGGGATGTAACCACTGCAAGTGTATGCTGTATAAATGCTGCAGGTGAATACACACCTCCTATGTTAATATTTAAACGCATGCGGATGAAAAATCTTTTAAAGAAAGGAGCACCACGAGGTACTGTATTTGGATGCTCTAAAAACGGGTGGATAACGTCAGAACTTTTTGTTCAACGGTTCAAAGATTTCATCAAGTATACAAAGTTGGAGAATAGTAACAATAAGCAAATATTTCTTCTTTTGGATGGGCACACTACCCATACAAAAAATATTGCAGCTCTAGTACTGGCTTGCAAGCATGGCATTATATTTTTACAACCCACCGTCTTCACCCTTTGGACCAATCAACGAAGCTTCATCTTCTTGGTTAAAAACAAATCCTGGTAATACAATTAAACAAACTTCTGTGTCAAAACTATTTGAAATTGCATATTCAAAATCAATTCGTATAAATGTTGCTTTGAATAGTTTCGAATCTATCGGTATTTGGCCATGCAACAACCATACATTTGATGATGATTTTTACGCTTCTACAGTTGTTATTAAAGACTCTTTACGCACTACTCCATTGGACATCAATAATCAAGAAATAAAACTTTAGCTCTGATTCCTATAATAAACCAAAGTAAAAGGTTCCATAGTTGCTCTACTCTACTCGACTCGTCAGTCCAAATTACGTCCACGGCTAATATAGAAGGCATAAAAAATACGGCAAATAAAAGAAGAAATACAGTAATGAATAAAAAGGAATTAGCATCTAAAAATAAATAGAAGAAAAGCGATTGGTATTGTTTTATTTGTGAAGATCGGGCGGAAAACATGATCCAATGCTTGAAATGCAAATCTTGGGTGCAATGTTTTTGCGTTGGATTGATCAAAAGAACATTCAGATTTGTATGTAATGATTATACTAATTGAATGCATCTGTAAACATATGAATAAAAATTGAATTCCCAATTACGACTTAGACCATAGGTGGTATGACTTAGGTTATAGGTGGTACGACTTAGGCTAAGATTGTTTTAGTTCAGCGTCTTTCGCGAAATCCATGCTGGGCTTCGTTGAGAATTTTGCACTTCTCAAGTCAGGCTTGTACGTAATATCAGTATATTCTCAAATATTTGTGAAAATAGAATTAGGATGACTATAGGCCGGAAGTTTTCTTTATCATTTCTGTTGCCCTTTTTAAAAATAGGGATTATTTTTGACGTTTCCAAACTGATTGGGAAGATCCATATTTGAACGAAAAATTAATTAAGTACTCCAAAGGGACAACGATTTCTATTGCCACTGCTTTTAGAACATTCATGTGTATTCCGTCTTGCCCTGGAATTTTGAATTACGTGGTAGATTTCTCCTTTGGACACAGGTGCAAGATACATGGACTGGTCGTGTTGCTTGAGGTGGAGCAGGCATTTCATATTTTGTCAACAAAATTATTTTTTAATTTAATATCAGTTACCATTGAACAAATATATCGGCAATCTCTCGGTTATTAGTTCTTACTTGGCCAGAACTCTTTTGAGCAGCTATAGGTTCGGTTTGCTTTGTGAGGTTTAATTCATCTCGTACCAAATTCCACATTTGCTTTTGTTTGTTGGAGTTTTTTGATATTAATCTGGTATGATGTTCTCTTTTTTCGGCCTCAATGAGCTTTTTGTGCTTTCTTTTTGCATTTCTATATTCCAGTCTCATGTTAGGTGTCTGGTTCTTAGACAGGAGAGAGTGCATTATTTTTAGGTTTTGTCTGGACGCTCTAACGTCGTTGTTGACCCACTTATTAACACGTTTGGATTGTTTTATTCTATTTATTGGGTATGATATGTTATAGAAATGTATGAAGTGCTCAACGAACGTGGTGGTATTATTTGTTTCAATGAAATCCCAGTTTGTTCTACTTAGGTGTAGTTTAAGTTCGTGCAGGTTGTGTTCTTTCGTTTGCCGGGTTTGTTGAGTTTCTTTGATATTGTTATCCTTTGAATTAGACATAACTTTAATTGAGCTAAATTGAGCATCGTGTTTAGATAGATGTAGATTTATATTTTTGCATGCCCAATGGCCAATGGGGATGTTCGATACGATGTAATCAAGGTGACTACTGGATGTTTGTCTAGCAGTGGTTTGGACCAGCATCGGTTTGTTAAGCTGATTAATTAGCTTAAATGATAAGAATATGTCGTTTAACATTGTCTGTTGTTGATCGTGTTTCAGGAAATCTATCATACATTTAAAAAATACGTTGGCATTACCTTGTTCTTCTATTCTTCTATTTGTTAGAGTTATTGTACAGCCTGTACATTCAATTTTAGATTCTATGCAGAAACATGTTCATATGCAAAACACTAAGAGATGTAGTGTTTTGCATTTGAATTTGTTATCCGGCAGAATAATGCACTCTCCATGTTCTTGTTTCTTTCTAGTGTAGTCGGCTACTTTTGTTTATCCTGGAATTTGTATGCATTTGATATTGTCTTGATTGGTCCTTGCATCAGTTAGACATAATAAGTTTGGTTTAAGTTTATCTATTGCAACTGCAATTTCATCGGTTTTATTAAGTATACTTCTAATGTTCTGGTCTAGAATTTTTAATTTGGAATTTGTTTTGTTTGTAAGAGTGGGGTCTTGTCCAATTGTGTGGTTTTCGAAGAAAATTGTGTTCACTTACATGAATTTCTGTTTGCCATATGTTGGGATCTGTTATCATAAGTCTGGCTTCTTTTGGTGCTCCTACTTTAAAGGAATTATGTTTTTCAGATGAGAGGTGATCAGTGCGTTCAATTGTTTCCATGGTAAAGTTTGATGTAGAAAATTTGGATGAAAGCAGTGTTTTAAGTTTATCCCCAGTGTAGTGGTTTTTAAATTTACTTAAGTGGTACCATATTTTTGTTGTTGGTTTGTACACCACTCCATCTATATCGTTTTGATTGTCGATTATGATTTTTGTATCATTTTCGTTATTATGAGTACTAAGTAGTGTTTTGTTATTGCTGTTTTTGTTATCGTCGTCTAAATTGTTTTGATTGGTAGATTGGTAGTTTTGGTGTTTATCTCGCTACCGTTGCCGTGGATAGTGGCTGTACGTTTATTATTAGTAGTTTTATTTTTATTTATGTCAGGTGATTGTTCTTTTGGTTTGTTTATTTCTATGATTATTGATCTGTTTTTTTCAATTGGAATATTATTTTTATTGTCGGCAGCGGCGTTTTTGTTTGGTTCGTTTTGATTAATTGTTTCTCTTCATTCTCTGCAGATTAGCGATGGGTCGATTTGTAGGGGCTGCAATTCAGTTGTTCTTGTGTTATAGTCGTCCTCTTTTGAGTTTATTGTGACCTTTGGTTTGCAGTTTTCTGATTAAATGATTTTTGATGTGGTTGCCTGATTCTGAGTATTTATTTGGGCTTGTAAAAATTTAATATTATTACTTAAGATGTTGATAATTTCATCTTTGGCGGTTATTAAACATTTTTGATATTTAAATTCCACTTCCATAATTGATGCACTATTCTTAATCACTGTTTCACTGCTGCTAAATGAATTCTTTGCCTCGTTTTCATTCTCTTCCGCCGTGTCGTTTGCATTGTTGTTGTTTGGCACTTGTATGTCCGGGATTATTGTATCTTTGGATAACTGGAAAATGTTTTTAACGTATTTAATGCACCCGGGTGCATTTTGTTTCCACAGTTAATGAATTTGGTTCATTTTGTGGTATAGAACGACACCATTTGCACTTTTTACTCACATTGTCACTCAGAGCCGTCATACGCACGTCTATGGCACTTGACGCCATATTTAAATGGAACTTTAAAGAAGTTGATCTGCTTCACAAAATTAAGTACTAGTTTTTCCTTTTAATAACAAAAAACATTCACAGATTCTTCTAAATTAATTAAGTGGATTGAAAGACAAATTGAAAATGTGTTTAACCAAATTCCATAACCAAAACTATCCTATTATAAAAAAATCGAATGTCTTTTTAGATTTATACGTTTTGAACTGAGTCGATTAAAACAGTTTGAATTAAATAATATTACAAAATTATCCACAAAATAATGCAATTTTTATTTTAGATGATCATTAATAAAATATGAAGGAGAAGATGCTTACAAGATCAAGAAGAAAATCAATTATTCAGTTATAAGTTAGCCCAATATTAAAATCTCATGATTAGATATATATAAAATATTGAATTTTTAGCAATGATATTTAAAAAGATTTTACTAACATTTCTGGAGTTTATGTCAATTTTGGAATTAGAAGAAATCTTACTAATTTGCTCCTAGATAGGCAGTGAAGTCATCAGTTGATTAAAGGAATATCATATTATCTCCATGTAAAAACTAGTTTTCATCATGAGAATAGAGGAAAAAATATTGGAGTATAATTTTATGTATCTTCAGTTTACCAGTTCTAGCTTCTTCTTTTTCTTCACGTTCCGTCTCCATTCTGGAGGTTGGCTATTATCGTTACTATTTTGATTTTGTAAACTGCAGCCCTAAACAAGTCAGATGACATTAACATAACATTAAACCATTTTGGCAGATTCCTAAGTCCTGGCTTATTCTTATTCTTCTCGCTCCGAGAGATCTTTTTCCCGCGATTGTTCCTTGGATTACGAGAAGCAGAATTTCATATTTCGGACCTCTACAGGGTGTTAATACTAAGTCGTTACACCCAAAAATGGCAGTTAGAACTCGTTAAAACAAACAACTTTTCTTAATTCCAATGTGTAATTTGGTGCTTCGGTTCGGAGTTATTGTAGTTCTTTTGTTTTTCTAAAAATCGCTATAACTCTCTTATTTGACTATTTTAAAAAAACCAAAAAGTTTCAAAAGTAGCTTTCGGCTCTCCAAAACATTTGTATATATAATTTTTTGTTGTTGTTTTAAATAACAAAATGGCGACTGATCAAAAAATTCAAAACAAAATATTTTGATAACCACTCCATGATTTTTTTTAAGTAAAACATTTATAAAATCCTTATGCTATCTACTACAAAATTTGTCCTAAACAATTTTTTCAATCCGTCCAAAAAAGTCTTTATTAGGTTTCTTGACTTAAAAAAAGTATCAACAAACTAAAAAAAAAACATCTAAACGAAGTAGCTTCTGATATTGAACAATAAAACAAAAGAAGATTAAATTTGACAATTACACTACATATTTATAATACATTTTCAAAATGGCCGCCGTTCGTAGCAACGCAAGCCCGGCAGCGTGTTTTAATGTTGGTGGAGACTTTCGCAAGAACTGCCATCTTCTCTTTTATATCTTCTGCTGCAGAAACGATTGTAGCCACTAGTTCACGTGATTATTTTTAGAATTAAATCGTGAGACATGCTTCATCCGTAAACAGAATACATTTTTCTAAACTCCTTTGAAGATTACATTGTCAAAAAAGCCAACAACAGAACAACAGTCGTCAGGTCCCAAAGCTTACACTTATGTCTAGAGAATCGGTAAAGGCCCTGCTCCTTCAGAACTTGCCAAACTGTTACATGTTTTGCATGTGCTTTGTTTGCTGTTACCCTTCCATCTTCAACAATATCAAGTACAGCCTTTACAACTGCAGAGGTTCGACGTAATCTTTTGGAATTCCCGCCAATTTTTGGGTAACAACAAACGTCAAATTTTTCTGAAAAGCTACCTAGTTAGTTGGTGACAATTTGGGTATCTTCTCTAATACATTTTTCGAGATTCTCGCGCATTACGCCTTGCCTCCCCAAAAACCAAAACAAGTACATCGTTTTGATAATAGTGAATTTTATATATACAAATTATGCAAATTAAGCACACAAATGATAGACTTTAATGTTTTTCAACTTGTGACATACGTACAAACTAGACAACGTTACAGTGCATTAAGTTTGAAGTACGAGAATCTCGTTTAGTTTCGTCTACTTGTCAAATCTAATCTTTTTTTGTTTCATTGTTCAGTGGCAGCAGGCTACTTCGTTTTAAATGTTTTTTAAACTTTTTGGTTTTTTAAAATAGTCCTTCAAATAAAGAAGTTATAGCGACTTTTAGAAAAAACAAAAGAACTCCAACAACTCCGAACCGGAGCACCAAATCACAAATTGGAACTAAGAAAAGTTGTTTGTTCTAACTGCCATTTTCGGGTATAATGACTTAGTATTAACACCCTGTATATTATTATTATATATAATAATATAAAGCAACTTAGAAATAATCCTAATAAATTGGTTTTGCTTTTGGCATTGTTATTCATAGATGGCTACAGTTGTGGTGATATTAGAAGAATTTTAGTAATTGTTAAAGATTTTTGGTATATTTATGGCATAACTGTTATCTTGTACATATGAGTAAGTTTGTGAATTAAGTCTATCTTTTTACTACAGCTTTAAAAGCATTAAAAAAAACATGTAATAAAGGATTTTCCAATAAGAGGTTTCATTTTGAATAGCCCTCTATCTAGACAGCTGTACCTTTTGCAGCTGTCATATTTTGACATTTGACAAGTAAAAACTACGCCATTAGTAAAAATGCAATGATACACGCTTCAACAACGCATTGAAATTATTAAAATTCACTACAGAAATGGTGAAAATTTTGTAGTCACAGTTCGCCAAACTAAAGCACTTTTGGGTCGCCGTGAAGCACCTTCTCGGCCAGCAATAGTAAAACTGGTTAAAAAATTTGAGCTGTTGGGACAACTTCGTGAAGTGAAGAATCGAAACTGTGTGCGTCGCTTAAGAACAATTGAGAATATTGCTGCTGTAGCCAATAGTGTTAACCAAAATCCAGGTTTGTCGATCTTTGGAATTAGACATTCCAAAAACGACATTTGCATTAAGACTTAGGTTTGAAGGCTTTTAAAGTTCAGTTTACACAAGAACTCAAGCCGGTCGATCACCAGCAACGTCGTATCTTTGCTGATTGGGTCCTTGAAATGCATCAAAATGATCCTGATTTTCACCGAAAAATCATCTTCAGTGATGAGGCTCATTTTTACCTCGGAGTCTACGTGAATATGGAGATTTGCCGCATTTGAGGCTCGGAAAATCCAAGAATTCTTATTGAAAAGCCTCTCCATCCTCAACGTGTTACTGTTTGGTGCGGTTTTTGGACTGGCGGTGTGATTGGACCTTATTCGAAAATGAATTCGTGAAGTTATCGAGGACATACAGCCGCAAATGTGCGAATTGGTCATAGAAAATTTCATGAAAAGGATATGGTGCTACAACCGTAGTCGTGGCGGCCATTTGGCTGATATCATTTTCCATCGTTAATGGCATATCTTTCTCTTTACAATGCAATAAATATCCATTGATTTCTTTTAAAATATACTCGTTTTTTTAAAATATCAAAATGAAACCTCTTATTGGAAAACCCTATATAATCAAAAGATAATTCGTATGAAGATTATTGTGGATTTTTCTTACGCGTATGAAGAAATATTGGAAGAAGTTTCTGAGGAATCTTACCAGGTTGTAAAATCAAATTTTAATTATTCTGTTTTAAAGTTCGTCAGTTTATGCCATGTTAATATTCAGTAAGCTTATTGATTGATTGAAGTGTGTACAGATAATCTTGTAATTTAAAAGAATTAGCTTGTTTGTCCAAAATAAATTAATTATATCTTAATGGCTGATGTAGTCTGATGGATAATCGGTAATTATCGCGCCCACTTTTTCTAATCTCTAGTGCGACTCTACAAATGCACAAGCCAACCACCGGCATAGATGTAGGTATTAAAGAAGGCAATGTCACAGTATTTTGGCTTATTGTACTTCTCTAAAAGTATTGAAAGTAGGAGTTCTGTAGTCACTTTACCATTCTAACAAAGTATAGGATTTGAATAAGAAACAAGCCTCACTGATTGGCAGATCTTAAAAATGACATCATGATAGAGTATTATAATGACAGAACGAGTTTTGCTAACTCGTGTTCTTCTTTGCACCCAATACAAGTGAAATCTGAAGAAACTCAAAATACATGTTGGTCTATTAGTCTGCCAGTATTAGGACATAATGTATGTCAATGCCTTTACTTTGATAATTAAAATATTACCACAATATTGTGGAATTGTTACAGTCTAATATTAATCAAAAGAAGATATTTATCCATCTTACTTAAAGTGCTACAAGAGTAATGCCTTAGAGTATTTTTAAAATGTTGTTTCAGATAGAGGTATAGTTCATTCTTCAGTGACCTTGGATGCTTTTTCTCTAGCTAAACTATTCGCCCTATCATTACGACTTGTGTTTGACTGTAAGAATAAATAACAAGGTTATTTAGGGAAGCATCCTCTAATGCTGACATATATTCGATAACTAATCTTGATGAGGACTTAGATTATGTTGGAATATTTATTACACTTATTTTACTGTCTGTAAGGATGCTTTTTAATCATCATTTCATTTCATTTCAGTTTATGTTTACACACCACTATGTTTACTTTAGTGTACATAATTTATCTTCATAGCGACTTTTAATCAGGATTGTCAAGTCATCTAAACAACTAACGGTTGAAAAGGAGATTTATGTTTATGTTTATGTTTATGTTTATTATTCTTTAGCTTACAATCCAAAATTAAAAAATACATATCAATATCTACACAAAAATTATAGGAAACGTACAAAAAATTTGACTGGACGAAGCTGGGCGGAGTTCGTGCAGCAGCGACGATCTTCCACTCTAACCCTTGTTTGTTTCTTAGCAAGTCATGATATTCAACATGTGAGGCGACTTCACTAGTCCCTGTTGGTAATCTCGGATAATCCTTAATATGGATAATTATTTTTTGTTTATATTTAGATTATCTTATTGCCTAAAATTTGTTTTATCTATTTACTTAGTGTAACGAATATGAGGGGGTGAGAGATAGCTCTTACTACAGCCCTTATCAGACAGTAAACTGGTGGTTCACTTCTAGAATAAACGCATGTTGATTTAGACATATTGATCTGTATGATTTGGTATCGCTGCAGACATTTTTAAACTATATTTGTTTCTCCAGGACTTTATATATTTTTTTTGACTAAACCTTTAAGTTCAAAATTCAAGGTCATTGTAAATCTGTTTTATGTAATTGAAGTTAACGATTATGTTCGTTGACTTACCTATCTTCAAAAAGTTTATTTCTATTTTAGAACCTCACACACATTTTGTAGTTACAGTGTAGAAAGTCTAAAATACATAATTATGTAATTTACATAGCAATTATTATATTTTAACATTCATTTTAATATGTGGTAATTGATAAATATAACACATTTATTGTAATGTGTTACAGTTAGGCTATGTTTAATTTTCAGTAACGAATGGATACTCGATAGATCACGTCATACATTCTTGATCAATATGTGCCAATAGCTCATGCAAGTGACAATCTTTGAATTCTAAACAAAGAGGGTCATTAAAACGGTGTTCCTGAATTTGAATTATTACGATCATTGAACTTTTAATATAATCAATAAAATTTAGAAGTTACAGTATCAAAAGTTAGTATTTTATGAAACGACTTGTAAAAAATGCTGGAAGTTTAAGAAGACTTTAAGAAATAAAATAAATAGTGCAATAATTTTGTTATTTTTTCAGTTTGAAGAAATCAGATATCTTCTACGCATTAAAAAGAATGTGAAATAAATAGGCCTATCCTTTGAAAGTCTACTCTGAATTCCACATGTAATTACAGAGAATGTCAAGGCTCTCCATATTGATGAGTGTTATAATTTCTGTTTCATTAATTGTTGAATGGAAAATTACAACAGGATGTTTTCCGCACTAAACTGATTGATTGTGATGGGGAGGGAAAGTTCACGGCCAGTGGCGTGCGAATATTTTGAATGTTAAACCATTGGCGTACTTTGCACTTCCATTCCCAGTTCCGTTCCACTTTCTCCTCACTGTTACAAACCGCTTCGGCGGATATCGAAACTAATCGATTGCTCTTAAAATCCGCACACTCTCACTAGAATTAAAATTTTGTGATGTATATTACGTTAGAAAAAAAATGTCATAGGAAATGTATTCCTAATAAAAGTGTAGTAGTTCTCATAATAATAATTACTACTTGGACATTCATGATAAACTGGTTAAATATTATTATATCTGTCATGCTGGCACTAACTTGGATATATAGTTTTGACAACGAGTATCATGGGCCATGAAAAAGCTAGAAAGAAATATCTCGGAGAAAAAATCCTTGGATTTTTCCTTCAATGTAATTTTAGTTAAAAATGTTAGCTAACAGCCAAAATATTCTCTCTGTAAAGGTAATGAAAGATTTAAAAAGTAAATATAAATCAAATATTCCAGATGTTGAGAAGGATTAGGTTTGAGTGGAAGAACACATTTAGTTGTGAATTTTGCCCGTGCTTTTGTCGGACAAAATTTTATGTATGTTTTTTTAAAATAATTTATTTGTATGTGTATATTAAGGATAAAATTATAGTCAACGAAGATTAAATCCATTTATACAGACAAAGTATTAAGTATTTTTATTGTAAAATAAATAAACACTAAACTAAAACATTAACTAATAATTAGAAAAACACGAAAATATTTGTTTTTACGAAATATTTTTGTGTTTTTTCTAATTATTAGTTAATTTTCTACAACGTAAAGGACTTATATATTTTATTAAAACATTCAGTTAACATGTGTCCATTAGAAGATTTTACTGAGAACTACTACTACTGATTGTTCTTAATAAAATCTTCTTATAAACGCATGTTATATTGTAACAAACATATGAGAGAAAAAAAAAACTTGGATTCTGGATATTAGGATAAACTCTTCGAAGTTTATTTGTAATTCGTTAAAAAATATTATATGACTTAATAAACCCTAATATAGTAAATACTATATAACAATAATTATATTTATCCTTGTCCTAAATTTAAACTCAAGCCAAATAAAAAATTAATTGAAATTGCCAAAAACATCTTGCAAAATCAATAAAATTGAAACATCATAATTATAGAATAAATTTACATTTTGTGGGACGAGAACGCGTAATTATAATTTTTGACGGCCAATTAACGAAGGAAAGAAAATTCGATTCCTCCTAATGATGAGATGATGATGGAAGAATTGGTAGTGGTCACGGCCAAAAAGATTCCGATAATGGGTTTCGTGCGTTACGAATCGTTTAAATTTTGACCGTCAAAAAGGAAAGAAATGATGATTACATGATGGGAATGAGTTGGTATTTATAACACTCCGTCACTCCTTTCTTCACCTTGAAAATAAATCGTACTCGGAGCGGTAATTATGTACTTAAGGAAAAAATTATTATAGATTCCATATCCTGTTGAATAAATCAAAAAATATCTTGAGGTATTAATCATTGAATAAATGCTCAATGCTCAGACAGTAGGTAATATCTTGAGATCAAAAGGATATTAAGGACGGCAAAACTATATTTAATAATTACCTGTAAAACTCAATGTTGGTCGTCTGAGAATGTAAAATTTATCGTTCGAAACCAGTTGTGGGAAATTATATTATAATGTGAAAAGATCTTGTGAAACTAGTAAAACCAAGTGTTTTTATATTGTCAGTTTTAAGACAAAAGTTAATTTATTTGTAATAGATTTTTCGACATTGAGGAAGAATGGTGTAGAAATATTAAAATATAGATCAGTGTTCTAGATTTTGAATAAAACCAGTATAAATCTAGTATGTTGCAACTGTACTCATCATTTTTTATAACAAATTGCTAAATTACTGGAATTAATAGTTTTACTATTTATGCCCACTAGCAGTACTTTCTCCAAAACCTGTATTATAAAAAATTAAATTAGACAAATTTTAGAGTAAAATAACGTGTACTACTGACATCAATATAACAAACTATCTGATCTTTCTCTGTGTTAATACTCTAGCGGCGCAAAGTTGAAACGTTAAAATCATAAATAAGGAATCAAATTGAAACATCGTATATAGGGAAAATATTTAGAAATCAATATATAAAAAAATGAAATTTTAAATTTTTCTCCAAATTAATGATAGCCATAATTTTTGAAGTAATGCTTATGTTGGTATGTTGCTTAAGAGGTTTTAAAGAATATAATGGCTTTTAGGTTAGTAGAAAAAGTAAAAATCAAAGAGGAAATATAAATATTTGTAAAAACAAAGACGTTAAAATTAAAAATTGTCTATTAAATTTCAAACTTGTTCCTAAATTTTGCAAATTGACTTATAAATTGATCCAAGAGGCTAAATAAATGTTGTTATATTGCAAAGTTTCAAAAACAAATATGGCAAGTTTAGACGTTTATTAAAAATAAAAGTAATAATTAGAATTAATTATTTTGAGCATTTCTGCACCGTAGTTTTACATTATTACAATATAAAAACTATATCAACTAACAGTTAACTGCACCTGTAAATCAATACTAAAAAATCTAAAAATCTATATTATATATAGATAATAATTATTAATAAAAGTGTTCCTCTATTAATAATTCACTAATAGGAATGATTTCACTATTATCTCCAATCGTAGTCAACCCTTTTTATGGAAGATTTTTAAGTATTCCGGTATTACCTTCGTGATATGGCTTCATGGAAGAGCAACAGTAGACAATTTCTTGAACCACCTCAACAGCATACACCCTAAGATCTTATTCACCATTGAGATGGAGAAGGAGGAAAAACTACCGTTTCTGAACAAATAACTAGAAAGGACAGCAGCCAGCTAAAACACACCATCTACAGAAACGAGACACAAACAAAATCGGTACTTGAATGCACAATCACATCTTTAGCAAAAACATTGATTACAAAACATTGACAACCACGCGAAAAGAAATCCGACAACACACCAATACATATAACACTCGCGAAAACCTCAAATATATATATAGAAATATTGTAAATCAAAAAATACACACACTGGCATCCATGGATCTGCATGATCAATTCTTTTTAGAAAAATTTGAGATTCGATCCAAAAGATACTCTACCAACTAGGCTTCCAAGGCAACATTAATGGTTTTAAAAGAGATGATTTTGCTTTGGTATAAAACATTCTTTTAAAAAATGCCATTGTTAAGATGTGCAGTTGTTAGTAATACAAATTGGGAAGGGAAGAAAACCTACATTGGTCCACAGGGGTCGTCAGTAATTGATTACATAGTTATCAAGGGGCTGGCAAGAAGAGAGGTGAGAAAAATGGAAGTGGAAGAAAGTATGGGATCGGACCATCTATCATTAAAAGTAATGATGTAATGATACACATAGGCAGAGATAAAGAAATGGAGCAACAACAGGAAGGTGAGAAACTAGATAGTGGAGTAAAGGCCATTCGAGATATGAGGGAAAGGCTAAAGACGGTTCAGTGGAATAATGTTGGATCAATGGAGGAGTTAGAGGATATCATAGTGGAATGCGGAAGTAACGGAATGGGGAAAAGTGAGAAAATGCATACGGGGCGGGGGGGTGGAGAAGCAGGTGGTAGCAGCTAGAACAAAATATCATAGTATATGTGAAAAGAAGAAAATACAGGTTTTGGAAAAAAAGAGTGAAGAATTAAAAAAATGTAGAAATGAAGCAGAAATGTGGAATATTCTGAAAAGAGAGGAAATAAAGGGGCAGATAGGAATACCATTAGAGGAATGGACAAAGAAATGTAAGAGTTCTAGTGGAATACCATGTGGGATAGGGGACGGAATGATAAGGGGAGGCAAGGAGGACTTCACGGAGGAGGAGGTGCAAAGAGCGTTTGAGGGGGTCAAATGAGGAAAAGCAGCTGGATTGGACGGACTGAAGGCTGAAATGTGGAAGAAGATAGGAGAAAATGGGAAACAAAGGTTTAGGGAGCTTCTAAACGGAATGTGGAGAGGGGAAGACAACAGCAGCAGGCAGCTTGGAGAGTGGCAGTAATGTGCCCAGTGCACAAAGGGGGAGATAGCACCAACATCAACAATTACAAGGGAATATCGTTGATGAGCATTGAATGCAAGATCGCGATGACAGTGACGAAGAACCGGCTACAGGAAGAAGTAGAGGGAAGCCAACTGTTGTCGGAGAGTCAGGGGGGGTTTAGAATGGGGGTGAGACAGGGCTGCCCGCTGAGCCCTTTATTATTTAACCTGTACATAAGCGAGTTAGAAGAAGTACTCAGAAAAAGGCAGGCGGGTGGGGTAGTGATTGGAAGAAGCAAGGTGTGGATGTTGGCATATGCGGATGATATAGTATTAATGGCGAGAGATTGGGAAGGGATGAGGGATATGCTCAAGAGAGTAGAGAGGTATATGGATAAGAGAGGACTAAGGGTGAACGTTGGGAAAACGAAGTGGATGAGATTTAGAAATAAAGGAAGGGAAGGAAGAGTGAAAGAGCTTGAATGGAAGGGGGAAGTAGTTGAGAGAGTTAAGGTATTTGGGCTTCATTTTTAAAAGTACGGGTGGATACGTGGAACATATAAAGTTGGTGCAAGGGAAGGCAAGGAAAGCGTGGGGTATCGTGTGGGAGAAGTGGGGAAAATGGATGGCGAATAATTTTAGAGTGGCATGTAAACTGTGAGATGCGTGTGTGAGGCCAATTTTAATGTATGGGGTGAAAGAATGGGGGACAAGTGGGTATGAATGCTTAGAGTGAGAGCAGTTGTGGTTCCTGAAACATATGTTGGGGGTTGAAAAGTCGACACCCCGGTACATACTGTTTCAGGAAACCAATAGAATGAGTCTGCAGATTGAGGCAATGAAGAGAGTGGCGAGTTATGAGCTGAAAGTGTGTGGATTAGAGAAGGAAAGACTGGTGAAAGAGGTTTGGATAACAGCGAACTCAGTAGGGAGGAAAAGGTCATCTTGGTCAGAGCAAGATGTGGGTCAGGTGAGAGAGGAATGAAGGGCTGGATGGGCGAAAACTATATTAGATGTGTGCTATGTGGGAGTGGAAAGGATACGTGAAGACATTTAGCGGATGAGTGTGAGGGAGTGTGCGAGGAATGGGTGAGAAGCAACAAAAAAGTGAATGAATGGATGAGAGAGGATGGGGCCGGGGTAGATATTCTGATGAGATTGAAGTGGGAGAAAGAAGTGAGAAGGAAGTAAAAGCAAGAGAGTGCATAGTTTTATATGTATGAATATTTGTATGCCAATAAAGGTCTTTTTTTTAGTAATACAATATGTTTAGCTGTTAAACAAATATCTCCTTGCATCCGGAAAATGTAACGACAATATTTTTAAAGTACGCTTATGATAAGCTGTTGGGATTCTAAATGTTCTTCAAGTGTTGCACGTTTATAAAGTTTTCTAGGCCTACAAAAGTACACAGGCAATGCTTTCAGACGCAAGTCTCTTGTGATGATCTTCAAGTATTAATAAGCTTAAGGGTCAGGTAGAATGGAAATTTACGGTGTCTGATGGTTATATTGAAGAATCAGTCGTGAACAAATTAGAATTGTAATTGCCCTAACACGCAACAAAAGTGATTTAGTCAATATCTGCAGTTTTCTTTTTTAAACTAATTTTTAAAGGCTTTGGTAATTTTGCAAATATATCCTATCTTCTTTTTTGGTTTATGCATTTCATACTTTTCTATAAAATTCGGCTTTTAATTTAATTTTCATTTGATTTTCTTCTAAGAGACTTCGAAATCAGATTTGTTTCCTTAGCATAATATACCTTTTTTACTTCAGGCCTACATTATCAGAAATTTGTTACATTTTTAGATTTGCCTGACTTTATAAATTACTTGAGGGTTTCGCATCAATATTTTGATTTAAGTTTCGCGAAAAAGAATTAAACCCGTTAAACGTCCATTTAATGAGTTTAATTCTTACAAAGTATTTTGGTTTAGATTTAGGTTATACTTCTAAAGCATCAAAAAATTATCTTTGCAAAATTCTTGAAGAAAAGACTTTGAAATTTCATTAAATTTATAATTATAATGTATTTTTTTAGGCGTATATCTTTTTAAAGTTGTCTTTCTAAGGTATTTTAGATTTCTTAGTCTTTAAACGTTGCGGACAGGAATTTTACTAGACGATAAATAAAACTCTACTTTGTTAATATCACCGTACACAAAGTACAGTTTTATTTATCATCTGGTAAAGTTCCTGATTCAAGATGCACCACAAAGTTATATTTCAAGCGTGCTTTATGAATTTATATAATTATCTTTCTAAAATTAGATTTGATTTATCATTAAGTATATCGTTTCATTTAGGTTCACATTTCTGTGAACTGTATTCTTAAGAGGTACCATTTAATACTTTTTTCTACATAAACTGTTTAGCAATTTCTTCATCTATGCTTTATTAAAATTTCAAAAATTCTTAAATATTTCATTGGTTTTATTGTCATCAGAAGTTTTCTTTTCTGTAGGCGTATTTCTTTGGTATTTTAGATTGATTTGCCTTTATAAGCCTAACCTTTCATTTCTTTATCGATTTATTACGATATCTACAACATTTTATAGGATTTGTTATCGTAAACTAAATTTTTCCTTTTGATTGACATTTTTGGAAACTTTATTTTCCTTATCTTTTATTTGTATTAATTCTAACAGATCTAAAATTTTATTAAATTTATAATCAGAAAGTATTTTGCTTTGTTTTTTTGTATAAAATTTGTTATAGGTTTCAAGCATTTTACAATTGTCTTTTCTTTAAAGTTTATTTTGTTTTCTTTTTGAAAGTTTCTTATACTTTTAGATTTCTTTCACTTTCTAAGTTGCTTTTTTATTGATTTATTTAATTTTGTTCTAAAACAGTTAAACATTGTATTGCATTTATTATCATAAAAATATTCTCTTTTCTTTAGATTCATAATTCCAGAAAGTTCGATATATATCTCAAGCGTTTTAAATCTGTCTCATTGTAATGGGTTTTCCAATAAAAGATTTCATTTTGATATTAAAAAAAAAACGAGTATATTTTAAGAGAAATCAATGGATATTTATTTCACTGTAAAGAGAAAGGTATGCCATTAACGATGGAAAACGATTTCAGCCAAATGGCCGCCACGACTACGATTGCAGCACCATATCCTTTTCATGAAATTTTCCATGACCAATTCGCACATTTGCGGCTGTATGTCCTCGATAACTTCACGAATTTCATCTTTAAGGTCTTGAATCGATTGTGGAGCATTGGCATAGACCTTATCTTTCACGTGGCCTGAAAGAAAAAAGTCTAAAGGTGTTAATTCACAAGATCTCGGGGGTCAATTGTGATCACCTCTTTGCAAAATAACACGGGTAGGAAACTTGCGATTGTTTCTTTGCTTGTTGAAAATAAACGTCATCTTCCAATTCCGGCCATAAAAAAATATTAATCATATCTCGATAGTGCAATCCATTCACCGTAACAGTTGCACCAGCCTCATTTTCGAATAAGTAAGGTCCAATAACACCGCAGTACAAAAGCCGCACCAAACAGTGACACGTTGAGGATAAAGAGGCTTTTCAATAAGCATTCTTGAATTTTTCGAGCCCCAAATGCGGCTATTCTGCTTATTCACGTGTCCTCCAAGGTGTGAAAATGGGTCTCATGCATTTCAAGATCCTAATCAGCAAAGATACGACGTTGCTGGTGATCGACTGGCTTGAGTTCTAGGGTAAACTGAACTTTAAAAGCCTTCAAAAGTCTTTATACAAAATACGGTGTAATGTCGTTTTTGGAATGTCTAATTCCAAAGATCGACGAGGAATCGACCAACCTGGGTTTTCGTTAACACTATTGGTTACAGCAGCAATATTCTCAATTGTTCTTGAGCGATGCACACGGTTTCGTTTCTTCACATCACTAAGTTGTCCGAACAGCTCAAATTTTTTGACCAGTTTTACTATTGCTTGCCGAGAAGGAGCTTTACGTCGACCCAAAAGTGCTTTAGTTTGACGAACTGTGACTGAAAAATTTTCAATGCGTTGAATGCTTCAATGTTTTTTTAACTATGTTTTATTTGCATTCCTTCTGAAAGATTATAACAATGATATTTTTTGTATTAGCATAATGTTACTCTTTTGGTTTTAGGTCTACATCTCTTTGAAGATTTTTAGATTTGTTTGCTTAAACGTCTAATTTATCAGTTTTTTGAAATACCAAAAATTTATTTGGTTTTATTAGAATAATGTATCTTTATTTTTACATTATTAGGAAGTTAGTTATATTTTTAGAGTGTCGCCTGTGTTTTTAAAGTTCTTGAGGGTTTCGTCGCGGTTTTTAAATATTTTAATTAATCTAAACGACTTAAAAAAGTATATTCATTTATATTTAGATTTAAGTAATTTTGTTATCAAGTAATTTAGATTTTTATTTATATATATTATTTAAATTCTTCTACAAGCAATTAAAGTTTTATTAGCTTCATTATTATATATCATAACTATCTTCTTCTTTGGATTTATTTTTTTATATATGTTATATTATTGAAGCATCTTAGATTTCTCTTCCTTTGGAAGTTTCTTTAGGGTCTATTTACTTATATCTATTTATTTAATTTCCTGTAAAACTCTATTTACTCTATTATCAGATACATAATACATATCTTCATAAAATCATTATTTTTCTTTTAGATATCTTTGTTTTTCGAATTTGTTTGGAGCTTTTATTGTTTATTTATTTATCACTTTTCTAAACACTTTTCTAAATACATTTATTGATCATCTTTCTTTTACCTTTATAAATTTGGAAGTCTAAAAAGTGTCAAAGTTGTTTACTCTTGGATTAGCAGCCTTGAATGAAATAGAGACTTTATATTTATGCTTAGTAAACTTAATTTAGAAAGATAATGAATTCTCGGAAGTCGGTTTCCAGAGTCAACTGAGAATTATTCAGGGTGATTCAGATTGAACTTTAGGATTTGAATTGGGTGACATTTTCGTCCTATGAATATTGGAAGTTTGCACTTTAAAAATTGGTACCTAAATACATGGCAAATTTATCATTTCGCCGTTTACAGTGCAGCAAGGCACAATATTTATGTGCAAGTTTATTATGAAAAAAGGCGTTCAGTTACGATTACGTGAAGGAACCTCTGAAAAAAATTTAAAAGAGAGGTAATAGACTAAAACTTGACTATCAATTCAGAGGTTGTTCAAATAAAAGCATTGCTTGTATACGTGATGCAAGAAGAAACAAACACGTCAGTCATTATATTACTGTTCACAGCAACTGAATCTTTCATATAACAAATTTAAAAAATGACTTGCAATTAAAGGAGTATAAAATTCTACTAACCCAAGAAGTTAAAAACCAGCGGACGATCAGAAACGCCGTACATTTGTAAACTCGGTTTCACAGGAGAAAGAAGTGGATGCTGATTTTCACAAGAAAATAATTTTCATTTGGATGGGTATGTGAATCTCCAAAATTGTCGCATCTGTGATAGTAAAAATTCGCATGCTATTCTTTTTCTTCCATGAAACTAATGATTAAACTTGAATGACGTGTGGTATAAATATGATTGATCCACATGTCAAACAATACGCGAATCAGCCAAAATCAAGAAGTGACATTAACAGGCCAGCGAGGTCTTGCGATCACACCTCACTACATTTGAAGGGAAGAGTCAACAAACCTGCTAGTTCTGGAATCTAAAGGTAAACATCAGACGTGAAATTGCTGAAATCAGACCGCATTTATTGGACTTGCTGCTTCAATATCAAAAAATTTTGAATCCTCACTTATAAAAATTATGGATACAAGTACTTCTTATAAATGACACAGGTCGAACTCACCGCCACCCCCCTCCCAAACATAAAAGACGTTCCACAAGGTTCAGTTCTAAAACCAATTTTATTTATCTTATACATCAATAGCAATGCTGATTATTTCTTAAATTATCACATAGACCATATACCGGTACTACCTCTGTCCTAATTAAAAATGAATTATAGGTGAAAATAATTAACAGGTGCATTCTTGTAATAAATAAATAAAAAAACATCATTATTACCGCAATTACCGAAATAATAAACTTTTACATTTACCCAAAACAACACATTCCCCGCCACGTTAATGATTCTAGTTTACATATGAATACAGTAATTATCTTCACGTGAGTTCGTTTAGCAATAATGCGGTTGGATCGGGAGTCAAAGTTGAAAGTAAAAGTGGCTGAGCGGCATTGCGGTTATGGGCGAGGTTTCTTACCAATTTACCATTTTCTATTTTCTTTGTGCGGACTCGGCGCAATCCATTTTCGGATAGTTAATTCTTAAATAACGTACATCGGTCACGGCATTTCTTTCCTGTTTAAAACGTGATGATATGCCTGTGAAAGACACGAAATGTTCGAGTCTCATCGATTGTAAGAATTAAAGTTATTAATAAATTTCATTTCTTTAAAAAACTTTAATCATATTCGTGTTAGAACAGAAATTAAAAATTTTAATCCTAGTTTATGTACATTTTCTCATTTACGTATTCATATATAAATTATTTTCTCAATAAATATATCCTATAAATCATAGTAAAACATTATCAACATTTTAGAATAATTATGAACTAATTTAAATAATGTCTTTCACTTTTCCTCTATAAAAATTATTCGCGAATTCAAGATTGACCATATCTGGAGCATGCTGTGTGTACACACGGCTTTCTCGGTAAAAAAATAGAAATGAAGAGAACTTTCAAAGTCCGTATTTCAAGGAAACTGTTCTCTCTAATTCCGGTTATTGCAATTTGTGTCAGAGACATCTACTTGTACGCACAGCATAAATAAATAAATAATTGCGTTTTATGCAACCGCACGTAAAACCTTAACACAAAAACCGCTCTATTCATTCGAAGACACGCGGTAATTAAAATAATTAGTTAATCGACTAGGTAGTGTGCATAAGTAAAAGCCATTATGCGTACTTGTACTTATAATAAAATAGTGATAAATAATTTTTTATTAGTATTGATAGCAATAATTTTTGGTGAATTTTGTAAAAGTTTAAATAGTTTCTTTACTGCGAACAAAAATGAATAATTTCAAATAATGAAGATCTTTTTGCCATTTTTAGCGTAAGCTTTTATTAATTATTTTAATCTGTTTTCTAAATAAATTTCCTTCCTTAGTTTGTAAATATTAGTTTTGTAAAGTGATGATTTTGCAAGGTGTTTGATCAGAGCTATAAAGTAGATACTTAATTCTTGAATGTTGTCGGCGTTAACTTGGTGGTACATTTTAATAAGATAATTAAAACACTTTAACTTTGTTTTACCACAAAAATTTTTGTGGTAAAACAAAGTTAAAGTGTTTTAATTATCTTATAAAGTAGATAGTCGAGACATTTCTATTGAAACTACTCTAGAAATGCTACATTCTGACAGAAGTATATTAAATTGAGCATAATATGTTCTACTTCAACTAGCTACTTAAGACTAACTGATAATGATGATAAATGACCAGACAAGACTTAAACAGGTTAAGTAATAACGTGAAAAGTGTGTGTCAGATGTTTTTAATTTAAAAATGATCATGATTCATCTAAAGACATGTCCTTGAAAATTTCAGTAGGATTAAGGTTCAGTTCAAGTTAAAATGATATATAAATATCTAAGTGTAATTTCTGATAAACTAATATTTAAAGAACATATTAAAAGATCCTAATAAAAGTATTGATGAGAAAATTAATTTCTTATATCATTACTACACCTCTGTCATTATCATTATGCAAGGATTACCAACTAACAGTTAAAAAAACTACTACTACAATATCTGTTAGCTGTCGTTTCAAGGCTAAAATCACATTCAGCACAATGCCTGGCGGTGCTTTAGGTCAAGGAGTAGTCGTTTTAACTGTTTATAGTTCTTGCATAATGTATAATGTGAGGCAGATGTGTAGTAATACTTAGGTAGATACCACATAGTAACGGTCGCTACCATCATTTACTTAGAGAAAATATTTTTCACATGAACAGTTTCATTTTCATCAGTAATAATTTGTATTTACTGATCATCCATCAGTTTTATTCTGGCTATTCTCATAGTTAATTAAAAAGTTAATTAAACACAAAACAAAGTATTTAATTACCCTTCTAATTAAAATGTTTCATTACAGGTTAAGTGAGAATTTAATTCATCGTTCTCTTATATTTCTTCTATATTTGAATAACACATAATAAAACAATGAGTTTGAAGTTTCATGTTTCACAAGATCACGAATTAGCGTCATGGGTAATGATGATTCTCTTAATTTAAAACAGACATCCTATTTTTAATTGAAATCTTATTAATTATAACGATATGTATTTAGTATACACCTGTAAATCAATATTTAATTTACATTAACTAAATTGATTGATTTTAAAAGACTTTACAATTAAAAATATCACTATTATTTTCGTTTTAAAGGAACTGTAGTAGAAATGGCAAAGAATAGCTAAAATAGTAAACAAAACATAGAAACAAATTGACGGAATTAAACAAACAAAGAGAATACTCTTCTAAAAGATAAAACCGAAGACTGCGGAATTAAGAATAATTATGTTTCTAATATTGGATTGATGAGGCTGTCCTTGTTGAAACTCCATAGTATTACTTAGTAAAATACTCTTACAATTAAATAAGTAATTGTGGAGGCTTTCACTTCGTGATACATTTTGATAAATTCACTTGGTATCACTTTTTATAAAAAGTGATACCAACAAAGTTAATTGTTTATTTATTTTGAACTCTTACAATTGTTGTAGAACAATAAAAACATTTTTTGGAAACCCTACATTCTATGTTTTACTAATTAATTTCTGAAACATATTGTTAACAAGGTATGTTTGACACTACGAGACAAAATGTAAAATAAAACCAGAATATCTGTAAGAGACATCTTCGGATGATCTGAAAATATAAAGTGGATAGAACTTTGTTTGAGTGGATAACCACTAACACATTAACATTAAGGGAACTGTGACAATTATAACAATAATAATGTAAACATTAATTATTGTTCCCTATCAACAACAGCTATTAACTGGTTTTGATCTAATTTGGATCTCATCAACGTAGTCAAGTTGAAGAGTTCTAGTGCAACGCTTAGACAATATATGTCACTTTTATGATAATACCTGATTGACAGTTTACCCGGAGAGTTAAATATTCCTAAGTAAAACTCGTTTTCCTGTTTTCTCCATGCTACTCTCGATGCCTACGAGATGTGGTGATACAATAGCAGACCATACCTCAAAAAAACAAAACATCAACCCCCTTCAACTCTCTTTCGGAGGGGAACTGATCACGATGAAAGACAAGATTAAATATCTCGATATAATCTTCGACTAGTACCTCTCCTGATTAAAGAAAATCTCTAATTGGATACAAGAGGCCAGGGCTTCGTTGGCTAATCTGTGGCCCATCATGAACGTGAGATCAACCTTTTCTGTGAAAAAAGATTTAATCTGTTCACTATGATGATATGACCGTAGCTTACCTACGACGCTTCCATTTTGGCTACTGTACAGCGAAACTTCAGCGTACGCAAAACGTCGCTCTGAGACGCATACTGAATGCACAGCCTTATATACAAAACATGCAGATACATCGTGACATTAAGACCCCTTGTGTCCTGAAATACATCAAAGAGCTCGTGAACTTTTACAGCAAAGTAGATGACAATCCCCCCGCTAAAATAAAATTTACAAAATACAATGTCACTGCTGATATCGAACACCGAAGGCCACGTACTAATTGAGTACCAATTAGATCAGGTACTCAATTAGTACCCCAAAGTTTAGAGCCATCGTAATCTGACCGGTACCTCTATTCCTTTCAAGGAGAGTGTAGCACGACCGAATTTCCCTAAATCTTAGTGATCCATCACTTAAGATCCGACTAGAAAAGACCGTTTGGTCCTGTACTAGTCACAATAACAGCGATCGCAGAGGGGTGGTTTTAGTCGGTAGGAGTTCTCCTATCTCCAACTGCGCTACTCTGATAAGATCCAAAATAAATCGAAATCGGTCCGTGACAATTATTTAGGATTTATTCCGACCAGTTTCGATTTTTACATCATTATCTTGGAATGATACAGAAGGTAAAATTTTTGCTTAAATACTAAAATTATACATTCAGGTAATGAGGTAAAAATCGAAACTGGTGGAATAAATTGTAAATAATTGTGAAACTAACCAAGTATCTTTCATAAACAACCCTTAATATTAAAAAATAGTTCACCACGTGATAAACGAGAATCAAATTCAACAAAAAAAATGATCTACATAATTTTGAAATAATAATAATTATATAACATTATACTATTTTCCAGAGTAATAAAGTTAAGAAAGGATAACAAAGAAGAAGAAGAAATTCACACGACATCTAAAAATCTACAAATCATTATATTTCGTTTAATAAAGAAAAACTATACTTAAAATGATAACGAACCTTTACGGTGTAAGTAAATAGGAACCAAAACAAAAAGAACTTGATGGAATAAAAAAGTTGATAAATAAATAAAATCTAAGAAAACTTTCTATCATAAAACTAGAAATATTACAAACTTATAAATACTTAGAAAATTTTGTTTGAATATCATACTAAATTGTAATCTTGCAAACTTCTTATATAACATATTCGATAAACATTGTTTGCATATTAAATTTTTCATATGTCAAAAATTTTAACTCGAAATTATTGACTCAATTAATGCAATTTTTAAATCTTTATTTTCAAAACAACTATAATAAAAGCAGTAAGAAGAGCTGTGAAATAACTAAAATAGGAAGCAAAGAAATAAAGACAAAAATATGATTGAGAAAGTCAAAGTAGATATAAAAGTAAGAAATTTAGACGATACTTACAAACTAAAAGGATTGAAAGCTGAGACATATTACATTAAAACAGGAAATTATGTGAAAAGAATAATAAACGAAGAAATTAAGGAATATATTTTAACAAAAAATGAAAAAGGAGAAAAAATATTCTACAAAATATTGAAACAATAAAGAAATTGTAAAAGAATAATATTTTAAATATTGAACTAAAAAGAAAAAATACTTAAAAATATGGACAAAATAATGAAAAGAACTAACTATAGACATAAAGAAATAGAAGTAAAACGGATGAGGATAAAGCGAATTCATTGGTATTTTTAGAACATTTAAGCTTTAAATAATATTTATTATTATACTATTATTAATATGTTTGTCTTTATCATACATGCTTTTATAAAAGAATATTAACAAAAATGGCACAAAAAAGTGTATACATGTAAAAAATACAAATTTTGCCAGCATGTTGAAGGGCGGAATTCACTTGCATTAAATGTTCTTCCATTCAAACCTATAGTCTGTTCGTTGGATCTTTCGTCGTACGTCACAAATTATCGCTTCGAGAAACGACGCAAAAACATTCAGTCTGATAAAGTAAACCAAATGCGTTAGAAAAAGAACGGACTGTAAAACTTTCGTCGTTTTTTGAAGCGATAGTTTGTGACGTACGACGAAAGATTCAAGGAACAGACTATATATCTCCTTTCCTCCTCTGTTCCAAACGATTAGGCATTCTATACTTATTTTATTTAGCATTCAGATGCTTATTTTTCCTTTGATTTCGGGATGCGTTTTATAAACTTTTCAAACTGACATTGACATTTAATACCGAATATTTATATTCGTATTAGAAACAATAATTACAAGCTAGGACTGCAATAAATCAATTAAAAAGACAAATTGATATTGAAAAAAATAAAAGTAAAAATAATACACTACACTGAAACCAAATAATGACTAAACAATTACAATTATTATAAATTTATGAACGATTTAAAATTTTGTTTGAATATTAAAGTCTTAAGAGTTATTGACTATATTGATATGCTTTAAACAGCTTTAACATTTAAATATAGATAATTTTTGGTTTTAAAGAACTAAATTAGAAATAGATCTGATCTGATAAGCAAACAAATTGATAGAATGAAATATTGGGTTGGCAACTAAGTAATTTCGGTGATTGCTCATATACAGCCTTGCTTTATTTTTATGAATGACCTGCGTTTCTGGTGTACTTTGCTTGATATCAGTCATATTGTCGTTTCTTTAGAAGTAGATGATACGTAATATATTTGTTGCTGTTAGTTGTGACGAACATTTTCGGCATATTTTACATTTTTATTTCCGTAAAGGAAAACAAAAGATATGTGAAGTTTATGATCAAGATTGCTTAACGGAGCGTATGTGCCAGAATTGGTTTCAATAATTCCGTTTTGGAGATTTTTCTCTTAAAGACGAACAACGTTCTGGTCGGCCCACCGAACCATAGTTCAATAGAATCATCACATAACTGTCTGTGAGATAGTAGTGAGTTTAAGTGTATCGCATACTGCGATAGGAAAAATATTTAAAACGCCTTGGGGTTGTTAAAAAGCTCCATATTTGGCTACCGCATGAATTGAAAGAGTTTCACTTAACACAGCCAATCAACATTTTGAGCTGCTTTCAAGGAACCAAACGATTAATTCAGATGTGTACTGTCAACAACTCAAAAAATTAGACGAAACAATTAAAGATAAAAGGGCAGAATTGGTAAATCGCAAAGGAGTAGTTTTCCACCATGGAAACGTGAGACCTCACACATCTTTTGTCACTCTTGCAAAAATTACTGGAGCTTGGTTGGAAAGTGATATTACATCCCTCATATAGCCCCGTTCTGATACAATCGAATTACCATTTATTCCGCAGTTTGCAGAATTTTTAAAATTGTAAAACTTTTACAAATGACGAAGACCTTAAATCTCACTTGGCTCAGTTGTTTTGCTGAAAAGAATTAGAAATACTACTAGCGCGGAATAATGAAGTTGCAAGATAGATGATGGAACAAATCAAAAATATTTGCTTGATTAAACATTATTTTTGTATCATTAAATATCTGTCGAAGTATTAGCTAGAGAAGTAGTTGTTTCAAAAGTGATTTGTTTCTTGTAGTCTTAATAAGACTCATTTGAATTTACGAAATATTTTCGTGTTTTTTCTAATTATTAGTGAATTTTCTACAACGTAAGACTTATATATTTTATTATTATTATTTTTGTATTAAAAATAATTTTATTACATACGCCAAAACCGAAATTACTCAGTTGCCAATAGTAAAAAAATATTTTAAAAGAATAAAGTTAACGCGATATTTGGAAACCAAAATAAATAAATACCTTAATATATTTTAGAAAATTAAAACTATTTCCTTTAAGAAACATTTTTGAATATATTATCCATCTGAAATCTTATAGTTTATATATAATAAGTCACATTTTATTGACTGTATTGGTAAGTTTACAAAATTAGTATTAAAATATAACCAAACAAGGTTTGATAGAATGGTTAGAAAGGAAAATAGGACGATACTTATAAACCCAAATGATTAGTAGCAAAAAACATTGGAATGGCAAATGGTATAAAATGGATCAAAAATGGTAGCTAAAAGTCATTGAAAATATTGGTAAGTAATTAAAAAATAATTGTTCTTTTAATAAAAACAAGCAAAAGAAGAAATGACAAATAATCAGATCAACTTTAATTTATAATATAAACATTAAATCATTATTCCCGGTCAACAAGAGCCATGGACCGGTTTCAATCTATCTTGGATATCAACAAAGGAACACAGTTGAAGACGGGACAACGGACCATTGGCTAAGATATTACCAGATGCCATCTATTGTCTAAGCGTTGTACTAGTTCCCTCTTTGGGTTGATAACTACAGATAAATCAGGAAGAATGTTGCCATCTTTATCTTTGATTATCGTATAACATCAAAACGTAGACCATATTGAATAAAAAAATAAAGAAATATGAAGAATAAACTCAATAGAAATTAAATTCCTCAGGAAAATTAAAATTATTTTTAATTTTCTAAGTAAAATAACTAGTAAGGTATACAAAACAAATATCGCAAAATAACAAGACGGTTTAAATACATTAAAAGAATGGAGCTTTCACCATTGTATATCTTTATGCAGACAATAATGGAGAAAGAAGAAAATAGAGAAATACTAAGAAATATTTTTCTACATTCTTACAGTCTCTTCGATAAATTTCTTATAGAATTTTGATTATTGCTTCTTGAATCTTGGCAATTCTTCCGTTGTATAACAGGTTGCCAAGATAAACATATAAAGAAATTATGAACCGACAGATAGAGGATTTTAGAAGCTCTTTCTTTAAATATCTTTCGTACAACTGCGTTCGATTTTAGTTCCAGTTTTTCAAAAGTGATTTGTTTCTTGTAGTCTTAATAAGACTTAATAAGATTTTACGAAATATTTTCGTGTTTTTTCTAATTTAGTGCAGTGTCTGAAGTTCTTCCATTCTGTGGCAAAATTTGTCGGCATTTCTGTAGTTATTGTATTAGAAAGGTTGTTAGCATATCAACATCGACAATTGGCTATTCTTGGTTTCAAAAAGAGATTTATCCAAACTGTAAAACAAGATTATAGTAAGTAAGTAATTTAAAGAATTGGATGTAGGAATGTTTGCATAAAAAGACTTTAAGATATAATCTTAAAAAAATAAATTGTAGGGCATGTGTTATAATATGGAATTAATTTTAATTTAATTTTTCTATATCAACCAGTAAATATATTTTCTAAATTTTAATTGAACTATTTTCTAAGATATATATTATCAGATTTAAAAACAATTTATTTTTGCTTAACTTTAACAATAACTAAGTTTGCAATTGCATTCAGTTTGGTTTTAAGGATTAATGTTCACATACATATTAATAATTTAATTGATTGTTAAGACTGTTTAAGCATTTATTAAAATAATCGTGCAATGATTGAAATTAAATAAAATCTAAATAATTTTACCAATAACCAAAAATCAAAAGAAATATTTTAGTTTATAATTATCCAAGAGTTTAAATTTTGCTTTTACAAAATATGCAAAAAAATCGCATTTTGTAATTACCTAAATCATTAATCTTTAAAAGTTTCACTGGCCTTTTTAGATATTTTGTTAAAGAAAATCAGCATTTAATAAATCCTTGATTTAGTATTAACAGCCGCTGTTGAGTAAATAAAACGGCAGAAGGATCACTCGGTCGATAGCTAATAACTATTACCATTGAAAATAGGAATGATTATCTAATACACTCTTAGATGAAATATAATTTATACTTCCTATTAACATTAATATATTAATTTTACTTTCCCGGTTACTAAAACGTACATTTAAAATATGAATAGGAAGTACGAACATAATTTTCTAAATGTTATATAACCTATTCAACCTAACGCAGTTGTTTAAAGAACGACATTTTATTCGAATCTCCTAAAAGTATTTGATGGTAGAGGCGTTTACTTCGTGGTACATCTTGAACAAACAAACTCCTAAAAGTAATTAATCAGGTCAGTAAGAAAAATGAATAAATTAACATTTTTACTTAAGCGAAACAAATTTAATATTAACAAACATCTACAAATTTAATTGAAGATTAAAAGAAAAAATCCTTAATTCATTTTTAATAATGAAAAGATTTTTGTTTCCAAATTTAGAATCAAAGTCAAACTATTTGCATTGACCATTGACCAAGATCTTTTCTTATTCAGTGTAAAAAGAATCTGAAAAGAAAATAGTTTTTCAATAAAAAATTTCTTTATTAATATTACTGACAAGTAGATTGTAAAAATATAGAAAATCTATGAAAATGAATACATAGTAACAGTTAGTAGCATTCGATTTCTTAAAAGAAAATATACTTTTCTAGAGGATGCAAGAAACTTCCAAATAAATATTTTAGACTTTTAGAAATATAATATTAAATATTAAATGGCCAAAATAAGCTAGGAATATTAAACTATTTGAAAAATTTTATTGTTAAAAGTACCGCATAGATATGAATTTCTGGATCTTATTGAGAAAACAGAATAAAAACTTCTCCAGAAGTTCTAATAGGTATATTTATTAAGTAGTTAAATTTTTCTTTCATGTCATTTACAAGTATCAAAATAAGCATATAAAGTTTTTAAATGATACAATAAAAATTTTATTTATCGTACATTAAATGTAACCATAACTTTAAGTATCTTGTCATAATTACATTCTCACTTTGATTGCGAATTTATTATTATTATGCAGAGGGCTAATTAAACTGGCGAAGATAAGTTGAAAGCCTTCAATTCAATCAAGTAGTAAATGATTATAAAGATCCAGTTTATAGCTTAAGTTCAAGGATCGAAATATAACCATTATTTCCTCCAAATACATTTAATTACTTCTTTACACATTTTTGAAATATAAAACAATAATAAATAATAAAAAATAATTTTGATAATCTCGTTGGTACATTTTTGATACAATTAGACTTCCTGAAACTCTAGTCAATTAGACAAAATTTCATAAAGTCATAGATTTAAAATCTACTTACCAATAAGCGTAATTACTGCCGCGATGGTAACACAAGAATAATCACTTTTCATCATCTTGATCGAATGAGAAAGAAACAAAAATTGTAAATAAAATTATGAACACTGTTTCAGCACGGATTGAAGTCGGCGACTGGTCGTGGAGGACAAACGGTGACTGACTACCACCAGATTGGCGACCGGACGAATGCAAATCCAAACGACTACGTTTTCCCTTTTTTTTTTTGTTCAAGAGCTTATCTTCTTGTTCTCGGACGCAGGCGTCCTTCTTCTTTCCACCGCTGAACTGCAAGTACACTCACGGTCAGTCAGTTAGTGACAGTGCGAGTTGCGAGCGGAAAAGTGCCGTGGTGAAGATGTGGATGGTGGGGCACGAGGATGGGATGGGATGGAAAGTCTTCTGGTATGAAGAACCACACCTTTCAAACGTATGCGTGCGATGATGATGATGACGACGGTGGCGGTGAGTTTCGTGAATGATGATATAACACGGTTTAATATTTATTCTGCGTGCGTTTTCTCCGAACACTTGGGTGTATTTAAATATTTTTTGACGAAACGTGATTTGTAATTTTAAGTGTTTAAGATTAACTCTTGGTATTCTTACATATTATTATTGGAATTCAATTTACGTTTCAACAAAGAAACAATTGTTATCTAGGTAGACAACTATTGATACCTTTTTACTAAAACTTTTTTATGTTAATACGATTTCAATATTCATTTGATCGTAAATTTTACTTACTTTAAAAGACTATATTTCAAGAGTATACATTACGTTTAGTTCATTATGTATCGTTCATTATTCTTAGAAGAGAGCTTGAAAGAATTTCACTCTAAATCATATACGTTGACCTCTTTTTTCAATCCAAGTAAGGCATTTGACTGCATGCCTTATGATGGTTTATTGCGATAACTATTTACATTTCTCACCCAACAACATGCCGACTTATTGGCTAATTCTTTATGAATAGACAACAGATGCTATTTAAGGAGGACGTATCATATGAAGCACAATTTCCCTATAGGGTACCGTTACTTTGTATCTTAATATAAATGACCTTCTTTGACATTCGAATAGCGAAAAGTTCTTGTAATATGACAAAGATATAACTTCCATTCAACGCTAATAAACCTACACTCAGTGCTGATAAAACCGAAAAAGTGTTTTTTACATTGAAAAACTCGGGCAATATTAGATATAATAGTACAAAATGGTTGAGTCGAAATTGGATTAGCACTCTCATGGCGAATATTTATTTCTTAAATTATGTAGAGGTGTACTTTTTTGCAGTTTTATAAACTTACTACCGCAAAAAGCAGTTAAATCAGCATTTTATTATTTCATTACATAGACACTTAATGTGTGGTATTATAGTACAGGGTCACTCTTCAATAATTTGCTAAACATTTGCTATTCAAGGGCGAGGTGTTCAAGCGGTATTAAGGTTCGGTTATTGGGGTAATTGTAGATAAACTTTTGTAAACGTGCACATAATGAAATTACCTGAAATTTCATCGCCTTACCTATTTCACCGAAGTTGATGGTCTATGTATATTCCTAAAAATTTGACTATTCCTTTAAGTTGTAGAAAATTAACTAATAATTAGAAAAAACACGAAAATATTTCGTTAAATCTACAACAAATGAGTCTTATTAAGACTACAAGAACAAACCACTTTTGAAACAACTATTTCTCTAGCTAATACTTCGACAGACATTGAATAATACAAAACTGATTTGCTTCAAAAGTGGTTTGTTCTTGTAGTCTTAATAAGACTCATTTGTTGTAGATTTTACGAAATATTTTCGTGTTTTTTCTAATTATTAGATATTGTCATTTAAGTTAATAAAGCGTCTAAATGAAACATTAGATATTCATTTTTCGTAAAAGTCAATTTGAGGATATTAACACAAAACCAAGCATTTCTTCTTGTTTAAGAACATGCAATTGCTAAGCCGGAGACGAACGAAGAGAGGAATATAACACAATGCATGAAGGAAGCTGCGGCAGAGGCAGTAGGGAAAAGAGAAAAACAAAAAAGTAATAAACAGTGGTGGACCAAAGAAATCGAAACAAAAATACAAGACAAGAAAGATAAATATCTACGGTGGATCTCGACCAAAGAAAGCAGAGACAGAGAGCTTTACGCACAATCAAAAAGAGAAGTAAGAAACCTAATTAACTACAACAAAAATCTGGTATGGGACAATAAGTGCAGAGAAATAAATACATACATTGGAGGTAGTAAGAGCAGCGAGGCCTGGAAATTTGTAAAAACACTCAAAACCAATGAGACCGGACATGCTTTAATCCAAATTATCCCAACGCAAGAATGGGTGAAATACTACAAAAATCTTCTTAAAGAAGAAAGGACAGAATTCAAAAATATGTCTCCGGGGAGAGTAGGAGTAGACGGCGAACCGATAACAATAACGAACGAGAGAGTTATGAAAGCAGCCAAGGAGCTTAAAAACAACAAAGCACCGGGACCAGGAGGACTGCAGGCCGAGCTTGTAAAAAATGGGACGGAACAGCTGTATACCAAACTAGCGACAATGTTCACAAAATTCGTAAACGGAGAACCAATATCGGAAGAAGCTAAGGAGTCGCATATAACATCAATTTATAAGAAGGGATCGAAAAAAGACTGTTCCAATTACAGGGGCATAGCCGTTACTAGCACCCTTAGCAGACTCTACGGCAGAATACTAAGGGACCTGATAGAAGAGGAGCAACCCCACATATCTGAATAACAGTCAGGTTTTCGGGCAGGAAGATCATGCAACGACAACCTATTTACACTGAAACAAATTATAGAAAAGGAAACTAACACCTACGAAGAACTACATCTGCTGTTTGTGGATCTAGCCAAGGCGTACGATAGCGTACCACACAACAAACTATAGGACGTTCTACACCAATCATCCATTAATACCACAATTATAAATGCAATAAAACAGCTATACGAAAACTCAACTTGCAGGATAAAGATAGGCGGAAAATTGTCGGAAAGCTTTCATATCAGCAAGGGACTTCGCCAAGGGTGCTGCCTATCTCCCACATTGTTCAACATTTACATTGAGCATGCAATGAAGCAATGGAAGAGGAACTGTAGAAATATGGGAATTCCCCTATCCGATGGAACAATGCTATACACGTTGCTATTTGCGGACGACCAGGTCGTAATAGGGCAGGATAAGCAGGACCTGGAATACATGAGCCGTAAACGCATAGAAGAATACAAAAGATGGGGAATGACCATGAACTTAGGGAAGACCAAGTATATGTGCATTGGCGGGAAAGCAGAAGACCTAGACTTGGAGAACCATGGACATATTGCCCCGGTTAGTGAGTATAAATATCTGGGCGCATGGTTCCACGAATCAAAACGAATAGCACAAGCAAAAAAGCTAATAAACGCGTTAAATGGACTGCTGTGGAGTAAAGATATCAACACAAAGAGAATGTTAAATATATACAACACGATGATTAAGAGCAACCTACTATACGGATGCGAAACGTGGAGAACAACTAAGGTTTGGGAAAATAAAGAGCAGTGGAGATGGATGTTATAAGGAGATCACTACGGGTATCCAGATTGGATAAAATCAGGAACGATGCACTAAGGGAAAACATAGATCTCAAAGAAGACATAATCGAGGAAATCCAAACTCGGCAATTAATATGGTATGGTCATGTCCAGCGCATGCAGCCAACAAGAATACCAAACCTAGCCCTAGAATGGAGACCCCTAGGGAAAAACAGAAGAGGCAGGCCGAAGAGAAAATGGGAGCAAGGAATTTCAAGAGCTATGAGCGAGAGAAACCTGGAGACTGGACAATGGGAAGATAGGAGAGGATGGAGGGCGGGTATCGGACACTTCATTAGATGCAGATATTAGCGAAATATTGTTAGCAAACTGGACTACGTCTGCCTGTTCTATAATCCGCAAAATCATTGACATAAAATTAAAATAACAATGGTATAAACGTTGAACCGTGAGTAACACCCTAATCTACTGTCGGTTCTTCCGATGTCTCACTATTAAAAACCACTGATTGTTTCTCTTACTTTTTTTATATTTGTGTCTGTATGTACTGTATTTTTATTGTTTTTTTCTGTATTTTTTCTTCCACAAACTATACGAAAACATCCTACAATAAATAAATAATGTAACAGAAACTATAATGCCATTAAGAAATCTGAACTGAGGATCAGAAAGATAAAACCATAGAAAATGCACTAATCTCTGGTTTATAGTTTTTTCTTCTTGCTCTTCATTTCCGATTTCTTAATATCGTTATATTTTCTGATCCATAATCTTATGAATGTAGGATGCTTCTGTAGAATGTTAATTTCCTTTCTCATGTTCCATTATCTTTAAGCTCGCAAGCTATTATGATTTATCATATTTTATATCCGACTAAATTTATATGTATTGTCATTATAGTTCCGCTTCTTTGTTTTTCTTCAATTATATCCGTTATCCTTTCTGGTGCTATTATCACTAATAATTTTACCTTTCCTGTATACAGGATCCATTATAAAAGTAATGTGCATTTTCTTAGAGAAATAATTTTATTGATCGTACCGGTACAAATACCTAAAATTCTTTAAAATACTCTCCCTCAGTATCAATAAACTTGTGGAAACTTGTCTGCCATGCCTGGAAAGCATCCTAAAACTCCTCGACTGGAATGTCTCTTAGGAACGCTGTAATATGCTTTTGGATGTTTTCCAAGACTGCTTTCTTTTCCAATTCGGGACTGTAGGATGGCTGGGAGACCACCGAGCTATTTCTCCGGGCCAGTAAATTGGTAACGATGAAGGCCATGTGACGGGGACATTATCATCGTGGACCCTGACCATGTCTTTGATGTCAGCCCTCAATTGAGCGATCCGCCGTTGCAATATTTTGAGCACATGCAGGTAAAAAAGACCTACAAGACACCACAATGATTATAGCCCAAAAATCAAGAACTAATGTTGAAATAGCAAAAGACTTAGTTCAAACAAATACGATGCTAGTTAATTTCAACACTCAGTATGTTACTTTATCGAAAGAGTTGGATGAATCTAAAGACATTATCGAAAGGAAACGCAAAATAGCCAAGGAACAGGCAATGCAATAAGCCAAACTGTCTGATTAATTTAAGAAATACAAGGCTCAGTTTAATTCAGAGAAATTGATTAAAGTAAAAAAAGAATTGCATTTTGCAAAGCAGACTATTTTAGATTCATCGGATGTCAAAAAAGCCATTGTTAGGCGTCCAGAATGAAGATTGGCGATCTTCTCTCAAACCTCCTTGAACGCCTTGTTAAGGTCTGTGACCTTGAAATGCAGTCATACTTGGAGGCCTCTTGAAGCATCTATAATGATTCACTTGTATTCTTTCCAAGTCACACATAAATCGCGCCGTGTTAAAAAATCAAAAACATACTTTATGCGGAGGCACGCCTTCCATCCAGACGTCTTTCTACACAAACTTGTGACAGGCTGCATTGGAAAGGCAGACCCTTCTCCACATTTCCCGACTCGTTTTATACCTTTACGATGAATAGTCGCGTCATATTTTATTATGACGCGACTTATTTTCATCATAGACCCTGTATGTTCTCTTAATTCCGCATCTTTTCATTTTTGTTTATGTTATTCTCGATTTATATTTCCTGTTTTATCATTTCTTGCATACTACCAATATTCCTGCTCTTCTCATATATCCATAATATTCTGATTTTTCTTTTATACTGTTTATTTTATTACAGTAGTATCTAATTAAATTTTATATTTTAATTTCTTTTATTTTTCTACTCTTTATAAAATTCCCGTTTTTTTTTCTGTGTTGGTTTAGTTGTATTCTTCCTATAAACATTTTTTGAAATATATTAGTGGGATTAGAGATTCATAAAGTTCATATATAATTAAAATGAGTGTAATTAGATCAAAACTTTTGTGTAATGTGTAATTAGTATCGATGGGGGAAATATTGAAGAAACAGTAACTAAACATTTTTAAAATAATCGTGGGAAAGTTTTTTTAAGGATTAGTCACGGAATTTCGATAAGGGTGTAATTATGGATGGTCTTTATTGAATAGTCGGTTGAAAGGGAGAAATTGGTTTGTGGAAAGAATTTACTAAATTGTGAAAATCATTATCATATGTTTAATTCGTTATTTGCAACTGCCCTGTAGTTTTCTTCACAATTAATAGCTTTCTAATATAATATATTATACAATAAAATTATGTTTAATTTACTTTCTATTCCTGGATAAAAAAATCAATTTATTACAAAATTTTATTTTATAATAAATAAGATGGCATTTCTTATTTCTCTATGTTGTCATAATATCTTTATAATAAACGAGTATGAGATTTCAAAAACAGCATCAACAAAATAAATCACAAAAACAATTTTCAAGGAATAAATAAACATTATAGACACGATAAACATTTCAATTTAAATCGAAAGTATTTTATAAAATGTCGTTTAGAGTCCTGTAAATGGAAAAAAAGGTATGGTTTTGCAAACTAAATGTAAAGCTTACAAATATTTTAATATAAGTGAAGCAAAAACAATTTCAAAAAGATATGCAAACATTTATCCAGAGACATTTACTAGAGTGGAATTTTTGAACAAACTGAAAAATTCTATCAATATTATAAATAAAATAATCAAGATGAGTTAATGATAAATCATATAATGCTGTTAATAACAGGTTGAAGCACCTAAAATTGACTTACTTAATAATCCAATTACGATTTATTATGCCATTTACAATTATTATACGCTTAGTAAAAGCATTATTTCCTTTTTTGAGCTAAGAAGTTGTTGTAATTTCCCCAATATTGTTTATGTTTTATTTTTTGTTTCCACACCATTACCCAAACATCATTCTAGTAGTCAAACATTCCTCTAACTACAATTTTTAGTATCATCATTGCATCTGTATTTCCAAAATCTGAAAGTCAAGTTGACGTAGAGAATACTTTCTATATGCCCCATTTTAGTAGACATTTTTCAATATGTATTAAGAAATATAGTTATAACCCAATATTTTACATATTTAACGTTTAAGTTTATACCTCCAAAATTATTCACAATCAAAAAATAGAATGCGAATTGTTATGCTTTAAAATATTTCAATGATTTCGTAAATAACAGTCGACTGTATGGATTCAAGATCAAATCTAAGTAAATGGTCGCATGTTTTTTTTTTTTAAGCAGAAAATGTGGCAACTGTATTATTAGTGCAATGTCGAACGGTCAATTCCGAATGATATGGTTGTGTATCATTCGGAATTGACCGTTCGACATTGCACTAATAATACAGTTGCCACATTTTCTGCTTTTAAAAAAAAAACATGCGACCATTTACAGATTTTGATTGTCAGAAGTCTTTTGAAACATTAGGGGAACTAACTGCAACATTACACACGAGGACAATGAAAGCTCTCACTAACAAGAGACTTTTTGAGCGACCTACTCATATTGCTTTTTGGATCAGGTACCAACCAGGCTCTTGTTATGATCCTATTTATAAGAAAGGCCATTGTCCTATTGTGAGTTATAAATGGTGATTAAGACTACTAATAATGTTTTGGTCCGGGCTTGTCAATTTCAATCGCAACCAGCATTCACGATTCTTCATTTATTTTGTTCTAGTTGATTGCATCGTAAATTTAAAATTTAGTTGAAGGTTTTATTGGCAATTGCGTTTTTCTTTGTTACGAGGGGAAAGGATGGTCGACTGCCGGTAAGGCAAAGTGAATAGTTACTCTTTTTGAGAACTGAAAAAGTCGAATTGTTGGGTCATCCGTCGCACAGCCCTGATTAGGCACATATCCGTTGGATCTTCCGTCCTACGTCACAAAATATCGCTTCGAGAAACGACACCAAAAACATTCAGTCTGATAAAGTAAACCAAATGCGCTAGAAAAGAACGCACTGTAAAACTTTCGTCGTTTTTTGAAGCGATAGTTTGTGACGTACGACGGAAGATCCACCGAACAGACTATATTGATGTGTATTGATCTTCATAGAGAATATTACGAAAAAAAAATAAACCCCTGTAAGACCTCTCTTCGAATCCTTTAAAATGCCTTTTCCAAATAAAAATATCAAGTTTGTATTGTTTGTTCTATTATTTTACCTTGTGCTCACTTAATTGCCTCATTATAAGTATTAAGTCTGGTATACAATGTCCTCTTCTAGATCGATATTACATGTTTTTGGAATCAATTCAATTATGCTTGTTAACGTAGTTTCCTGGTAATTTTCATACATTTTGTTTTCTTTTTAATGCAACGGCAATACTACTTCTTAGAAGATTTTTTTGTTATATGCCCTACTATTTGGTTTATTTTCATTTGTATATTAAAGCTGTAAATAACTAAGATTTTCAAAATGTGTGTTTATTTTCACTACAATTGTTTCGCAAATTTATTGCTTCTTCAGGTAAATGAAAATTTACAATCGAAGTTTTTTTCTGTTTTGCCATGATTTTGTAATTTTTATGTAATTTCTTTTATTCATTCTTTTTTACTGTATAATATTCTGTTAATATTATTTTGCCGGGTTTCCTCTCACGTAGTAGCATTTTGTAAATATCGACGTTTCAGCAACTTTCGGCATCTTCAGGATGTTAAATTTAAAAAGAAACTGGTGGTATAGACGTTTTGTGTGGTATTTATGCGGTTTCTTGTCTTTTTTGGCTTCTTGTCGTTGGTTACGTTCTATTTAAGCGGTCATTCTGGTGAATTGGAGGTGGTGTGTTTGTGGCAGTAATAATCTGAGGATCATTTCCTTTAGAAAGCGTACTCGACAGGTTTTTCGGGTTAATCTTTATTTTTGTCTTCCAGTTAGATGGCAATCTAATGCAGTCATCCCTATTGTTAAAATTAAGTAGATTTTTTTTCTATCACTATGGCTTCCCTGATAATTTTTTCTCTGTGATTGCTAATTAGAGCAATTATCTTTGTATTGTCAAAATCGATTCTGTGATCTGTGGTTGCCATTTATTGAAATATTGAGGAATATTGAGGTTTTGTTTACTTCTGGTCTATTTTACTCTTTTCATATATTAATTTTTTGGTTCGTTTGGCCGATGTACATTTTGTTACAATCTCATAATTTTTTATTGGGTTTAGCTAACGCATGGTGACTATTTGCGTACAACAATGTTAATAATTTTTATTGCCATAAATGTATGAATGTAAATGATAAAATGGAGACCTCACACACACACATCCATAGATCCTTTAGAAAAATTCACTGCCCGACTAGAATTCGAACCCATAATTCGTGGCCCATCTACCCACTAGAACACCGCGGTCTCTAATCTGGTCATGGGATACTATAAACCCCTTGATTCTCTAATGGAGATTTCGAAGTAAATATTTTATATTTGTTTCGGGTTTATATACTGTTCTGATATTGATTTTTCTGAGAAGATTGCCTATTTTATCTATTGTGTCTTTACTGTGTGGTAATGTCTCGTGTGATTATTATTGTTTTTCTTACATTTGTCTGCTTTTTTGGGTGTTTCGTATTGTGATTTTTTTTAATAGTAGCTTCTTTAAAATTGTTTTTTTAAAGTATAGCAGATGGTTTTTATTTCATTGTTAATGTTGTCCTTATCGGTGAGTCTGATTGACCTTGTCAAACAATTTTTTTCCTGAATTTGAGGGAATTTGTGCTGGGTGGTTCTGTGATTCAGGTACCGATTTGTGTGTCTTCTTTTTGTAGATGGTGTTTCTAGCTGGTCGCTCTCCTTTTTAATTAGTTGATTACCCAGAAATGGTACCTTTTCTTTTTACTCTATATTGATTGGGAATTGGATTCTAGGATTTATGCCGTTGAGGGGGTTCAGGAAATCGTCTACTTTTCCTCGCCCATGAGGCAGTATCACAAAGGTATCGTCAACATACCGGAGAGACAGTTTCGGTTTAAGATGATGAGTTGGTAGCGCCTTCATTTCGAAATCTTCCATAAAAAAGTTGGCTATGATTAGAGATAATTATTAGTGGAGCGTCATCTATTTGTTTGTATACCTTATTTAGGTAAAATATGTTGTGGATTGGTAGTGCTTTATGTCAGCTGATGTATTATGTTTGTTCATGATGATTTCAAATGCCTCTTTTATTGGGATTTATGTGAATAGTGATTTGACATTGAAACTGATTAGAATATCTTATTTGCTATATAGTGATATTTTTAATGATGTCAATAAAATGTTTTTTAGGCAATACGTATAATTTGGGGCAACTAGATTATTTTTCCACACGTCGTTTGGGAGATTAGAGAGTTTGTCTGAATAGGTAGTTGTATCAGAGTTGTTTTTTTTGTAGGCTGGATCCTCTAATATCTACGTTATTTATTTCATCGTAATCAGTGCTATTCATTATTACTTGCCTTTATCCGCTGGTATGACTATGATTGATTGGTTTTTTTAAGTTTTTTTATAGCTTAATGTTCTTCCTTCGCAATATTAGATCTTGATGATTTCGCCTTTCGTAAAATTGTATATGTATATATATACATGTATAGCTTGCAGAAGTATTTTAAAGAAAACAAGAGAATAATTTCAAAATGATATGCAAACATTTCTCACGAGGCATTTACTTGAATGGTACAATAAATTTTACACGAACTAAAAAAATGCTGCCCATATTATAAATAAAAATAATCAAGATGAGTTAAAGATAAATCATATGATGCTATAAATAACAGGCTGAAATTATATTTTCCATTCAACAATATTGCTAAAAGCATAATTTCCTTTCTTGAGCTTAGAAGTTGATGCAATTTCCCCAATATTGTTTCATTTTTTCTTTCCACACACTAACCAAATATCCTTCTAGTAGTCAAACACTTCTCTAACTATAAATTTTAGTCTCGTCATTGCATATGTATTTCCTAGATTTAAAACTAAAGTTGGATGTAGACAATGCTTTATATACCAAAGGTTTTTCAGATAGTATTGAGAAATATATTTAAAACTATATATAAATAAAACCTAATCTTTTACATATTTAACCTTAAAATAAAGATGTTCATGCCTCCAAAATTATTCACAATCAAAAAAATGTAAAGCGAATTGTGGTGCTTTAAAATATTTCAATGGTATCGTAAACAACAGTCAACTGTTCAATTCAAGATCAAATCTAATAAATATTCGAAGTAAATGTTGAATGTTCAAGTCTGAATGGTATACAACCATTTAATTGTCAGAAGTCTTTGGAAACATTAGGAAAACTAACAGCATCATTATACACGAGGCCAATGGAAGCTCTCAAAAACAAGAGACTTTTTGAGAACTGAAAAAGTTTGATGGGTCATCCGCCGTATTACCTTGGTTAGACAACTAATGTGTATTGATTTTCATAGAGAATATTTCAAAAAACCAAAAATATGCTTTTCATGCTTTTTCCAAATAAAAAAATAAATCTTGCATTGTTTATTCTATTATTTTAACCATGTGCTCACTTAATTGCTTCATTGTAAGGATTAAGTCTGGTATGCTTTTTTATTTCCAATTTAGATGTCTTGAAATCAATTTGTTTAACTGTGTTCAATATTTAATTCTATTTCTTTTATTATTTTACTTGTTATGCTTCCAAGTTAATTTTCATACATTTTGTTTTCTCTTCAATATAATGTCAATACTTACGTTTTTTTTGTTATATACTCTACTATTTGTTTTTTTAAGTTTTGCCATGAATTTATAACTTTTATGTAATTTTTCACTTTCAAAATTCTTAGGGGTTGTTTACAATGAGGCACTTTGTTGGTTGGAACCAAGTGTCTCATTGTAAACAACTCCTAATATTAAAAATGTTTCACAACGTGATAAACGAGAACCAAATTCACCAAATTCAACAAATTACAATGTTCTGTTAATATTTATTTATATATTATATTTTTCAAGTAAAAAACACATTTATCGTTAATCTCGACGTTTCAGCGCCTTTTCATTCACCATTATCAGGAGTTTTAATTTAGAAAAATTAACATTCGGTCTTTGTATGCGGTATTTATGCGGTTTCTTGTCACTGGTTTCGTTCGATTTGAGCAGTCATTCCGATGGATTAGAGGTTGTGTGTTTGCTGCAGTGATAATCTGAGGATCAGTGTCATTATGCATTGGGCAGGTTCGTCGGCTAAATCTTTATTGTTGGCTTCCAGCTATATGGCAATGTAGAGCAGTCTTTTGTTAAAATTAAGTGGATTTTTCCTTTTTCTTCCCTGATAATCCTTTCTCTGTAATTGCTAATTAGGACAATTATCTTTGTATTATAAAAATCGATTCTGTGATCTGTGGTTGCCATATGTTCAAATATTGAGGAATTTGTGTATTATTTTTTTACTATTTTTACTTGTCTATGTTCCTTTCTTCATTTGCTGTTTTTTTGTTTGTTTGGCCAATGTACATTTTGTTGCAATCTTATCATTTTCTTTTTATTGGATTTGGTTAATGCCTGGCGCCTATTGGCCAACAACAATGTTAATAATTTTTATTATCATATATGTATGAATGTAAATGATGGGTCTCCATACACACACTTCTATAGATCCTTTAGAAAAATTAACTGCCCGACTAGGATTCAAACCCACAATCCGTAGCCCATCTACCCACTAGACCATCGCGGTCCTTAATCTGGTCATGGGATACTACAAACCCCTTGTTTCTGTAATGGGGATATCGAAGTAAATTTTTTATATTTGTTTCGAGTTTATAACGATTTTTCTGAGTAGATTGCCTATTTTATTTGTTGTTTCTTTAATGAATGGTAATGTTGCGTGTGATTCGTATTAATTTTCTTCATTTTGTGTGCTGTTTGGGTGTTTCGTCTTATGAATCAAATATAAAAATATTTTTGAAACAAACCAAGTGAATTTTATTATAAAACCAATATATTGATAAACTGAGCTCGAGAATCTTCTCTGTAATTTAGGCCAGAGATAATCCGGATTGCTTTGCCTTGCAAATCAAACAATATTTGGCAAGATTTTAAAATCCCGTACGATATTTGGGAATGTAACAGAGCGAAATAGACTTTTCGTATTACGGACAAAGAAACGTTGCCGCTTACGTTTTTAAGGAGAAATATTACCTTATTAAGTTTTTTGACAATTAATTTCCATTTCATTCCCATAATAATTGATTGTCAATGAGTATGCCTAAGAATTTGGCTGAATCTTTCATACATACATAATCGTGGTATTTTAATGTGAATAATATTCATGATGTTTTAAACTAAGCTTAAATTAGTTTATTTGTACTACACCACAATGCAGCTTTATACTCTGCAACTTCATTTATTTGTACTCATATACGCAGTTCATTTGCGGAAGAAATTATATTAGTGTCATCAGCAAATAGGACCACATTTACATAGTTCATATAATTAACAAAATCGTTGCAATAAATCGAATGTAGCAGTGGTCCCATAGTGGACCCTTGAGAAACACCGTACTTGATTTGCAATTGTTCAGATGATGTCCCATTTGTGCTAACCACTTGTCTTCTATTTAAAACAAATGATAAAACAAGTTTGCACGCAGAAGTCTCAAAATTATACAAATAAAGCTTTTTTAATAATATTCAGGGAGGACACAATTAAAGGCTTTGCATGTTCACCACCTTCAAAGCAGGATATTATTTTGTCAACAAAATTAATTATTGCATATCCAGTGCTCTTTTCTTCTCTAAATCCATATTGAGACTTAGACAGACGTTTTCCGAAAACATAATTTTTAATTTTAATAATTATTGAAATCATTTTATCACCTTTCTTGAAGACAGGTATAACTTTTTCCAACTTAAGTGCATCTAGAAACAAACCAGTTGTCAATATTTGGTTTTTGTTAACGGTTCATGCTCTGATTGAGTTCTTTTATAATATCAGAAACTTTATCAAATGATAAATAAAAGTTACTTTGTTAATATCACACACGGAATTTATTTCGTAACTATAGTTTCAACCTTACAAGGCCATTATTAAACGTACAGTCAATGGCCTTGTAAGGTTGAAACTATAGTTACGAAATAAATTCCGTGTGTGATATTAACAAAGTAACTTTTATTTATCATTTGATAAAGTTCCTGATTAAATATGTATTACAAAGTTATGGCTTCAAGCATCCAACATCTTTTATAATAGCCTTGGATAAACCATATACGTCTTCACTTCTTTTGTTAGTAAGTAGTATGTCCTCTTCCTTGGTATTCGGGTTGAAGCGTGATACAAAGGTAAATTCTTTTTTAAGAAGAATCTAGGATAATTATGTTTTTTAGAAAGATTGTATATTAACTGAGGTTTATGTATAGGTGTTTTTTGTGTGCGTAGACCAACCTGTTGAATCTTACAATTTGTTTCTTCGTCTTTTGTTTGGCATCTGACTTTGCTCTCTGATGAGTTAGTTTTTCTAACTTATACTGTAGGATATTATGCATTTCGTTTCTTAATTGTAGTTGTAATTTCATGAAAGATTTTCTTACTGTGTCAAGATTGCTTCTGGCTTTATGGGTGGCTTCCTTTAATAGTGATTTGCTTGTTGTCTTCAGGATTCGATCTATTTCTTGATTTTGATGTTTCATACAGTGATATGCTTGTCTCTGCATCTGTATAAGAAGCCGAGGCCGCATGTGTTTGATTTTTAACGTTTAGTATTTTTTCAGTCATTAATGAATTTCCTTTCTGTAGAGGTTATGAATGTTATATTTGTGTTATCTGTGTTGTTGTGTTGAGGGGTTTCTTCTCGCATGGTTGAATTTTGTAATCTAGACGTTTTGACGTCTTCTCACTTTTAGTTTTATTTTAAAAAATTTACTGGTCTTGCTCGCATTCTTGAGATTGGTCCCATTGGATTTGAGTCGTAATTCCGGTGGATTGGAAGGTGTACTGCGCAGTTTTACCGAGTTAACGACTATCGAGTAGCGACTATCAAAAAATTTCAAAAACCATACTCATTAGAAAAGCAATGGATTTTAAGTATCCTATTTGCAGATTGCAACATAATATACATCCGCTAAAGAAACCGAAAAATCAACACACGAAGAAAGCACTAAAAATTACGACACAATTTTCTCAATATTTTAAACATATGGCAGCCACAGATTACAAAATCGATTTTGGCAATACAAAGATAATTGCCCAAATTAGCAATTAGAGAGAAAGGATCACCAGGGAAGCCATAGAGATAGAAATGAATCCACTTCTTATTTAATGAATGTTTATTATTATGACCGTTACCAGGTGATCAGTATAAGAAATAAAAAATTGTTTTTTGGTTTCCGAGTAAGTTTGTCCCTTGCCCAATCCCCTCGATGATCTGGCCGCCGAGGCCTTTCCTCTCAGGACAGGGTGCTTGAGTACTGCGTTCACGATCCAGTTAATCTTGGGGTCACGGCGAATAGCATTGTGCGAGGGATCAAATAAATAACTTCAAAATATATGTATGAAGGATCTTGGGCTACCCAGTAGGAGTTGTGGATACGAAATCCATCGCAACGCTTTCCAATACGTTCCTCGGCCATAGCTTGCAGGTTACGAACAGGCTTTAAGTTTGTCGTATGTGGCACCCTTTGGTACTGGACGCTTGTGACCTCCGCGATGGACGGGAATACGGAAGATTACGTAACCTTGCTTAGCACGGTATCCCAAACTGCGGGCTTTGTCGGGTCCGGTCGGTCTTTGTCTGGCCCGGTCGGTCTTGGGGTCTTGCATCTTTGTGGGTTGGCGGTACTGCCATACCCCCACCATCAACAAAAATCTGAGGACATCACTTTGTTTCTTTAGGTACAACTCTTGAATGTACTTGTAGTACATGTTTATTAGGACCTACTTCAGTGAAAAAACCGGAAGAAATTATTACTGGAATATCTATGTCCATTTTGTATAGAGCTATTTTTGTTCATTCTGATTACTTATTAATGATTAATTATTTATTCTGTTATATCTTGAGCTTCTAATTTCCCCAGTTCATTTCATGTCTTTGTATTTCCTGTTTGGTTAGTTTATAATTTTGCTACAGTTGTTTCTATTGACTAGCTTAAAGTCTATAATTTATCTTTTGTTTATTGAAAATTGTAATATTGAGTATTTGTGGATTCTTGCTTGTATAATTTTTATTTTGTTGTTTTTAATACATATCTGGATTTTTCTGTGTTCTTCTCTGTTTTTTTCATTATATCTGCTATTATACTGTTTTAGCTTACATCGACTTCCACTTTCTGGTTTTTCATTTTTTGCATATTATATACATTCGTCTAAGTTTTCTTTCTTTTGTATCTCTGCATTTCCCTAAACTATTATAACTAACCATATTTCACTTTTGATTAAGTTTATATTTTGTTATGATTCTTTTATTTAAATGGTTTCCTCTTAAAATATTTTGTATCCTTTAATAATGCCATATTGGTAATAACTTAATTTGAGCATTTCTCTTCCTATATTCTTGTCCACACCAGAAAGCATGCTCTATGCATTCTATGAATATCGTATTAATTCTTTTTGTTGCGTATTTGAATTAATAGAGCAAAACATTTTGAAATTTTAATCTCATACAGATATATTTTTACATTGGTTGAAACAACAGTCAGTAATTGGTAAGGAGACAATCACAGTTATTCAATCCGACGAGATATTGATGAGAATGTAAACTTTGTAGTTAAAATTTTTTCTAATTTTGGGTAATTCAATTACTTCTATTCGTGTCTGCCAAAACATGCAATCATGCGATAATTTAAAATTTTCCTTCAATAACCAATACTATTTGTGTGAACCATAATTTCTTTCCGTCGAGTGGAAAAGTTGAGTCAATCAATTTCACTGGCAATTTGTCAATATTCAGATGGTTTTATTCTTTACTTTAATAGTGCTAGTGAAATATCCTTTTACCTTAAATTCCGCCAACTAAAATTTTTGATTTCAATATAGTTACACGTGTATTCTCTAGAACTTAATTACGAGGTAGAATATACTTTGTTTAAAGAATGTCATTTATCAACACCAGAAATCTTTAATTTTGCCAAATGGTTATTTTTTTGACTCGGTTTTTTCAATAGGTTTGGAGCAATATTTTATTGAAAATAGATGCAAAGCAATATAATTTATTACAACGAAAATATCATGAATTAAATTCTCACTTAACACATGGTGAAACATTTTTTATGTTAATTAGAGGTTAATTAATGTAAAAAAATTGTCTGTCGAAGAAATATATATAAATTGTGATACAATATCAAGAGTTTAATTAACCTCTAATTAATACATGGATACCGACTGAGTAAAGGTACGCTTATGTTAGGGTTTTAAAAACTGGCACAAAAGTAATACCAATCTGTAGAATTGTAATATAAAACGAGAGCAGTTAAGTTGTGAAACTTCTGGTTTCAAATAAATTCATTTTAAAACTATTGCAGGTAATACATTGATTAATTTATCACGAGAAATATTAAGATGAGAATATAAATTAACTTACTACTTCATAATAAATATATTGCCCTTAATAAATAAACCTTTTAGACTTAGAATTATTTTTATCTGCACTAATAAAATTCCTAACATCAGATAGTTATCCTGTTACTTATTTCTCTAATGATGAAATTCCTTTAAATTGCGTGGTTAATGGATGATTATTATTTATACGGAGAAAATACTTTCTACTTAATTCTTCTCTTGTAGAAAATTGATCGATTTAACAATTAATCCGTTAAATTGGCAGCGGTCAGACTCGACCGAGCGCGAATAACAATACAAAAAACAACAATACATTTTTCGATATAAAATAATCAGCAACTTTCTGCAAAAGTGAAAACTGCAGTTTCTATTTGTACGAATTTTATAACACAACAATTATAAGCAATAATTGGGTACGTGAACTTTTACAACCAAAACAAAACGAACAATAGAATTAGGCATTTCTAAAAATGCACATTATTAAATATTTTATGGTTGAATAAATAGAAAATAAAAACGGATAATTCAAAACCAGGTAGGAAATAATATTTGAGTCAAAAATAAAATTTATTATATTACTAGCATTTTCACTAAGCAAATAATAAACATATAATGGTGACTTTCTCATCCTGTGTCTAATGCTTCCTTTTCTTATAACAAATAATTTAGTTTCTCAATTAACACGGTAACGCTAATTGTCGGCGTTGCGAATTAAATTAATAGCAGGTAATGTTAATAACAATGAAATGGGGGATACAATAGATTTGGTGTACTCAATGTAAAGTAATTGCTGCCGGTTGTGTGGTAATCGAAAGAAAGATAAAAATCCGGAAAAAGTGTAAATGCCATTGTTCTTTATAGTTTTCGCGTGTTTCGTCACCGGCCGGTTGTATTAAACACTCGTCCTGATTCACAAACGTCTCATTGTCTCGATGGCATTTTTTATGTAATTACTGTGTAATGTACGTTATGGGTATATGGAGAAGGAAAATGCGTTAGGTTTTAAGTTCGAGGATGTTCTCATTGATTATTCAAAAATATTAGTCAATATTATCTACTGAGATACTTTTCTCTCCTAACTTTTTATCATTGTATAATTTATTATACATGCAAAAATAAATACAAGTTGTGATAATTGTTATATGTGAATTATGTTATTGTATATTTGATACGAATAATTGACTTGAAGATAATAATCACTTTGATAAAAACATTTCTTCAATATTTTATTTTGATCCAGATGTACGTTTCGGACACAAAATCAAAATAAAATATTGAAGAAAGGTTCTAAGAGTGTTTATCAAAGTTGATGCTAATAATTTTGTTTTATTACGACTTGTTATAACCAAAGAAATTTATTATGCTCCGTCATCAAATTCTTCATTATAATATATATTTTATATTAATTCATACGTAACGATCATAAAAACTCCTAACAAGATAGACTGCCTTTGATAAAAACGCAATATTATAAGCAATATGCCAATAATAAACTTTTATAATTAATTATCAAACTAAAATAATTTAATACTTAATTATATTTCTCACGATAAAAAAACGACACACAAGGTCTATAAATGTGGTAACATCTCTAATGATTTCTAGTACGCTTTCGTGGAAACATGAAAACTTTATGTAAATCACATAAATTTTACCTTTATAACCAATTTATTGCACAAATTGGGCTAATTTTTTGAGTACACGTATGCGCGCGTGTGTGTGTCCGATTGGTATTTTTGGTTTTGCAATTTTATCTCTGGTATTCGAGCAATATGTTTCGCAATGTTAATAAATTCCCAAACGCAAATGCCATCATCATCATTTCGAACGCATATCAAGAAACCTTAATTTCATTGAGAAATTACCCATGTAACGACCTACAACACAGACATACACATACACGAAAATAAGAGTAATTATAATAAGTGCGTGATCATTTTTTTTAACTGACGTTAAAGTTAAACTAGAGAGACATTTTTTAATTTGGTTTAGTTAATTATTGAAAGTAAATTATTAATAATTTAATAATAGAAAATTTATTAATAAATTAACTAAGTAAAGTTATTATTAATAATTAATAAAGAAAAAACATGCACTACATATTATTTATAAATATATTTCCTTTAGAGATCACCTCGATCATGCCAGCTTTTTAATAATGTTACAATAAGCAATGTTTTTATGCACAAAAATTAATATTAAAGTACCTGGTAAATTTTCTCGTACATGTGTGTGCAATCAAGTAGGCGGTGAAAGGTTGGCGGATTTTCTCAAATTAGCATAAATTAAATTACGTTACTAATTACCCATTCACGCTTGATTTGAAAGTGTGGTGTATTTCTCGCCTAACAACGAGCATAAAAAATCATTTAACATTTCCACATATAAATTTTAAATGATTTTGGATTGTTTTAATTAGTGTTAAAGAATGCAAAGTGCAACAGACATAAAATGTAACGTAGTCCCTGCTTCAGATACCCACGCAAACTTATTTAAGTTTAAATGATTTTTCATTTAAATCAAATATGCAATTCTGATAGATTCTAGATTTTATTATTTTTTGTTTTGTATTTTAGATTTTAATATTTAGTTTTAGGTTTAGGCTAAAAGTAGTGATCAGAAGAAGAAAATGGGACAAGAAATAAAACGCAAAAAAATCAAGAATCTAAAGCCATACAAAAGGGTAACAAAGAAGGGCGTGTAAAACCTTCTTGTCTAACTCCTGAGTTTTCTGTTATCGCATTGTTTTCGCTAATAATCGTAAATTACTGCACTGTTATTGCACAATGCCTCACAAATATTTTTTGAGAGATTTAGAGATTATAAGGTTAATGCATTTGCGCACCTGCCACCCTCCAAGTTACTACGGGGGCACTGTATGGGGCTCACGCTAAGGAAGTTACCCCTATGAATACTCGCTAAACCCTGATAAGGTCTGCCATCCTCTCTTCCATATGACATTACTTCACCCCGTTTCCTTTTTACTGTTTTCCATGTTCTAATATTGTATCATTGTATCACTAAGTTTATTATATTACAAGTCTTTTTTATAATAATAATAATAATAAATCATTTTTATTTCTAAAAAAAATATATACAATTATACTTAATCTAGAAATTAGCGTCAAAGAAATCCTTACAATTTAATACGAACAATTAAATTCAAATTTAAAAATTCTTCCATATTATATGGTTCACAGATTTTTAGAATTGCGGTCAATTTCCTTTTGAAAGAATGGATATTAGTTTCCGTTTGTAGGATTTTGGCAGATGATTAAACAATTTTATACATCTGTATTCCGGACTTTTTTCAGTAAATGTATATTTATAAATGGGATATATGAAATTAACTTTATGACGTGTGTTATGGTTGTGCGTACTTTTATTATTTGAGAATAAGTGATTTTGTTTCCAAACGAATAAGCACTCGAGGATGTATATGGCAAATACAGTGAGTAGCCCATTCGCAGAAAATAGTGTCCTACATGAGGGCGAAGGTTTGAGCCCTAACATTGCTCTAAGTGTCCGCTTTTGATTGACAAACACTGCGTTAATGTTTGAGGAGCTACCATACCCCAATGGATTATACCGTATCTCAAAATACTTTCGTAATTGGTATAATATACCATTTTAAGGATATCTAACATATTCTTTTAAAGAACGAAGCATGAAGCTGGATTTGCTTAGTTTTTTTTTAAACATAAGTTATATGATCGTACCACTTTAATTTATCATCTATATATATATCAAGGAATTTTGCAGAATTTGTTACTTGTAATATATCGTTACCGAACTGTATATTTGGTGACGAGGCAGCAGTGTGATTGTTTTGAACAAGATACAATGCGTTTAATTTTGGTTTATGATTAAACCGTTGTCTTAAATATTGAGTGTAGTGCTCTAGCCCCATTTTGACATAATTCAATCATATTTGACCCCTTTGTTGGTATCATCTGCATAATTAATAATTTGAAAATTTTCTTCATTATTGAGAATAAATAGATCATTTATATAAATATTAAAGAGAAGAGGACCTAAAATGCTTCCCTGTGGAACACCCCGAAGAATCTCAAAAACTCTGGACGGCAGTTCATTGCCGTTTTCTGTTTTAATTTCCACAATGTGTTTTCTGTTGGATATATACGATGCCAACCATTTATGTACTAAACCTCTAAATCCTATTTGATTCAATTTTGACAGTAATATACTATGATCAATGCAGTCAAAAGCTTTAGATAAATCAAGAAGCACCCCATAGGATAACTGATCCTCTTCCATAGAAGAATAAATAAATTTTGTAAAATTATACAATACTGTACTACAATTTTTATTACTAGTAAATCCATGCTGATATTGGGACAATATATTATATTTCAATAAAAATGATTTTATTTGCTTGATTACAACATATTCAAATATTTTAGTAAATATTGATATAAGACTTACTCTATAATTTGATTCATCTTCAGGATCGCTATTTTTATATAGTGGAACAATTACTTTAATCAACTTTAAATGAAGATTATTCTGACGGATTTCTAGACTCCATTTTTTCGCATTGGACTTGACTAAAATTTTTGTTCGCTAATAATGTTTTTACTTCTCCAACGGTTGTATTGGGATGGAAACGCGTTGTGTGTATGTAAGCAAACTTTATAGCTGCAGTTATTGAAGCGTCATCGGATGTTCCGTATAAACGTTGAGCCCGTTGTCGTCTTTTCCTTCTGTAAGTGACGTTTTGGAATCCACCGCTGTCCGAGTCACTCTTCTCAGGATTTATTATTGTTTCCGTGTCGGCCGTTGATCCCCGTTTTTTTTTTGGACAATATTTTGGTTTGGCTCGGTTTGTTTTTTTTGTCCCGTTTGATTTTTCGATTTTTGTTATTCTATCTTCTTGATAATAGGAGAACTAATAATGTCATTGATATTTTCAATTGAAGGATTCTCTCGCGTTTGAGCAATATGTCGATTGTTTACCAAATTATTTGACTTTAAGGTTATAATATCGTGTTGAATATGATTTACCCATTTAAACAGTTCTTGTATTTGATTCTGAAGATCCGTATTGGGTTCAGTGTTGCAGCTTACATCTTTTAAATTGTGAATTGGCTTACGTTTCGGAAAGTCGATTAAGCAGGTATCACAAATCCATTGAAAGTTCTTTATTTCAGGAATAATTGTTGATGACCTCTTTAATCCACATGATACGTGAAGTCTTAGATCACAGATGAAACACTTAAGACACTCTTCTGATTCACTTATATTAATTTCACATGATTTGCACTTAGCTGACCACTTGCTCGGCGCCATGCTTATTATATTATTATTATAGTCTTCTCGATCTTCGGCCTTTTTTCCTCATAGCAGTTGCATTTGAAGAAGACATATACTGAGGTGTCCTTTCCTCCGTAGTATATACAGTTGTCTTGCTCTGCTAAATGGAATCGCTTTATGTATGCACCAAAAGCCCCGTATTCACTGATATTGACAGAGATGGTAATCAATTTCTCCATGTTTTCTTTCCATTAAATTTTTAAGATTGTTCACCAATTGTTTCGTCAAGTTTGCCTTTCCTGCTTGTGTTTTACATTTATTTGTCCATTTCTCGATAACGGTCTGCCGTTCCTCTTCATTATTCCCAAGGCCTCAAGTATTGGTAGAGTTGTAGTAATGACTTGTAGTGCCTCATTTGAAACTGTGTGCGATACGTTTGTCCTACGCTTAAAAGCACTCGCTATTCCATTATTTGCTGTATGTTTATCTTTAGGGACTCCTCCCATATCGGGGCTCTAAAGAAAAGCATCGAATGTGTCATTGAGTTAAGTATCTTTCTAGTATGGAGCTTTAAGCCCTTCGGATTGGGCATAATCCTGGCCAGGCTCATTGAGGCTTTTTCGGCTTTGTCACGTATGTTGGCAATGTGTACTTTAATCTTAGTGTTTCTTCCTATGAATACTTCTAGATATCTAATGGAGTCCTTGGTTTTGACTATTTGGATCAACGACAATCTTCGTAAAATGTGCGAATATTTGCATCTGCTAAGAAAAGCCGGTCTGGGTTAAACAGAATAGATACCTCAATTAAGAATTTTTAAAAGAATTACAATATGGCTTATTTGTTAGCTAATGAACAATTCATAAAATATTCTGGTAATCGCCCGCAAGCTATGTTGTCTTTAATAAGACATATCAATAAGTCTAATATTAGTTGCAATATTGAACCCGACACTTTTAATGTGTTCTTCCAAGGAGAAACTGGCAATATTATTATTTGACCGCCAAACTCAAATAGCTTCTCAGCCGTGCTGTTGGCCAAGAATAACAAAAATTTAAATGAGACATTTTAATTTGGTACAGATTTTCTTGAAATAATCTATATCTTGAAAATGTGTCATACCTGGAGAATTCTGAGATCATAAAGAGCAATCAATACGACTTTCGTATTGGTAGATCTACGAAGGACGCAGTCGTTGCATTTACTGAAGAGATTTATGGAGTATTTGGAACCGGAGGGTTTTCAATAGCAAGCTTTATGGATCTTAGTAAGGCATTTGACTGCATCTCTTATGAGTTACTCTAACAAAAGCTATTCTTTTATAATTTTAATTAACTCTTATCTTGGCAGTTGTAGTCAACAAGTGTATTATAATAACCAAAATTCTGAAGCAACCCATGAGATACCACATGGATCTATCATCGCCCTCTTGTTGTTCTTAATATACATTAATGATTTGCCTAAGTCCTTGAGTGTACTATTTGCCGATAATACTACAATCAAAACTTCTTCCCACATGAAGAGTTTAGCAATAGAAAAACTAATGCGGTAAATTGTGCAATCGACTGGTTTAATTCTAATAACTTGCTTGTTAATCCAGCAAACCCAGCAGTTATAAATTTTTCATTAAAACTACATGTTAGCGAAAAGAGAATCAGATTTCTTGCTGTTAACCTCGATTCAAAAAATTATGATGGCAACAGCATGGGTCGAAATTGCCAAGAGACTAACTACAAATATTTACCTATTGTGACACTTAAAAATTCGCTGTCTAAGTCCTCATTGCAAGCCGCTTACCTTGCCTTGTTGCAAAACCACTTAACTTACAGTTTGCTTCTTTGAGGTCATTCTAGCATTATAAATGCCTATGTTTATTTATTTAATTTTACCTACTAAGTTTTTTAATGCGATTTTTTCTCATTTGTGCCTTTTATATTTTAACTTCATATTTTATATGTTTTTTATGTTGATATATTTTATTTATATCATTTCAGTTATTATTACAAACCTTACATTTATACATTCTGTTTTAAATTTGCATATACCTCAGTCATATGTTACCAGATTGTATTGTATATATGTAAATCTCTCTTGTACGTTAGGTGTAATAATTTTTAATGCATTATGAGCACATTCATATTGAAATGATGTAAAACTAATGTTTTTTATTATTATTATTATTATAGGACTGCTGCTTCTGTTTTTCGGGGTGAGATTGATAGCTTCTCTATCTCAAAAGTTACCATATGTACTGCATATCGGGCCTTTTTCTCTAATGTGGTTTTGTCTTTAGATGTGACGATAATTGCTTTATCATCCGCATGTCCGACTAGTTCAACCCCTTTTGGTAGTCTCATATTCAATACTTCATCATAGAGTATGTTCCATAGAACGAGACTTAGGACTGATCCCTGGGGTACCACAAAATGTTACTGGTATGGTACGCTTTCTGCCGACGATCAGTTCTTTGTCTGATAGGTAGTTGTTTATAACGTTCTGTAGATATGGCTCGATATTTTTATTTTCTAGGGCTTCTCGGATTAAAGCCGTGTTTACGGCATTTATAATGTTTATAAGCAAGCATATAGTTTTGTTTCTATATGCTTTGTCCATGTTTTTCTTTGTTATTTTAAAGACTTTTGCAAGTATGTTGTTGTTGTACTACTTCCATGGCGGAATCTGTGCTGCTCATTAGACAGGTTTCTTTTCAGCCTACTGACTATGGAGTGTTCAAATAATTTCCCTGCACGTCGATTAAGCAAAATAACCTATATGTTTTCCCATCATCTGTGTCTTTGTTTGGTTTCTTAATGAATATTAGTTGTGTTTTTTTTCATTCCCTTAGGATTTAGCCATATACAAGTATAGACTCCATCATTTCCAGATGTTGTTGTTTGCAAACTTGTAACCCAATTTTTATAATTTTCGATTGAATCTTATCAGACACAAGTGCTCTTTTATCTTTTTGAGTTTTGCTGGCGCCTGTTCTAGTACTTCCACAGTAAAATGCGGCGGGTTGTTAAATGGTATTTCTTTTGTCTGTGCGGTTCGTACTGTTGGAAACAGATCAGCAGCGATTATAAACTTTTCCTCCTCCTCTAGTTCAACAGTCGTTTTATGTCGAAACTTATGGCAGTCTATCTTATATCTTTGATCCTATGGGTCAGTATCTATATCTTTTATTATGTTGTCCTAGCATATTTCATTAGCTTCCAAATTTTCCTCTTTAGTCTCTGTTTTTTCAGTCTATAGTTTCCCTCTAATTATAGTAACTGCTGTCTCGTTCTTCTGGAGGCTGTGACTCTGGTCAAACGTCGCGTCGTCTAGCAGCGCGATCTTCTTTACTGGCTCCGCCGATCTTCGCCTGCCACCAATCTACCATATTTTGGGTTTGCTTCATGTGTCTATCTTTTTTGTTTACGTCAATAATCCAGGTACTTTGTTGCGTTGCTTAGTATTTTCAGCGCTAGGTATCTTTGTGAAATAGGTAAAATATAGATTTTGCTGCTTGCTTAGATTTTCGTCATCGGTGACTCTCCAGTTATGTAATTGGGTTCCGATCTTCGTCGTACAATACAATGAGATCAATATATAATATGCTAGTCCAACAAAAATTGGCTTTAGGCCATCATTGTTAGACCATCCATTCCCTCAGTATTTTGCTTCCTTAGTCTTCCTCATTGCCTTCCCACAGTTGGGACTTCTTTCTTTGTGGCCTTCATGAAGTTGTCAAATTCGTTGAAGGTCGATTTAAATTTAGTTTAAGTGTTTGGTGGAATGTAGCTTGCTATAATTAGAAATCCGTCAAGTTCAGACCTATTAGGGTTGTTTTAGTTGGTAAATATTAATATGCCAATGTTAATATTCTTACTTATTATTTAATCCCCTTTCTTAGTTACTTTATTGCTTTATTGCTTATTCAATTGCTTTTCTTTAGCGTTTTGGTCTAAGAGGTCCATCGCCCCTTTACATTGACCTAGGTTACTCTGGAGTATTAGTTTCTTTTCTAGTTTATGCGTCTAAAGTCTTCAGCAGCCTTGGAAAGTTATTTTCTGGTAGCTATACTATTTTTGCGTCTAATATGTATTGTCTCTCCTGGTTTTATTCGTACCCATAATTAATACTTTCTTTCCTTTCTTCTCGGGAGGTTTCAGTGAATGTAGGATTTCGCTTACCACCTTGTCCCTAATTATCAGTAGTAGATTGTTCTTAAGGCCTGCACTGCTTCCGCATCCTGTAGATCCTTCTTCACTGCTTCTAGTGTTGCTTCATATTCTTCCCTTTTTTGGCTACTATTAAAACGTACGATTTTCTTTCTTTCCTTTCTTGGGTTTTGTTTTAGTCAGCCTTTATTGGTCAACCTTTTGCAACGTACCGTAGAAAATGGCTCCCACCATCTTTCTAAGTATGCTTATACTCATACTATTGTTGAGCCATTGTTTCTTCTTTAGTTCTTGCTTCTCATTTTCGACAGTCGTCTTCCAAACTTCGCCCATATTGAGTTCTAGTAATGCGTTCTCTTTTATCACAGATGGAACAAAAAGTCTCGCTGCTACACGTCTTGCATGTGTTCTGTTTCACCACAAGTATGGCCCTTCGCAATCTTTAAACTGATGGTCGTATTTTCAGCATTTGTACCACTGGTGTCTTATTACACGACCCTAGAATGTCTTCAGCAGCCTTGGAAAGTTATTCTCTGGTAGTCATATTATCCATGTGTCTAATATGCATTGTGTCTCTTCTGGCTTTATTCGTACGCATCATTGATATTTTCATTCCTTCCTTCTCAATGGGGCTTCAATGAATGTAGGATTTCGCTTACTGCCTTGTCCGCAATTATCAGTAGGAGATTGTTCTTAAGGCCTACACAGCTTCCATATTCTGTAGACCCTTATTCACTGTTTGTAGGGTTGCTTTATATTTTACCCTTTTCTGGCTACTATTAGAGCATAGGATTTTCTCTCTTTCCTTCCTTGGGTGTTGTTTTGCAATGTAACGTCGATAATGGCCTTTATCATCTTTCCAAGTATGGTTATCCATACTACTACTGAAGATGATGAATCCCATTCATAACCAGTTATTTCTTGCCTGAGGTTTTTTAGCTGCAAAAATAAAAGTTCTTCTCTTCCATTTAGTTGGGACTTCTATTTGTTAATTAGGTTTAGTGGATCTAGCGCTTCTTCGTGTTGCTTGTTCTTCTGTTGATACTTGTTTTTCATACTCTGGTGTTCAAATTCAGCGATTCTGCTCTCTAGACCCTTTATCCTCATTTTCATATATTTTAATATGTTTGCTTAACTTTATATTGTCTGAATCCTTATCAGTTGCGATTTTTTCGTATATTACCTGTATTTCTTTCATACAATCTTTAATCTTTTTTCTTGTTTTGTGTGCTGTTAGCTTCTTTAGTTCTTCAATATTTGCTTATATTTTGCTTAGGTCTTCCTTCTATTTCTTCTCTGCCCTTACTCCTACATAGTTAATCAAAGGGCTGAGATCCTTTTTTCTCTTCAGTTTTCCTCCTTTATTACTTCCATTTGTTGTACATGTTCTTTGTGAGGCTTGTTTTTGCGAAGCTTTTATACTTTTCTCCTTATTTGGTAGTATACCTTGAAGAAAAGCCCACATTTCTGCTTCTATGTTAGCAGATTATCCTTGACCCCACAACATCAAAGAAAAGACGTTTTATCCAATAATGATAGATGATTGCCCCTCATCCAGAATCTGTGGGACATGCACCAGCCACCGGGTCATTCACCCGATTGGAGCTAATTAGGACCCGCCTCACAAATATTAAATGTTTCCAAATCCAAATTACTGCTCATATTTGCAGATAATTTTTCAAAAATCATTTCTGCTTTCAAATCTATAAAGTAAGTTAATAGTAAGTAATTAAAGTTTCTCATTAGTCCTTTAAGTCATTGAGTTATTTGTTGCTGGTTTAGAAGCTCAAGTTTTTATCTATATTGAATTCCATTGAGGTTTGATTAAGCTGGAATTGGAAATTTTCAGTGTACTTATCTTGGTTTTTAATCCACTATATAATGTTGTTATTAAATAACGATGCTAGGTTTTCGTAAGTATCATGTTGTGGAGGTATATAACTGTGTGACCTATGCACATGGTTATTAGCATATTAAATTTTAAGTTCTTCATTTGATTTATCATTATATTGAATACATACATTAGATGATTATTTTGCGTATCATGTTTATTTTCAAGAGCATTATATACAAAATACTTAAACATGAATGTCTATACATAAATTTTGTAGACAACATTCTAAATACTCACTTATATTGTATAAGTATTTGAATTATAAATACATTTATTGTTCATATGACTACTATACATATACATATAAAAAATTAAATTTAACATTAATGAAGAGCTGAAATTTAGTTGGTTAATAGCAAATGAAGGTTATTGTGAAAAAAATCAACGTAAAAGTCGTAAATTTTAGGAAATGCATAATTTTGCAATGATTTGTGATCGCATTATTATTGAAGGTGATGGGAAAAATCGTGAAGAAGGTTAGCTAATTAATTTAATAGAAATAGGTTACGTGTTTTTTTTCTCTTTAATCTGCGAATAATTTCATGCGAACTCACTTACCCGCAAGGACGCGTTGCATTGTTTAAACAAACCTTTTACTCCTTAATTATTATACTAATTTGCATACATAAACGCATGCACGCAATTTAACGAGAGGAAAGTGATTAATTATCTTAATAATTATAGTCATCACAAGACTGGTAAATTAATTAATTGTGGGCAGTGAGGCGTACCGAGTATTGATGGTGCACTGGAAATGATGGATTATATTTCTGCACGATTTTGTCCGTGAGGAAATAGTAATAGTTTTTTTAAATATTTTAATTTATTTCTGGTTTCATTGAATTCGTATTTTTTTTAAATTTGTACATCTTTTATATTACGTCGGGTTTTGTTTGATATTTTATAGTTTCCAATCTTTATGAATATTTATTGCTATATTATATGTATCACATATACAGGTAAAAATATAAGTAAAAAATTTAAGTTTTAAACGTTAAAGTAAAAACACATTAATGTTTTTCAAACACTTTAATTGCTTAGAGTCGCAATAATTGTTTCGCCACACTTCTTCACATAAATCAAAATTGCTTTCTACGTACAGGTTGCGTAGATTAGCACAAGAAATTATTATTATAAGAAATAAAAAGAAAATATCCATTGGAGGTTGTTGAGTAATTCATACAATTTTTGTTTTCGATTTATTCTAAATTTTGAAACTGGAAAAACGGCTTTAAATGAATTTAATAACTTCTTTAACAAACATATAGGTTTATCCTTAACTTAACACTTGGTTTTGCTTGCTTTCCATGATTGTTGAAAACCCTATTTGCAAATGATTATTAATAAAAACTAGTCGTGAAAGTTATATAGATATATAAAGTGAATTTGCTAAGGAATTAATTATTTACTTTCTTAGATTAATATGTTTAACAATGTGATAGATGGACAAAAGTTCATAGTTAAAATTATACCATACCTTTGTATAATTGCCTTATTTTTTCAGCTTTTTTATATGTTACAAAAATATATTTAACAGTGATTTTGAAATAAAATAACAAGCATCTTCTTGTATCTTTGGTATGACGGTTCTTTCGCATCCATAATTGTGTGTATATTTACTTATGTCCCCCCAAAAAGTAGATATACCATAAATAGAACGATCTGGACAATTTATTAAAAGCTGAACAGCCTGTTTCTTTATAGTTTTTGTGCTTTCCACAGTTTTGCATCTTAGGTCACCATCGCTTGTTAATTTTCGGTCGCAATAGTCTTTTGTAGCGAATGTTCTTCAAATGTCTAGGAAATGTATAATAGCTTCCATCTCAAATATGGGGATTGTATATATTCCTCCAGTAAACCTAAACGATAAATATGTTAGTATTAATTTATTAAAATTTTTAGTTAAATGCTACGCTACAAAAAACGGAATTAGACATACCTAAAACGACATTACACCGTATTTTGCACAAAGACTTAGGTTTGAAAGCTTTTAAAGTTCAATTAACACAAGAACTCAATCCAGTTGATCACAAGCAACGTCGTATCTTTGCTGATTGGGTCCTTGAAATGCATCAAAATGATCCGGATTTTCATCGAAAAATCATATTCAGTGATGAGGACCATTTTCACCTCGGAGGCTAAGTGAATAAGCAGAATTGCCGCATTTAGGGTTTGGAAAATCCAAGTATGCTTATTGAAAAGCCTCTCCATCCTCAACGTGTCACTGTTTGGTGGGGTTTTGGATTGGCGGTGTGATTGGACCTTAATTATTCGAAAATGAGGCTGGTGCAACTGTTACGGTGAATGGATTACGCTATCGAGATATGATTAATATTTTTTTATGGCCGGAATTGGAAGATATTGATGTGGTCGGCGTTTATTTACAACAAGATGGCGCTACGTGCCACAAAAGCAACGAAACAATCGCAATTTTGCAAGAAAAGTTTCCTGGCCGTATTATTTCGCACAATCGATTCAAGACCTTAAAGATGGAATTCGTAATCGAGGACATACAGCCGCAAATGTGCGAATTGGTCATGGAAAATTTCATGAAAAGGATATGGTGCAGCAACCGTAGTCGTGGCGGCCATTTAGTTAATATCGTGTTACATCGTTAATGGCATAACTTTCTCTTTACATTGAAAAAAATATCCATTGATTTCTCCAAAAATATACTCGTTTTTTTTAATATCAAAATGAAACCTCTTATTGAAAAACCCATTATATATAAAACTTTAATTTTTCATATTCCCTCCTCCCTTACAATACATAACTTAATTCCATACTCTGCTAATTCTGCTTTTATCATCCACCTTTAGTCAGGCCTCGTTTTCTATCATCGAATCCTCACCCTTCTATGTCTATTCACATAATCCTCTTCTAACCCCTTGCATTCCTCTGCCAGATGACTCTATATTCATCCATCCTTACTCAGCACGTATCTCCGTATCTCTCGCCCATTCATTTCTTTCTCGCACTCTCCTCCGTCACGCATCCGACTTTTCAAGGTCACCCTCACCTCCTTCTACCAATTACTTTTAATATCCTTTTGAAATTTGTCGGGATCGTTTATAGATTTTACTTTAAATTATTTGAAAATAACAAACAATACTAAAAAAATAATAAAAGGGCTAAAATTAGTCCCATAGACCCTTGAGAAATAATAACAATAATAGTTTTATTTTATTGTCAAAATCAAAAAAGCTTACAAATAGAAATATAATAAATATATAGATTAGCACTAGTAAAAAAAGGGCCATGAGTAAAATTATTTAATGTAGGTACGTAAAAATCTTTTAATTAGGTAAAATACGATAAAAATAAGTAAAAGTAAATGTTACAATTAAAATGATTAATATCAGGCTGGAGTGCTGACATATACATAAAACATAGCAACACAATAGCAGTGATTCTCAGAATTAGATACAGTCCTCTAAATTATATGGTGTAAGATCAAAAAGGTATCTCTTAACAGCACCTTTAAAATTTGCCTTCGGATAATTTGTTGAATAACAATGGACTGTAGTCAATTGTACCCGTTTAGGATTTGGTTAACCTAATTAACAACTTCGGTGTCTAACTGAACTTAAATACATCACAATTATCTAGGATTAGAGGAAAATCGTTTATATATATTAAGAATAACAGAGGTCTTATAGCTAACACCTGCAGTACACCATGACTTATTGAAAGGCAATCGGGTGAATTTTTGTGAATGTAAACTTTCTGTTTACGATTTGACAGATACGATTTACTCAATAAGGTTGCAACTTGCACAATCAAAGTTGTATTTACGCAGTTTTTCAATCAGTGAAAAATGCTGGTCTCAGTTACAAGAAAGAAGCTAGAGACAAAAGCTTAGATAGCCAGAGTTGTAGAGTGATTAGCACAAAAAAGGTTATCGGTCTATAATTGTCAATTGATCACATGACTTCTGATCTAAAAATTGGGATTACTTTTGCGATTTTTAGTTTATCTGGAAATAGGCCCGTTGCCAAATAGTTATTTAAGGTACAAGTGTAAAAAGTGATGCTTTATTGCACGAACTGGCGTTTAAAAACACGAGCGAGGAACGAGCGAGTTTTTTTAAAGCCAGGAGTGCAATAAAGAAACTTTTTACACGTGTGCCTTACAAAATTTTATCTTCGATCGTAAAGGATTTCAAAGAATATATTCTTATGAGTAATATTTTAATGTCATTTCAATAATTCAATTAATGAAAACATATTTTACCCGCAGTGCACTAATGAAAGCGTTACCTAGCAACCAGTAAACAAGTTGCACAAATGTCGGCCGCCATTATTATTTATGAAAAAAATGTTTGCTTTATTGTAATCGCTTCGACTTGCATTAAATGAAATCTTCGGAGTTTCTACATCTGCTATTTCGTTTGTATTATATATTTTATTTATAGTTTATTAGTTATTTGTATCAATTAATAAAAAATTAAGTTTTTCGTCGAAAAATTATGCTATTCATTCATCTGTCAAATTTGACATTTCTGTGCAATAAAAACAGTTTGACATTACCGTGCAATAAAAACGTAAAAAAGCACTAGTGCTTTAAAAAGCCACTTTTACAATGAAAAATGATGCAAAAAACGTCTACTTTCTGTACGATCGTAGATAAATGTCTTTAATTAATTTAGTAAAGAGTACTGCAATTTCGATCTTGATTGATTTTACTAATACCGCTGAAATGCCATCAACAGCCAAGCTTTTGATATTTCTTAGGTCATCGAAAGTATTCCTAACACAAACTACCGACACTGATTTAAATGACAATCTAGATTATGTCCATTGAAAAGGCTTTAATAATATATATTTTTGAATGAGATTGTAATTTAATGGATGCAGTTCTCTACAAAAATGTAGTTGCTGATACTTGCATGTTCATTTGATTAGTTTGGATTCCAAAGAATATAGAATTTCGTGAATGTAAACTCGCACATAAATTTCCACAATTTCTCTATTGCCAGTTGAATACATAGCATTTTTTATATATATTACATTTCCTTGGTTCTTAGCAGGCTTAAAATTAAATTCTAATAGTCATATAAAAACATACTGTTTCTTAGAAGGTAAGCAGAAACATCAACGGGACCTGGAGTATAACATTTTGCACATCAATTGTTTTTGAATATAAGTATCATTCTTTGTGTATACTGAAAAAAAAAATGCGGGTATACTAGCATTCTCTTTTCATTGAAGAATATATGATGTGAACCAGCAAAATTTGCTAATAGCTTTAACACCGATCATTAGAATTGCAAACGAAAAACTTTAAATTAAAGATTAAGTCTTTATTGTTAAATACTTCAGCACAGCTGATATTTATCAGCGTGATGGAGTCACTGCGTGGTGAAGCATGTTACAGTGTTCAACAATACTATGTTGTTTTAATAAAGAGAATGGTTGCGACCGTTACTACGTGGTAATCCATACTTACACTGAATTGAAAAATTCACTATGTTTTAACCACAAATAATGAATTTTTCAATTCAGTCTATGTTGTTTTATTTAAATATAATAAAAGATTAATATTAATAATAATTTATAAGACATCTAAAATGTTGTGAGATAAGTATATAAAAATTAATTTAATTAGTGTAGATTCAAATTATAGATCATCGTTTGCTTATAATGGGATTTCACAAAATTCCACCAAATTTTTGCTAATGTATTCTCATTTGTATATTAGATATGCCATTTATATTATCCCATATTTTTCATTTATTACTTTATGTACAAATCACCAGTTTGATATTTTTTTGCAATGGTATCCAAAACTCATATCAACTGAAACTAAAGGAATGGATACGCCAAAAGACTCGACTACCAAATGCACCTCTGAGCAGCACAATTTATTAATATATTTACATTAATATTTCCACAATTAAATCCACTAAAAATGTAAAATATTAGCTCGGTTGTATTCAGTTCTTACCAGATAAGTTTCAAAATTAAGTACTAAAGAAACAACCTAATATATCACATTAAATAAAACACTAGTTTGGCACATTTTTTCACTTGATTTATTAATGTACATCTATCGATTAATAAACCATGTGAAAAAAGTGCCAAACTAGTGTTTTATTTAATTATAAACATTTTCACGTACTCTTAAAGTTCAACAAGTAATATATCACATATTGATATATACATATTTAAAACTTTTGGAAACTTCCTTTTGTGAACAATAGGCTTTTTCGGGGGTTTCTATATTTACAGGAAATGTGTAGTTTGAGCATTTTCTAAAAAAGAAATTGTATCTACTCAAGTGGTTTTGTTACAATTTTAGGAGATTTCTTAATAGTAAATGGATTCTGGATAAGCACTAATAGCAAAAGCTGTTTTAGTCGGTAGACGATTGCCCTATAATTAATTATTATTCATCGTATATTTTAACTTTTTGGGCGAAGAGATGGTAGTTAGGTTCTAAGTGACATATAAATAACGTGAATTAGGGCATACTACTACTAATCTACTTTAAATTTCACTTCTTTGTTTAAGAACGCTATGAGAGATTAACCACTTACTTAACAGTAACCAACATTTCTTAGAGAGCTAAAAATCTCAACTATTTATTTTTATTTCAATTTCATTCTGGTGCGTTTTATCTTGTGTAGAAGTTTTCTATAGTATGTATGTATTTTTTATAATAATTATAAAGATGCTCTCGATTACTCAATAAATAAGTGCTCTAGTGTAATATCAGTTTTACACATTTTTTATGTAAGAAATCAAAATTAAAACTAACTACTAGTTAGATAGTAACAACATTTTATGTAACTAATATGGCATATGGTATGTTCTCATATAGTATATAGATTCCAAAATTTTAATTCATAGAAAGTTATGAAATGTTTGCTTAAAATCATCTTGATAGGAACTGCAAGTATTATTATAGTCGTAAATCGTAACGCAACGGATTTCTAAGGAAGTATATATTTTTTGGCAATAGTGAGACATTTCTGTTTTAACTTGGTATCAATAAATGGTCATAGTAAATTAGAATAGTCTGCGGTTGATACATGTCTTAATTACAGGAATTTAATGCTTGCCAAATGTTAGGTTAGGTTAGGTTAGGTTTCCGGCAGGGGTGGTTGACGTGCAGAGCCATTTGGGAATAGCGACCCCACGTACCCGAGCCGTCTACTGCACACACACACGCACATCTCTCACACTGATATACACCCACACACCCACACACTCATAACACACACACACATATTCTTACACCTATCCACTCATCACACACACACAACAAGAACGCAGACCGACACCCTACCCTCCCGTCAAGTAATGCGTGACGGCGGTTCCGCGGGTTGGTAGGTCGACATGGGGAGGTGGGTTTTAGTGGGTATACCCGTTTTATAACGGGGGAGTTCCACACTCCGTCTATAAAAGATTTTCCACCTCCCGGCTCAAAACAAAAAAGGTTAGGTTAGGTTAGGTTAGGTTTTAGTTTGTTGCTATTAAGCGAAACACATGCCGATTCCAATTTTTTCACTATATTATTTGATTCATTTTGTAATGTATGTTTTGTGTATAAAGTGCTGCTATGTAAAACTGCTAAAGTAAATATGATTAAAGGTCGTTTATGTAAATGAAAAATCAGGGCGGTCCCAGTATTGATCACTAAGGAACACTCCACCAAATTCCATATACATAAGATCTACCATCGGCAATAACTACCTGATTTTTTACTAAATTATACTAAATTAAGACTACAACAAACTACAACTGCAAGCTTTCGGTGAAATACAAAGTAAACCATTCAATCAAATGCATTACATAAGCCTAATAGATTACTCAACACCGCGTCTTCATATTTAAAAGCGATTGTTGTAAAATTGAAAATTTCGTTAACAGACGTTTTTATTTATATCTTTCTGAAAATAAATTAAGATTAATTTAAATCCTCATTCCAGATAAAAAACTGTTTCCTATGATTTTGAGTTGATCTAGTAAAATTTCGTATGGTATTTGCTTCGAACTAATGAAGATGTTTTTGCCGACCATATAACTAACTTTCTTCTTAAACTTTGTAAATTTAAATAAAAATATTTTTCTATCGTTACTTCTGTGTTTCCTGGTGAATATAGCGCTCATTTAAGAGCAGACTTCTTCTTAAAACCTTAGGTAATATTTTAGCATGTTCAATAGTTTCTAAGTTGTGGCAAGAAATTGATATCCTGAAATTATTATTATTCGGGCTTCTCAGTGTTAATTGTTCATAATCTATATCACCTCGTTCAAGTATACTCCCTAGAAAGGTGAAGAAGCGCTTTCTTCTGCGCGAATTTGATCTGTAAATCAGTACTACATAGTTCTCCGATAATTTTCTTATATCTCACATTAAATTTTAAAACATCAAAATAGATTATTATTTCTTATTTTCTTGACTAATATTACCAAAAACTTTACTTTTGTATTATTCAATGTCTGTCGAATTATTAGCTAGAGAAGTAGTTGTTTCAAAAGTGGTTTGTTCTTGTAGTCTTAATAAGACTCATTTGTTGTAGATTTTACGATATATTTTCGTATTTTTTCTAATTATTAGTCAAAAATTTTGTTATAGTAATAATATTGGATACTATTTTTTTTAATACTAAAATGATACAGATATTTTAAACAGTAAATATAGAGATTTCAGTGTCAAGGTGATATTTTCTATATGAGCAAATAATATTTTTCAAATTGTATCTTTTCTATATGTAAATATTCCTGGATATAATCGTATATGAATTTTAAAGATTTTGAACAACTTCGTTTATTTTTTATTGTATCTAAACTAAATATACTTAATTGTTTTGATTTTGTTTAGAAATAATTATAACTTGTTTTAAACTCATGGCTTAATTAATTAACCATCTGTTGTATATTTACACTTTGAATGAATTCAATAAATCATTAAAATATATTATTAATACGCAATTTATTTATTCGACTTATTCAAATTTGATGCCTTGTGCAAGAGGCAAATCTTTGGAATGGTTGATGGTAATTGTCGATCTCCTCATGTATTGTTTCCAAGCATCAGATCCAGATTCCCTTCCACCTCCGGTATGTTTCTCACCACCGAACGCACCTCCGATTTCAGCACCATTTGTGGGAATGTTTACGTTCACAATACCACAATCCGATCCTTTTGGTCCAATCCACTAAAAATATAAAATATTAGAAGTGTACATCATTTTTTCAACAGAAAATTACGTATTTTGTAATACTTACTTGGAATATCTTTTCAATACTTTGCGTAAATAAGCTTGACGATAATCCTTGGTTGACTTCATTGTTCCAACTGATGGCGTCTCTTAAATTTTCAGTTTCTAAGACGTAGACAATTGGTGCAAAGCATTCGGTGTGAACGATTGGACTGTCATGTGGAAGACCTGTGACTATAGTTGGTTGCACAAAGTATCCTGGTTTATTTAATACCTAAGAAGAATCAGATATAAAGTGGTAAGTATTTGTTGTATATTTATATTGTACGTAGTAATTCATCTAAACTAAAAACTTTTATAATATAAAGATGTTTTTATATAAAATAAATACATACCTTTCCTCCAAATTCAATCCTTCCACCAGCTTTCTTGATCTGATCAATCGTATCATGGAATTTCTTAACGGATGTTTCACTATGCAATGGGCCTACTAGTACGCCCTCCTCTAAAGCATCGCCCATTCTTCCGAGAATTTGTTCGTAAGCTTTCTTCAATCTATCCAAAAATTCCTTGGCGATCTACAAAAACATACTTAATATTTACAATTATTTTAAGTAATTTCAACACACCTTCTTGTGTAAAATCAGTCTCCTCGTACTGGTACATCTTTGTCCGGCGGTTCCAACACATGCAAACACTGAAGCCTGTACGGCCATTTGTAAATTAGCGTCCTCATCGACTAGAAGAGCGTTGTTTCCTCCCAATTCTAAAAGGAGTTTTCCGAAACGTTTCTGAACTTCAACGCCAACTTGATTGCCCACTTGGCAACTACCGGTGAATGATAGTAATTTAATTCTTGGATCAGCAGCCATGGCTTTGCCTATGTCCGCACGTCCGCTACACAAGGCGGCTATGGCTCCTGGTAAGTTGTTCCTTTCCAAAACGTCTGCAACGATTTTTGTAGTTGCAACTGATGTTAGTGGTGTTGTTTCTGAGCCTTTCCATAAAACTGTATCACCACATACCTGTAATTTAAAAATTGAACTATTAAAAAACATAAAAATATAACTGTATACATCAAATCTTAGAAGTTTATGAGTAAAGATAAAAATCTTTTTACACAGTGCAGGTCCTTAATATTTTTTTAAAAATCATTTAATTGGTAGGTATCAAGATATTTTCATAGCAAAAATTTAGACCATTCATAAACAAAGAAATTTTCTGTCTTTAATAATTTTGCCAAAAAATGTCTCACGTGATTACGAAACTTGACGAAGTATAAACCAATAGAGTTCGTTTTTAAACAATAGATAATTTGTATTAATTACTGAACTAATATACAATGAAAAATTTTATCAATTACTGATGAAAGAATTAATAAAGTGCTTTTTAGTTTTTTTTTTTATTATTTACCATTTAGAAATTTTTATTTATTAAATAATTACCATGGCAATAGCACTGTTCCATCCGTAAACAGCGACGGGGAAGTTGAAAGCGGAGATTACTCCGATTACCCCCAATGGGTTCCATTTTTCCAAAAGCACGTGTCCGGGTCTTTCGGAAGGGAAAATCGATCCAGCCAGAGATCTTGAAAGACCAACGGCATAGTCGCAAATGTCGACGTATTCCTGAACTTCTCCGATGCCCTCCGGTACGATTTTGCCCATTTCTACGGAGACCAGCTTGCCCAGAGGTACGAGTTTTTCCCTCAGAGCGTCGCCGATTTGACGGACGATTTCTCCTCTTGCTGGTGCTGGCATGTCGGCCCAAACTTGCCACGCTTCCTCCGATGCTTTCACGCAGGCTTCGTAATCGGTTTGGCAACCGTATTGGACTTCGGCAATTACTTTACCATTGCTTGGACAAATAGACTTAACTACCTTTAAAGAAAAAATGCGCACGTGAGATCGATCTTGATGTATGAGGTGAAGGTAGGGGAAATTAGGAGGTACGAAAGGTTGGAGAGAGAACAGTGGTGGTTCCTGAAGCAGATACTGGGGGTGGAGAAACCGACATCTAAATACATATTGCTTTAGAAAATGAAAAGGGAGAGCCTGTGAAATTAAGTGTTAAGGATGGTCGGGTAAGAAATGAGACTGTGAAAGGAATGGGTGGATCGAGAGCAAGTAGGAAGATAATGTTTAAGAAGATTTGTATCTGTTTCAGTCAGGCAAAACCTAAGATTGTTTTCCTGTCAATAAAAGCCACTGATCAATTATGATCTAATATTATTTTCATCAAAGTAGTTAAAGACATCAAATTGAAAACATGTCTTATCACTTGAAGTTAATAACGTATATTATACATTTATTGAGCACGCATTATACATTTAAATTTTAATCTAGAGAATATAGTTCTATTTTAAGATTTCATTGAAAATATTAAGTGTATATTTCTAGTTGTTTTTTTGACGTACCTCACCGGATCCCCTCCACGTGCCATCGAAAACCCCTTTGTTCTGTTCGGCGAGGCCTAAGTCCTTCAAGAAGTCGTACTTGGCGTCGTTGATGAGGAATTCGGAGGACATGGCGCGTGTCGCTGTAAAGTTTCGAAAATGTGAGAGGATTTTTAGGCCGGATCTTGTCCGTACTATTGTCGAGATCATCACACGCGGCAAGATAGTCTCGGAGGTCGGAGCTAAACTGATCTCTGGTTGATTTTTTTTTCATTATCGAGTGACGACGAATGAAAACAAGATTATCTAAGGCTGGGCAGGGCCGGAATCACATAATTTTAGATTAAAGACGTAATGATAATTTTTCTGAATAGTATTTAATTGAATTATTAAATACTATTCAGTAAAATCAAACTGGTATATATGGCCTAATAATCATTTTTAATATCTATATTTTAATTTTATTATAAAATAATCCAATAGAAATGCAATTTAATAATAAAATATATATAAGTCTTTTTTAAGGTAGAAATTTACCTAATAATTTAAAAGTGTATTTCTTTGTTGATTTAATTAAGGATCAAAATGTCTTCATTAATTCATGGCACAATCAGTCAAATGCTGGAGAACAAACTACTCTATAAGTAGAAGAATTTATAGCTGGAATGGAAAGTATATTTGATGAAATTAATAAAATCGAACGTAAAATGTTATTACAACTAATATTAGTACATTATTGAGGGGAGAAAAAATCATTGCTGAAACTAAACAATGAGAACAGCTATCAATAATAAATGTAATGTATAATTCTTCTGGTACATCTTCAGAAAAAATAGAAAAGAACGAATCGGCCACTAAATCCGTTATTAATTATAATTGTAACGACTTTCATTCACAAAAGATCTTTCGAGTAGGTGACTAGAGAGGCGGAAAACTAAGATCGACCAAATTGATTTTACTATCGCGATAAGAAGTCATCAATATCTCTGAAATAATAAAAGCGTAAAAACTGATAATCTTTAAAACGTGAAATACATAATCGTGAAGAGAATGTCGAACGCAACGGAACTATTAAGTACTTTAATGGTTTTTCATCAATTGTTCCAACAAATATTGGTTAATAAAAAATTAAATTATTTTCAACATTTCTTTAAATACCAACAATTTCCTTCTATCTGGAAAATAACTTGCATTTATCCAATATATAAAAGTGGCAGTTGAAGTAATATTTAGAACTATAAAGATTAGATTTCTTAAGTTAATAAATAGACTAATTATTGATGAAAAGTTTTAGAGCAGAAAGGTTTGTTAACGGCAGTTTACCTGTATCTAATTTATTTGTATATCAATTTTAAACGATTATTTTACTTTTTGAGAGTATTCGAAGTATTTATCAAAGTCAGAATTGCTTCTTTTATTTTTGTTTTGGGAACTAAAAGCAGTTTACCTTCGCCAATCAAAAAATACAGCGCATTGTTTTATATCTAGTTCACAGTTGGTTGCACTTTTAATAAATTGCTTCTTTTTTATTTCATTGATGCATAAAATATTATAATATTATTGTTTTATGGTTTGCAATTTATTAAGAGGAAAAATTGAAATAAACAATATAATTTATTGAGAAAAATTCTTAGAAGGTTTACAGTTTTTAGCCTTAATTATTGAAATCTGTTAGGTGTGACAGTTAATTTTATACCATTTAATTCTCTTTAAGCGTAGATTGGTTTAATATTAAAATATAAATTCAGATTAGACTTATTCTACAATATGAAAATTCGAAAACTAAATGTTAATCTTTTTTTTATATTTAAGCACTTTTTGAGAGAAATTAGTATATTTGTAATTTAATACTTCTATAGAAAAACAATTTATTAATTTTGCACAGTAGAGTGTATAAGAACTACAATAATAAAAACATAACATTTACTTACTTTATAATAATAGCAGGAATAGCATTCGAGAACAGAAGTGAGACAAATGAACGCAGAGAGGAAAAGAGAAAGAAATAGCGAAGAAACCAGGGAGCTGGACGACGTGTTTAGTAGAAGTAAGAATATTCTACGATCACCAGAACAGAGAAGAGCAGGGGAAGTAAACAAGGGGAAACAAAAACAAACTGTAGAGCAGAAACAGGGAATAGATAAGGATATGGATGAATTAAAGGATATGATGAAAGAAATAATGGCGGAAATGAAAAGGAATACAGATGTATTAACAGAAGAGATAAGAGAAATGAAAATAGAAATGAAAAGAAAGGAAGAAGTATGGATGCAAGAAAACAAGGAGCTAGTGGGAAGAATTGAAAAATTGGAGGAACGAGCCGAAAAAGACGAAAAGGAAAAAAGAAAAAATGACATTATAATAACTGGAATAAATGTGAATGAAACGCTGCTTAAGAAAGATGTGGAGACGTTCCTGGAGGAAAAGCTAAAAATAAAAACAACAATAGGAAAATCATACATGTTAAATAGGGAGAAGAAAATGGTGCTTGCAGAAGTAGAGTCATAGAGTGCAAAGCAAAAGATAATGAAAGAAAAAAAGTTCTCTGAGAAATACAGGGATATATATATAGACAATGACTTAACTATGGAGGAAAGAGCAATGCAAAGAGAAATAAGAAGCATAGCTAGGGAAGAAAAGGCGAAAGGAAGTAAAGTAAAAATTGGGTATGGACTAATCGTGTTAAATGAAGAGGTGTTTGTTTGGGATGAAAAGGAAAAAGGCATGAGAAGAAGAAGTGATTTAAAAAACGACCAACAACATTAGACACAATACGCACAAATGAAATGACAATGACAACAGTAAGCAAGACGAATAATGGCAAATTGGAAAACAATAATTGTTCGGGTAATGAAAGGTGCATAACGCTAGGGTCTTGGAATATAGCTGGAATAAAGTCCAAATACAAGAAACTCTCGAGAAAGAAGACGGAAGACGAAAAGCAAATGAACAAGGACATGGGAAAGGAAATGAAAGGGTTAAATTTAAGGTTTTGGAATGTGGCAGGGATAAAGTCGAAGGGAGAGGAGGGCAAGTGAAAGAGACTTTGAGGAGTGGGTGGCGGGGAAGGACATAGTGGGGATAAGGGAGACATGGATGGTAAAGAAGGAGTGGGAAGAAGTGAAAGGATGGCTACCGGGAGGGTTTAGATGGGAAATGAAGGAGACAACAAAATGTGCGAAGAAAGGAAGGGCGAAGGGGGGAATGATTGTGGGATGGAGAGAAGGCAGGAAAGGAGGCAAGGGAGAGTTTATGGAGGGGTGCGAAGGGCTGGTGTGGTGGAAAATCAAGCTAGGGAGAAGACAGATGAATGTGGGGGTAGTATATGTAAACAAAAATTGGGGGGACATAAGGAAAGAGATTGATGAGAGAAGGGGGGAAGGAGGGAGTTGGATAGTGGGGGGGGGGGATTTTAATGCGAGAATAGGAGAAACGGGGGGAGGCATTAAGGAGGACGGTTCAATGAGGGAAAGAAGGTAACAGGATAAAAGCGTGAACGGGGAAGGAAGGAGGATGGGGGATTGGGTGATGGAAGAAGCTTGGGAGATATTAAACGGATGTACGGAGGGAGATTTGGAGGGGAAGAAAACGTACATAGAGGTAAGAGGGGCATCGGTGATAGACTATGTGGTGGTGAAGGGAATCGCAAGAGGAGAGATACGGAATATGGAGGTAGAGGAGAGGTTGGGGTCGGATCACCTACCGTTAAATGTGTAAATAGTGTGTAGGAAAGATGTTTTATGTAATGGAGGATGATATGCCAATAAAGGTCTTTTTTTTTACTTACTTTACATTTTCAGAAATAAATATTATTTAGACAATTTCATCTCTTGAGTTTACAACCATGCTATGAACAAATCTGGATTTGTAATTTCTGCTTTTTTAACAAAACCTATTAAAAGAAGATCAAGCCATAAAAGTTTTTATAACTGTATTACTTTGAAACACCTTCCTATGTAGTACTTAAAGTTAGTCAAAAACTTTGATCTACAGATTATTCTAACAATTTTAACAGCAAAATTATTTAATAAAACGTCTTTTAAAGAACTATTTTAATGTATTGTGATTATGCATAAAAGAATAAAAATGCAATTCCAGTGATCTCTAACTGAACTTACTGTCTGTTACTCTTCAAAAAACATACGTGTTTATGAATTGAAAAATGTAATTACTCCATAATGAAGATAAAACGCTGAAACTGGAGTCGTATTGCGTTGTTTAGATTTATGCAATTGTGTCTACAGATTATATACCATTATACAATAATAATTTGTGGTTAAGACATAGCGAAATTTGCAATTCAATTCAATTTCAAGATATATAGTTATTTGGGGTATTGTCTATATAGTGTTCAGAGATTGATCTTTCGAACACCTAGATTTTTTTAAATAAAAGGGATGAAGTTAAAAGACATAGATAGAAGTGTAGTCAAGTAGAGCTATTTTGTAAATATAAACAGATGTTTTTTTGTTGATATGTCTTAATTTTTATATTTGAGTCTTCTGAAATGCCCATCTAATATATGATGAGTATGGTAAAATTGTATGGTTTTTAAAATGGTTATTCGGACAGGAGAAGCGGAATTAAAAGCTAGGATTTTTTTGGGTTAATACTTATTCTCCATTCTGCGAACTATGATCTTATGGTATCGATCAGCCCTTGTAAGGTGGAAAGTGCCTTATGCAGGAAGGAAGCATGTACTACCTAGATATCATTGGATATACATGTTGTAAAGAATTTGTGAAACAGGAACACCTTGTTAAGGAATAAAAGCAAAGCAAACAAAAGAAGTCTATTGGATGAAAAGTTTTCAATTCAGGTGGTGATATGAGGTGGGATCTTTAATAAATTGCTTTTAATCAGCAAATCCCGATCGACCGTGGACCTCTTTTAGGGCATCCACTGTCCATAGGCTCGCCATTTAAGCCAACACGAGCACGTTAGAAAGTAGAGGCACTGCCTCGCGATAATTGTGGACATCAGGAACGCCTTAAACTCAATTCCCTAGTCCAGTATAATGGAGACTCTGGAAAGGAGGATTGCCCCAAAGTACCTGGTGGCCATAATCGCGGACTACACACCATAGATCTGGGATGTGACGAAAGGGGTCCCTTAGGCCTACACTGGGGACCATATCGGATTTGCCGACGACATCATAATCATCCTCATAAGGAGAGAGTTCGAGGAGGTTGCGAAGTTAGTAATGTAGGCGAGGAGCAAGATTTCGGAGTTGATATCGGAAGCAAGAAGAAGAAGAAAACGACGGCCTTTTGGCTTTCGAGACGTTGCGTGGACAGAAGACGTATAAACGGCAGCATCGATACCCTGGACTACCGCATGACAGTGGGCAGGTTGATGAATTACTTAGGTTTTACGATCAACCCCCTTGTGTAGCAGCCAGGTAGTGAAGATGGCGGCCGGAGTGGCCCGAAATGGCCATGCCTGCTGGTGAACATCGTTGGCCCGTGGGAGGGGAAGAAAATAATGCTGCTAGAAGTAAGGTGTACCAAGCTATTGTACGCCACTCCAGCATTGGTGAGATACATATAAACGAAGATGAACAGAGAAAAGCTACGCGGAGCAATGAGAGAAGAGCCATTCGAGTGGCCAGAGGGTACCGCACGATCTCCATCTAGAACTTGGAAATCGTAGCGAGAGACGACGAAGAACAGAATGGCCAAGAGCAACGCCAAGCGGAGGCTGATGAATTTGTGGCAGAAGTGGTGAGATAACAACAAGGACAGCTAAGAACCACGGTGAGCTGACTTACCACTCAACACAAATCCTGTCAGCCCACGGGTGTTTTGGGAAATAACTGCACAGATTCGGAAAATGAGTGAGGAGGAGAGGAGGAGGATAAAGGGGGCTCCAAATGAAGTATGTAATGATACCACTGGTGTGCCTGTCTAGTCAACCAGTTGACCACTATAAACAAGTGTCACTATAGCGTCGATGAAGTGGTAATACTGCAGGTTATGCGCCTTCAAGTGAGATAAAGTCCTAGATAAGAGTGAGTAAGTTTTAAATTTTTCATTGTTCTTATGTATATAATAATAATAAATAATAATAATAATAATAATGTATTATTGTTAGAGACCTTTACAAGTATACAAATGTCAAATACATATTCCGCTAAATTCTAAATAAATAATATCTAAACCATTATAAAAGATATAACAACACATGATACATGTTAAAATTCACAGATACATGGTCTCATAGTCTTAATTATATAAAATCTTGTATGTTGCAATCAAGGAACTCCTCCATCATGTAAAATGCCCTATTTACTAAAATATTTTTAACTAAGTGTTTAAAGTGCTTATCATTAGTAAATATTTTGTGGTAATTTATTGTAGAAAGTTGGTACAAAGTAGTTAAGTATTTCGGTTGTTTCAGGAGTTGAATATAAATGTTTGTTCGTTTTATCCCATGACAAGGTTTGATCTAGATTGAGTCCTAAGAATTTTACCCCATCTTTTTTTACAAATTTTTTTTGAAGCTTTCTTAAACTAAAGATAACCTGTTCGGTCTTACTTATTTAGGAGTAGCTTGTTTGAAGAAAAACATTCTTCTACTTTTATTGCATGACATTCATTTGTGTCAAAAGCATGTTTTTGTTTCGTACAGATACTGATGTATCATCTGCAAATATGACGAATTCGGAGATCTTGTCACAGACAGGCCAATCATTTATATAGATGATAAATAAAATAGGTCCCAAAACTAATCCTTAAGGAATATCAAATTTAATAGGGGCCGTCTCTGATATTCTACCTTTGTACGCTGTTTTCTGTTGTCTGTCTGTAAAATATGATATTAGTAACAAGACACTTTCTTGTGATAATCCATAGTATTTTAATTTTGCCAATAAAATGTTATGTGAGATACAATCACAAGCCTTGGTTAGATCGCATATGAAACTGCCAACCATTTTATGTTTTTCGAAAGCGTTTATTATATTTTGTACTATTTGGCTTAATGCCATGCTAGTACTTTTACCTTCTCTGAATCCAAATATAGTGTTCGTGAACAGACCATTGTGTTCAAAGTAGGAAATCATTTGGTCTTTTAGAATCGAGTCAAACATTTTGTTTAAAATAGGAATCAGTGAAATAGGTCTGTAATTGGACATTTCATTGGAATACTTTTGACACTTTAAGGTATGTGGGATATATACATTTATTTGTGCATTCATTGAACAGTTTAGATAATGGCACTAAAATGATGTTGACAATGGATTTTATTAATTGTATATTAATTTCATAAATATCCCTACTACTTTTTGATTTTATTTTTGCTATTGTGTCACGCACCATATTATATGCTATTTCCTTAAAGTGTAAATTTAAATTATCCTTTATCTGTATATTATCAAGAACGGGTTTTTACTACTTCTATTAATGCTTTTGATAACTTCTTCGCCAACGCGAGAGAAAAAATCATTAAAAGTTTCGGCTTTTAAGTTGTGCGTTACTTCTTGAATGTCCTCTACCCGTTCCCCATTGAATAAACATACACCATAATGTAAAAAGAATAAGTTGCTAAAACTAAGACACCTAAATAAACTATCAAAACACGTGTCAGACAACTGATAATAAAGTTAAAAATGTTTTACTTCAACCAATTTGAATTTCCATTAAGAAAGTAGTGAAAGAAGCTATAATTTTTAATTTTGATTTTTTTTGATATTATTAAATCAAATTTTATCTAAATGGAAGATATCCAATTTAAAATTTAACTTTTGCAAAAAAAAATTTAATCAAAGTTTCACCTAAACTTTTTTAGTTATCTTAAGAGAAATTAAGAGAAAGCTTTAATTTAAAGATTTATTAGCAAGCCTCTTTTAAAAACCCAGCCACATTTATTAAAAAAAAAAAATAGAACAACGTAGTGTAAAAATTTTGTGTTTACAAACAAATATAGTCTGCGATTGGCAAAATTTGGTCAACGGTCTGTGACAACTAATTAACCAATTAGGATTATTATTCGCGGCAGTGGCGTGGGCAGGATGTGTGCGGACAAGACGTCGTGAGGTACTCGCCTCAGTAATGCCACCTGATCTGGAATTGCAGGCGAAGCCAGGGCCTTAAAGAACTTAATGAGAGGCGCGATAAGGTTACAGTCAAGAGGGACAAATAAGTGACTTTGCTGGCCAGCTGGCCATCGAGGTAAGAAGCTTGGACTAGGGGGGAGTGGACCAGAAGGCTCATCCCGGCCGTCGAGCCTTAACTGCACAGAAAGCACTTATACCTCTCCCTGACCCAACTGTTAACAGGACATGGCTGCATTGGTGAGTTTCTGGCTAGGATCCGCAAAGCAATCTCGGCAAGGTATGCTCACTGCGGCGAAGGTGCTAACACCGTTCTGCGGCTATTGCCTGCCGCGCTGGCATCTGACCGGGAAGAACTTGAGAAGGTGATTGGGGGAACTTTAATAGGCGAGACAATCGTTGGCAGGATGCTAGAGATATTTCCATATTTCTTTGAAAACGACGTTAGCCAGGCCATCGACATGTGGATTCAACAGGACGACGCTACGTGCCACAAAGCTCATGTCACATTGGACATTCAGCACGAGCGATTTAAGTGCATGGTCACCTCACGTGGAGGTGATGGGAACTGGTCACTGAGATCGTGACCTTAGACTTTTTAGACTTTTTCTTGTAGGATATTCTTATGTTGCAAGTTTATGCGAATAAGCCACATCACAGTGGCCCTCAAAATCAACAAAACCCATGACATCGGTCAAATTCAGTCTGAATTATTTAAATTTTAAGATAGGAAGTGCTTGATTGAAGGCCTTATAAATTGAATAGGCTTTATTCCTTACCTTGTCTTAAAATATATATTTAATCTTATAGTGTCGCTGTTTCATATTTTTATCTACACAAATTTAAAATACTCCGAAAGAGTAAAGGACCGTCACAACCTTAAACAATTTTAAAAAGGTTTAGCTCTAAAAAGTTTAAAAATAAAAAGTTTACAGTTTCAGTTCAAAAACTTTATATACCACGTTTACAGATAGCTAAACACATACATATAGCCAAAACCTAAAAAATCATCAAATTGACATTTGGTTTGTTTTACTGAGTTTTATATATTGACTCGACTATTTTCGCTTGTTACAGCATTTTCAAGAATGAAAATTTTAATTATTTTCTAAATAAAAGCTGAATTTAAAATTGAATAAAATAAAAACTATGTTGCGTTGTATTTAATTAGCAAAAGTACTAAAATAGTTAGTAAATCGTACTTAATTTATTTGAATAAAAGTCAAGTCAAAAGAATAACTTAGCTAGTTAACTCATATTGATATTTCGACTTAATTACATATATCTACTTAGTTAAGTTGGTATATTAATTGATAGTAAAATAAATTAATATCATAAAGAGTTATCACTTCTGCAATATTAATTAACTTCTTTTAAACTTTTTTCTAAGAAATAAGTCAGCTAAAATTTTTATTAAAATAAAGCATAAAGAAACGGTCTATCAATCAATATATATATTAATTAAAACACTTTAACTTTGTTTGTATAACACTGTATTTATTTTGTGACTATAGTTTCGGTAACTAAACGTACTATTATCAAACATAAAGACTTTAACTTTGTTTGTATAACACTGTATTTATTTTGTGACTATAGTTTCGGTAACTAAACGTACCATTATCAAACATAAAGACTTTATGTTTGATAATGGTACGTTTAGTTACCGAAACTATAGTCACAAAATAAATACAGTGTTATACAAACAAAGTTAAAGTGTTTTAATTAGTGTTCAACATGTATAACGAAGTAGATGCCTTAAAAAAAATAAAAAAAAAAAATAAAAAAAAATAAAAAAAAAAAAAAATATATATATATTGATTTTCGAAAAACATTAGAGGTGCTATTATTGTTTTTTTAGAGAACTTAAAACTAATGTTTTAGTTTATATATATATATCCATGTTCTATTTGTAGGTGACCTCTATTTAAAATTAGTTTGTCGGAAGAAAAAGCGTCTAAATTATTTACTGACTTCATATTATGTTTCAATATGTCTGATTGGGTAAATCATCAGACTCGAGTCACTAAAGTGTAAAAGTTTTCTACTTATTAATTTTCGTGATGGATTTCGCAGTTAATGCCTTCACAATTAATTAATATTTGAAAGATTTGGCTTTTTAGAAATGTTCCTAATACGACTCTGTAATGATAATCAACGTAGAAATCGCAGCTATTAGATATTAAATAAGCAATTTTCAATTATTAATTTTAAAACCTACTGTGCATTTCTTAAATGAAATTATTATTTTCTTACTTTATTTTTTATTTACGAATAACCCTTAGGAATTGCAAATGGTAATATATTAAATAATTTTAAAGCGTTCTAGTATTATCATGTCATGACCTCTCCTCAGTTTAATATATGTGGTTCAAAGATAACAGGAATATATATGACTGATAAGGTATATTAGTGTACAGTGGTGCCAGTTCCTATTGATTTTGATTTTATGAACGTTATGCATTCGTATTATCAATTTTGTAATATTTTATCTGAATTGATTATTTTATTTATAGATTTGGCTGAATGTTACGTCACAATAAAAATTCAAATTTACTACGATTATTAATATAAGCAAATCTATACTTATTATTATTATTATTACTAATTAAAATTATTTTAATTATTACATAACAAAATTTTTGTAAAACCAGTTTTGTTTAAATCTAATCGATAATATTTTGAACGTCACCAAATCTAAAATAAATCAGTACAGACACTATATTTATCACATATTATTTATTTTAACCTACGAAAATATTATTTGAACATATCTTTTATATATTTTAAATTTCACTTAATTTTTTTGTAACAATTGATTTCATGAGATGGGAGAGCAATAGAGGATTACTTACCTGGCCACAGATAACAACGAAATGTCGTAATGTCATACTGTCATTGATGGGATTGATTGAGGAAATGTGTAAATCGATAGTGTAAATATCTAGTTATTTAACCAACGATTGGAGAGGAATTAGTAGTTATTATGTAACGCTCTTAAATATCACTTGCAGCTCCTGATTTTAATGTGTAAAAATAGTAATTAATTGAAATAAAATTACAAAATATACAAAACTAGTTAATTATAAAGTAATAATAATAATAATAACATTAATTTAATTTTCAATTTAATAACCTGAATAGAAATCGTGTTAATGAACGTTAAGATATTTAGTAAAGGAATTAATTTAGGGTAAAATAATTTAATGTAAAAGGAGTCCATTTGGTAGAAATGTTTCGAAAAGGCAAATAATTTTTATATAATTGAATAGATTGGGTATAGTAAAACACTTGTTTTGTTCCATATTTTTAAAAATAGTAAAACACTTGTTTGTTCCTTATTTTTAAAAATATGGAAAAAACAATTGTTTGAAAATTTGGTTCCATCAAGAAAGTAGCATTAAAAGTGTTGAATATATAATTGAATATTTGGCTTTTTATTAGCCTAACAAGTAGTTGTTTATACAATGAAAGAATGGAAGAATACTTATTTTGTGAATTAATGTGCGATCAGAATTTCTGTAGATTATTATTGTTATTGTGTATAATATTCGAATATTTTTGTAAGCATGTTGGATAAAATAAATAATACCTAATACCTAAGTAATTGAAGTTTTATAGTTCTAGTTACTTGTATTTGGACAAAAGTTCACTGCAGGAATGACTTTACTTACAACAGTTCTTGAGATAGAGATAGATTGACAAAGATTCAGTGCAGGAGAGGGGAGATAACATTTCTTACAGAAATAAATTACATACATATAACATTGTCTTTCAGCATACAACTTCTAGATTATTATTAGATATAATAGATATAGCAGTTCTTAAATAGCCATTATTGCTTATCCTAATATGAATGAATGAAATTAATTGGTGATTATGATTTCTGCGGAATTAAAACTTACATAAATGATTTAATGAGGAACTGAAAATATGCACTGCATTTATTAAGCGATCTATCAAATGACTTGAAGATAATAAAAAAACGACTTTCGTTTAAGATACAGAAAATCCATTTAGAATACCCGTAAATATAAAGTTGGCAAATATATAAATAAAAGAACCTTAATATAGTTTATTGTATAAATAACGCTTTAAAAAATTCACATTTATTTTGATAGAAATAAATTACGAAAGAATATTGATTGTACAATTACACGTAATGATTTAAATAGATTTTTTAGTAACATATCAGAGTAAAATAAAATGGTGATGTGGCCATCATAATACTTTCCCTATATTTTTCTCGAAAACTATGAGGTTTACGCAAAAATGTTATTCTTAATGATTTATTTACTTTTTAATTCTCTATAATTATTTTTATATAAATTTCATGTAACTTTAATAGTTTATGAGCAATTAGCAAAAAATATAAAAATTTTCAGTTTTTATTATTTTTCTTGGAAGTTAAAAATTTTATCAAAAAAATGTTCAAATAAAACTTGTTCAGTTTATAATTCCCTTTAACTTTTGTTTGAACCATTTTTTAAAATTTTTCATATTTAGAAAAATATTACCAAAAAACAAAAAAACGCCTTGAGTAATCATCCACTTCCGGTCTATGAATGTTCACCAAAAGCTTTTCAGTTCCAGTTTTTAACAATAAAACCTTAAGTTTACAGTTTCATCTCAATAGGATGTTTCGTTTTTGAGATACAGCGCCCACCGACAGACACACAGACACACAGACACACAGGCACACAAATTTTTTTTCCAGAAATTAGTGCAATGGACTCAGGGGGGCCCAAAACGGATATTTCCGCAAAAAAAATTTTCAAAAAAAAAATCACGAAAACAATACTCCCCCTATATATACTATATAGGGAAAGTAACTAGTAGTAATAGTGTTTGGCTACACGTGGTGATTTGTGTATTTGTGTGTGTGTAAAGGAGCTTGTTACTTTAAAGAATCGCCCTCGTCACTCTAAAGTACTATTAATTGTATTTCAATGGTGAATGGTACCAGTCACTCATCTAACTACTCACCCGAACCAACGTTGCTGCATGTCAGTTCGGGGCCGTAACCGAATGCGCCACCACCGGTGTGTGTACAATACTGTTAATACACGCATGAATATATTAAATGCATTAATAATATCATTAATTAACTTGGGCAAGGCTTTTGATTGCATCTGACACAATTTGCTAATATAAACATTATCGGTCAAGGTCAGTAAATCATATTATTACAATGGATACCCCTCCGAAAAAATAGATATGGTATCCCTCAAGGGTCTATTCTAGAACTCATATTATTCTTAATTTTTATTAACCTAATAAGAAAGACCGTTATTGGCATTATATAATAATAATACAATTTCTTTCTCTTCCTTTTCCCATCCCAATTTCATCAGAGTCTTTATCGTGGCACTATCTTCCATCATTAATTCAGTAAACTTTTTGTTTCTTGCCACCTATTCCTTACACATTCCTTCACACACCTCTTCCATAAGCCTTTAAGTATTCTTTCCATTTACACATTTTCTATATATTCTTCCCATCCAGATTTTCCTCCTTTCCTCTCCTGAACCACATCTAACTCCTGCCAGGGTGAGCTATTCCTCTATACCAAGCTGACTGTTATTCAAGTACCTAGGCAACCTCCTGCACTTACTACCTTCTACACATGTCATTCACAGCCTTTCGTGAATTTCCACCTTCTTTCCTTTCTCTTTTATCCAGCCGCTAAGTTTCTAACAATCCATCTGGATTCCCCTACATTTACGCACACTTTTGAACCCCACACAACTTCGTATCATAACTCGCTATTCTCTTTATTGCTTCACACTGCGAACTTTAATTTAAATTTTATTTAAATTAGGTGAAAAAAAAACACTTATATTCACAAGTTATTTTCTTTATCTAATTTGAATATATGGTCCCATCAAAAGTATAGCCCAATAAGTATCAAATATATTACTCTATTTATTTCCTGAAACACTATATATTCTGGAGTCAACTTTTCAGCCCCCAATATATGCTTCAGACACCACAGTTGCTCTCTCTCTCTATCTATGCACTCATACACTCTTGTTTGCCATACATTAAAATCGACATCACACACGCATCCCATAATTTACATGCCAGTAGAAAATTGTGAACTAACCATTTTTTCCAGTTCCCTCTCACAACAGTCTATGGTTTCCTCGCCTTTATTTGCCGAAGCAATACTAGAAAAAGAAAAACAGGTTGAATATTTAAGGAAAATAATTTTATGGTTGTTAGCAAAACAAGTATTAGCTAATATAATATAATCTTAGTTTATTTTCCCGGCTGACGATTTTTCCGACAGGATAACTATTTCATAAACTATGTAAAAATATAATGTTTTGATTTTGAATAATCGCCAAGGGCTTAATTTTTCTAAAAGAAAAAAATACTGTGCGGATTTCTAACCTGAAATTTTACAGACTTTATATCATGTGCCTTAGACAAACGGTATCAAGTAGACGTGATTTTTACCGATTTTTCAAAAGCCTTCGACAAGGTGGATCACACCCGGCTTATTCACAAATTACATACATTTGGCTTAGATGATAACTTAATTGAATTAATCAGTAATTACTTATCGAATAGAGTAGCTTATATCGACTACCAATCCATGAAGTCCAGTGAATTTACTTGTACAAGCGGGGTTCCCCAGGGATCCAATCTCGGTCCGTTGTTATTTTTGCTATTTGTCAACGATGTAGTTAGTCAGTTTGATTCGAACTGTTTACTCTATGCAGATGATTTAAAATTATTTAGGATAATCGAAACTACTGAAGATTGTTCACTTCTTCAGCAAGATTTATTCAAACTCAATCAGTGGAGTGTTAATAACGGCTTAGATCTAAACATTATGAAATGTAAATCAATGTCATTTCATCGTAAACTTAATCCTATAAATTTCACATATAGCATTGCATCAACACCTTTAGAAGCAGTTACTATATTTAAGGACTTGGGAATAGTTTTTGACAATAAGCTAAGTTTCAATAATCACGTTTCTTATTTATGTAAATCTAGTTTATCTATGTTAGGTTTTCTTTTGAGAAACACTAAACCTTTCAAAAGTATTCAGCCACTAATAAACTTCTATTTTGCTTTTATACGCAGTAGGTTAGAATATTGTTCGATAGTATGGGATCCCAATTACTCAATACATATTTCTCAAATTGAGGGCATACAAAGAAAGTTTTTAAAGGCGCTTTATTACAAGCGTCATAAGCACTATCCAGTTCAAGGTTATTCTTCCGTAGAATTACAAAATGAATTTAAAATATCCTCCCTTGCTCACAGGCGCAGAATAGCGAAAATTACATTTATCCATAAGCTTATACATAATAATATACGTGACCCATACATTTTATCGCGACTAAATTTTACCGTTCCTAGAGAGACCAGTAGGTACAAACAAACATTTAATCTTACACGAACTAACACTACACATCATCAACATTCCCCAATTTCGTCAATGTGTAACACAATTAACGAATTACCGGATGAAATTGATATTTTTTATATAAAACTCTCATGTCTTGTAAAGTACTTGAAATTGTATTAATATTAAATTTTAGTTTTCATATAATTTGAATGTCTGTACGAATATATTATTTGCTTTTATCTGTTTAAGTTTAGCATTCGTAATATAATTAGTAATTAGTAATATAATTTAATTTATTTGAAATCAGTTTGTTTTTGTTTTATGTTGTTGCTTTGTTATTCTCATTTATTTTATTTAGGTAGCACGAATGTATTATATTTAGTTCAATTTAATATTATCCTGTAATTAGTTTAATGTAAACTGTTGGATAATAAATATTATTAAATATTAAATATTATGCTAGATCAAGAGTACGCTATTCTTTTTCTTTGGCTAAGAGTAATTTCACAATTGATTACTTCTGTACTTCAATAAATAATCCAAGTAAGTCAAATGATATGGTCAAACGTAAAATAAATAGTTAATTCTGAAAGGTCGAGGGTTCAGTGACATAGTGAAGTTTTTGTTGTGATAGGTCAAGAGTACTCTATCCCAATACATGGTCGCAGGTATAATTTTATTATTAAATTTTTGTTGTGATAAGTTAAGAATTAACCTACCTTACGGGTACAAGATTTAATTAAAGTTTCAAGAGTACCACGCCTGTATGTAGGTATACTCATCCAATTCGTCTTCTCTACGTTCACATAGTCTTCTATTACATTATACCAAATATCTTTCCACTCTCTTCAACATGTCTTCCATGCCTCCCCAATCCCTCGGTATTAATACTATTTCATCCGCATATGCCATTCTTTACTTCTATTGTCCACTACCTCACCCGCTTACCAATTTTCTAAGCATTTCTTCTAATTCAGTAATACGTAAATTAAATAGTACGAAGCTTAACAGGTAACAATGTCTCATCCAAACATGTCCTAAATTCACCCTATTTTTATACATTCTTCTTATCTAATGCATCATTCAATCACTCACTCCTTTCTTTCTTAGGCATTCTAGCAAACTCTTCCTAGGCACTGTATCACATGTTTTTTGAGTCTCAATTATCCATGCCAGAGTAAAGATCTTGCCTCTTGTCTCTCTTTCTATTCTTAAATTAACTTGATTTTCCAGTAACAACCCAAAATTCACAACGTCCTTCTCTGACTTGGATTTTACCACGTTCATAGCAATCTTACACCCGAAACCTATTACCGTTATTCCTCTATTGTCTATATTAGCAATATCTCATCCTAAGTGTACCGAGCACATAATTCCCGTTCTCCATGATGCCGGTATTTGAGTTTGTCCTCTCCATATCTGATTTGGAAGCTCCTTAAGTCTATTATTTCCTCTCTTTCGTATCTTCTTCCACATCTCAACTTTTGGTCCTTCCTTGCCTCCTGCTTTTCATAGTTTTACTTCACCAAAAGCTTTTTCCTCCTCTTCCTCCATAAAATCTTTAATAACTAGCATTCGAATATTCCGTTTCCTATGCCAAATGGAAGTCTTCTCTACAATTTGTCCATAGTATCCAACTAGAGAAATTCTTAGTAGTATCTAGTTATGCTAGATGTAAGTTCCAGTACGGAGGAGTGATGAAATTATCTCAAATTATTTTATTATTTTTCCTTATTTTTGTAATATTATTTTCATTTGTATATACAGATCGTCTGAGATTTTCGTATATTTTTATCAGTCTTAAAATATCTTAGATGATGTTGACTTTCATCGTATAATAATCCTTGATGGAGATTATAACTGTAAATTTAATACTTGGGACCCTAAAGCTGCAAGTTTGTATGATAGTTTAACCACTTATAATTTTGTAAGTACAGTCGGTTTTAGTACGCGTATGAACAACGGTTTAGATAACGTTTTTTTGTAACATTCTTCTGATTTAACTAGACTCTTAATCCAGGTCTTTCGGATCATATTGGCATTAAAGTTAAAGGAATTGTTTAACATAACAAATCTTCAAACATATATATACACAACTTGGTATAAATATATTCTATAGCCTACTCGATTTATTATTTGCAAATTCTTTTATGGGTTAAGTGGTAGAGTACCCTTAATGCCTAAACTTCGCTCAATTTTGTGAGCAAATAAAGACGTTTCTTATTATAATTATTATCACGTAGCCGCAACCATTCTAATGAATAAATAAGCTTTAATTAAGAAAATGAAGTATGGTTTAAAATGGATGTCAGTAATTTTATCTTGAAAAAGTCATACCAGGAAATTGTAAGATTTGTAACCCTTTTATATCCTTATAGCTTATGGATATGGTTTATATCTATGTGTCAATTGAGAAATCATTAGGATACTGATAAAATTAAAAATTTTAAGGATCCTAGAAACTGAAGAAAAGTTCAGGGATTTAAATATTAAAAAGAAAGATGTGGGTGATATAAATACTGTTACTGGAAAGATAATCATGAATGTTGTCAAGTTTGAGAAAAATTGGTTCAAGGTTTGTTTTATTGTCTCTTTTTAGTTTCTTATAGGCACATACTAACTTTGTATTTACAGAAAATGGCATGTTAAAATGTAAGAATGGTTCAAAGTCATTGGGAGGGCTTTGCTTTTTATGGCATTATCAAGAGAAATATTAAAAAGCGAAACTAGTCGAACAAATAGAGAATAAATATAAATAAAAATTGAATTTAATTTAAACCTTCATCAGTAATAGTTAAAAATGTTTCACTAAGTAGCAAATGAGTAAGTCATTCAAGAAATAGTATAACCTTTGTTTAATTTCTGTACGTTTTTGCCATGTTTTTTGTCTCTTATTTATTTGTTATATGGGGAAGAGTTACAATATGCGTACTGGTCGCCTAAATTTTACCAGGTCCTTTATTTAGAAACTAAAGCATCTGGGCACTATATGGTGGTAAAAACATTTACTCTAGGTTACATCCATAAAGTATGAACAAAGAGTTATTCACAATGTTTTCTTAAGAATGACATAGGCAATCAAATCCGATGTTCTGATCTATAATGGATAGGACAGAAGAGCATAAAAAAGATCTTCAATATAAGAGAGAGAAATCAGCATTTGCCACACACCTCATCGCAGAAAATCATAGATTTGGAGAAGAAACAATATTACACATTGAAAGAAAAGGAAGGAAATTGGATGCCCTAGAGTTCATGGAAATTAATAGAAGAAAAGAAACAGGACAATTGCTAAATGAACAAACTGAAATGTTAAAATCCCCATTATTGAACTTGTTTAATTTACCACCCCCACTCACAAATGTATAAATACACAACTGTAGTTTCAGAATGTACCATTCTTCGCCTGAAGAAGCCACAGTGTGACGAAACAATTGTTGCGAAAAATAAAAGCATACTCTTTGATACTTTGCCTTTTAGTTACAACACCTAACAGTGAATATTTTAACAGTTTTTTTCTAGATAATTTTGTTATTAATTGCAAGTTTACAACTACTTCCTTTTTATTTCCAATTGTTTCTCCTTTGAAATATTTGTTTTGTACATTTTTTTATGTACTTAAATGACCAGCTCAATTGTATCAAAACTATAGTTACAAATTTTTATAAACATAGTTTACATTTAGTTCTATTTTTAAATTTCTAAAAATGAATTACAAAATTAATGCTCTCCTATTAAGTTATTTAATTTTCAAATATTCTAATAATATTAATTAGTACATGTCAGTGGTTTTTGTTGTCTATTTTCGGAATTGTAGAAAATTTTCTAGCTTTCAAAGGTCAAAAGTACGCAAGGGTAATTAATAATTGTCAAAATATAGTTTATTGAGATAGGTAGCGAGTATGCTAGAGCAATTAATAATTTATTAGGATAAGTTAAGAGTACGCTAAGATAAGGGATATTTGTTAATAGTCTAGGTCAGGTGTAATGACTACAAATTTGATTTTTGATTGTTAGTTTATTAAGTGACTATAATTTCTTACTTTGCATGAAGGAAGCAAAACTATTGTTTTCTTATCACACCCAGAATACCTTCATATTTCTTTTCAAAAACGTAGAAACTTCGTCTTCTTCAACAAAATTTATAAACAAATTTGTAATCCAAAATTGACACAAGGAATTAGTTATATCTCATAGTAGAATACTAAAAGTATTACGAAGTAGGTTAAGAAATCATAACACTTTGCTAGTATCACGAATTTTACACTTTAATTGTGACTAGTTTCGTCCTATTCGGACATTACCAAACAAATACAATGAATTACAAATATTATACAGATATCACCATTTAATCTATACTTTTTTAACAATGATGTTATTGTATAATAAATTAATTCGTGAATTTTCGGCATCATTAATTTTAATTCGACCAGAAACACACACCATTTGTTTTCCAATCGGTCTGGCGCGCGTGTTTGTTAGTTGACGTCAGTGTGCATGTGTCGGATGGGTGGCCTAATTCCTTGATTGGGGATTGCGAACGGCGTGCACGGATCCCACTTAATCCCGTTTAATACGCAACGAGCTAATCTGAGAGATAAGCCCGGTGATTGTTTATCTTTCGTTTTTCCATCGGACGCGCCTGAAACTGAAACGGGGGAGTGGGGATGGTTTTAAAAGAGCAAAAGCTTGCTCTCTTGATGGATTCAGTCGAATCACGGTGTTCAGACGTTTGAAAAATAATGGTGGAGGCGTATGGTATTGCACTTCTTGCGTACCTGTTAATCGCCGCGGGTTTGGTGGGTGGCGATGTCCACCAGGACGAAGTTGTGGTCAGGATTGTCGGCGGGGAGCGGGCCGCGAGGGAATTGGCCGATGGTGCTGGATACCTTTTTAAAGGAAGAGTGAGTTTAATCAAATAGTTTATAATATTGGTAAAATATTAATATAATAGATTATAATGATATTTATATAATAGATCATAATGTCGATGATTCTGTATTAAAAAAACAAAAAACAAAAATTAAAATCTATGTATAATATTTATTTAAAGATAATAATTATTGTTATTTATTAGCCGTTTTCTTAAATTAATTGAATTAGTAATAATAATGTTATATTCTTTATCTTTAAATGTATTTTTTCTAATTATTACTTTTATAAATTTTCAACATCAAAAAATTTTGTATTTTTAAATTAGTAACAAAAGAAAATAAATAAATAAAATAATAAGATTTTGGAGAAAAAAAGTGAAAACATAAACAAGATTTGCTTTTTAATTTAAAAGTTGTAATCTAACTTGTTTCTTTTCATGTACTGCTTATTTTATTACCTCTATTATTTATTTCACAACATCACATAACTCGTTGCTAATAATATGCAAAATTATATTAATAACTAAGTAACTTGTGAGTTTATTTACAAAAAATTGTGAGATTCTTAAAAAAGCTAGTTTAAGTTCTTGTTAAGCTCAAAAAAGCTTAAATTGAAAGTTTAGTTCAAAAGATAAAATTGTTTCCTTAGATGAATAAAAATGAAAAATGTGAATTCAATAGTTAAAACATATATATATATATATATATATATATATATATATATATATATATATATATATATATATATATAAACTAATATTCGTATTTTTAAATAATTAATAAATTGAGTTAGTTAACTAATTTAGAGATTTACCATTTTACTTGCTAAAAAATAAATTATTTTTTCTTTTTAATGCCAATTGTTCTAACTTTTCGGTTTTAATATTTTTCATTTATTTCTCTTACCTATAATTGAATCATTTACCAGTCTACTCTTGACTTATGCTAATTTACAGTTTACCAATGTAGATCAAAAATATGCATGAGAAATAAATAATAAATTGGGTTGTGTCAGGAGTACGTTATATCAAGCAAAGTTTTTGTGCGTATTTTGTTGAGTAAGGTCAAGAGTACGCTAGGTCAGTAAGTAATTTATTGCGGTCGGTCTGGATCGTGTAAAAACAGCATACATTTAATTTTAAATTTCATGCTTAATTTGAAAAGTTATTTTTTTATTCATATATTTTTTCTTGGTTCTTAAAGTTTCTATTAAAAAACAAACAAAAACGAAAATATATAGAATCCCTTCACTCATTAAAACATATAGGGCAGTCTTAATAAATAATCATATGATCATATTAATAATAAAGGGTGTCCCAAAAGAAAGTTTATATTTCTTTAGCTTCCTATGTGAACGCAACTAAATCAAGGGGCGTGGGGCTATGTCAATCTATAGTCTGGCTCTTGTAATTGCTCTTCCGTTTCTCAGAAGCAGACCGCTCTTTGTGCGTGCGAGAGTTTATCAAAAAATATGCTTCTTCGACTGCAGGGCGAAGATTCTACAATATTCGAAGTTTTCGCCAATTAAATGAGACGCCAAGCATACCTGTCATTCGAAAAATAGGTGAAGAAGTTTGAAAAGATCGGTACAACATTGAAAAAAGACCAAAAATGGATCGACCAACGTTATGAAGAATGGTACAGAAGTTAAATAGTCATGACGATCCGGACCTTTCAACTTGGAAGGGCGCAAGTGCTTTAAATGTGCCTAGTTCATCATTACAAAGACCTAAAGCTGCATATGTATAAAATTAATTCTTTATAATAATTAAAGCCCCAGGTTGCCGTACTAATCGGATTTTTTTCTGCCAAATTCATATATAGGAGAGGTGATATAAATTTGCCTTAACACAGTCATGATTTAATCCCTATGGACTTTTCCCTTTCGAGTCTAAAGCTTTACACTTTAGATTTGAGATAACTTCACAGAAAAAAGTCTATAGGGATAAAATCAGGACTGTAAGGAGGCTCTGGTGTAGAAAATATCCATCACATAATGTTAACCATCACGGAGTCGTCATAAGAAATTTGAGTGTTCGAATAATTGAGTTCTGTAACCGTGAAGGTCAAATTCATAAATTGTATTGTTTAATAATAAAAATTAACCCATTTTCGACATATGAGAATCACTTTATTATTGAAATAAGTTCTAGAGTTTATAGGAAAATCAAACTGTTTTCAATATTTAATGCGAATTTATTTGTAAAGGATAAAAATAAAAAATGGGCCTTAATACGAACCCTGAGGTACCCCCGTTGTTATTTGTATATTAACTGACAAGTCTTTGCGAACGTGTAAACGCTGATTTTTATTTTGAAGTAAAATAATAAATAAATAATAAAAACAGATGGCTATCTTGTAACCCTGGCACCAAAAACTATAAAATGTATGTGCTTATTACTTTGTTGTAATTGATCAAGAACTTTGGAAAAGTCAGTATAAATTTAATCCACCTACGACTTACTCTTCAAATAATCTGATAAATATGTTAGGTAAAACATAAAATGGTTAGTATTGATTTCCCTTTTAGAAATATATGCTGCTTATTGATAATTGTGTCTGAATATAACCACATTAATTGCTAAACAGCAGACAATCAAAAATTTTGGGCATAACAGATAGAATTAATACTTCGCGTTTGTTTTGCTCTACAAAAACTCTTAAATGTTGTTACTACATATATTTTTTCAGTGTCAAAGATCGTGTAAATGTTTACTCATTGTATAAACATGTCTTTTTAAGAAGTATGTAAGGATTCCATCAGGACTAGTGTTGCAAGACTCTGGAAATGATGATAAAGAGTTAAACCCCTCTTAATTTTATAATATTGAGTTTGCATAAATCGGTGCCAATTGGGTAATGTATTACATTGGTGGTTATAATGAAAATTGTGATACAAACAAATCGACATGATGGGCTGTTGTGTGGCATCTTCTCATTTAAATACATTTCCTTTGAATTACCAGTTATTTTTCGAAAAGCATTTACCTTTTTAAAAGTGCAGTTAGAGCTATTGTTAATTTTAATGTTAATATTGTCAATATAATTCTTTTATAACGATTCAATAACTAATCAAGATCAATACATGGTTATCTCAAATTTCCTAACATCTTATAGAGGGATTTGTAAACAGTGCTTTCAAGTTTTAGATGGGAAAGTTTCTTAACTTTGGTCAATGTTCATACTGACAGATATTAGAGTAATTAAAATTGTTCCATGTAAAATTGACATAAATATGCCAGTAATGGCCAGTATATTACCTAAATGGCAAAAACTACTTTGCTGAGAATAAATTTCATCATCTCAAGCAGAAGGTGCCTGAGTGGAAGAACAAATGGTGAACTCCGCCCGCAAGTCCTGTTATCCGAATTTTTGCATTTTTTAATGTATAAATCTTAATTTTGTTTACCTTATTTTAACAGAATATTGTAAAGTATAAATGAATGAATCATTGTCAATTGCGATATCGTTGCCTAGTTATTCATTAAAACACATCCGTCCGATGATAATCTATGAGAAAGACGGTAGAGATTTTAATTACATACATCATCTATACTATTCACATTTATGTTAATAATATTAGAAAATATTATAGGTCTAAAAAACATTTCCATTATTAGTTATGGAGTTAACTTTAAATAAATAATGAAAACTCACTGCATTTTCCAAAATACAAGCTGAGTGACTATTATTAAAAACATTAAGCAACTTTTTGCCCAAATTATGTCTATCAGCGTTAGATAAATTATATACAAAACTTTGATTTGGCATTTTCCTCTATTAATAATATAATACATGACTTAAGAACTTTACTCAGCTACTTTTAAGTTCTTCATCCCTTTTCTTTTCTCTTTCCCATCCCATTCTCGTCAATATCTTTACTATGGCCGCGTCTTCTCTATTCATCCATTTACCCAATCCTCTTTTACTTCCTTGCATTCCTCTGCAGAATAACTCGAGTATCATTTTCGTCCTCATATGAATTCTGCATGTATTTTCTTGCCAAAGTCACCCTCTTCTCTCTTCTGAAGTGGCTATCCTCCAGGTACATTGGCTGCCTGTCATGTACCTGCTACTGCATACAGTCCTAATTTTATCTACTCTTCTCCGTACATCCGTATCTCTTTTGCTTCTCCACTTTCTTCGCCTTCCTCTAGCCACTCCTTCACGATCCCCTTTGACAAAACTACTTTCTCATACATTCTTCTCCTTTCTACTCTCTATCTACCCATGCTTCCCTTCCATACTAATCTCCGAGCGTCTAGTTCTCACAATTTCATTTCATACCCGGCCAATCTCCTTATCGTTTCGCTGCACACGCTCTCCCTATTCGTTTCCCGACGTGGTTCTCTCCATCCCTAATATCTCCTTCGGGAAACATCACTATTCTCTCTCCAACTTTTCATACCTCCTGACCTCCCATACCCTTGCCCCATACATCAAGATCGGTTTCACGCATGCATCTATCTACCTTTCTAATTTTCTCTTAACATCTACCCCGTTTTTCTCACCTTTCCTTGTATCCACTTGATATGCTCCTCATAACCCCAACTCTTAAACATTACATCCCAGATACTTGACCACTTGATCACCCTCTCGATCACCTCTCTATTTTATTATAGCTCTTTCATCTTTCCCTTCCTTCCTTTATTCCTAAAACATCCATCCTTAAATCTCTTCTATCAATGTATTTGTCTACTATAACTATCCCCGTCCTACTCTTCCCTCTTTCTTCTCTCCCTTAGCCTTCCTTCTCCTGCGACAAATCGCTATGGTTTCCTCCAACTCTGCCATTGATCCAATTTCCTCCCACTTAACCTACATCAGTTTCTCTCTCATCGCTCTTAACGTCTTTTACTCGCTTTCTAGCCTTTTCTCTTGCTGGTCTTTTCCCTCCTCTCTCCCTATCCCAATCCCTATTTCTATATAGTCGTCACAAAAAATGAAATTACATTTTAGATTAGTGCTGCTAATATTTTCAAGTTCTTCAGCGTATTATTCTTAAAGAAAAATATTCGTAGTAGGTGGAATATATGACGATCAAATAATAAATTTATTGATTGTTTTGACAGACAAATGTTCAATGTTATTACTATATTCGATTATTCTTTTTATCCATAGCAATCAGTACCATCCACCACTTTTCAAGCTATTAAGACCTGATCTATCTGCTCTTTAGTCAAAAATTCTTATAAACCAAGGTTAGCGTTGCTTACACTCTTATAAATCCAAGTTTTTACTAATAGAGTAATATCATAAACGCATGTATTCATAATTTGTATCATAATAATTTGTACACTTAATTTTAGAAGAAAAATTGCCTGAAGAAAATTATCTCTAAAAATAGTTATCATGAGCACAAATTAAATTATGAATTATCTTCTTTAGTTTTCGCTTTTAAATTTGATGCTTCCAGTTTTTAAATTAACTTTTGAATGCTTCAGTTTGAAGTGTAATTAATATTTTCATTGTGGATGTCGATTTACATTTTTATTGCTCATGAGGATCATCTCATTATTTATCTAATGTAATATATATTTATAACGATAAATGTTATAATAATTAAATAAATATTCCTTACTTAATATCTATGGGATAACACAGTTAGAAAAAAAAAATACAGAATATGTGTAATTTTTTCATATACTTTCATTACTGTTTATTGAATAATTTATTTATTCGTTCATTCATAAAATATCCTTCTTTTATCGGCTCTCAATATTCTTCTACAATGTTCCTTCACATTTTTTTCTAAAAAAAACTTTTATTGACATGAAAATGATGGTAGTGACCGTTACTATGTGGTAGTTCATTTACCCTCATTATTGACTTACACTGATATAATAATAGTAAATTCATTTCCTTCTTATTTCTTTTTCATACTTTTGCAATAAACTTTCTGCATACACTCTTTATTCCATTATTCTCTCCTTTCCTTTTCAAACATTCCAGCAAACTCTCCCCCAGCACTGTACCATAAGCTGATTTAAATCTAAGAACACTTTATACACTCTCTTTCTTCCATCATTCTCTCTACTATCTTTCCAAAGTAGAGAGATGTAATCCTTCCCCCCCCCCTTTACTAAAACCCCACGAGATTCCATGACCCACTATTTTTAATTTTCATTTTTAGCTGGTTATTCACCACGGCCATGGCATTTTGTACCCAATACTCATTACTGATATTCCTCTGTAGTTCTCTATATCAGCGTTATCTCCTTTGTACAGCAGACATAATCCCCGCTCTCTATGATGCCAGTATTTTCGTTTTTCCTCTTCACTATTTCTTTCCCATCACCTTCCATAGCTCAGAATTTTACGGAGGAAACGGTAGAAAAAGCTTTAGACGAAGTAAAACGAGAAGCAGCGGTATGGACAGACTACCTGCTGCTTCTCATTTTACTTCGTCTAGAGCTTTTCTACCTTTTCCTCCGTAAAATTTTTATCCCTTAACATTTCATATCCCACTTAAAAAATGCACTGTTTGTTTTGCAATTTTGTTCATTACACTGAACATACCATGCTAGATCTGTCTGTTTCTTAACGTGGTTGAGACTATTTTCCATTCTTATTGGCTTTTGTGTCCCTTTACAGTTATATTTTTACTAAGTATTTTAAATAACTAAAAAAACATTATAACGGGAGTTGTTGCTACGATGGTAGAAAATTGGGAGTGAAGACAGATTTATGTGATTTATCTTATTTGGTCTTGCGAAATGGCAAATATATCGTCGCTTCTAATCTTCTACTACCGTAGCAACAAGTCCCGTTATAATATTCTGAACTAATCACAGTCAGCTATTGAAGAAATTAAAGAACTATAATTATCGTAGGTATATGAAATATTTAGTGCAGTGTCGCGTTCAATTTGTAGAAGATATTTGAAGGGTTTAAGACATAGATGGTCGGGCTTCTGTCGAAGTAGAAGATAGTATAGTGGAGACAAAAGAAATCCTTGAGAAAATCATTTTCGCTAAGGAAAATGGCAAGAGTAAACGTTATTTATTTGAACATTGGAAGATTTGTCAGAAATAAATTGATTTAGGATAAAAACAATATATGCGAGGATGTTAAAGATATGGTATTTAACATGTTGAAGACATAATATTTATACCGACTACTAGATTGATTTGAAAGTTTTTGTACCTCTAGTAGTAAGATTGTTGATGGAATCCTTTTAAGGTTATTTGCCTATATAAATATAGGATGATAAGCCATTTAGGAAGAAAACTGATTTAGTATTTAGAGATGCGGTCGTATGTAGTATAAAATTTCAAAAATGTGATTGATAGATAGATATTTAGGACGGAGATAGATTATATTTAGGTATACATATAATTATTCCCAATTACCATTAAGAGGAGAACAATTGTTTTTGACAGAGTGATTTAAGAGTGATAAGGATGTGGTCGTCAATGTGAACCAGTAGATATTTAAGTCTGAGTCTATTTACAAGGTCATGTCTAGTCGCTATTTGTTTGCCCTTATTTAATATAATAAAATAGTCTTCTTGCATAAAATCCTTCGTCGGTTCTAAACTTGTTGGATTGAAAATAGTTTTTACATTAGCTATTAATTAATTGAAGCGATGTTTGGTCAAAACCTATGCCATTAAATATATTTATATTTTATTTGGTCGGCTAATGTTTGTACAATAAATCGGTAATAGCCGCATTTATGTCATGGTGAGCCTTAACGTTTCAGTACTTCTAAATATTTTTAAATTGATATTCCGTCTCGAAACGAGTCGTCTAAAAGTCAATGGCAAAATCTACACAGATTTCCTCTCTCTTATATGTAAATATATGTGCCTCAAAATGGCAATCTACATTCTACTCCCTACTTGGATTGTAGCTGCATATGAGAATAGAAATGTTGAAATTGGCATTTCGTTGAAACTTATGAGTTCTTTTGGTAAGGTGAGTTCCATTGACAATAGATTCATATGCAAATAAAATTCCGAGATGCTCTAAATTCCTCGAAACAACTTTTCTCTTACATTTGGAATATTGTACACGTTGATGATAATGTCTTCTTTTTTTGAAGAGGTGATAGTTTTTATTGAATTCTAATCCATAACTTATTAAACAGTAGATTTCTAAAGTTATATCTTTGAAATAAAATTTCCGAAATCGTACGGTCGACAGTGCAGAATCGTGTTCCAATAGTTTCTGAGTTTTAGTGTGGATAATTAATGAATTAATTGTAACAATTAACATCGTTAGATGTGCGGATTTGTGCATTTGTGCTCTGTCTAATGGTGCAATTCGGATGAGTATAAACTAATTAGTTTCTATAGTATTTTGAATATAAGTAAGCCTACCGAATAAATCTTATTGCTCATTTAAGTACATATGATATTATAATTGTTGTCGAAACATGGCTTAACTCTAAATTTTATGATAATGAATTTCGCATAAATAATTTTACTCTTTATAGATCTGATCGCTCACCATTAACCAGCGATAAATGTCGCGGAGGAGGTATATTAATTGCTATTCGTAATTCACTAATTGCACAGCTTATTTAAATTGAACAAAAGCCTGTTGAACAGTGCTCTGTTTTGCTTAAGGTTGGCTTTCATAAATTAATAGTGGGTGGGGTCCTAACTCTTCATATGATAAATACCAAACTCACACTCAAGCAGTTGAATTTTTATTTGATACATATTCTGACTCAGACTTTTTTATCTTCGGCGATTACAACCTTCCACAGCTTCAGTGGTCATTGGATAATTGCAATTATGATTGTGAAATAGGTTCTGGAAATAATTTATCAGCATTTTAATTGAAACATTTAGTTACATTAACATGTCTCAAATCAATACCATACCGAATAGTAGAGGAACTTTCTTAGATCTATGTTTTACTTCTTTGTCTAATATTGATATTCAATTGGCTTCTGATTTACTGTGAAATAATTCTACTCATCACTATGGGTACGAATTCTGCATGGAAATTGAATCTGCTACAAATAATTTACATCACGTTGAATTCATATTTGATTTTATAAATGTTGATTACCTCAGAATTAATTATATTCTAGGTTTTGTTGACTGGGATCTTATATTCAATGGTAATGATATTGATAGTATGACTAATCGCTTTTATGATATTTTGTATGATGTTATCAATTGCAATGTTCCTATTAAACAAATTAAATCAACAACATATCCAAAATGGTTTAACAATACCTTGATTTCATTAGTAAAGCAGAAGAAAATTGCTCATGCCAATTACAAGAGTAGTAACAGCTTAGTTGATTATACCATTTTCAGCAAACTTCGTGAAAAATGCTCAATTTTAAGCAAATCTTTGTATAATTCTTATTGTCAGCGAGTTCAGGGTGGTATACGCAAAAATCCTCGCGATATTTGGAAATTTATTACTGATGCCATGGGCACTAGTGGTATTCCTTCATCTATATCCTTTAAGGACAAAATATATGTTGAAGGCAGCGATATTGCAAATGCTTTCGGTCAATACTTCTCTGAAGTTTATGCAAGTGCATCTAATAATGATCTGTTTGAATTTAGGATATCTAAATCTGTCATTTCTGAAGAGTTGCAGATATCATTGGATGATCAACGCGATTCAATATCTTAACAAAAGGTTTACTTGTGGGCCTGATGGCATACCTGGTGATTTCCTGTGTATGTGTGTCTGTACTCTGTCAAAACCTTTACATACCTTATTTTCTACTTCTATTAAATTAGCTTGTGTTCCAAGTGTTTGGAAGTTGAGTTTTATCTCCCCAATTTTTAAAACTGGGGATAGAAAATGTGTTGAAAACCCTAAAATTTTTGACGATTTGGTAACCAGACAAATAATCCATACGTCCAAACATTTATTCAACACTCAACAACATGGGTTTGTGAAGGGTAAATCTACTACAACCAACTTATTGGAATTTCAACATTTTCTTAATAATTCTTTCTAAAAACATGTACAAGTTGATGCCATTTACACCGATTTTGCGAAGATGTTTGACAGGGTTCAAGCACTCTATATTGATTTCAAAGTTATATTCCTATGGATTTCACGATTTAACTGTGAGGCGGATTAAAAGTTTTCTAGAAGGACGTCGACAAATTGTTAAGATTAATAATTTTACATCTAATTTAGTTCAGGTAACGTCAGGTGTACTTCAAGGCTCCCACATCGAACCTATTTTATTTCTTATTTTTATTGATGATATTTGTAATTGCTTTATATATTCGAATTGTTTACTTTTTGCAGATGATTTGAAAGTATATCATTTTATTGACGATATTTCTAATTGTTTCGATCTACAATTTGATATAGATAATCAATTCAGTTGGTGTGTCAGGAATAATTTGTTTTTAAATATTAAAAAATGTAAATCTATAACTTTTAGTAAAAAGGCTATAACTATTGACTTCACATATAACATCAATGATATCAACCTCAAAAATGTATCGGTTATAAGGGATTTGGGTATTTTATTGGATTCAAATTTATCTTTTTCATCTCATATTTTTCAAATGTGTAATAAAGCATTTCGATTATTGGGGTTTTTATTGAGACATTGCAAACATTTTAACTGTCATACATTAAAGATAATTTATTGCGGATTAGTTAGATCTAATTTAGAATATTGTTCACAAATTTGGTCACCACATTAAAAAAAGTACCCAAAAGAGATAGAATCTGTCCAGAAAAAAAATTGTTCTTACATTTCTTTCAAAATGAATTTACCATTTAATAATTATGAAATGGTCTGCAAGTACCTGAATATTGATTCGCTTGAGATCCGTAGAATCAAATTGGATCTTTGTTTGTTACACAGAATTGTTTCTGGGCATATCTCCACTGATCTGCTTCAATCAATTTTCATGTTCCTCAAAGTAATAGATTATCCAGACAAAAACCACTTTTTAGATTGAATGTAGTTTCTACAAATTATATGTACTATAGTCCTTTTTTGCGATGCATGAGGTATGCTAACAAACTCAATTATAATGAAAATTTTGATTTATTTGTTAATTCATATTATTCATTTAAAATTTTATTAGGGAGAATTCCATTGATTATTTTATTGTAGATAATTTATTGAGATTAATTTTAATTTTATGTTTATTTTTGTAGTATATTTAGTAAGTTTAATTATTTGTTTTTTGTATTTATAATATTGTTTTTTTACTTGTACTAATTGTCATTTAGTTTATATCTTTATCTTTATTATTTTATTGTGTAATGTTTTGTAAAAAAGGTGTCAACCGTTGAAATAAATAAATAAATAAATAAATAAATAAATAAATAAATAAATTCTATAAGTCCTCTTATACAATACAATACAATACAATATACCTTTATTTCTATAAAAACATACAAATATATACACTTAATATAGAAATTCGCGTCAATTACACATAGATATAAATATACATATTATTTTATATTATGACCTAAATACTCATTAATGTTATATGGTTTTTTTTCTATACCTAATGAAGTTATTTACAGTCTTGATTGCCATGGGAAGTTTGTTGTACAATTTCATGCAATTGTATTCAACTCCATTTTCTGTGAAGCGGTACTTATGAATAGGGTAAGCAAAATCAATTTTATTTCTTGTTGAATGACTATGTGTATGCTTGTAAACAGCTAGAAGGTGATTGTGTTTCCATACAAATAATAGCTGTTCCATGATAAATATTCCGGTTACTGTTAGAAGTTTGTTTGCAGAAAATAGAGTTCTGCAAGATTGTGTTGGTTTATGTCCCATCATACCTCTGAGAACTCTTTTTTGAAGAATGAAGATTTTGTTAGAGAGGGCGGAACTACCCCAAAAAATTATACCGTATCTTATAATTGCCTCAAAATTTGCGTGATAAGTCATTTTTAAAATAGGAAATGTTACGTTATCTTTTAAAGATTAATTTATTTTCTTTGAAATATAATTTATATGTTCATCCCACTTCAGTTTATCATCAATGATAACCCCCAGAAATTTTGCACATTTGCCACTATTGCCCCGAATGCCGCAAGGATATTAAATAATTAAATAATTATAACCTATGATTGAAAGTGTTATTATTTTTTAACCTACTTTGTAATTATTATCTATGTTTATTTCAAAGGTCATCATGCTGCTTTGATGTATGGTAAAGAAGGGCAAATGTACCGAGACTATGTACTTTCGGTATCTAGCAGTAGTTGGCACTCTGGTTTATTTATCAGAAAAAAAGTATTTGCACGGAGTGAAGATATGGGGAACAAGAGTGTAGAGGGCAACCATAGTTTCAGAAGTATATGCTGGGGGTTTCAGAAAATAAATAGAGTAAGTCTCGAGTATGAAGATTGGAGGAAGAAAGACTGGTGGTAGGAGTATGGAAAGCATGCATGAATATAGGGCAATCTCCGTGGAAACTAAAGAGAAAGAGAATGTATGAAAAGGTAGAGTTATTAAATGTAATTAAGAGATGATTATAGCTACTTGGGTGAAAGAGGAAGGAAATATTAGAGGAAGAAAGGCTGGTATCAGGGGCATGAAAAGCGTGCATGAGTGTAGGGGAATCTCAGTGGAAACTAGAAAGAAAGATAATGTATGAAAAAGTAGGGTAGGCTTGGGTGAAGGTAGAAAGTAGAAATTCATTAAATTCAGTGTTTTATTGATAGTAGTGGAGACAAAAACATGTTTAAGAGATGGTTCCAAGATACCTAAATAACAGTGAGCTCTATACAGAGGTAAAGGTCACGTTTGAAAGAGCTAGTTGTGAATCAGCAGGCAGGAAAAGCTGCATGGGAAAAAGTTATGGAAAATGTGTATTATGTATGAGTAGAAGGGATACTTGGATGCTGATGGATTAACGTCCAATTACCACGTCTTCTTCGAGTTGAACGTCAAACCGACTCCAAGTAGTTGGCTCCAGGGAGTTGTTGTTAGGATAAAAACACTTTTTTTTGTTTTGCATATATTTACACTATTTACAAATATTTAGTGACGTCGGACAGCTCAACCGGCGCACGTTGTAACAAATCTAATGTTCTCTTAAGACTAAAAAACGACAAGTATATACACACAAACACACACAAAAAGGGGGGGTTATTTTAAAATGTTCATGAAAAATATAAACCAGATGCCCACTTTCCTGGAATCTCGCAATGTCTTTTTCGCTCGAATCGGGCTGCATCCGTACCGACGAAGGGACAGCTACCTGCGCTCGAACATGCCGCCCCCCTTGAAAGGTGATACCCCTTTCAAAAGAATATTTTCTATAGAGGTAAAATGGAGATCCTGGACACGGCCCTCTTCGTACTGCCTGTGGGAGTCTTCAGAGTAATCACCCGGACCACTCCATCAGCTCCAGGATGTAACTCTTGGATACGACCAGTGATCCATTTTCCCGCTGGAATGTTCTCCTCGCAGATCATCGCCAACTGCCCAACTTCAGCCACTGGTCCCAAATTTCTCTTCCCTTTGGGTCGTAGCTGCATTCCACCAATATATTCCTTGCTCCAACGCCGCCAGAAATGCTGCTTCAGAGACTAAATGTATTGCCAACGTGACAACCTATTCAACTTGATGTCTTGAAGATCAGGATCAGCTATGTCGGTTAGCGATGTTCCGATAAGGAAGTGAGAGGGAGTAAGGTAATTAGGATCATTAGGATCCTCAGATAATGGGCAAATTGGTCGCGAGTTTAGGATAGCCTCTATTTGTGCAAGCAGAGTATATAACTCTTCAAAATTTAAGTGAGCATTGTATGTGACCTTTTTTAAATGAGTTTTCACTGACTTAACTGATGCTTCCCATATTCCTCCAAAATGTGGAGATCTCGGAGGGATAAAATGCCAGAATATACCATCTTGTAAAAATGTCTCGTTAAATAAATCTTTAAAATTTGTTGAATTGATGACTTGATACATATATTTTAATCCTTTATTAGCAGCGGTGAAATTTGTTGCATTATCAGAATACAAGTTACTTGGCTTTCCTCGTCTAGCAATGAATCTGCGAAGTGCAGCAATAAATGATTCAGCTGTCAAATCACTGACCAATTCAATATGGATGGCTCTAGTGGCGTAACAGACAAATATGCACCGTATGCCTTTCTCAGACATGCCTTTCTTTTCCCCTCTCTCATAAGGAATGACCCACAATAATCAATGCCTGTATTTGTAAAAGGCCTTTGCACCGTAATTCGAGCACTGGGAAGATTTCCCATTAGTGGATATGCTACCTTGGGGTTATGTTTAAAACAAGTAATACACTTAAATATTACCTGCTTTACTGCCGATTTTAAGGAAATAGGCCAGTATTTTAAACGAATTTCGGCCATAGTGGATTGAACACCAGCATGTAATTGTTTGATGTGTTTGTAAGTAATTAATAATTTAGTAAATCTATGATCTTTTGGGAGCAAGATTGGAAACTTTTGCTGGTACGGTACATTAGCATTTCTTAATCTACCAACTACTCTTAGAACACCATTATTATCAATGAATGGATTTAACGATAATAATTTACTATTTTTTGCTACTACTCCAGATGATTTCAAATCGTTCAATTCTCTGGTAAAACATTCAGCTTGAACTATTTTGACCAAAATGTCGGTTGCATGCTGTATTTCCTTGTACGATAGGTACCCGTTTAACTTAACTTTATTGCGGCAATTAAATATAAACCTAAGTATATATGCAGTAACGTAAATTATCTTATTAAAACTAGAATATCTATCAAATAATTCAAACTTAGTTACAACATTAATATAAATATTAGTGTATTTTGATAATTCTAATTTTGCGACCTCTGGTAGCTTTATATTCGACATTACTGGCCAATTCGACGAGTCATCTGTTAACCATTTTGGCCCGTGCCACCAAAGGTTATTATTAATTAATTGAAGTGGCATTATACCACGTGATAAAACATCTGCAGGATTATCTTTGCTACCTACGTGTCTCCAAAGTTCAGGTCTTGTATGCTCCCTAATCTCGGCAATGCGATTAGCAACGAACGTTTTATATCTAGTAGAAGACGACTTTATCCAAGATAAAACTATAGTAGAGTCGCACCAACAGGTTATTCTAATGGAATTAAATGAATATTTTAATGCGTCCATTACGTTTTTTAATAAATGACTCAACAGAACGGCTGCATATAGCTCTAACCTAAGTCTTTTTAATGGAGCTACTCGTGATTTGGCACATAATAAGTTAGATGACCAACAATCGGAATAATTAACCCTTGAGCGTATGTAAAGACAAGCACCATAAGCTCTTTCACTAGCATCACAGAAATCATGCAACTCAACAGATTGTTAAATAAAGAAAACACTTAACTTTTTTATACCACTTATATTTTTTATTTCTCGTGACTAGTTTCAATTACAAGGTAATCATTATCAAACTGTACTTAAATTAACAAAAATGCAGGTATATATACCTGCATTTTTGTATAATATAAGTGGTATAAAAAAGTTAAGTGTTTTCTTTATTTAATAATCGAAAATGTACCACGAAGTAAACGCCTCCAAAATTCAAGAATCAACAGATTGTTCTTGTACATCAATATTAGGCCTAATAAATCTACTAATCTTAATTTGGTTTATTAATGTTAATGTACTCCTAAATTCTTTCCATGAAGTGGCAATTGAGATTGGAACGGATTCATCCCACGTTAAATTTAATCCCCAAATTGATTGCATTATTAATTTTGCAATAACTATTGCCGGATTTAATAAACCCAGGGGATCAAACACACGTGCCAATTCTGATAAAATTACCCTTTTTGTGATACGTTCATCTGAGGGTGGTAAAACTTTAAATTGAAAGCAATCATTTGTGGCATCCCAATGAAGGCCTAAAATTTTATTTATATGATCTTTATCTAAACAAATCAACTTGTCCGAATTAGGGATATTTTCTAATAAACATCTACAATTTGAATTCCATTTATTCAAAACGAATCCGTGTTTACCCAAAAGATACATGATGTTATTCCTGATTTCAATTAATTTGTTTATATCGTCAGAACCTATCAATAAATCGTCCATATAAAAATTATTTAAAATATGATCATACGCCTCAGGATATGATTGGTAGTTAGCAGAACCAATTTCATAAAGACAGCGAGTTCCTAAATATGAAGCTGGTGTTGTCCCATATGTAACCGTTTTAAGTTCGTATGTTTTTATAGCTTCATCTGGATTAGAGCGCCACACAATCCTTTGGAACTGTAAATGTTCATCTACAATTAAAATCTGTCTGTACATCTTAGTTATATCAGCAGACAAAACAAATGCATGATTTCGAAATCTGATTAATATAGAAAACAAATCGTCCTGGATTTGTGGCCCTTTACCTAATAAATCATTCAACGAATTACCATTTGACGTTTTAGCTGAGGCATCAAAAACTACACGGAGCTTAGTAGTTAGACTTTCCTGTTTAACTACTCCATGTAATAATGATTTATTGTAACATCTGGGGATTCAACTTCGCACATATGCCCTAATCTTAAATACTCCTTCATAAATTCGCAGTATTCAGTTTTTAAATTACTATTTTTAATAAATCTATTTTCTAAACCCTTCAAACGTTGAATCGCCATTGATTTGGATTCACCTAATTCTAAATTTATATCGTTTTTAAAAGGTAACCTAACAATGAAACGGCCATCGTTCGCTAATTTAGTGGTTTTATCAAAATTATCTTCACACATTAATTCCTCACTGTTATAAAGTGGTCGATCCCTAATAGTTTCAATTTCCCAAAACCTCTCTAAATTGAAATTAATTTCTTCATCGTGATTCGTGGTAACATGCAGAACCCTATTTTCAATATTAAATGATACTCCACCGCCAAAAACCCAGCCTAAATGAGTTTTATGAAGAACGGGAAGATTTTTATCATGCACAATTTGACCGACACATAATAGTCGCCAAAATATTCCAGCACCAAGTAGCAAATCAATTGGTTTCGTTAAATTAAAATCAGGATCGGCCAGTTTTAACCCTTTTGGAATTTTGAAACTGGATTTTTTCATAGAAATGCGTGGTAAGGGTGCAGTGATATTTGACAAAACTAAACAATCTATTACGTCCGTGAACTTATTAAATCGTGATTTAAATTTAACAGTCGTAACACTATTTGTTTTTGATAATGTTTGATTGAAACCTGTAACATTAATATCTGTTTCTCGAATATCTAAATTTAATTCATTTGCTAATTTCGATGTAATTAAATTGCATTGAGCCCCACAGTCTAATAAAGCTCTACAGATGTGAGGTTTACCGCTTTTATCAAATATGGTAACTACTGCCGTGGATAATAATGGTTCTTTTGGTGAAATTGATACATGATTAACTGATGTAGAGGCAGCGGATGCTGGATTTGAATTGCGTGTATCAATTTTTGTGTTTTCATCATTGTTCTGCTTAATTTTCACAGAATGAAGTAAAATGTTGTGTTTCTCATTACATTCCGCGCATGATTTATAAAAACATTTATTAATAGGATGCGAAGCTGTCCTCAAACAATTTTTACACAATTTCAGTGAGTTAATTTTATTTATTCTCTGATTAATCGGCATTTTCAGAAATGTCATGCAATTGTAAATAAAATGATCGCCTTTACATAGACTACACGATTTTGAATAATTTTGTATTCAGCTTGCGATGATCCCTCTAGAGAGTCACATTTTTTATTAATAAATTCAATTATTTGATTCAATGTAGGAATTTCGTCTTTATTTAGACTGCGTTCCCATTCGCGAATTGCTAAGCAATCTAGTTTTTTAGTGCTTTAGTGCTTTTAAAGCGCGTACGTTACGCATAAACCCGTCGGTAATTTTGCGAAGCCCACTTGCCGATTCATTCTTAACACTTGGTATTTCAAGCATGCATTTAATATGACATTGCATTATTTTAAAATCATTGTTGTATCGATTAATTAAGGTATTCCACGCCTCTAGGTAATTATCTTCTGATAATCCTAATCCCTGAATTAAAGAGGCAGGTTCACCCTTGACTGAGGAAAGCAAGTAATGAAACTTTTGTAATGAATTTATTGAATTGTTATTATGTACAATTGATATGAATGTATTTTTAAAGGATACCCATTCGTCAAATCTATCGCTAAATTCAGGTAGTTTTAACTCGGGTAGTTTATAACCGCCCGACGGATTGTCGGTCGGTTGAGAACGAATTGAGTTTATTTCACGACCCTCTAATTCTAATCGTTTTGCAAGAGTAATTGCAAAATATTGTGTATCAAATACATCGAATTCATCAGTATCAAAATTATCATTAATGGTACATATTTCATTTTGAACTTTTTCAAAATCAAGATTTAAATTTTCTATTGCCTTACGCCTTTCAGCAACTTCAATAGAATCGAAATTATTACCCACTTTATTTAAATAATTTCGGAAACGCGTTAATTTAGATTTAATTGCTGTACGTTCCTTAATGAGGGTTTGTAATCCATCAGTAGCCATGATGATTAAACAAAAAAAATATGAATAAATGTAAAAAATTGCAAAACTAAGCACACACACAAATAGAGACTCAGAGGTAGGATTTGAAGAGATTTAAAGGAATTATCGGAAACTCACCAAAAACAATTTTCTCATCAAACGATCTGGGCTCGGGCACGCTGTGGATGGCGGTCTTGTGTGTTGCGGATTTGGTGTTAATATCGGTTTTTCGTCACTGGATCCGGTTCGAAGGACCAAAATTTATGATGGATTAACGTCCAATTACCACGTCTTCTTCAAGTTGAACGTCAAACCGACTCCAAGTAGTTGGCTCCGGGGAGTTGTTGTTAGGATAAAAACACTTTTTTTTGTTTTGCATATATTTACACTATTTACAAATATTTAGTGACGTCGGACAGCTCAACCGGCGCACGTTGTGACAAATCTAGTGTTCTCTTAAGACTAAAAAACGACAAGTATATACACACAAACACACACAAAAAGGGGGGGCTATTTTAAATGTTCATGAAAAATATAAACCAGATGCCCACTTTCCTGGAATCTCGCAATGTCTTTTCGCTCGAATCGGGCTGCATCCGTACCGGCGAAGGGACAGCTACCTGCGCTCGAACAGATGCATTTGGCAAAGAAGCGCAATAACTATGTAAGAAATGGATAAGAAGAAACAAAAAGGTGACTAAAAGGATGAGGGAAAATGGTGTCGACGTAAAGACTCTGATGAAATTGAGGTCAAAAGAGAAAAAAAGAAGGAAAATATTTTATGTATTATTAAATATTATTTTTAGTTTTGTTATTTGTTTGTCTGGAGCTCGATCGAGTTTGCCAAGGGTGGTCAAATCATTGACCAGAGAACCTAGGCCTCACTAGGCGCGTTGTGCCCCCCTGGCTGGTATAGCTCTCCGTTGTTCTAGCACTCATTTAGCCACCCAAGGTGACGATCAAAGAACAACACAACGCTTGGAGGTGTTTCTCAAATATTGGCCATGTTCGACCAGAGCTCCCCTAGCATGGATTCTCTAAGATGGGCGAGAGCCGGGCAGGTGGTTAACACATGTTCCACTGTCTCGGCATCTTCTTTACATGCTCTACCAGACCCATACTAAACAAGTATTTCCTTAGCTGCCAATGACCCGTACGGATACCTGTGATAAGACGCAGATTCCCCCAGGACAGTCGCAGATAGTATTCAGCTGTTTTCAGATTGGGTGGGCGCATTGCTTTCTTGGCCTGTCTGTAGCGTGAAGTGTTGTCCCAACGTTTTAGCCTCTTGAGAGTGTTCTGTTTCCTTTGCCTTCTTCATTATTGTGTCTCTTGACCCAGCGCAGCTCAATACTGTTTAATTGTGCTGCTTGTTTTAGAGTGTTGTGACATAACTAGCCTTAAGGTGATCTAGTGACCACTCACTGCTAGTATTGCTGCCCTACTGTCTGTAAGGATTTCGATGTTCCCATCGCGGATGTCACGGTGTAGGATTTCTTTTGCCCATGGTATTTGTTTGTCCTTTGACAGATTAGTTTAAAATTTTTGACTGTCTGTTTGTAGTAATCAATGAATTTCTCCTTGCACCGACGTTATCCATTTTGTACACATTTCTAGCACACTAGTTTCTTCTCGTTTGTCAAAAATATTTTATATCTTTCTTATTTATATAAGTTAGAGGGCTTTTTGTCTTTCTATATTTTTCTAAAACGATTATTTTTTTTTCAATTGTGTTCTTATTTGTATCAGTTATGTTAAACGAGATATACCTCCTTCAATTTCCTTCAATCATTCATTATATTTTTAGTAGTGGATTTTAACCTATAAAATGTTGCCTACGTGATAGAGTCAAACCATTTTGGCTACATCCCATGCATTTGAAGTAATCAAAATTTATCTAGTATCAAATTATTCTTTCATTTAGACAACATCTACAGACTGGTTTCGAATTATTTTAATCTCACCATTGCAGTGAAGTTAATGATAGAGAAATTTAATATTACTACGGAGTTTAAAAAAGTTATTCTAAATATCAAATATTAATGCCGACACCACATGGTCCACCTGGTGTCACCCTCCCCTATACACCTGCCCACTGCTATCACCCTAATACTTTCGAAATAGGGGACACGCGCCACACCAGCTTTCGAACTGCTACCTATAATTAAAATACGACAGGGGTGTATGTAAACAATACTCGCGGTCCACCAATCACGTTGATCTATTTTTAGGGTGGCGGGCACGTGCCACACACACACATATACACCAACATATGTGTGTAAATTTGGAAAATAAAAGACCGGCACGTGGATATGCTCTCCTGGTACGGGGCGTCCGTTTTCGCGCGCCGTTTTCCCCTTTTAGAACAATGGAAAATCGATGGCGGCGCGTGCCGACCCGACGCCGTGACGTCACCGCGTCGACGTCGACGGAGACGGGAGGCGGCGTACGCGTTGCCGGCCTTGTCTGACGCGCCGAAAATAAAATTCGTCCGATGCAACAGATGAAAAGCGCAACAGTTTGAAACGCATTTATTTAGGGTAGTGAATACCTAATACCAATGGCCATTTCTAAATTTGTGTAATACAAACTATGCAAAAGCAACAAATCTTAGTATTATTAAAAATTGTAAAAAAAAATAATTTTAAATAGCATTGACTAACAATTGATTGTTTTTAAACATTTCAAGAGTTGAGAATTTGAAAAATATAATTCCTAAACAAATATCTTTAAGACGCTGCAACTTTTCGTTAATGATTTCGGTTATTTAAGTCAAAATAAACCTAATGGAAGGCTAATTAGTATAAACAACACCTGTTATTGTTTTACTCTCCTTCTCCCTTTGATTCCAGCTGTATTACATTCGCTAATTACTATTTAAATAATGGAAGGTTGTCATTATATTTTAAACCCGTTAAAATTTTAGGAAAAGCAGATATTGATTAACTAGTTTTAATTAAACATTATATTATTTTATTCCATGAGAGTAAGGAATTTAGTTTAGTTTTTAGACAATCTATTAATTTTTTTTTGGTAGATGTGGTGGTTTTTGATCCATACAAAAACGTCAGTCACGATTTCACACAAATTGATGAGTATTTAAGAAACCCCAAAATTTTTAAAATTTCATTTGAGCAAAACATTTAGTTTAGTTTAGATGACCATGTTCTTCTCAAAATAATAATAATATAAGTAGTTGTAATAAAGCAATTAAAGTTTTTTGTTTAGGTTAAAGCGCATGCATATAATTTATACATTTAATTCCATTTCAGGTCAGAAATTTCCATGACACGTACGTCCTGGTTCCACTGGAAGAATTGTATCCAGTACATCAAAAGCGGGGTATGCTGGAAAAAAGCAAAAGGCTGATAACTGATGAGAGAGTAAGATTTACACTGTGATATATTTCTTAACATAAATTTAAAGCATCAGCAATTGTTATGTACACATACACATTAATTAAACAAAATAACGCCATCTATTATCTAAGAGTTGTACTAGAATTCAGTAAGTAAATTTTTTTCACAATATTATTTTTATAATTGTAACTTTTGGCGATTCCTTAAAATTGTCGGGAGTTATACACTTGAATAGGAAATCTTACTGCAACGCTTAAGGCAGTAGATGGTATTATCTTGTTTTATGGATATCTGGAGAATACATACTTCAGAATAAAACAATTTTCCCTGTTATTAACTACGATACATTGATAATATCCAAAACAGATTAAAACCATTGCTTAGTTGTTATTTGTTCCTTGTAACACTCTTGGTTTGTGGTTTTTCCTTCCTTTCTCAACTCGTGATTTCTGGGTTAGACCATATCTCAGGCTAACGGTTCTTAAAGCCAAACAATAATTGAATGTTTACACTAATGCATTAATTAATTATTTACAAAAATTCAAAGGATCTCTTTCATGAATTTTTTACCGACTCTCCATATTATTGCTGAATTAGGATAAGTTCACTCACTTTACCTAAATATCAAGAAGAAATTACTCCAAATATTTATGTTTTGTTAGATTAAACTTAAATAATAATGTTTTCTCTTTTTGTTTAAGATTCAATAACCATTAAATTAATAAAGCATTTGTTTTTATTGATTTATTTTGTTATGATTATATTTTAGGTACTTTGGATAGAACCTCAAGTAACGAAAAAACGCTACAAACGTGATTACTTGCCGTATTTCGAAAGTGCCGAAAATCTATTCTCAAAAAGTCACAGAAGAGGAGCTATCAAACGTCCGCCTATTCCAAATTTCGACCGAACATTCAATGATGAGTTGTGGACGCAAGAATGGTATTTAGTAAGTACACTAATAACCTTGCTAAAAATTAAATTAGCACTACAGTACACCTAAGAAGTAAAATAATATATTGAGAAAAGTTTTGGTGAAGAAATCTTATTAGTGACTGTATGTTTGAGGTAATTTAATATTTCAATTTTAGCATGACACTAGAACTAGACCGGACCTTCCAAAACTGGACCTGAACGTTCTTCCCTTGTATCGATTAGGGATCACTGGACGTGGAGTTCGTGTTAACATACTCGATGATGGTTTGGAGTACACACACCAGGATCTAAAAAATAACTATGTAAGTTACCCAACTAATATAAAGATTTAAAAATTAGTGTGTAGGTAATGGTGATAATTAATATTAACGAGTAGTTTAAAGAAAAAATAGCCACATTTGATCAATATTGTGCTATATTTCACTTTAACCTTTTTAAACATTTTATAATGGATCGAAACACGTGCAAGGCAAACTGAAAATAAAACCATTATTGAAGAAAACAAGTGTTACTCTTCACCTAATTGTAACCATTTTAATCATGTATACAATTAATTAAAAAATTCACTATGTTTTAACCAAAAATAATAAAAAAAAGAAGTACAGTATCATCAGTATCGGATACCATTTAGGCAAATGTTTTTTTTTTGCTGACACAATAATGAAATATAACCGACTGAAGTATTGAATTATTTAATTGCTTTTGCTAATTTATTTTTAATTACATCAACCTAAATTAATATCTTGTTCCAAATTTATCATAATATAGCCACTCACAAATTATTTAAAGTACATTCAATCATTTTTAGTTCATTTTATAGAAAGAAATACGTTCAAAGTAGTGTTGCTTTGACAGTCTTGCTATTTTGTAACACGCAAATTACTTTTGTATTATTCAATGTCTGTCGAAGTATTAGCTAGAGAAGTAGTTGTTTCAAAAGTGGTTTGTTTTTGTAGTCTTAATAAGACTCATTTGTTGTAGATTTTACGAAATATTTTCGTGTTTTTTCTAATTATTAGAAAGAGTATTCTTTTAAAAAAATTAATTTAAAATGTGTTTGAGCGGTTATAAGATAAATAAATTATTTTTTTTTAAATAAAATTAACTATTATTCCATCAATTATTCTGTGAATCATAGTTATTATTCTTGTTTTTTTCTACTATATTTTTGACAATATTTTGGTTACTTAATAATACTATTGTTACTTTTATAAATATTAAATACTACGTTGTCTATCTTGTAAAATTGTATTTTTTTCTAATTGTAATTAGAATGTTTTGACCTAATATTAATAAATCTGAAAAAATTTTATGCGACATTTTTGTTGTTTTTTTATTTTAAATTAATTTTTTTTAAGTTCTCTGCTAAGTTTTAATAGTTTAGCTTATTCTTTTCCTTTTTAACTACAATTCACACATTTTGAGCATTAATAATCTAAAGTACTCCTGAGATACCATAATAAACTATTTATGGCCCTGTCATATAAATGTTCTATGGTAATTTACGGTTTATTAAGAAAAGTCAGGATTGATTTGGGTCCTCGAGTCCACTGAGTCAATATCAGGATTAATTTATAAATTATTGGGTCAAGCGTTCGCTAGATTAATATTAACGAGATTGAGGTAGGTAAAGAGTACGCTAGTTTCACATAAAATTTTAAAATTATCAAAAATATCATAAACGAAAACAGTAGTCGAATAATGCTTCAAATAAATAAATATTAACAGTTAGAAAGTGATCGAAAAAAAAAAAAAATGCGTCCCGCCGTCTTCAAAAATCTCCAGGTAGCAGAACGATCAGCCCTTCGCATCCTTACTAAAATCAGACCCCCCCTTAATCCCATTCATAACCCATCTAATACCCTCTTGTATGAATTAACCCAAATAATCCCTAAAAATTTGCCACAAATCCCCATAACCTTGAAATCCTTAACCATGTAATCCTCGTAACCCTTTAATCACTCCACGGCTAAAACACCCAGAAATCACCATTCATCAATTCAGCTCATCAGTTCATAATGAAATTAGCAGCGATCATAACCTTTGAATGACAGAAGACAGTTGATTTCGTAAGACATTAGTAATCATGAGGTTTTCAGACAGTTAAATCCAGGCTGAAAGACCGCGGATTAGAAGAAATCTCAAGTCTGGACACTTTACTTAACAATAATTGTAAAAATATTTACTTCTAATAATAAAGATGTTTTCTCTTTCTAAATCATAAATGCATACAGGTAGTTGAAACATGGATATAATGGAAGGCAAACAAAAAACACATAAAACATGGTGTTGCGTGCAGCCTACAGGATTATAAATATGTACTATAATAATATAGTAGTAGTAATAATAACTTGTCATCAAAGCACGTGTTATACACGTGTATATTGAGCGCGCAGTCAGTGGTAATCGGAAATAGTGTCAGAGTAAAGTAACACAGAAAAGTCAAAAGGAGCAATTGTGTTTCCTACAGCAATGAGGTAATTAGACCTGATTTTGAATGGTAAATTTACATCTGTTTTGGTGTAAATAAAAACGTAACAAATTTTACTAGAGAGAAGTTTTATAAACTGTTTTTGACCAAGGAATTTCTTGAACTTACAATATGTTCAAGAAACAGAGCAATTATAAGTTTATTTTACACTCATTATATTGATGTCTATGGTGCAAAAACCTTACACTTCAAAGTTATTGGAGTACGGTCAAAGAGCATTGTACTTCAAAACAGTGATGTCTCGAAATAGGTTCATGGCAATCTCAATAAAATTACACTTTGCTGATAATGAACACATGATAAAGAAAAGATTCAAAGAAGTATACACGCCAAGCCGAGATGTTTCCTTGGATGATACTCTGATGAGATGTAGAAGCAGGATTCCCTACATTCAATATAACAAAACAAAGAGAGCCCCTTTAGGAATAAAATACTCCAAGCTATGCGATTCGAGAACAAAATATATACGTAATTTTAAGGTTTATGTAGGAAAGTATAACTACAGGGTGCGCCAGAGAAACTTACTTATTCGAAAGGTCAAGAAAAACAAAATTACTTCAGTTAATGTTTTAATTCTTTTTTTATTTGAGAATACAATATCCCAAGTTTTTTCTCATACAGTTTCGAAAATTACACCGGTTAATTGTGCATGGACTGATTAAGTCGATTTTTGAAGTTTATCTACACTCTTCGCAGCATATCAATCGGTATGTTGGCAATGGCGTCGCGAATGTTGTTCTTGAGGTAAGCTATGGTCCGTGATCGATCGACATAAACCAGGGATTTCAAATAACCCCATAAATAAAAATCGCATGGAGCCAAATCTGGAGAGCGTGCCGGCCATGGGAAGTCGCCTCTGAGAGAGATGAGGCGGTTGAGGAAATGTTGTCGCAACAAATCCATTGAGTCTCGTGCTGTGTGTGCTGTGGCTCCATCTTGCTGAAACCACGAGGCTCTAACGTTCATTTCTTCGAGGCTTGGAAGAAAAAATTCCTCGATCATGTTTTTGTAACGAGCTGCATTCACGGTAACTGCGCGTTCGTTTTCTTCAATAAAATATGGACTAATTATTCCCATTACCGATATCGCATATCAGACAGTAACTCGTTCACAATGAAGTTCACGCGGATTTTCACCACTCCAGTAACGCATATTTTGCTTGTTGACGGAGCCGGAAATGTGAAAGTGAGCCTCGTCACTGAAAAAAACGACCGCGTCTTGAGGCGGTTTGTCAAGCAGCACTTCACATGCATTTTGACGGGCAACAAAATCGCATTCAGTTAATTCTTGCACAGCAACTAATTTATAGGGATTAAGTTGAAGGTCTTCATGGAGAATTCGTCGAACAGCGGTGCCAGAAATTCCCGCAGCTGCATGTTTGCGAGCAGAACGCCGGGGAGAGCGCAGAATTGACTGCCTCACTCTTTCGACATTTTCCGGAGTTCTGGTGGTCCGTTGATGTCCATTTCTGGGTTTAGCGACACTTCCACAATCCTGAAATGAGTGAACCCACGACAGAATCGAATTACGGCCAGGAACGAGTCTGTGAGGAGGAATTTCAAAGCGAGAGCGGAGGGCACGTTGTGTACCAACTAGTGAGCGACCGTTAGAAAAGAAGCTCTCGACGGCGAACGCCCGCTGCTCTATAGACCAGAGCATGATGCCAACTGACTAGAGGGAGAAACAAACTTGGAACCTGGAAGGTGTATAAAAAGGAATTATTTTATTGCCTCGATATTATTTTTTTGAATAGTTATGTTATTTTCAAACTATTTATAAAGTCAGAGCATTTTACGTTTTTAAGCAGTAATTAGCGGAAGAAGTACTGGAAAAATTTACCAAAAATAAGGACACCACAAAAAGAAAGAACATATACATCATGTCCATCATTACCACGAAGATTGGCCGGTGAACATTTTCCATCCCTTATTGAAACGACTTCATCGAAGAAAGCAGGTAAACGTTTTGTAGTTTGATTATCAGATCTAGAGGATTATTATCTGTTTTCAATAAGATAATTAGCGAATGTAGAATGTTTTTTTATTATAAAAGGATCACATATGAAAATTTCTTTCAGGCTGACCGATATAAATACCCTTGCACGATTTACATTTAAGCCTATAAACGCCAGTTGTTTTTATTTTACTAGGTTTTTGTTTAGCGTTGAATAAAGTCTATTATAGTTTACTATATGTTTTAAATACGATTTGAATACCATGTTTTTCTAAAATGTTTGGATTGATTTCTCTCAATTTACCGAAAATTTCAGGCAAAGAAATGGTCTTATACCATGCTAAATTAACAATCTTTTGATTTTCGAGAGCCACAGTTGTCATAAGACCGGTTTTCGTAAAGAAAAACGCCACCATTTGCTTCTTAACGCTTTGAGAACGAACAACTTTTGTTGGCTTTGTTTCACATTGAAACACTCAAACTGCCAATTGGCCTTTTCTTTCTGGCCTTTTCTGTATACGGCTTTGGATGCACCACAGTTGTATTTTGAAAAAATTTTACGACACCAATCCACACAAGCATTTTATGAGCATCTGTCAACGAATGAGGAATCAAACGCGCACACTACTTCCGAACACTCAAATGTTTGGTCAAAATCTTATGTATGTTGGTCATACTAATGCTTAATTAAACATGACTCGGTTTCATGATTTTGTCACATGACGATCTCATTCAATTAATTTTTGCAGAGCATCGATATTTTCCGGCACAACGACCGATTTTAGATAATCTTCTTTAAGTTATCCGTGAGAAAACTACGTCCACATTTGTGTGCCAGATATATATGAATGGCGCTCCATCGCCAAAAGTTGAACTCAGTTGATTAATTGACTGTTCTTGAGTAAGGCCACGTCGAAAGTCAAAAAATCATAGCTCTAAAATTTTCGCGTGTTAATTCCATTGTTTTGGACGAGATGAAATTTCGAACAACACCAATAGTACTCGCACGTCAAAACGTTGTGAGTACGTTTACGATAGCAATGCCAGATTTCACCTAACAATACCAGTGTTGTCAGTTCTCAATACATAAATAGCAACCCTCGTAACGTAAGTAACTAGAAACCGTAAACCATAAATATGTGCCGAATCAATAAGCATACATCTCTTATTAACATTATTATTGAATCGGATTTTATGCGTAATATTCATTTTACGTGGTCGTTTATAAAGCGAACAGTAAATTAATATTATTTTTATAGACATGATAGTTGGTGCTGATTTTAGAAATAGATTATTTCATACAAAATGAACTTTATTTACGTCACTCTCTGTGTAATTGCGTGCATTTAATATTTTTTTATCTATGCTGATTTATTATATGATAATTTTAATTAAATTATATATAGCATGCGTTTTATGTTTGATTTATGAAAATAATCTATAGCATATAGATTAAAGGATGAACACCAAAATAATTAAAACCATTTAAAAAAATGATTGATTGTCTTTAGATAATATAAAACGAATTATTATTATTACTAAATAAAAAATATATAAGATAAACTTTTCATATATTTTGAATTTTAAAATACCAAATAAAAATGTAATAAAGTCCTTTACGTTGTAGAAAATTAACTAATAATTAGAGAAAACACGAAATTAATTCGTAAATCTAGAACAAATGAGTCTTATTAAGACTACAAAATCTAAAGAAAATGTATTAAACATTTTAATTTCAAATTAATTTGTCTGTAGATTCATATATAAGTGCAATTGTAAATTTACATATATTAAATGAAATGAGAAACAAGTAGGATTTTAATTTAAGTTAAACTGAATCCATATTGTTTTAACGGTTAATAAATTCGATTTACATATCCTAATACGATAAGATAGTCTAAATACCTTCTTCTTCTGTAGGTGCCTCACCTAACCTAAAGACAATTTAAAAACCTTGGTTCCTATTAAAAAAATGTTTTTGTTGGTGTTTAAAAATTAAAGACTTATTGCTAATTCTGATGATATTTAGGACGAAGAAATAAGTTGGGACTGTAATGAAGACGATAATGATCCACTTCCTCGTTACGAGAAAACCAGGCAGAACAGTCACGGGACGAGGTGTGCGGGAGAAGTCGCGATGTCTGCAAATAATGGCAAGTGCGGCGTGGGGATTGCATATAACGCCAGAATCGGTGGTAAGAAATAAGTTGGAAATATTTATTGCCATGCGATGTATAAGCATAACCCATCTATTTCCCAGGGGTGAAATTACTGGACGGTTTGGTGAACGACCGAATCGAGGGAACGGCTTTAGGGCACGCCTTAAATTTAGTGGACATTTACAGCGCTTCGTGGGGACCTAATGATGATGGAAAAACTGTTGACGGTCCCGGGAGATTAGCCAAGGAGGCGTTGATTAAAGGTGTTACAGAGGTAATGATATTTATTACAGTGATAATTTACACTAGAAATATACATTGGTTTTGCTAGTCAAATGGAACACATACGTACAGCTAATTGGCTTCATTTATTTTAGTTGTATTGTTTGTGTATTTAAAAGAGTACTACATGGGCACAAAAACAGTGCTTTATTTCTTGACATAATCTCGATTCAGAGTAATGCACTTGGTGTAACGGTCCGCTAATATTTCAATTCCGATCTTATCTCTTATGCTCTGTGTCAAGTTCCTCAAAATGGGTATATATTTCCAACTTGACCTCCTCATTCGAGTAAAATCTTTTACTGGCCAGTCACTGCTTCAGTCTAGGAAAAGGGAAATAGTCGCTAAGGGGTATACTGGAAAATATAGGGGATGCAGGATTAATTCATAACGTAATTTATTAAAATTATCGTTTGTATTGCGAGCTGAATTAGCTGGAACATTGTCTTTGTGTAACAATTTTTTTCTTTACCTAATGTGACTGGTTGTCCTGAACCTTGTCTCCAATTCATCCAATAATGCATAATAACATTATTTATTGATAGTTCAAGATTCTCAATGAATATTATGTCATGCGCATCCCAAATAATAATGGTCAAAATTTTACCGACTGGTTGTTTTATATTCGGTAGTTTCAGATGGTTCTGACCAGGCAACAACCACTTCTTTTGGACTCCGATGTGTAGTGATAAATCCATGTTTCATCCAAAGTAGAAAATCGACGCGAAAACTTCTTTTGACTGCGATTAAACATGGATTTTGCTTGGGAAGTCGAACACGTTCCGCTTTTGGTCAATTGTCAATAAACGTAGCATCCAATGTGCCCAAAGTTTTATCTTTATGATGTTAGCTAGCTCACTCAATTTTATTTACATGTTTTCATTTTCACTGAATTTCTGGATGTTTTCTGTAGTGCATCATTTGGCGTTTCTGAACCTGGTACATAATTTGTGCTCGTACAGTTACGGCAAAACTCGTCAATCCAATTGATGTGAGTGATTGTTGAATTCGATGGGGCAATTGTCTCGAAAAATTTTACAAGCCATGCCTTTGCTTTAACATATCAGGAAGTAATGTTTAATCAAAACATGAAATTCACTTTTTCCATGGTAAAAATAAATTCAGAGGTAGCATCACTTGAAATCCAAAAGCTATAACTTGTACATGAGTGAACGAAATGTCATGTAATTTTGACACTAGCTAAGTTAAGGTTAGTAAACTATAGGAAGTATAAAGACTTTTATTATACATGGTATATTAAGCCGAAGATTTTTCAGTTCATGTAGTATAACTTAGAATGGCAGTAAAAAATTAATGAACCCATTAAATAAAATCCTATGATTATGCAAAGACTTTAATAAAGATTAAAGATATTATTAATTATTTAAAGCGATCAAAGTGTAGAGGCTTAAAGTTATGCATATTGTAAGACTTATTATACACCTTTATATTTATGTACATTTTTACAGGGTCGTCGGGGTAAAGGTGCAATATACATCTGGGCGTCTGGAAATGGCGGAAGTCAGGGAGACAATTGCAATTGCGATGGTTATCTGGCGAGTCCTTATACCATATCAATTGGCTCGGCATCACAAAGAGGTGAATTTCCATGGTATGGTGAAGCATGCGCTTCGACCTTAGCCGTCACTTATTCTTCAGGGGCGTATCAAGACCAAATGATCGTAAGTAGTAGGGACATACATCTGACAATCAATTTTTTATTATTAATTTGTAATGCAACTTATATTGCTAATATTACTTACATATTGATAATAAGTAATTGTTCTTGTTTTGTATATTTTTAAATACATTTTATATAGGCAACAACAGATCTTCACAATGAGTGCACGATAAAGCATACTGGGACTTCTGCTTCAGCTCCTTTAGCTGCTGGCATTATTGCTTTAGCTTTAGAAGTTAAGTAAGTAATTTTAAACGCAATAAGCTATTATTGATGTGTTTGGGATACAATATTTACATCACAGTAGTAAAGAAGTTAATGGGTGTTGGGAACCAGAGTTTCAATATTTACTCTGATAAGGCTATCTAATATCTTAAGTTTAATATTTGATGTATAATAATGGAGAAACCAAATCAAAACATAAGTAATGTATAATTTACATCATTAAAAAAATTTCTTTCGATGTTATTTGCTTTAGGTAATGTATCTCTTATCTCTAAGACTTTTTTATAGCCCTGAATTGACATGGAGAGATGTGCAGCATTTAATAGTGTGGACATCAGAGTTAGCTCCAGTCGCTGACAATCCTGGCTGGCAAATGAATGGTGCTGGTTTATGGACGAATATACGTTTTGGATTTGGATTGATGAATGCGTTCAGTTTCGTAACGACTGCAGCCAATTGGACTACGGTTCCTCAGAAATCAATTTGCAGTGTCAAATCAGTACACACGTATGTATATATTTATTATTTCTTCGTAGTAATTCAACGTAAATGAAAGATCAAAGAAAAATAACAAAAAAATCTCTATAGTAAAAATTATTTTTCCTACGCTGATGAGATCTGAAATAAATTGAAACTTTTTCGTGGTTCTTGTTTCTAAGAAAAAAAATAATTTAATGCTTTTTACAGTATTATTATTGTAATTATTGTTGTTGGCAGTATAATTATCAGTGCTCAATCCATTTAATAAAATAAATTTGGTGGAAGCCTTCAGAGACTCGGTATCTGAATGGTATATCAATCTAACTTGACTTAATCCCAAATTTTTGACCTACTATTTAGGTGTTTTCGTGACTGTTTTTTAATGTCAATTGAGATTTTTGTTAATAATAAAGTAAAATAAGCCATGGACTGGCTTCGATCTATTCTGAATCTCATCAGCGTAGCGCAGTTGGAGACAGGGAACCGAGTACTACTTTGGAGTATATAATTCTCTGGGTTAATCATCGATTAAGATATTACCATAAAGGTAATTGAGATCTAGTGCAAAGCTTAGACAATAGATATCATAATTATTATTGTTATAATTGTCACTCTTGACAGATCCCTATAATAGTGGTTATTCAATCATAGACGGTACCTATATGGCAATATCTGAAATAAAGTAATTCGATTTTTCTACCTTTGAGAATATTAAGCTCAATGTAAACTTATTGCATTCTTTGCTAGACAATACTAAGATATTCTAAGAAATTATCATTGGGATGGTTTTGACTGTTACTACTTAGTAATTCATGATGATGAACACTAAACTGAAATACGTACTATGTTTATATAGTGGTAAAAATATAGTAAGGGTTTAATTTAAAGTTCATACTTAAGAAATGAATGAATTAAGTGGGTTTGTTATTCAATTATCTAAAACATAAGATCAACTGTCTCTTTAGGAATTGACGGAAATTATTGCCATTAAAATTAAAACTAAAATGTGAATAAAAATCAAATTGTTATAAGAAGTTGTGTTTGTGTTTGGTGTTGCAATGCGTGTTGCTTGCACCGAATGTCAATCACATCAATATAATTAAAAATAAAATCTTGTTGCTTTTATTAAATGCTCTGTATCCAAAGTCAAGTTTTGTGTTTTATTTTATTGCATGTATTGTTATCATTTTTATGTTTAGCACTACATTTATTACCATAACCAATTGAAGACCAGATAACTTATCGTACGATTCACGTGCCGTCTTATTTATACACTTTTGCCTGCGCTTGAGTCAATTTTAAAATCACGTTTTACACTCCGATTGAGGCACCTCTAAAACATGTATTTTGAACGCAGGCGTCTAAAAACGTTGACCTAGTAATTTATTTATGATTTGTGGAAATAGAAAGAAGTTATTTGGTGCCAAATCAGGGTCGAACGGCGGATGGCCCTTAATTTTTCAGTTGTTAAAAAATTATTTTTGTTTGAGCTGATGTGTGTCATGATCGACAATGGTGGTCTTCGGCGATTGGTTTTCATTATATACAATCTTTATTTGGACACATTTACAATACATAATAACATTTAACATACAAATAAATAAATGGTGTTAGTCCGTCTGGGCTATAGACCTGAGGTCTTTCAACCCTTGTCTTGAATTTAAGGTGAGAAAAAAAGGTATCTTTGCTAGCTAGCTTAACTGTCCTGGTGATTCGTATAAATGAATTGATGAATTGTGAGGGGAGGATGGTTTTCATTATTTTTTCAAAAAATCGACAAATAGTTGTATACTATTCAGAATTGACCGTTCGATATTGCACTAACAAAACAGTTGGCACAATATAGAAGGTCACTTGCTTCGAAGTGTTTCGTACAACTTTTGTTGGATAAATTTAAAATATCACAATTACAAAAAGGTTAAAGTCTCTATAATCAGACCAGCAAAATTACTGGATAGACATTCTGATATGCTAATGAATTCCTGCATTTCTAGATATGATTTTATAGTTCGTCGAAAAGTGACTTAATTGAATTTGGTAAAATAATTTATTTAATTTTGAATGCCAAATATTCTACCAGTTATGCTAGAATGTCCCCATGATAGAATACCATATGTATTTCAATATCTTTTTCAAGAAACAAGTTTTTTTCGTCGATTTTTCTGAATGTACAGTGAGACGATTTACTGTAAACCCTTCTGTCACTTTACTAACCGCCATATTATGTATGTTCATAACTTCTGCTTTAGATGTAGAAAGCTACTTGGATGAACATTGTAACAGTACAACTTTCGCAGCAAAACAACATGTGAGACGTAAGTCAACGATTTGTGTAATGCTTGTTTTAAGATTTTGGAAAACATGGGTAGTAGTGAAATTGGTCTCTTATTATTGCTAGTTAGCATCCCCCTTTTCATATACAGATATTACTTTTACCCGTTGAAAACACCGAGGAAATATATTTTTGTCTTATACATAAATTTAATAGTTTAATAATTACATCAGTGATATATTTTACTATATGTACGTTCAGTCCATAGATATCACGACTTGGAAAAGGGTTTAACTTGCTAATAAGTAATGTTTCTAACAGTAAAACTAATTTGGTTGAACTCAATGACGAAAATAGCAGGATCTTTATCTATTAAAGACAAGTTTTTAACAATATTTTATGCTATATCTTTAATAGAGATGTTAGCAACATTTGCATCAATTTTGCACTTCATATCTTGTTGCTGGTGACTATTTTTAATTAATTACCACAATACTTTAGGATTATTTCCAGACTCGATAATAACTTTAGTATTGGCTGATATTTTGTCATTTTTTATTGCTATCTTATATTTACGTCTGAAATTTAAAAGATCCTGGTTAGGAATTAGGAATAATACACTTGTTTTGTTTCATATATTTACTATCAGTTTCCTGACACGTGTTTCGGCGATTGCTCGCCATTCTCAAAGGAGTATAAAATTTAATCTAATGAATACAGAAGTGTTCAGCGGTATATATACATGGGGTTACAATATGCGCGTCGTTTGAGATAATAGGATTATAATTAGTCGGTTACTTCTAATAGGGCCCAGGGATTATGAGATTGGTACCTGCCGAGATTTCCAGATGATTGTTAATTATATTTTTCCCGAATTTTGTCGCTCATTTAATCTCTAATGCTTCTAATATATTAAGTCTTAATCCTTTTGTACAGTTGTGGAGTGGTGTAATTTTTTCTATCATATGTTGGTTAATAGAACATAATAGGCAGACATTTTCACACGAGACTTAAAGAAAATAGGAAATCCATTGAAAACAAGAACCTCCTGACTGGCATTTCGGAACATTGTACTATTAACCAACATATGATAGAAAAAATTACACCACTCCACAACTGTACAAAAGGATTAAGACAACAACAACAACAACAAGTGTATTATTCGTAATTTCTATCCAGTGACTTATAAGTTTAATCAAGAGTGTAGCAACAAAGCAAGTATCAATCATATTAAAAGCTCCTGTTTGGTATAATGATTCCGTTAACTTGCATCCCTAGGAAACAAAAGAGTCTTCCGCATTTTATGAAGATTTTTATTAAACCAACTTACTTTTCGCCCTCTATGACGTAGAGTGACGACTTTTTCGGGAAACGATTCTTGTATATACCCTTGAAGGATGGATATAAATTTATTAAATTTTTCATCTACTCTTATGTTAAAATCGTCGACATAGCTTGTGTTGTCTAAAAGATGATATAATTTAAAACAACCATATTGAGTAAAAGTTCTTACAACGTGTGTGGTTTTATTTGTAATACTATGTACTAGTTGGGTATTTAGGAACAATAAGTTAATTTTTTTTTTAATTTGCTTGGGGCAGTTATAATACTTCTTGGTGAATGAAATTTCCTCCAACCTTAAACGTGAGATATGAAGTATTTATTTTAACACATGCGAAGTTTTAACGCGCTTAATAAACAGCCATGTCCACTTGGGCAATCCTACAAATTTGATTTGGCGGTACTGCCGATTCCAATGGTGAGGGCTTTCCTTTTCGGTAATTTTCGTTTACGTATTACAGTAGTAAACGGTCCGTCGTGTCGGCAGTTTTATTCTGTTCCAGAAATATCGGTGTATTCACCATTTTCGGAGTGTTTACATGTTTAATCATTGGTGTAGTGGCTAAATTCACTTCGATGTTACTTAGTGATGCCTTAATCACTTCATGCATATTTTGCAAATCTGTAGTTCATATATCCAACATATTATGATATTATGATCTATTTGAAAGATATGAATTAATTAGAGCTACCAAGTTATCTCTAAAACCCCAATGCAATAAAAGCACATTATTATTATTGGAATAAAAAGCTTTTCTAAAATCTGTATGAATTACATCCACTTGATGATACAAATTTCACAAAGTTAGAAAACTTGTTGCTTTTTCTCATAAAGCCGTTTTGTTTTGTGGTTATTTTCAACTCTAAGAATTCTGAGAATAGATCTTATCGACAATAATGGTTTAAAATATTTTGGCAAAATTATTATTGTGGAAGCTTCCTGATTTAAATACAGAATGAACACGTGCAACTTGTAGGAAAGCGTTTGATTTTAAAATTATGTTGAATATATAACCAAGTGATTTTGCTAGTGCAACACGAATGTTCTGTTCAGAACTATGGATAAATGTTTCTTTATCCCTTTTAATTTTGTTCCGAATTTCAGTACGTAACCTAGTAACTCGATCATTTTAAATGTTAAGTTTATAATTTTTATGCAGTCTCCGAAAGTGATTCTTCGTTCTTATTAGTTTTCTTTTTTTAGTTTTAGAGCTGAAACAGCAAGGATATCATGTAATATATTAAACATCTTATCGAGGAGATGATACAGTACATCACATGATATATTTCGTTGATAAAGATATTAAAGATAGCTTTTAGAAAGTTATTTTTTCTAGATGTTTTGCTAGAATGTACATTAATTTGTGTATCCGGAACAGAATTAATAAGAAAATTAGAGATCGGTGATGCTTATCAATATTAATGGGATGTAGTCGTCTTTAAAGGTACATTGTATATTAATTGATATTAAAATTAAATCCAAAATTCTGTTATAAGCATTCAGTTATTTGGTTGAATTAAATTGTTGAGATAAATAACTTTATTTAATTCGGATAATTTGTGATCCTTTCGTTAATTGAATTTAGGTGGCTTTAATTTGCAGTTTTCTTTCCTAGTCGGATTATTTGCTTTGGAGCTTTAGATTTGCTATCGATAGATGAAAGAATATTCATTAGAACCGTAATATCTTGATCGTCTCTTCGTTCAGGTACATTAAAGAATCAAATTTCTTTCAAATATTTTCTTTGATATGCGATTGATATCCATTTGATTTTCAATATATTATTTTTAAAGATTTTTATATTATATGAGATCCAACAATTTTTTAACAACCAAATGTTCATGAAATATTGAATGCTTGCTGGTCGCATTAATAACCAAGGATGCCTCAATCTCATTATAAGTCACATGACAATCGTACAATATCAGTTCACGCACAGCATTAAAGATTTTTGGAGCAACCGATTTTTAACAACTTTCACTTTCACGAAATTCAGCACTTAGTGAAATACAGTAACGATTTATTCCGTATACCACTCATAAATAGTGCTTTTTGTTGGTGCTTCATTGACAAAAGTCGAATTCATTTCAAGGATTCACTGTTGTTAAAATAATCCATTTTGAAAGTTGTGAGAAATAATCGTACGGAAATGTCCAACATCAATTTTTCATGGCACCGCAAAAAACACAAATAGCACATGCACATCATAAATTCTGAGTAACTCTACAGGCAAGAGTCTTACTTCACAGTAAGACTGTCGGTTGCCAAATGGCGGCACCTGAATTTTACATTTATAAAATATCCAACCTTCGTAGGACTATAACTGTCATTATTATATTTTAATGTTGGTTCTAAACTTTTATTACGACTACTAGTAATAAATGTCGAACTGAATTAACTATCTTAATATAGTGAGCAAAGCAACTTGTGAAGATGATGTAATCAAAATAATAATTGTATATCTCAAGTTTTCTTAACATTTATTTCTTATCTATTTATAGATTTAATTCTACTTTCTCATATGGACATCCAATTGTAATACCAATAAAAACGACAGGATGCGCTGGAACTAAGCAAGAAGTTAAGTATTTAGAACACGTTGAGGTAACTACAAATATCAATTATACAACGAGAGGATCTTTGGAAATTCGTCTTATATCACCCCAAGGTATTTTTTCTCATTGACTCCAATTGTTAAATAAATTCAGAGTATAATTTCATCATATTTTTGTAGGTACTAGGGTACAAATCTTAGGCCCACGAAAACACGACGACTCGCCCGATGGTTTTATAGATTGGACCTTCATGTCGGTGATGACTTGGGGCGAAAATGTTCGAGGAGTATGGTTCCTAGAAATTATTGATAATGTAAGTATGTTTTAATTAAAAACATAAATATTTAGGGATGCTTGTTTTTTATTTAATTGTAGTTTACAATACTTTTTGCCTTATAAGGCAAAAAAAATCCTTGTTCAAAAAATGTATCCAAAACTTTAAGTGAATAATGATTTAAGAAATAATAATTGATTAGTGAAAACGTAATTATGTTTTTAAGAACTTAAAATCTTTATTCAGAATGTTGATCTAAAAACCTTATGGATTATTTATTAAAGTTAATGCATGTATTTTTATATTACTACATAATTTTAGATTGGTCCTGAAGGTAATTCTGGATTCGTCGGGGAAACCTTGATTAGTTTCCATGGTACGCTTCAACAGCCAAGGCATATGCAGAATGGACCCAGAATTTACAATCACGAGTACAACAGGATCAAAAATAATTTGGATTATAAGAAGAACGTGCAGGAAAGTATTGAATTGTTGGATAACTTTTTGTCAGAAGTATCTTAATCATAATTTATTTAATGTTAAATGCAATATATTATATATTATATACTTAAACAAATGTAAGAATTACAGATATTTTATTATACTAGAACCCCTAAAATATAAACAAAGCAGTTATATATGGATAAGAACATGGGTATATCCACAGTGTACATTGTTTAATTTTGTCATATACTCAAGGAAGAGTTTCGATCTTCTTTCGGTTCTATACGTAGTAGTTGATTATCTGACTACCAGCATTAAATCCAAAAAATAACTATGTGGACGATGGAAAGAATTAGGAAGTGTAATTTAATCGAGTTAAGGGTTATTCTTCATATTACAAACCATGATTGTATAGTATCGATCATCCCTTGTAAGGTGATGAGTGATTTGTGCTATGTGTAATGTATTTGTTTTAATTTGAATGTATATATTTTGAGAGTGGTGGTTTGTTTTATATATATAAACAAATATTGTAGATAATTTTAACTGTTATTCTTAAAATTTTGTTACCAGTCAAGTGATAATAGTTTTAATTAGTATTTGTTGTTTTTGCGATTACATTTTTCATAACCGTCTTTATAATTTATTCTTATTTCTGTGTGATATTAACTGTTTTGTTGCAGGCATTATTTTTCCAAATTATTTTCTTTTTTAAATTTTTAAGATATTAAAATTCTGGGCAACTTTTGCATAATTTTTACAATTTTTAACATGTTTTTCAAATTATTGAGAAATTGTAAGAGCTCTTACTAAATAAAAAATAATATAACAAAATTAAAAATATTTTTAAGATTATCAAAAATTATCAAAAATTGCAATAAATAATGTAAGAGCTCTTACTAAATAAAAAATAATATAATAACAAAATTCAAAATATTTTTAAGATTATCAAAAATTGCAATCAATAATTTTTCATTAGACATAATACTATTAGAAAACTATAAAATACATACGTAATGTATTAGAAGATCCTTATCATAAATAAAAACCAATAAATGAAACACACATAATAAACTTTATTCAAATATAAAACAGAGTAAAAACAATTAGATATATCGAATGAATGTCAAAAATAGTGTCGGATAATAACAATTGAATAGTAAACGTGCTCTTATTAAACATTAACATTGATGTAATACACGAAAATAGGACGCACACTTAGGCCTTACATTACGCATTTTTTTTGTTTGGAAATTATTCGCGGAAATGGAAATGGAAATCGAAATTCTAAGGCTTTTACAATTTTCGTCTTCATTCATTATACAAATATAGTATTTCTCTTTTTTTTAGGTACAAACACTGGAAATGGAAAGTCTAAAAAATTGACTATCATTATTACTTATTTAGTTACTAATTTGTGTTCTTCAGTTTTTTGGTTACTGGATCTAGGAGCTTGATTTTAAAATGTTTCTAAATTTCTTTTTCATAGGATAAAATGGCTAGAAAATTTAGTAGATCTAGATATGCGGCATATCATAAGACACACGGGGGCGTTGTATTTATTATATATAAATAAGTTTTGTTTTTGTGTGTTTTTGGACAATGGAGTATTCGCTTTTAGGATTTTTTTGTTAGCTTTATTTAAGTGATGCTACATGAGCTGCACATTTTCTTCTTTCCCTTTCTTCGCTCCTCGTTGTCTTGGTCCAATTTACGCCTCAGTGCATCTGCAAAATAATAAATAATAATAATAATTTATTTGACATTAGAAGCGTTTAAAATAATAATCACTTTTCTTTGTTAATATCACAATGATGTATTTATAGTGATTTATCACATTATCAAACTACGAGGAAAATCACAAAACAAAACACAAAATCATATATTTATACAGAAAGAAACAGGGAGGAATACACTGAATTTGTTTGTTCGTTAAGTAGACGAATTTCCGGACTATGCTTAGCTTTGTGTATCTCGAGAGATTCTAGAAAGTTCATTATGATCCTATTTATTCCTATCATATTAAATTAATTTCTAAAAAAAATATATTTATTTAAGCAAGAAAATATTTTGTTTTGTCAAATAAAAATATAACACTTAAACGAAAATAATTATAAACAAATTGTTGTTTTATGGGTTAAGTTGTAGAGTAGCCTTAATAGCTAAACTTCACCATATGCTTTTAGCAAATAAAGAGTTTATTATTATTATAATGTATTATCAATTTAGCAAGATTTGTGATTAGTATTATAGACAAATTAAAATATCTTAACAAAATATATGTTTAAAAGTGTGACGACTAATTTTAAATAAATAAATATTTTTTAGAACATTAGTGCTTCAGTTAAAATCTTACAATAGTAAGTAATTATAATATTAATTTTAATTTTTAACATCAATACTAAAAGTAGGCATTGTATAAGTTTTTTTTTTAATGAACTAACATGTTTTAATTGTAGAATATTATTTACCTGCAACATTTTTCTTATCGATTGACGTCAAACTTTCATATAGTTCTTTGATGGGGTTGACATCTGCTGAAAGACCGTGTGCCCAAATCAATGTCATCCTGAACCCGTGTTCCTTATAACTGGACGGACCTAAAATATAAAAAAATTGTAGCTACTCTTGCGAATTAAATTATATTTCACAGCCATTCACAATAATTTTAGTGTTTTATGATGTGAATTATGTATTTGAATATTTTTTAATAACCCAACAGATAATATATATCGAATTAGGGGGTTACTTCTTTACAAAGTGATATAAACAAAAAATAAATGATTAATGATTTCTCGTGATTGTGCAAAAAAAGAATCAAATTGAAAAGTATAACATCTAACAACAAAGTTGCAGAATGAAAGTGGCTCACAGAAGAAGCTAAATTTTGATTCAGAAGAATGGATATTCTGAACACATACATTGAAGTGTGTCAAAACTGCTCCTCACTCCGTAAAATTTGATCTCTTTAATGACTATTGCAGTGAAGTCAGTAAAATAAACTATAGGTAAAACATTATCAAAAAAAACTGGTAAAACCCCAACAGCAACGACATGAGAATAATATCAGTATTGCATTAAAGATAATCTAGTATTTTCCTAGACATAAAATTTACACACAAAGTGACGTCAATATTAATGTTTGAGCCTAAATTTTCAACACAAGTCCTTGTCTTCTTTTAAAGAAAAACTAATTATAGACAAAGAAATAAAAATGCAAAATTATTTTCAAATTCAGATGCAAAAACTATAATGAGTGAGAATTTCATTAACACTTTAAATATTACACTTTAAATCTCCAGTTGTTAGCCAACTAATATTACTATTTTCAAGATGTTTCAAGCAAACGAATATCCTCACCATGTTCAAAATATTTATAAACTTGATTAAGAATGTTAAGAATAAATCGACTCCTTTTGGCTTATATGGTCTTCTATATCTATCCACAACGTCTATGAAATAACAGGTAAAATTTTGAATGAAAGAAAACGCCAATTGAATTTAAATTTCACTATATCTCTGTTTCATGACTTATTTCAGCCATAAAATCGTTAATTGTCAATTGATCAAATTTAGCTTCTATCTGATTTCAAAAGGAATTAAAAAAAACCTTTGCTTTAAAAATTATTACAAATATGTCTAAAGGCAATAAATAAATCAAGACATTACAATGAATATTGGTCATTTCTATAAATCTGTTTTCGCGTGCGAAATCAAGTTCTCAAGTGCTTTGCATTTAATTGATTTAACTCACTGCTTGATAACCCACATTTTTTGTTGCAACACAAGTTGAATAACCATAAGTAAAGATCATACCATATATTGTCTGAGCATTGTACTAGCTCTCTCTTTGGGTGGATAACCACTGAAAAGTCACTACCAACAGCGATAATTATAACAATAATGATGTAAACATTAAATTATTCTTTTCTGTCACCTACGGCCACGGATCAATTTACATATATTTTGGATCTCATCAGCGTAACGCAGTTGAAGATAGAGAAATGGAGTTTTTCTTTAGAGTTTTTAAATCCGTTTCCTTGGGTGGTTACCTATAACCCCTAGCTATAACAGTAGGATCACAAACAGAAACTCCATTTTTGATTTCTTCAACAAATCGAGGCACAACATCAGATTCCACCGCTCAGATGTTGTGCCAATAAGACCCACGTTCTCTTCTTCGAACGCTCATCTTGTTGTGAAAAAGAGAAGTGAGAGTCATTCTTAAGAAAGGAACTAAGCAAATTTCCAATTAAATCGATTACTCATCTCACATGACATGAAATTAAAGTATTAATTTCTGTACCGATTAAACAACGTCACCATTCGCTAAATCTTCGCCTATTCGACATTGTAAACAATGATATAAAACTATGGCTAAAAGATGATATTATAGAACAGTCACATAGTATCGGTTAAGAAGAAGGACACCTCTTTTCGATTTTGCGTCGATTACCGATTACCTAGAGATACATATCCATTACCACAAGTGCAAGCAATACTCGATAAACTCAGAGACACAGAATACATTTTTACAATAGATTTAAAACAAGATTACTGGCAAATTCCATTAAGCTCACCAAGCAAAGCAATTACCGGATTTTCTATTTCGGGCAGAGATATTTTTCAATTTAAAGTAATACCATTTGTTCTACATTCCGGACCAGCCATATTTCAAAAGCTATTAAACAATGTAATCGGGCCAGACTTGGAACCATTTGCGTTTGCTTACTTAAAAGATATTATGGTGCAGGGAAAAATATTCAAAGATCATCTAAATATACTTAGAATTTAATATCAACGTCTAAGAGATGCCGGTCTCTGTTCTAATGTGGAGAAATGCCAATTTAGCAAAAAGACGATTAAATACCTGAGTCATACCGTCATTCCTGAAGGAATTACTATTGAGATAAGGTAGTAGCACTAGTGAAAATCCCTGCACCTAGGAATGTAAAAGAACTGCATCGCTTCCTGGTACAGACCTTTCGTACATTACAGACATCTCTGCACCGTTAAATAGTCTACTCAAGAAAAACACAAAGTTTATGTGGTGTCCAGAACAAACAACAGAATTTTAACTTAAGTCAAGCACAAATTATTGCTAGTCTAAATTACGAAGTCCCGTTTGCATCCAAGAGTGGCATAGGCGCAGCTCTCGTACAAATTCAAGATGGCCATGAGAGGATAATTGCTTATGCTAGCAGCTCACTGTCCCCGCTGAAATAAACCAGTCAAAAACCAAAAAATAATGTTTCGGAATCGTGTGGGGAATTTTTTTAGAAGGTAAATCACCTTCTTGGCTTCATTCTATGAAAAACCAATCAGGAAGACTGGTGAGAAGGGTTATGTTCTTTTAGCAATTTGATTTTGATATTACGTATCGGAAAAGCTCACTCAACACAGTATCAAGAAAACCTCTAGTAAGCACGGTGCATAACAAAGAGTCTCCAAATATACACGAGTATTATCTACTTGATTACTTGCACTGCTACTAAAGAATTTAAACGATGTGCCTGGTATGAGAAACTTTTAATCGGTCAACAAATGGATAGGTGAGCCTGAATATAATATAAAAAAACGGATTGCTACACAAACACAAAATAGAGCCAGGGGCTGGAAGGAAACAGAACACCTCTTAGAATGGAAACTTTGTGTTCCACGTGACAACAGACTTAAAATACCATAAAAAAATCATAATGCACGGCTACCTAGGTATAGCTAAGACCATCGTCCGCATCGCATAAAAATATTATTAGTCAAGAACAAATCGCTATATAGCACAATATGTACGAAATTGCAATTTTTGCTCACGATATAAAATTTGCCAACGCAAACCGGCAGGACTTGTGCAACCATCCAAAATACTAGCAACGTGGGTATGTGTAAGCATAGACCTCTACCTCGATCCAAACTAAGGACACCTAGTATCACAACATAGATTTGCTAAGTTGGTGGAAGTAATTCCTATGCGTAAAGCAACTGCTTCTGACGTGAGTGAGAATATTAGAAAACATTATTTGTCGTTTTGGGACGCCAAAGACTATCGTTTGCGACAATGGGGTGAAATTTACTGAAAAAAATTTCAAACAGCTGGCTTCAAATTGAACTCCGTACTACTTTTCATCTCCCTTCTTCAGACCAAGAGATCTAAAACAGACCTCTAAGCAGTCGTCGACAATCTCCCCCTCAATCATGCTTCCTGCTATTAACGAGTCCACGACCAGCTGAATCACCTCCTAGGTTAATCCTCTGGCCATTCCTCCTGCGCTAAAATCTTTGATAACAAAGGGAAAAAATGCCCGCTGAAGGTGGCAGAGTACGTAAATTAATAAATTTGCGCTTAAAATCACAGATGACTTACGTAAACGAAAGAACAACCGCTGTGAACGTATCTTTGAGTCGATGAATAAACAATCAAATTCCGTTTGGAGGTTTGTTCGAATGTTCAAGGGCCAACATCAGGAAAACCAAGCTTTATTAGATGAGAATAACTACGCTTACACCTAATATGACAAAAACTCTCTAGAGCATCAATTTACCCTAAATCCAAGCAATAATCTCAACTTTAACACCGAAGTCAGTGATACCGTCGCAGCCTACATTAATAATTACAACAGCAAACGAAGGTGGACCTGTCATCTGGAAACCTGCGAGAGCTAAACGATCTCATTTATTAGCTCAAATCCCCAATGCTACAGATATCGACGGTATTTACAGCGCGATGGTCAAAATCCTCATCCACAAGGATAGATGCGCACTATTAAATATCGTGAATGCTGCAATGCATTCTGGATGTATTCTCTCCGCGTTGAAGCTAGCTTCCACGTTTAGCATCCTCAAGGCAGGAAAATCTACGCTACATTTATAGAGTTAGCGTTATCAGTTTGCTAAGCATGTTAGGCAAGCTAGTGGAAATGATTCGACTGTGCTTTATTTTGGTCTTCCTCGAAGATCAGAAAATCATCCCGGACTCTTGGATCGGTTTTTGGGTTGGCCTGTCCACTATCCATCAACTGGCTGGTGAGCTCAAGCTGGAATAGCAGGATCACAAACATAAACGGGACATCCCTTTTTGATTCCCTCAACAATTCGAGGCACGATGGTATCGTTCTACTTCTCGATCTGAAATACTTGATATAGCCATTCTCTCCAATGTTAACTCAGATTGTGGCATCTCGATGAACGGCGACCTGTCCTCGGATGACAATCCAATGTTTCTGAATTTTGCGTTGGTCACCTAGAGACCATTAGTTAATAGAGGTTAGGTCAACGAATCGGCATAAATACAATAGAAAGGTTAAGCTTTTCATCTCCCTTCTTGAGATCATCAGATCTAAAGCAGACCTGGAGGCATCGACAATATCCCCTACATCCATGCTTGCTGCTGTTAACAAGTCCACGACCAGTAGAATCGCCTTCCTAGGCAATCCTCTGGGCATTCCACCTGCCCTAAGGTATTTTAAGAAAATGAACGCCCGCTACTGTTGGCACATGCGACCCCTCTTACCGTACGAACATCCAAACACACGAAACCAATCATTATTAGGTGGAAATGGCCACGTTAACACCGTATTTGACAAAGCAGGGGTACTTGGAAACTCTCTAGAACATACGTCTTCAACCTTTTTTAGTGCAAGGACCAAAAATCACCACCACATCAATGTACACTCCTAGAAGTGTCGTTCGAGGGTGCGGCGTGATACAATATTTTCTTTAATCTCTGAGAGCCGCAAAAAAATAGCCGATGGGCGGTTGATGACCTTTGCTCTAGAGCAGAAATGAAACACACTAATAACTTTGTTTGTATAACACAAAATTTATTTTTGTGACTCATGTTTCGTTAACTGCACGTACCATTTTCAAACAGAAAGTCTAGAGCTCTAGAGCCTCATTTCACCCTCAATCCAAGCAATAATCTCGATTTTAACCCCAAAGTCAGTGATAACGTCGCGATTCACGTGGGCCTAAGGGGTTAAACGAGCTCATTAAGCAGCTCATATTTGCAATGCAACAGGTATCGACTGTATTTCCAATGCGATGGCCAAAAACCTCGCCCTAAGAGTAGATGCGCACTATTGAATATCGGAAATTCCGCAATGCGTTTGGTATGTTTTTCTGCGGAACAGAAAGTTTTGTTGCAAAATCAACAAGCGTAAGATCTGTGCAGGTTTAGCACAGGACTCTGCTCTGTCCTCAATACTGCACAACATCTATACATTCGACATTACTTATATGGCAGCTGTAATAATCGCCCAATATACAGTACTACTTTGTAGAAGAAATACATTAGTTTATCTTGAGAGAACTTTACAAGCTACTCTCCACACTTGCGTCAAGTGGGCGAACAAATCGCGACTTGAGGTCAATGCTAATACATTTCAGCAGACCGTACCTCAAAAACCAAAGCTGAATTCATCTAATACTCCTTCGGTTCCTGACTCTGATAAAAGACGAGATAACATATCTCGGTATAATCTTCGACCAGCACCTATTCTAGTCAAAGACAATCACATACGAAATTCAAAAGGCAAAAGATTTGCTAAGTTGGGGCCCATCATAAGCACGAGATTAACTTGAAACTGTAAAAAACAGAGTGAAGCTTTTCACTATGATAGCATAGCCGTTCTTCACTAATTTATTTTTATGGTGCTCGAAATGTACATTTAACGTTTAAAAGTAAATTAGTGGAGAAAGGAAATCAAATCATGTTTTATTATCTAGTTTTTCCGGGTGTTGCGTTAGGTACCAAGAGACTGTTAATAAAGATTGGGTCAACGAATTGGCATAAATATAATAGAAGGGTTGAACTCTTCGCCTTCTCTTTTAAGATTATCAGATCTAAAGCAAATCTCAAAGCAGCCATCGACAAGCTCCCCTCAGCCATGCCTGCTGCTATTTACCAGTCCACTACCAGTATAATCACTTCTTAGGTAATCCTTAGGCCATTGCACTAAAGTTGTTGATAACAGAGAAAAAAACGACTGGGGTAGAGCTCGCGCGTCCCCTCTCATTGTACGAAATTCAATAGATTCGCGCTTAAAATCAATACTTTGTAGATGAGGTACAACAGTTCATCCTGAGAACTCCCCAAGCTGCTCTCGACACTTACGAGAAGTTAGTGAACAAATGGCGACATGAGCTCAACGCTGATACATTTTAGCAGACCGTACCTCAAAAAACGAAAGCATAATTCCCCCAATACTTCTTCGGCGGGGAGTCAATTCCGATAAAAGACGAGATAATATATCTTGTATTAATAAAGACGATCACACACCAAATTCAAAAGGCCGGCGACTCTGTAAGTTGTGGCCCTCCATAAATACGAGATCAACTTTATCTGTGAAAAATAGAGTGAAGCTTTTCACCATGATAAGGCCACAGCTGATCTACGCTGCATCTATATGGGATTATTATAGACCTTCACTAATATAGAAATCAGCGTACGCAAAACGTACGCTCTGCGATGCGACATGAAGACTCCGAGTATCCTTAAGTACATCACATAAGTTGCTGCAAATTTCTACAATAAACTAAACAAAAGCTGATGCTTAAAGATGATCTAAACCTTGTGTTCAGCAATAAGATGTCACGATCATGGCTGGAGACCCAAATTTTAAAAACCCTAGCTGAAACAACAGGATTATAAACAAAAAAACAGGAAATCCCCTCGAGATACATCAGAGTGGTGGGACCAAAAGTCCCACGCTCTATCACTCGAATGCTCACGATAAACCTGATGTGCTTAACATAGACGTCCTCTCTAACGTAAACTCAGACCACGACATCTGTCCTGCTATAATATCATAATTCAGTTTTTCTGAATCCTACGTTCGGTACCAAGAGACCCTTTTTCTGCTCCCTCTGAAATAAATTTCCCGAAATACGATGTTATTGCTGATTGGGACGGCTTCAAACCTTAGCGAACAATTCGAGTGATATCAGAATAGAAAAGACCTTTTAAGACTCCTGGACGAGTCATAACAGCGATCACAGAAGAGTGTTTTAAGTCGATAGGAGTCCGACACTATTCTATTAAAAGGGATGGATTTCCTCTCCCCCTTTTCCTGTATAAAGCTACCAGATCCTTTAAATTTTATTAATTCAAAGGCTTATCATATATTATAAACATTAGTAGGCTTATATTAAGCAATTGCAACTTTCGTAACTAGATTTGATAACAAGTTAATTTTGAAAACCTTAAATGCTTTAGTACATAGTTTCAAAGGTCTCTTCTGAGTGTCAAAACAAATATAAATTTAAGATTTTTATTACATTTTATTATTAGTACTACCTGTGTACTGATGTTCAATCGCCCTGATCTGTTCCTCCGTGAAGGCCCAGTATTGTGCCAGACGTTTCCATTCGCCCGGCGCCAATTGTTTGTAGCATAGTTTGTACAAAACTTCCCTCAACCTTTCACTCTCCCTGAATTTCCCCGACTGCTGCTGTAACTGCTGTTGTTGCTGCTGGTTCTCTTTATCGGAACTTCTCCATTTCCGCCTTGCTGTATTCAACACCGGCCGAATTCCACCTTCTTTCTTCCCATTTTCCGATTCATCCTGTATATATTAATACGAATAAAGCATAAATATTTACACAACATAAGAAACAGTTTTTAAATAGGACTTAATAGGTTGTAAGAAAATATAATAAAATAATAACTATAACCTAATTACATAAGAATAATTTAGAAATTAGTTAAAACAGTTTACTATCATTTAACTATTAAGAGATAAATAAAAAGTGGTGTAATTACATAAATATTAGCAGACTAGATATGAAAATAAAGAGAAAAAATGTTTTTCTACAATAATAGGATAAAATTTGAAGATGGAGTTGGTCATCAATAATAGAGGTGATTAAGTAATGCTTTCAATGAATGGAGGTAAAATATTACATTGCTATTATATTATATTAAGTATTTGAAATATAAAATGAACTAAAGTTTTATCTTTTCGCACATCGACTATAAATAACGAGTTTATTTACGAATGCAGTAATAACGTCAGTATTTTTATTAACCTAATTAAAACATGCAATTATTGTAATTAATAATTAACCACAACCTAATGATTAAAATCATAATTACCAATTTAAAAACACTCAATTTTGTAATTAGATTTAGAGTACTCACGTTCTGCGGATAATCCAATCTAGCCGTCTTGATTATCATATCGACGATGGCGGTAAAACTCCCACGGGCCGCGATATAAAGCGGCGTCCTTCCCCCCTGCTCCCTTTGTTGTATGTCCGCACCTTGAAGAATTAAACAGAAAATCCAATCAAATTTCAATATCAAAGCGTTTCGCTAATTTACTTTGTTTTTTTTTTTATTTCTGGGGGCGAAAACTTCAAGTTCTGAAGTCGCCACATTTGCACATCAAAGCGCGCGGACAGACGGAGAAAATAATTTGGCGTTCTCCAATGAATGGTTGAAATGTAGATTTGGAGATTACAAATGGTATAAATTAATTAAGAACGGGACAAAAGGTTCGCGTGTGTCCGTGACGTTTATTGTTGACAAAGGGTTCAATCAACGGTCCTTCGTGCCGTACAAAAATTACCGGATTAATTGAAAATCCGTTTGTCTTGGGAAATCAAACGTTTACCGTTTAATAAAGTGAATCACACTTTATATAAATCTATAAAGTATAATTATTTGAAAATCTACTTAATGCAATTTTTTCAAATCAAATGTTAGCACAATTATGGAAATTTTCATTGTACCATAGTATTCCATAAGTAGTATTACATGAAAGAATTATTTTGAACTTATCTATTCTACTAATATGACAGGATTTAACAAATGATACTTTAATATTCCTTATGAAATTTCTGTTTCACTTACCTGCTGATAAGAGGAGCTTACAGATTTCCGTGTGCCCCATCTCTGCAGCGATGTGAATCGGCGACTGAAGGCGCTGTCAAAATCGAATATTTCACTTTGATGATTATTAAAAAATCCTTTTCTCACCTCGTTTAAACAGTTGAGATCCGCACCCCTTCCAATTAGTGTTTCAACTGTTTCTACCTCGTTTGCCTGACACGCCATGTGCATTGGAGTATTACCAACCTAAATAAGTACAACCAATTTTATACAAATTAGATCTATGATCTGAAAATACTAACATTAGGCGAAAAAAACGAAAAGTACATTTTATATGTAGCCTTGTTATTAAATTATTTGTACAAAAGTTTACGCAGATCTGTAAACAAAACAATAAAAAATCTAAAGGGTCACCCTTGTTAAGTGATCCATCTACATCTCTATAAGTACATCGCAAGTTGTAACCATTAAGCCAAATTAACTTTCTTAGAAATAGTGTGCAATTTTATTACATTTACGTTTAAATTATGGCTATATGAACTAAATTTTAAATAGTGATTAAGGATTTATCATTACCTTATTTTGTTGGTCAACTAGAGCACCGTGTAGCAGCAGTGCCTCAAGAATTCCTCTCGTTCCTAAGCCGCAAGCTGTATGTAGTGGAGTACATCCTTTCTAAAAATAATATGTTGTTATTGGTTATTGATATAAAAGTGGATTATTTTTTGCGACTTACAGAGTTTTCAGGATTAGCATCGGCGCCCGCTTCGAGGAGTATTTGGACCACTTTGGTTTGTTGGTGTTGGGCTGCGAGGTGCAAGGGCGTGTTGCCATTGAGATCTCTCGCCTCTAGGTCGGCTTCGTGGCGAATTAAGTAATCGGCAACACAGTCGTGACCACGTTCACAGGCCAGGTGCAAGGCAGTTTTTGAATCCTACAACAAAAAATGAAAACAGATGAATAACAAATAATATCTATATATAGGTAACCTATTTGAATTCAATTATCATATCTATGGCATTGGCTGATCATATAATAAATCACTTTTAGTGAGTTTTAGCAAAGGTTGATTTTAATGTTTTTTTTTAAATACATCACCCAGTTCATCTTCTTTCATTACCTGCTAATATAATAGTCTAAAAAATTATCTATTGTAGTCTATTTTAGAAATGTTCCTTCTTATCACAGTTTTCATCACTGCTTTAATATATCTTTTCTATTTGTAGAAATTTACTGATGAAATCGCTGATCCGTAGTCCGTAGAAATATTCTAAACAACTCTAACTTTAAAATAAAGGCTCAGGAAATACTCTTTTGTATAAATTTGCTGACTAAACACCCATATTTCTTAGATTTTTAGATAATAAGAGTTTAAAAATTCTTTATTGTAAACTCACGTATAAAATTCCCACATCCCAATTTTGCTGATGAAACGTTCACATCCTCAAGATTGTTCGAGAATAAGTATCTAAGAAATTCTCTGTTGTGAAAATTTCTACAAGATTTCCCGAAAAAACCAAGGTAGGAAAATCTTTATTATAGAAATTTGCTAATAATACATTCACACACCTAAGAACTTTTGATTATAAGAGCATAAAAAAATCTCTATTGTAGAAATTTGCTGATAATACACATCCTAAATTTTTTTCAAGAATAAGAGTCAAAATTGTTTGATAATAAGAGTCTAAAAACTATTTATTATAAAAATTTGCTGATAATAACACTCACGTCACTAAGATTTCATGATAACAAGAGCCTAAGAAAATCTTCAAATCTTCAGTTCAGAAACTAGCTAACAAAACACTAATTTCCCCAAGATTTTCCGAGAAAACAAATGTTGGATAAACCATGTGTATCGATTAGTCATTCAAAAACAGGCCTTGAAAAAAATTATTTAATCTGTAGGAATTCAATACTACCCTAACACTAACCTTACTTAGAAAAAGACAATATTATGTTTCCCTATCTGCATCTACACTGCGTTGACACTCAAATATGTCGAAACCTGTCGTGGCTAGTGATTTGTAGGTACTTTATATGAATAAAACTATATAAGTACTTTCAAAATTTATTGTAAGACGCTACAATTGTTTCGCCACACTGTGGCTTCTTCAGGCGAAGAAATGGTGTTAAAAAATTGTCGGGTCAGACAATGTTTATGGGGGGGTGGCTATTTTAAAAAATTGTAAATTTAAAAGGGGCGAATTTGTTAGATCTGTTTGGTTATTCAGGAGATGTCCAGTATTTTTTCTTTTATTTATTTCCATGCATTATAGGATATTGAGTTTGGTAAATAGTAATTTAAAAAAATCTTATTGTTTCTCAAGAAACAGGACTAGAGATTTTATTAAGTAATTGGTGCACTCAAATTCATCACTAAAGTACTGACACTGGCCAAAAAAAATTCATTAGCGTGATTTGAGAAGAGACTTTTGATATTATTACACAGCGTTGGTTCTTAATTACCATTGTAAACCACGAAGCAACGTTTAGTTAGTTTAGCTTTAGCTCTAATTGTACAAAATATGTTTTATTGCTTATGTTACGGGCTAATTATACCAAAATGCGAAAATTCTATTCAAACTTTCTTATCAATATCGTAAAATATCGTTATTTTAGGCTATAATTAGATATTTTGATAGTGCGGCTTGTTCAATAGGGCTTAAGGTCAAATTCAGGAGCTCTAACAAGAACTGTTAATATGTCTGACTCGAGAGTGTTTACAAAACATACTATTTATGGGAGAGTGACAGGTCCTATAATGATCAGGTAGTAGTTCAGGTAGTTTTGATCTCGTGCGACAGAAAGCTTTTTCAGAAACCCTTATTACTATTTGACGTCGGCCTAAGTTAATTCTTGTGATTTCTTATTAAAGTTAGAGACTATCTTAGTCGACCTCTACTACAGATTAGAACGATTAGTACGGCAGTGTCGTATAAATATTTCTAGAGGGCTAGAGCGACAAGTACACTCCTAGAACTATGATGAGGGCGGCTAGGTCGGCGATTTTATATCACGTGATTCTCTTTTATATAGCACAATGTTAACGTGGAAGAACCGTTTTTCCAGAGTAGGTCACAATCTTTCGTTGACGTATATTGCTCTTTCACATGAGTTTTTCAGCGAGTCTTAACAATTGTAAAGGAAGTTAAAAAGTGATATTTGATAATTGATATTCAATTATTGTTACCAAACGTTAAGTAGGTCATAAAGTATTTGGTTCCATTGTGAGTAGTATTGGTCGCTAATCTAACAGCTGGTAGTCTGTCAAGTCATCGTTTTCTGCGAGATATACAAGAATTTAAGTTTGTTTAAACTGTTTAAGACTAGGTATTTAAATTCGGGGTTTTATTGTTTTACTAGTTTCATAGTTGAATGTTATAACAAAGTTAGGCTCTGCATCATCCCTAAACTAATAAATTGATAAACCTTATGGGTTTTTGGCCGGTAGCTTGTTGCACAGTCAATAACTCGATTAAATAAGTGATGTATCCTCTATGATGATCACTTATAGTTAACTATTCGTGTAGGTTGATAGAGGCCCAAACAGATCAATGGCAAAAATATCTAAGGGCTGATGCGTACTGGTGAAACCAACGACACCTTCCGACTAAAACCACTGCTCCTTGATGGTGGCTGTTGTGTCTAGACCAAGACCATAATTCTTTTCTAAATCTAAATTATAGCTAATATTTGGGGACAAAATGCAAAAAAAGCTTAAGGTTTGAAGCTTTTAATTTAAACATTTGGGGCAGTGGTTTGATCTATGCTATATGATTGCAGGTAAATTTTCTGGTAATTATAAGCAGGATTCGGTCAACCCCTTAGAGGGTAGCAGTGGAATCGTCATGGAATCTTTTAAACACAGTGTTGCGCTCGTAAGCAGAAAATGCAATCGCTCCCATTAACCTTTTTCGCTGTGGTGGTAGAGACACTCTTACGGTAGAAGTTACTCACGACATCGTTAAGACATAATATATTTTGAAGCTTAGGATCGGTTCTGTACTACTCTCTGCTCTCTTTCGAAAGTTTCTAGTGTTCCTTAAAAGACCGGTGAGTGCTTTAGCGATTACATTAGGTTTTCTGGAGAAATATTCCATCTGTAGTTTAAAGATTTTATAATAATTAGCCATTTTACTTATAAGTGATCTGCAACAATAATTTTCAAAATATTCTCGATATTTTCGAGTAACCTAGACAATAGTAAGATCTTTCCTTTTAGTTGTGGAATCATTTTATTTTGAGCCAGAGAGGAGTTGCCTAATGAATTCTATGGGTTTTATTCTGGTTTATGTCGTAGGTGCTGATGTCTCTTATTAGCGTAAATGGCAGTGAGTGTGTAGACTGCGAGACTTTAGTGAATTTGTTGAATTTGACAAAAGCCGACTATTTGATTATCAGCCATCTCCCAGACAGTGCCTTCTTGGCGAGAATGTACAATTTTAATAAATTTTTCGACGAAATTCTAGTATCAGCAAAATATCTGCAGATATTATTGCACCTGGGAGAGTTTACTGGAATATTGATATGTAGTATTTTATCTACTTTCTCGTAATCGGTGCTGATGTCTTCGTTGGTGAGGGTATATCACAGATATTTAATTCGTTTGTTAGCGCCAGATAGCTGATAAACATTGTGAAATCTGGTTATGTCAGAATAATTTTATCCAGCCAAGAAGGACCAAGGGAGCCGATGAAGCGGCACAGGAATTTACAAGGCGGCTCAGGGGCGTGTGGCATTGCCATTCCTAAAAAGAATGGTACGGGGGCTAGAAAAGGGATTTACTGGTGAAGCGAAGAGGTGGCTATGGTAAATTCAAGGGCGACGCAGGGACGTCACCATGTGCAGACGAGAAGGGGAGAAGCTAAGGACAGACTTAGGAAAACAATCGCGAAAACTAAAAGTTGCAGCAGGAATTCGAGAATGACGTATGGGAGAAACCGTACAAAATAGTAGCAAATATCCTTCTTTCAGAGGCAGGAGGCAACTGGAAACCCGGCCGAAGGAAGGGCGTTTTCTCGAGAGGAAGAACTTTTCAAGGAGGAGAAGGTTATGGAAGCGGTGAGGGCTCTAGCCCGGAAAAAGAAGGCGGTCGGTCTAGGGGGCAACCCCAACAAAACGCTGAGGGCGGTGACTGAGGACTACCAAGAGTCCATCACGGAGCTGATACACTAGTGAATCAAGGGAGGTCAAATTTATGAGGGCCGGTTTGGCGTAACTCCTAAAGAAAGGGAAACATGGGGCTGATCCAGGAGGCTACGGACAGGCAAAGGTCCTTGAATAGCTTTTGGCGGAGCGGATAAGGAGACTGGTAGACAAGGCAAACGAGGGTCCCCTAAGATCTAGGAGATACTGTCTAGCCGCGGCATTGGGCCATTAAGGCTACTGGCCAATATAGGTGGACCGAGCAAAGGGAACAGGAGGCTTCTAGTATCGGTGGGGCCAGCGAGGATGCTATACGCTGCCCCGGCATGCGAAAGTGCGGTAGTCACGCAGGAATACGGAGAGCGAATAATTAGGGAGTACCGAACAGTCTCAACAGACGCGGCGGAGGTGCTGGCATCCACACCCCCGGTAGACCTGATGCCGAAGGAGATGGCCCAAGTTTATAGGACGGAAAAAGGCAGTATACTTAAGACAGAGGCTAAGAGGACAAAAGAGCAGTGGGCGATGACCTGAATCCCACAATTGGGGCACTGGATCCACCGCAGAAAGGGGGAACTGAACTATATATTTTAGCTCCTCCTCAGCTCCTCTCCGTGTTTTGCCAAGTATCTGCACCGAATAGGAAATCTGATCAGGGAGGACTGTCTAAAAAACTAAAACTAAAAAGCTTTTGGTGAACATTCAAAAACCGGAAGTAAATGTTTATTCGAGGGCGTTTTTTGCTTTTTACGATTTTTTTTTTAATATGAAAAATATTACAATATTTTTCAGACAAAAGTAAAAGGGAATGAGAAACTGAACAAGTTTTATTAAATCATGTATTTCATTAAATTCTTAACTTTTGAGAAAATAAAAAGTAAATACACGGTGGTGGCGCATTCGGTTACGGTCCCGAACTGACGTGGAGCAACGTTGGTTCGGGCCAGTAGTTGGATGGGTGACCGATACCATTCACCATTGGGATACAATTAGTGGTGCTTTAGAGTGACGGGGGCGATCCTTTAAAGTAACAAGCTCATTTACACACACACAAATACACAAATCACACGGCGGAAGGACCACGTGGTCGATAGCCAAAACACTACTACTACTACTACTAAAAACTAAATTGAAAATTTTGACATTTTTCGTCAATTAATAATAAGCTATTAGAGTAACATAAAGTTTATATTACAAATAATAATAGAGAATTTAAAAGTAAACAAATTATTAAGAATAGCCTTTTTGCGCAAACCTTATAGTTTTCGAGAGAAATTACTATGATGGCCACATCACCATTCTTTTATGTTTTTTTTTTACATTTTACAACTTCTAACTAAAATCCTCGATTATGTTTTACTGATTGGAGGGTGTGATAGAGAGATTTTAAAAGTTGAAAGGAAATAAAAATTTAAGTTTAAATATAAATGGCTGTTTATCGCTAATCTTATCTAATTTATATTTAAAGTCTGCCCACCCATCATATATAAAAATTTTATTAATTCACTCACTCAAAAATTTTACCTATTGAATTTATTTTTAATTCAAAAAATTTTGTAATTAATTTACTCTAAACAGCCAGGCGATCAGTAATTAAAATTTATATGTACATGTGGAGTGGGTGGGTGGACTCTATCCTACCCTACAATCAGTAAAACATCATCAAAAATTAGTGTAAAATTTGTATGAATAAATCTCGAAAATTGCAATTATTTTGTACTTATTTTTATTTTACATCTTTTAATTAAAATCCTCCCTTTTGTTTTACCCTTTGGAGGGTGGAATAGAGGCCACCCACCCACCCTACATATACACGATAACTTTAAATACAATTAATGATGATTTTGCTGTTTACAAAACAATAAAACCTTGTATATAATAAAAAATAAAGCAGAATCCAAATTTAAGTTTAAATATAAATAACTAATCCCATTTAAGCTTGATTTAAATCCTTTCCATGTATCATATATATAATTTTGTATTAAGATACACACTCAAAAATTTTATTTTGTCAATTTTCTTTTTCGTTAATATTTTTTTCAGTTTCCAAAAAAAATAATAACAATTCTTACTTTGAATATAGATGTCAGCATTGTTTTTTGTAAATTGTGATTGAAATACAATTTTTATTTCAGATTTCAAGTATTTTAACACATTTTGCTTTATATTATCCAAATCTGAGGAATGTATTTCTCAAATTGCAAGATTTTCTTTCCAGAGTTTCTCAAAAATTTTAGAATTTATTCCAAATTTAGTTAGGATTTCTAAAATTTTCCAGAAATGTATCTTTCTGATTTTTAGAACTGTCTTCTATTTTGTATTTATCACCATTTCATCAATTTTTCTAGTTTCAGGATTTTTTCAGTAATTTGTTAAGAACTTTAAACATGTTTGCTATATATCATCTATATTCTTTAACAATGCAAAATTTTGCAACAATTTTTCTTAAATTTAATGAGAATTCATCACAAGTTTTTCACTCTTTTTTAGATTTCTAGAACTGCTTTTAAGTGTTCTAAAAATTTTCTGTTATTTATCTTTAATTTCTCAAGAATTTTATATATTTCTTGCTTTATGTCATCTGCATTTTTCAAAAATGCATTTTTTTGGTAATTTCACAATTTCTTTAATTTTATAAGAATTCTTTCTTATCAGATTTTTTTATGTTATTAATATTTTTAATATTTTTTGCTTTCATATTATTTGAAATTTTGAAATAATTCTGTTCTAAATTTTACTTTTATTTTTAGATTTTTTTAGACTTTCTAAAGATTCAATAATCGTACACTAATTTTGCTTCTAGATCTCTAGATTTCGTATCATTTTTTAATAATTTTTTACTATTATTTTTATTAACTTATAAGAATTTTATAAGAATGTTTCTTTTAAATTGCAAGAATTTTGTTTAATTGTTCTAATTTGTTTTATCAATTGTTTGTAATATAAGAAATAAAGAATTTCCTAATCGTTTTATAATTTTTTACTTTTAAATTCGTGTAATTTTCTAAATTTTTCAGAATAACTCTTCTAAATCTTTCCAATGCCTAGAATATATCCTTAACTTTTCTTTGAATTGCCAAAAAAATATTCTTTCAATTATAAGAGAAGTTAACACTATTTTTAAAATTATCTTACCAAAATTTTTCAGGACCTTTTTTTTAAATACTTTTTTATCAGAGATATTTAATTTTTTCCTCTCATTTTTGGAATTTTATTCCTGCATTTATCTACCGATTTTGTAAGATTTTTTTATTGTGTAAGAACTGTTCTCTCATTTTTCTAGAATTCCAAAAGAATTGACACATCATTCTCGTCAGTGTTGATTTTATTCTCTTTCAATTTGCAATTTTTACATCTAACATCCTCATATCTAAAGCCCATGGCACGTTTTTCGGTGTATAATTATTTTTATGGTTTTGATTTCAGTGGATTGTTTTTATTTGTAGAATACGACTATTTCTTTTAAATTTCTAGATTTCGTACAGTTTTCTTTTTTGAAAACAATCAAATTTTTCTATTTTAAATTGTAAGAGATTTTTCGTTTTCCTTTTGAATTCACAAAATTTTGTGGAATTATTTTAAAGGTTCATCAATCTTCCATGATTGTTTTGAGGATTTCTAGAATATTTAAGCAATTTTCCTTTTCTTGTTAGATAATTTACCACTATTTTCTGAGTAAGATATTTCTTTCAGTAATACTCATCAAGCAACCTTTTCTTCTGGAATTATTACCATTTCCGAATTATCTTATCAGAATTTTAGGGAATATCATTTTTAAGGATTCTTGAACTTTTTCATAATTTTCTTCCATGCAATTCTAACGTTTCTATTGAATTCTAAATGAATTTTTTTATTTTAAATTCTCAGAGTTTTCTTAGGGTTTCTCTTATGGTTTGTAAAATATATCAGGTTAGAAGTTTTTTTTTGAAATTTCTAGAATTTGTCACATACTTTTCTGAGAAATTGTAGCTTTGTATTATTAGATTTTTTGTAATGTATTTTCTCAATTGTAATGTTTAGCTACAACCGTTTCTTTTCTAGATTATTAGAACATTAAAGCCCTTTATTCCAGATTTTCTTTCAATAATTGTATTTTTGAACTTTTCCTTTCCGAGAATTTATCAATATTTCATCAATTATCTTTTCGGGTTTATTTTTATTTTCGAAGTTTTACAAAAAACAATTAATTCTAGTATCTCTAGCAGTTTTTTCTTCAAAATTACAAAAAAAATTAAAATTTTTAATTTGTAATACACTTAATTCTAGAAATTAAATTAAAGTTTCCAAAATATTATTTTAGAAACGTTTAGCTTTAAGCTTCACATTTTCTGAATATTCCCGAATACCTCTTCTAAATTATAAGGTTTTCTTTTCAATAATAATAATTTTCAAATAACTTTTCTTCTGGACTTCTGAAATTTTGTAATTAAAGTTATTGCAAACCGCGAGGCGATCAGTAATTGCAGTTAATATGCATATGTAGGGTGGGTGGTTGTCCTCTAACCCACCCTCCAGTCAGTAAAACATTAGCGAGGGTTTTAATTGAAAGTTGTAAAACGTAAATAAATATAACATTAATTAATAGTTATTTAAGGTACAAGTGTAAAAAGTGATGCTTTATTGCACAAACTGGCGTTTAAAAACACGAGCGAGGAACGAGCGAGTTTTTTTAAAGCCAGGAGTGCAATAAAGAAACTTTTTACACGTGTGCCTTACAAAATTTTATCTTCGATCGTAAAGGATTTCAAAGAATATATTCTTATGAGTAATATTTTAATGTCATTTCAATAATTCAATTAATGAAAACATATTTTACCCGCAGTGCACTAATGAAAGCGTTACTTAGCAACCAGTAAACAAGTTGCACAAATGTCGGCCGCCATTATTATTTATGGAAAAAATGTTCGCTTTATTGTAATCGCTTCGACTTGCATTAAATGAAATCTTCGGAGTTCCTAAATCTGCCATTTCGTTTGTATTATATATTTTATTTATAGTTTATTAGTTATTTGTATCAATTAATAAAAAAATAAGTTTTTCGTTGAAAATTTGTGCTATAATATATTCATCTGTCAAATTTTACAATTCTGTGCAATAAAAACAGTTTGACATTACCGTGCAATAAAAACGTAAAAAAGCACTAGTGCTTTAAAAAGCCACTTTTACAATAAAAAATGATGCAAAAAGCGTCTACTTTCTGTACGATCGTAGATAAATAGATTTATTCAAACAAATTTTGAAATTTAGGAAATTTTTAAAAATAAGACATTAGTTAACAAAAGCTAAAGAGAATGAAAAACTGAACAAATTTTATTAAAGCATGTTTTTCATAAAGTTTATAAGATAATTAAAAATTAATAATTTTGACATTTTTTTCTTATGGCTAATAAACTATAAATGAGTTAAATGAAATTCATATAATAAGTAATTGTGAAATATAGGGAAAGTACTATGATGGCCACATCACCATTTTTATGGTTGTTTTTGTTAAGACACTTAATATGGAAAGCAAATAATGCCTTCCAATATATTTGTTTTCGACTGCGATAGCCAGCAGGTCTTGCTTTTAGAAAGAGTTGGCTGAACAACTTGAAACGTAATTTCGCTTTCATTATGTGATGGTTTTCTAAAGTCGCTTGTGATATAGATGAACGCATCTGTCGTCTATTTGGCCGTTTACTTCGTTGTAAATATTTTGTGGTATGTTGCGTGATCTGGTTTATTCGGTCTAAAAGCTTTACGTGTCTTCTTTGTAGCTTAGTCAGTGTTTATCACAACTTGTGAGCGTCCTGCTTCAGAAAAAATGAAGAGAATACGTTAGAATCGGTGATTCCCATGATATTTTTGTAGATAGTTGTTTGATGGATGATCTCTGATACCGCGCTGTACTTTTATTCTCCAAACTAATTGAAGGTCTTACTATAGCTAAATGAGTGATTTAACAACAGAGAACTGTCCCAGCCCTGGAGGCACAACGGGGCTAGGTGCTCTGGTCAATGATTTGATCACCCTTGGCAAGCTCGATCAAATCCAGAAGGTCTTATTATTTACATTCGCATTGATTCTTCAGGTTAAATACTGCAGCTGCTCGGAGATGAATTAGAATGTTATCATTTTGAGTTTGCTTCCTGCCTTCATTCTGCCGCACGTTAAGGAGGTAGTTTTATGGGGTTTCTAGAGATGCGATTTAAACATGTAAAAATGGTATAACTAAACTTTAAATTCTTATATGTAGTAAATGAAATGCTTTAGTTTAGTAAAATTGTAAATAACAATAATTAGTACTAACTATTGTAATAATAAACATATCAGTTTCATTACAAACTGCCGTGGTTGCTTTCATCAGGTCATCGATTGCGTGCCCTACGTCCCTTTGAATTGTAGTAATTATAATTTTACCTAATTGTCCGGGGCCGTATGCACGGATCATTAATTAATTAATCGCAAACTTGAATAAGTTAATAGATGAGGCTAATAATTATTGAAAGTTCATGGTTAGTTAATGCCAACCTTTGTGCGCCCGTTTTATGTACATATAATTGTTTATATATACCAACTAAGCTGAAACAACTCAATTCTATTCTCGACACAATGTTAGGACCATAAATTTTGTGAGGAAATTGATGGCGTGACCCACCGTTTGTTTTGTGAGTTTATGACTCGTACACTCTATAATTTATTACTATTTTCGTAATAGTTGTTTATTTTTGTTGGTTTCTTTCTCACTATTTACACTGAGATGTAAATATTTATCGTATTAATAATTTTATGTTAATTAAGACATTAATTAACGAAATTAAATAAAGAAGTTATATGTTTTGTTCTGAATTAAATTTTTGATATTATTAGCAAGCAAAATATTATAATGTATATTTCTAATTTGAGAGCCTTAAGTGGGATGAAATATATTTTTTTCTTTATTAGAGAAAAATAAAATTTTTACGTGTAGCACAAATTGGCCAATTATCCCAAACACGCTGTTGATGATGGAGGTTCTAACAAGGGTCTACTTCTGTCAACTGCAAACTCTGTCATGGTGGTCAATCGTTTCGAGCAACTCTTATAATTTTACGATTTAAATTCTTTTAAAATTTTAACTAAAACAAATGTCTTGATAATGATGGTAAAACATTCTAACTTGTGTCGTATTGTCTTGTTTAGATTTAATTAAAACCCTTAAAACTTTGTTTGTATAACATAATGTTGAACATGACTAACGATTCAAAATAAATAATATTGTTTATATTTATTTACACGCGTTATATGAAGTTTTTACAAACATTATAGTGTTAAAACATAACGAATTCAATGTAAGTATGGATTACCACGTAGTAAAGGCTTAAAAATATGTTATGATGGTGAATAAGTAAAAATTAGAAAATAATTTATTAGACTACCAAATAGTTATAAAAATAAAAGTAGTACTTATTGCTTCCGTTTTTATTCTATTAAGTAAAGATTTTTAGTATTAATATAAAAATAGTTGTAATAAATTAAACTCTATTATTGATCGCTAGAATAATATAATTGCAAATTATACGATTCACCAATTTATTGCCTTTGATAAAAATGAATTCAAATAAATAAAATCATACCGAAGATTTCCGTTTGAACGAACGTAAATTTACAGAAAACCGAAAAATATAAACCGTACAAACCGAACTTATCAACCGTGAAATAAATTATTTATCCGCTTAAGTGAAGCTTAATGAACAATTATTGTACTTCGTAAAAGATTATTCTTAATGAATTCAACAAGCTTTCGTTAACTTTCCTTTTAAACCTAATCATCCACCTTTGCCGAGCAGACCAAAGCGAAGCGAAAAAGACAATATTAACTCAGTTACACCCTATTATTCCGCAAAGGGGCGCAAAGTAGGTCAGTGTAGCCGACCCGAAGGCCGGTGATACTATCCCATTTCACCCCTTATTTCGATATACGTCCGGGGTGTACATTTAGAACCAGACCAGACAGTAAATATCGTGCATTGTCTGCCTTTTGTTTGTTGACAAAGAGCGAAAAAATAGCGTAGACACGTTTGCACATCAAGGGCTCGGGAGTTAATTTGCTAGGTGCTTTGATATTGTAATTAATGGAAAATGGAAGCATTAGGGTATGCACATAGTCTGACTAACGAGTGTTATAAAGCCAACGTTATCGGTATCAATGTTATGGTTATTTCTTGCGTCTAATGAAGGTGGTTTCTAAAGATAGCACGACATGGTGGTGAAGGTAATTACGTGTACTTTTTGTAGCTAATGTATGGCGATTCTAATGAGGATATCAAAGCCTAAAGGTCTGGGTGACTCCATTTACACAGGTTTTAGTATTTAATGTATGTTGGTTATGACGATGCAAATGGATGTTAATGCACACGTGTGCCTAATTCATCTTGTATCTAATATTTAATTATTCTGTGGCAACGGCTGTGAAGGTGTAAACCGCATGATGGAAGAGGATCTTCTCTCGAGAATTTAGGTTGATGTATAATAAACAAACTATTTACACATGTATTATTAATACATAATAAAATAATACCAACGATATTATTATCGTACTTTCTACATATAAAAAATTTGTCCAAAATAAATGTTATCAACCGAAATCGTTCAATACATTCAAATTTTTAATCAAAATCCTATATTACTTTACTTAGCTTTATTTAATAAAATTTATTACATAAAAGTAGTAAACTGTTTCCCACTTAATTTTTATTAAAGATATCTCATTAGAATTGGTTCATGTTATTTATAGCTTCTTGAATTTTAATACTTGCAGTTACTATTTAAAGCTCGATTCCGTTTCTAATATAAAATCTATCCAATAATCAGATTGGCACAATCAAATCCAGAATATATTAATGTGATTTTAGAACTTTTCGATGGATTCCTATTTCTATCTCATTTTTATTGATACTTGCGAGAAACTCGTAAATAATTTTAAATATGTAAATGACGTAGACGATTTTCAGGAATGACTGGTGTAATTGATATTGTTGGAAAGAAAAGCTTCGACTTATATTTAGATGAACATTGCACAATGCCAACTGAATTATAAATGATATTTATCATTTTTTAGATTTATTATAAATAATAGTTATCTATAATTAATCATTGTTAAATAAGTTTGATTTCTGTTTAATTTAATATTTAATTGGATGAATTTATTAACCATAAATACTACACTTTAATATTTTTGGTTGTAGCTTTAATAGAACTAATAGAACTATGTTTTTTGAACCGCAAAGAAATAAAATGGTGATGTGACCATCATAGTACTTTCCCTATACTTTACAATTACTTATTATATGAATTTCATTTAACTCATTTAGTTTATTAGCCATAAGAAAAACAATTCAAAATTATTAATTTTTAATTTTTTTATGAACTTTATGAAAAACATGCTTTAATAAAATTTGTTCAGTTTTTCATTCTCTTTAGCTTTTGTTAACTTATGTCTTATTTTTAAAAATTTGTTTGTATAAATGTATTAAATTAATGTTATATTTATTTACGTTTTACAACTCTCAATTAAAACCCTCGCTTATGTTTTACTGATTGGAGGGTGGGGTAGAGGCCACCCACCCACCCTACATATGCATATTAACTGCAATTACTGATCGCCTCGCGGTTTGCAATAACTTTAATTGCAAAATTTGAAAAGTCCAGAAAAAAAGTTATTTAAAAATTGTTATTATTGAAAAGAAAACCTTATAATTTAGAAGAGGTATTCAGGAATATTCAGAAAGTGTAAAGCTAAACGTTTCTAAAAAAATATTTCGGAAAATTTAATTTAATTTCTAGAATTAAAGTATTACAAATAATTTTTTTTTTGTAATTTAGGAGCAACATTCTTAAAATTTTGAAGAAAAAATTGCTAGATATACTAGAATTAGTTTTTTTTGTAAAACTACGAAAATAAAAATAAACCCGAAAAGATAATTTATGAAATAAAGAAAAAGTACAAATATACAATTATTAGAAGAAATCTGGAAAGAAGGGCTATAATATTGTAATAATCTGGAAAGGAAACGGTTGTAGCTAAAAATTACAATTGAGAAAATACAATACAAAAAAATCCGATAATACAAAGCTAAAATTTCTTAGAAAAGTATGTGAAATTCTAAATTCTAGAAATTTCGAAATACTTTTAATCTGATATATTTTTCAAACTAGAAAAAGAAACCCTAAGAAAACTCTGAGGATTAAAAATTAAAAATTCATTTAGAATTCAATAGAAACGTTAGAATTGTATGGAAGAAAATTATGAAAAAGTTATGGAAAAGAGTTCAAGAATCCTTAAAAATGTATTTCCCAAAAATGTTCCTAAAATTCTGATAAGATAATTCGGAAATGGTAATAATTTTTTGTAAAATAGAAAAATAGTTTTCGAAAAACCTTGAAGTCCAGAAGAAAAAGTTGTTTGATGAGTATTACTGAAAAAAATATCTTACAATTTAAAAGAAGTCTTTGGGAATATTCAGAAAATGAAAATTTAATTTAATTTTTAGAACTAAAGTGGTTCTAATAAACATTTTTAGTAATTTATTGTATTTTAGAAATTCTTACAAAATTGCCAAAAGATAATTCAGAAAATAGTGGTAAATTTTCTAACAAGAAAAGAAAAATTCCTTAAAAATTTTAGAAATCCTCAAAACAATCATGGAAAATTGTTGAACCTCTAAAAAAATTTAATAGAAAAATTTCACAATATTTTGTGAATTCAAAAGTAAAACGAAAAATCTTTTACAATTTAGAAGAGATATTTCTTAAAATTTATGTAGAATAAAAAAATTAGATTGTTTTCAAAAAAGAAAATTGTACGAAATCTAGAAATTTAAAAGAAACAGTCGTATTCTACAAACAAAAACAATCCGCTGAAATCAAAGCCATAAAAATAATTATACACGAAAAAAACGTGGCGTGGGCTTCAGATATGAGGAGTAAGATGTAAAAATTGCAAATTGGAAGAGAATAAAAGCAACAATGTCGGGAATGATGTGTCAATTTTTTTGGAATTTTAGAAAGATGAGAGAACAGTTCTTATAAAATAAGAAAAAATCTTACAAAATCTGTAGATACATGCAGGAAAAAAAAATCCAAAAATGAGAGGAAAAAATTAAAAATCTCTGATAAAACAAGTATTTTAAAAAAGATCCTGAAAAGTTTTGATAAGATAATTTTAAAAATAGTCTTAACTTCTCTTATAATTGAAAGAATATTTTCTTGGCAATTCAAAGATAAGTTAAGGATATATTCTAGGAATTGGAAAGATTTAGAAGAGACATTCTGAAAAGTTTAGAAAATTACACGAATTTAAAAGTAAAAAATTATAAAACGATTAGAAAATTCTTTATTTCTTATATTACAAAAATTGATAAAACAAATTAGAAAAATTTAACAAAATTCTTGCAATTTAAAAGAAAAATTCTTATAAAATTCTTATAAGTTAATTAAAAAAAATAGTAAAAAATTATTAAAAAATGATACGAAATCTAGAGATCTAGAAGCAAAATTAGTGTACGATTATTGGATCTTTAGAAAGTCTAAAAAAAATCTAAAATTAAAAGTAGAATTTAGAAAAGAAATATTTCAAATTTCAAATAACATAAAAGCAAAACATATTTAAAATATTAATAATATCAAAAATTTTGATAAGAAAGAATTCTTATAAAATTAAAGAAATTGTAAAATTACTAAAAAATGCATTCTTGAAACATGCAGATGACATAAAGCAAAAAATATATAAAATTCTTGAGTAATTAAAGATAAATAACAGAAAAATTTTAGAACACTTAAAAGCAGTTCTATAAATCTAAAAGAAAGTAAAAAAACTTGTGATGCATTCTCAATTAATTAAAGAAAAATTGTTGCAATATTTTGCATTGTTAAAAATTTAGATGATATATAGTATTTTAAACCATTTTGCTTTATATTATACAAATCTTAGGAATGTATTTTTCAAATTGAAAAATTTTCTTTCCAGAGTTTCTCAAAAATTTTAGAATTTACTCCAAATTTAGTTAGGATTTCTAGAATTTTCGAGAAATGTATCTTTCTAATTTTTAGAACTTTCCTCTATTTTTTATTTATCACCATTTCTTCAATTTTTCTAGTTTCATGATTTTTTTCAATAATTTGTAAAGAACTTTATACATAGTTCTTTACAAATTACTGAAAAAATCCTGAAACTAGAAAAATTTAAGAAATTGTGATAAATAAAAAATAGAAGAAAGTTCTAAAAATCAGAAAGATACATTTCTGGAAAATTCTAGAAAGGCTAACTAAATTTGGACTAAATTCTAAAATTTTTGAGATTTGGATAATATAAAGCAAAATGTTTTAAAATACTTGAAATCTGACATAAAAATTGGTGCAAAATATATATTAAGAAATTGCATAAATTTCTGGAAAATTGGAAGTACTTTTTTCTAAAAAAGTATCACAATTTATAAAAGACATTGCTGAAAACTATATTCAAAGCAAGAATTGTTATTAATTTTTTCGAAAACTGAAAGAAAATATTAAAGAGAAAGAAAATTGACAAAGTAAAATTTTTTAGTGTGTATCTTAATAAAAATTATATATATGATACACGGAAAGGATTTAAATCAAGTTTAAATGAGATTAGTCATTTATATTTAAACTTAAATTTGGATTCTGCTTTATTTTTTATTGTATGAGTAAAACAAAAGTGAGGGTTTTAATTAAAAGATGTAAAATATAAATAAGTACAAAATAATTGCAATTTTCGAGATTTATTTATATATATACAAATTTTACACTAATTTTGATGATGTGTTACTGATTTTAGGGTTGAATAGAGTCGACCCACCCACCCTACATATACATATAAATTTTAATTATTGATCGTCTCGCGATTTGGAGTAATTACAAAATTTTTAAATTAAAAATAAATTCAAAAGGTAAAATTTTTGAATGAGTAAATTAATAAAAAAATTATATATGATGGGTGGGCAGACTCTAATCTAAATTAGATAAGATAAGCTATAAACAGCCATTTATATTTAAACTTAAATTTTGATTTTCTTTCAATTTTTAAAATCTCACTATCCCACCAGTGAAACATAATCGACGATTTTAGTTAGTTGTAAAATGTAAAAAAACATAAAAGAATGATTATGTGGCCATCATAGTAATTTCTCTCAAAACTATGAGGTTTGCGCAAAAAGGCTATTCTAAATAATTTGTTCACTTTTAAATTCTCTATTATTTTTTGTAATACGAGTATAAACTTCATGTTACTCTAATAGTTTATTAGCAATTGGCAAACAATGTCAAAATTTTCAATGCATATTTTATTTTCTCGAAAGTTAAGAATTTAATGAAACACATGTTTTGATAAAACTTGTTCAGTTTCTCATTGCCTTTTACTCCTGTCTGAAAATTTTTGTAAAAATCGTAAAAAAACAAAAAACCGGCATCAAGTAAACACTTTCGGTTTTTGAATTTTCACCAAAAGTTTTTTAGTTTTAGTTTTTAACAATTAAACCTTAAGTTTAAAGTTTAGTCTCAAACGGATCATTCATTTTTGAGATACTTCCCTACAGACATTTTCATGCACGAAAAATTCTATATAGGGAAAGTAAAAATTATGGTGGTGAATTAAACTACTTCCAAATTTCTACTTTCTAATTATAACATTATTATTTGATTTTTCTTTGAATTTGCAAATAAATCTTTATTGATTATAACTTTACAACAGACTTTTAATTTCTTGTTTGTTTTTGAGAATGTTTCTTCTCTATTTCAACTCTATTACATCTTCGTCTATGACATATAATTCAAATCCAAAATATTTTAATCCTATTACGTATTGCTTGCTATTTGCTCACGACATAACACTTATAGCCATGGTAGCAAACTTTCAAAAGAGATTACTAAACTGCAGGGGCTCTTCGACACTCTTCAACACTAGTTTGCCAAGTAAGAATTGCCATGAATCCCAATAAGTCCTGCCTTTTCATCCTTTTTTATCATGCATCCACATCTACAGTTGGTGTCACCACACATAACAAACGTATCACAACATTAACAACGTGCATCTTGGAATTGCTTTTGATCCTAAAGTTTCTTCTAAAACCCATTTACAAACACTTAAGCAAAAGATTAAAAATAGAGCTAGATATTTCAGATACCTAACAAACAAACAACAAGGTATATCTATAAATTCAGTAGTAACTATTTACAAAATCCTAAACTCTCGTTCTCCTATTTTAATAAACTTACACGTGAGTGAATGATAAACCCTTCGCTTTCTAACCAAAGTAAGGCATACAAATAATTCCCTATTCCAGTTCTCCAATACACTACTTAATCAAAAAACTCAAGTAATACTGATTGAAGAACGAGTTGTACACCTTGTTACAAAGTTTGTTACCAATCCTGATATTCAAGTTTGCTGCTTAATCCTTCACAAAGTCCTAAACCCAAGCATCCCTTTTCTTCAATCTTTCAAAAAAACATTTTTTCATAATTCACCATATTCATCAACATAATATATAACAAACTACCGAACCAGTAAAGTCAGGTAGAAAGATCGCAATCAATGTTACAAGAACACCCAGAATGTCAAATATTTGCAGCAACCGAGCACTGCCCCCCCGACGAATTTTTAAAATTAAATAATATTGAAGGATTTAAACTCGCTACAAGTTTTTCGCGCCCTCATTGTAAAACCAAGCAGGCCACGTACGGCGGTGTAGCAATATTTACTAAATATAAATTTGATTTTAGCATAAGATAAGATATAAATAAGTTAGGGACCATATAATCATTTGAATGCGCTGGAATTCAATGGAAATCGAACAATTAAAAATACATATGTAATGTTGTTTATAGAGCTCCAGACTCAAACATAGATATATTTCTTTCACAATTTGGAAAGCTACTTACATTATTATTAGATTTAAACTGTAAATTTTTTATCGTTGGTGACTTTAACGAAAATATTTCTTCTTGAATATTGTCGGCGTTAACTTGGTGGTACATTTTAATAAGATAATTAAAACACTTTAACTTTGTTTTACCACAAAAAAATATATTTATTGCTGTGACTATAGTTTCGAACATTCACTGTTCATTATCAAACATAAAGTGTAAAATATTTCTGTTGAAAATGTGATTAGTTGTAGGTTTAGAAGTCTAATAAAGTCATTCAATGTGAACATTACTATTGAAAACTATACACGGATGTCGAAGAATTCTGGCACTACTATAGATAACATTCTAACAAATGTGAAAGACAATTACAAAACAGAAGTATTTGATACTAATATTTCCGACCATCGTGCGCAAATCATATATTTCGAACAAAATTGCAAAAAACGCAAAGAAATTAAACACAAACAAATTCGCATATACAATGAACATAACTTCAAAAAATTCAATTAGTCCTTAAATAAACTAAATCGGAATACTTTAATAAATTTCAATAATATAAATAATACATGGGAAATATTTAGTAGTACTTTCAATTTTCACTTTAATAACTGCTTTCCAAAAAAGAGAGTACAAGAAAATAGAGACAAATCACTTGTAAATATTACACATGAAATAAAACATTGTCAAGATACTCTCAACATATTGTCAATACTTATGATAAAATATCCGGAATATAGTGACGTATATAACAGACAAAATAACATATACAATAATTTGTTAATAGCATCTAGAAAGAACGAAAATTCACAAAAAAATCATTGCGAGTGACAACATTGGCAAAGCATCATGGGGCATCATAAATCAGCACACAAATAAAAATCAAAATTAATCAGAAAAGCTCCCAAATGGAGTTCCAATTAATGTTGCTAATAATTTTAATAATTTCTTTATCAATTCTATACAATTACTTCTAAATAACTTGCACACTTCTAATGAAAACTCTGACATAAAATATAATACACAAACTTTATTCCTTCTTCCAGCAACAGAGAATAAAGTTTATAATATTGTTTGTAATTTAAAAAATAACATAGTGCCTGATATGAAATAAATTTCCGTCTATTGAAATCATGCATTTTAGAAATCATCACACCATTAACCCACATAATAAATATGTGTTTATCATTAGGGGTATTCCCAGATTTACTAAAGAAAGCAATAGTATTACCTCTATATAAAAAAGATGATCCCGAAAGCTATGAAAATTACAGGCCAATAAGCATTTTGAGTACTTTTTGAAAAAATTTTGAAACAATAATTGCATCCCGTATTTTAAATTTCTTAAATAAACATAATATCTTAAACTCTGCTCAACATGGCTTTCGCAAAAACAAAGGTATAAATACAAAAATATAACAATTACTTTCACAAATTACAAACTATCTTGAAAATAAACAATTGCCTTTGGCCATATATGTGGATCTATCAAAGGCCTTTGATTATTTAGGTAAAAATATGGATTTTCAACACTTAAATGCCTCAACAATCAATCAAAGGCCTTTGATAGTATAAACCATATTACATTACTCGATAAACTATGGAGATATGGCATCAGAGTTGCAGGACATAAGCTCATACAGTCGTATTTATCGAATAGATATCAAGTTGTTAACATCTAAACCTTTGTTAATACATAATGGTGTACCACAGGGCAGTGTTTGGGGCTGCTGCTATTTTTAATTTATTCTAACGATCTCTTGAATATAATAGATTCAGAAAATTGTACTTTAATTAGCTACGCGAATGATACAACAAAACTAGTCAAAGGAAAAGCTCTTGACGACGTAATTCAAACGAATTAAAGCTATGGTTTCAAATAAACAGCTTTATTCTAAATGTCAATGTCAAGCAATGTTTTTTAAACCGTAAAATCTAAACTTGAAACTCCATCGGAACTAAATTTAGTTGATGATAAAATTGTTGTTAAAGATAGTGCCAAACTGCTGGGGATTACGCTAGATACAAACTTAAATTTTAAGAAACACATTGAAGGCCTTGAAAACTCACTTAATAAAGTAATCTATATGTTGCGTTTACTTAAGAAATTATTGGCAACCCATTTCCCAACGTATACTTAGCCTAAGCATTAAATTTGCTAATATTCCCCACAACCAATCCCTCGCAATCCACATATCCCTTCTAAATATCAATATCCTCCCCTCACAATTCATCAATTTATTTGTGCGAATCATCAGGACAGTTTAGCTAGCTAGCAACGATACTTTTTTCTCTCACCTTAAATTCAAGACGAGGCAGAAAGACCGCAGAACTATAGCCCAGACGGACTAACACCATTTATTTGTTTTCATATTGATTGTTATTGTTACTATGTATTTTGTCCAAATGAAGATTACTGTATATATAAATCAACTGGGAATTTTTAGTTTCTTTCTTCTTCCATCACTTGTTTTTGTTTAAAGTTTTTCAATATTTTAAGCAAAAATTCAATTTTTATTATTCGTTAAATGCATCATTTTTAAAGCAATATATAAATTTTATATGCATTTAATAAAATCCACTTTTATTTTGACTGTAAATTTTATTTTTTTATGGATTTTATTAAGGTCTCTTAAAAATCGGCCAGTCTCTTTGAATAACACCAGTACGTCATCTATATCCGAAAATCACACCTTCAACCAGGATTTCCAGATTCTCCACAAAGAGAAAAAAGGGAAAAAATTAATTCTATTCAAAACCTGGAAATCAACAGATTCGAAAAAACGGCCTGCTATATGAACAAATTGAACTGTCAAACTTCCCACTACTTAAAATATTTACCCCTCCATAGTGCCAATATTGTTATTTAATATATATATATATATATATGTATATATACAACGTGTCCACGTAAGTATGCAACATATGGGAAACTTTTTTATTATTAATTTTTCAAAATGTTTTATTCTTTATAAAAGTTGGTGCTTCATCTTAAACATACTGAAATTACAAAAGAAATGACATTCGACGTTATATAAGCAAGATATTAAACATTTTTTATAACTTTTGCACTTTTATCAAGTAGTCTAAGTTTAAAACATTTTAAACGGACCGGACCAGTAAGAAATATAAATAATTCGAATATCTTGCAAAGCGTGATTGAAAATTCTCAAATATCGGTTAGAAAATGCCTCAGTTTAGGATTGGGAAAGTCTACAATACATAAATTACTAGCGGCGAATAAGTTTAAAGTATTGAAATAAAGGTATTTTCAAACTTTGCAAGAACATGATTACGACAATCGTTTAGAATTTTGTGAAATAGAAATCTATAAAACATTTTTTAAGAAGATCCTGTTTACGAATAAAGCTACATTTACTACAAATGGTGTAGCTTCATCACAAACTGTCGTTGGTGGTCAACAGAACTCAGCATACCGAATTATCTGCAAAAATCAATATTCTCGAAAAATAAATGTTTGGCGTTGAGTTTTGAACAGAAATGTTATAGGGCCTTACAGGTTTCGGCAGAGTTTAAATTCAGAAAGATATTTAGAGTTTTGAAATATGAAATTGGAAAATGGTTTTGACATGTTACCTTTGGCTACAAGAAATTCTCTTTTTAATTTATAGTTTAATAATGAGAAATTAATTTGAAGGCGCAAGAATAGAAATCTTGCTCGTTCACTCGATCTAAAACAACTTTATTACTTATTATGGAGGTGGTTAAAAAACAAAGTTTATAGATATTTAAATAATCATCACAATATTGAAAATATAATCAGAGATTCAAACAGAAGAACAAATTTATGTATTCAGTGGAAAGGGTATCACATTGAGTGATTGTTATCTAATTAATAATATCGTTCAGGTTGTTAAAGAAATTAAAATTTTTGTTGATTAAAACCGTATGTCATTTGTTTTGTCCTTTTTGTATGTTTTCATCAAGCACCAGCTTTTATAAAGAATAAAATTTTCTGAGAAATTAATAATAAAAAAGTTTCCCATATGTTGCGTACTTACGTGGACACGTTGTATATAGTTCTAAGTTTTTTCTAATTTTATTGTAAATTTTCATTTACCTGAAGAAGCAATAAATTTGCGAAACAATTTTAGTGAAAATAAACACACAAAATCTTAGTTATGTACAACTTTAATATACAAATTAATATGGATTTTCAACACCTCAACACCTCAACCCCTTATCTATCAACCAGATATGGACATATGCAACTTTCTTAATTTGTATTTGTTTTTTTCTTAGATTCATTTTTGATAAAATTGCAATTATATTTGAAATACAACTTATTAAATTTTCATTTTTCAGAACACACGTTTTTTTGATATTTTAAGAAACGCAAATTACTTTTGTATCATTCAATGTCTGTCGAGGTATTAGCCAGAGAAGTAGTTGTTTCAAAATTAATTTGTTCTATAGTCTTAGTAAGGCTCATTATTGTAGATTCACGAAATGATTTCGTAAAGCTTAATGTCAAGCATAATAAGCAGAAAATTTAACTTAAGCATAGCAAGTAGCAAATAATTGAAATGAATCCCACTAACATTATAAACTACTGAACAAATCCGCAATTACCCTCGGTAGTTATTGGGTAAATGTGTAATTAATTTCACTTGGTTTTATTTGTTTCACAATTTTATTTATTTTACTTCCCTAACTAGTTTCGATCACACGATCATTCTCAAAGGGTTTTACAAGGATTACTCTCTACTCTACTCTACCCTTTGAGAATGATCGTGTGATCGAAACTAGTTAGGGAAGTAAAATAAATAAAATTGTGAAACAAATAAAACCAAGTGAAATTAATTACACATTTACCCAATCGCTACAATATGTTTCACCAAGTGATAGATGAATCAAAAGTTCGTAGTTTATCTCGGTAGTTATGTTGGGGTAAAGAGTATCGCATATGTATGTATATCGATGTTTGTAATTATATATATATATATATATATATATATATATATATATATATATATATATATACTGAATAAAACATATTTTCATCCTGAAAATCCCCCAGGAACGGAAAAGGTAAATTAACGCAAATGAAACCGCGACTTAACCACTTGTAAAAAATACTAATGATATTTTTGTAATTGTGATTTTTCACTCACAATAGTTTGTACTTGTGGATCAATTTTAATTCTACCAATTATTAAAAGAGATTTAAGATTCTCATCGGTTAACTTAAATTTGTAAACATTCTTTGTGTACTTCATTTTTGAGAATATTTTTCCAGGCAAGTAAGTAGTACCAAAAACAGAAAACAGCCCACGAGGAAATTTATGTAAATTATCAAATTTTATCCAAACTCCAACAAAGATGAGTTTTGATATCTGTTCTTAATTATATTTGTAGTCCCGGGGCTAGGATTTCAATGTCAGTATCAAAAGGATTTTGAAAAATCTTAATTTCATTTGCAATGACATTAACGTCTGAGAAACTAGTATCAAAATTTATCTTCAAAGCATTCAAAACTTTGACTCCAAAATTGACGGGAAACTCAGTCTCAATAGTGTGGTTGAATATTTCACATGTTTTAAAATGTTTGGAACATTTTTTACGTAATTGTGATTGAAACAATATTATTTTCTGCCGGAATGATTTGATTTTACACTGAATTGAAAAATTCACTATGTTTTAACCACACATAATTAATTATTTGTGGTTAAAAGTGTAAGTATGGATTACCACGTAGTAACGGTCGCAACCATTCTCTTGATTTGATTTTAGTGTATAGATGAGGGAGGAACTGGTTTTCTCCTTGCAATCTTAAATTTAGTTCGTTCATATGTTTGGTCAAATCGACATAGAATGCTAACTTCCACAGCCATTCGCTATTTTGCAATTCAACAAGAGGCCGATGCTTTTCATCCAAAAAAATTTCGATATGTGCTCGAAGTTCAAAAGGGCACTGCAGGACCCTTTCGCTACTGCCAACGTACGGTAGTATGATATGGTAAATCATTTTCTCCCATTACTTAATAATTGTCAGTGATTCAGCTCAGTGGATCTGATGAAATTAACAAATTAACAACTGATATGATTAGTTTTAGAAATTCCGCTTAAGGATTGTTAATGAATGATACAATGTAGGACTAATGGTTTTGAAACCATCATTTTCTACGGTCGTTGACACAAGTGCAACGACTCCTTTATCTATACCACACATGTTTTTGCCTCCATCACTTGTAATAGATTTCAAGTTTTTCCATCGTATTCTTTTTGGTAATGGCATTGTCAACTCTCTTAAAAATATCTTTTCCAGTAGTTGTGCCATGAATAGTATCAATATCAAGAAGTTCTTTATACACATCATAGATTTTAATTACTCCTCGAATAAAAATCAATATTTGAGCCGTATCTGACACATCTAAAGGCAGAGAAAAATACTCAAAATTTTCCTTTTTCTCAGAGAGTTGAGATGATATATTTTCTGCGATGTCTTGTACCCTCCGAGCAAGGGTGTTTGCTGACAAACATTCAGGATCTATCATTAATCTTTACATAAAACTGAAAAAGCATAGAAAGACTAAGATATCGTCAATATTAAAGTATCCGAAGTAAATTATGATTAATACCAAACTGTGCTTTATATGTTCAAGAAAATAAAGAACGCCGCCAGTTTTGAAGTCAGAGCTATGATTAAATTTTTCATCCCAAGGAATTTGCGACCCAGCGATATTCATTGTCAATTTAATGATGTGTATGGAGAAAATACTATGGATGAACGAAACGATTACTACTTTCCGGATGGTCATCGTACTTCTGATACTAATACGTGCATATCTCATCTTATTATTTATTTACATAGGTAGTATTGTTGTTATTGAACAATTACATTCATTGTTAATGCATATATTATATTTAAAGTCATTATCAAGTAGCAATAACCTTTAAACATCGATACCTAAATGGGTTTTTGGAATATATTTGTCAAATGTTAAATTAAACTTTTCTCTTTGAGATATAAACTTAATATGTCTATTAAATAATTATATTACGATAAAATATTAATCATTAGATTACGATATTTATTCATTAATACAGTAATAATATTAATAAATTAATTAATTAATTAATAATGGTATAAGGTAAACAAACTACTGTATTATGTTATAGATGATTAAATCCTATCAAAAATCGAAACTATGATTATCAATATAAATAACACTGTTGTATCTTTTCTTTGCACTTTATTTTCAGTGTTTAGATTTGTATTTCTAATGCTAGGCACTCATTATCAATAACTCTTCACGAAACCCAAAAAGTAAACAACGATTGTGATTATCACTGCTTTTAATATTTCACGTTATAAGTTAAACATTGATTTCTAACTAAGTTTACCTTATTTCTCGTATCTAACGTTGCGCCGTTTTCAACCAATTTCCGAACAACATTCGAGTGGCCCTCCATGGCCGCATGGAAGAGTGCCGTTTGGCCTTCGTTGTCGATGGCATCTAAGTTTACCTCTTCTAGATTTTCTAATAAAAAATCGATAACGTCTACTCGATTGTTTTTCGCTGCACATATCATCAGGGTGTATTGTTTCTGCAAGAATTAAATTAAATTAAATTAAAAAATATACATTAATTAATCTTTGCATCAATCTGAATTAATATATCTAATGTAATAAATAACTTTTAATAATTAATTATAATATCTACTTAACTTTTCTTTTTCGGTTCAATTCTTGCAAATAGTAATTTTTATAATATATCTTATTTACCGAACAGTTATTTTTCAAATAAGTTTGTTAATTATAAGTTGTATTAATTATAATTTTCTACAAACTTACTTTGTTGGTAGCGTTGATGCAAGCTCCAGTGTTGATCAAAAGTTGAACTGCATCTCGGTGTCCGTGCCACGCTGCCATTAACAACGGTCTCATCCCGTACTGAAACATTAATTAAATTATGAAACACTGCCAGACATAGATAATAGTTATATAACAGAAGTTAACCAATGATTTAATCCGGATATAATTACGAAAATACAATAGTTTGCAATTATTGTTTATATTTGTAAGTTGAAGATTTTTATTGTCCACCATTCTAACGTTCATTTTTATACAGGGTGAGTTTTTTAGATATTCTCTATAAGGATCTCGGAATCTATAAGAGATATATACAGTTAAATGGGAAAAGAAATGTAGTTTTACCAGACGAATAAAATTGTATAAGATAGAAAAACGGTAAAATGGGAAAAGAAGTGGAATTTTACGAGATGAATAAAATTCCACTTTCACCGTTTATAGGAAAGTCAATGAAACTAGATAATTTGAAAAAAGTGTCAATTTTATCAACACAATATATCTCTGTTATTATGGCGGATAGAAAAAAACTGTACAAGGCCAAGCTGTTAATAATTTTACGCAGATTAATAGAATATATTACTTTACTTGTATATTTTTTATTGTTAACTATTTTTGTGATTTATAATAAAATATAAAAATAATTGTACCTCACTAATTTTAGATATAATGTCATATGCGATATCGAATTAAAAAGAGAAAATGAATTCTCATTCATTAGATTTTTAGATTATCTAATGAATGAGACCATAGTCAAATATGGTTTACATTTAAAAGATTGTAGCTTTGTCGTTTACAGTTTTTTTTTCTGTCGTAATAACCGAGATATACTGATTTGTTTTTAGTTTCTGAGATTTTCATAGAGAATTTAAAAAGATTTACTCTATATACATAAAATTTCATACTAAGCCTTACACCTCTTGTCAGGATAAGAAATATATACTATTTAAAAGTTGCATTTCTATTTTGCTATAGATAGAAATGTAAAAATAATACTTAAACAATTTAATAATTAGGAACTTTAAATGAAAATACACTTCGTTGATATCATACACAAGATTTATTACCTGACTATAGTTTCAACCTTTAAAAGGCCATTATCAAACGTACAGTCTCTTTTAAAGGTTGAAACTATAGTCAGGTAATAAATCTTGTGTGTGATATCAACGAAGTGTATTTTCATTTAAAGTTCCTGATTCAAGATGTATCACAAAGTGATGGCTTCAACCATTAAACATATTAATTTAATAATTTATCAGAAGAAGTTTATTTTAATTATTAAGAGCTAAAAATAATGAATGGCGTAAGGGTTTTTTTACATTTAGATGTCAACTTCTTACAACTTTCTTGATTTTATATTTTTCCAATTTCTTGATTTTCAATTTAGAATGTTTGGAAAATGTAATCAAATGTTGTAATGTTTCTAGACCTTTACATGTATTACTTTTGAGAATATGTTCTATGGCCTGATGTAAAAGACTACAACTTGTTAGCTTAAATTGATTTTCATTACAGTGATAATTAATAATTATTTATCAAGATATTGTTAGGGATTCTTCTAGTAAGAAATCGAATATGGATGACTACTTTAATGTCTAGGCCATATAAATAGCAAATGATATAATGACGTTTCTTCATATTTTAATATACATGAATCTATATCATCTAAAATTTCCAGTAAATAATTGCGAAAGAAGTCTAAAATCTTACGTAAAATTAATTTCTCCTAGTTAGTATTCCTTTTAAGATAATAAAAAGTTATAATTTAGTTTGCAACCTTATATTCTCCGCAAATTGGTACAGAAACTGCACGAAAATGTCTTGCAACCTTTGACATGTAAATCAATTGGCCTTCTGCTAATGAAAGTACATTGCCAAATAATATTGCAATTTTATAAACACCAAATGTGCATGTATATGTTTTAGATAATAATCCAGTTTTCTTTTTGTTTTTTAAGTGGTCGATTATTTTTTTGATATTTATATTTATATATAATTGGTCTGTTAATGGCTAGTAAACTTTTAAGTGTTCTTGCATTATATAGATATGTATAGTTATTGACAAGATATTCCTATTTTTCTATTTTTTAGAGATATGCACTTTAATAACATCTCCATAAAATTAAAGAAGTAACTTAAATAAATTCAAATAAATCAAATAACCAAATTAAAGATAACATATAAAATTAATAATAGATTTTAAAATTTGTCAAAAACTGGCAATTTGGATTAATGCTACATATTACATTAATTACTTCAGAAGAAAATATGTAAAATGATATATTTAAAGCATAGAGAATATAACTCGAACGAACTATAATTGAGGCTTTTATCTTGATAAATAAGATCCACATTGTTACTCCTTTTCACAGCGGGAATTTTAAGGCTTTTTTTATTATAATACATCAATTGATTCTATATATGACAGTCTTTAAGGCCTTGTTTTATATTTTCAGAGTATTATCCATGCGTATGTGTAATCATATTGTAACTTAACTAAATATACGTTTAATATGAAATTTGGCTTTTAGCACACATATTTCATAGCGGAAAAAGACTGGACAATGAAATAGTGCTTGTTCATATATTAAATTATTAATCAATTATTAATTCAAGTAATGGCGGCCGCTTTGTTAAATCGTTTCGCCACGAATGGAAATTTAAGTATTTGTCCGCGTACGGAAAATTGTGACATATGTGATAAATCTACAAGTGTAATATCTGTGATTTGAACTTAATTTTAATCAATTCCGGCTAGTACAAAATGCAACAAAAAACGGTGTCCAAAAATGTACCCTGCAAGTACTAATGTCGCCAAAGTCCAATGTCGATATGCTGGAGAATAAAGTAAGTCAGCAGAATGTAGTAATTAATAAGCATAATTCAGAAATATTAAAATTAACATCAATTATTAATCAATTAAATTTCGATCAGAAAAATGTAAACACAAATCGTAAATTTGCGAATAAATGGGAACGAGAAATCTGCGAGATTCACACAAATAAGCACAATAAAACAAAATCAGAATTTAATTCTCGATCCAAAACTGTCCACAGTTCACCGGTAACGATTGTGGAAGAAAAAGCACGAAAAACTGCCAAAATGTACTCTGCTGTTATAAAAGAAAATAATATATATCTTGGATTATCTGAAAAACGACCGAAATAGAAAGTCAGAAAATTAATAAGAGAATAAAAGATTTAAAAAGGAGAAGGTATTATAGTGCATTTATATAAAGGGAGAGTTACACACCCAAATATCAAGATGCTAGCTATTTGTCATTTAAAATCGGTATTACTGAGAATGTGGAAAGCATAATAGTAAATTCTGATTTTTTAGTGAACGAACGCATTTGTGAATAGATTTTTCCTCCCAAATATACGCAGGATTTCAACTTTTCAATCGACCCTTCAAAATTATGTTTTAACATAGCAACTACTACTAAGAAAAATAATAATTTAACATTAATACATCAAAAAGTCCTTAGAAACTATATCAACGTGGTGGAGGCAATGTCAGCTGAATAAATTAATTGCCATTTTCTTTGCTGTATATTGGTAAGATGAATATTAAGTTAAAAAAAATCAGATAAATAATTACATTTTATGATCATTTTTTTGTAGGAATCATGCAAATCAAAACGACAGTCAAGTAAAAATTTAGTTCCCAGATTGAGGACAAAAATGCCTGAATATAAAACAAAAAACTTAAATATGGTTTGTTCATTCATTCTGGTGCGTTCCTGTTCAACAGTAGCGTTAGCAGAAAAAAATTCTCCTTCAGGGTACGAGTAGAATATCATCTAGGATGAATTCTGTTCAATTCTTATGTAGTCTAAATTATGTATGATTATTTATATTATTTTTGTATGTATTAGGTTTGTTTGTTAGCACTGAATTAAAACAAACATAAATAATTACAAGTTGACAAATTAAATTGTTTATCTGAGTGTAGACTATTTGAATATTGCAATGCAACATTCATAGTTAGATATCAAACATATAGAGTAGTGTGTTTATACAATCCATCTAATAGTGATTTTCTGGTTTTTTAAACAAATTTCTTACTCTGTTATCCATTTGATTCAAGGAAAAGTTAATTTATTTCATTGCTGGTAACTTTAATGTTGATACGTTAAACTTGAACACCAGTACATTAAATTTTATAAATATATTGGAAATTTTTAATGCAATAACAATAACAGAACTTTAAAGAGTAACATTATCTTCAGGTACGTGTTTAGATAATTTATTTAATAACTATAATGGAAATATGACGGGTAAAGTTTTCAATTATTATATATCGAATAACTTCTGGACTCCAGCGAATTTTTAGCTATACAAAAGTTTGCATGGAGGAGTGGTGAAGCGGACAATTGTTTGATTCACTTAAAAAAAAACAATAATGGAGTTAAAACTAGGGGCTTTGAATACAATACAATAAAATATTTGGCTTGCCATGGAGGATCTCATTGGTTATTAAAATGTGTTATAGAAATTACAAAGAAAATGAAAATTGCTAAGTTTTTACTACTCAAAATATTTTTAGCTTTCAACAAAAATTAAAAGAAATTTCTTGGGTTAAAATTTATACCATGAATATAGTAAATGAAAGCATATTTCTAGAATAATTTTTGCATAATTTTAACATAAATTTTCTTTATAAAACTATACACATAAAAAATAAAAGAAAATATAATTTAAATAACGCAAAATTAAACGAAGTTAAAGAACTACTTTAAAATTATCAAACATTGCCAACGTTTAATCCAGAATACAAAGGGTGGGTTCTTCGCCTACTGACGGAAGATCACAAAGTGAACTGTCTTGCTATCTGCGGAAGCCATTTTGAGCGATACCAAGTAGAGGGTGATGATTTTTTAAGCACATTGTCATTGTGATGAAACGTACATGCATCATTACATCCCAGAATCTAAACAAGCAAGCATGGAGTGGAGACAAGTTAGAGAAGCTCCACTTCAAAAGCCAAAACCCATCTGTCTGCGGGAAAAGTTCTTTCAACTGTTTTTGCCATAGAAAGGCATACTGCTTTTTGATTTCCTTTATGAGCGACATGCAGCCAATGTAGAATATTATTGCAAGCAACTGGCTTATCGGTAGAAAAGACGAGGTATGCTAATCCGAAGTGTGATTCTCCTTCATGACAAGTTCGACTACTGACAGCTGCTTTGACTCGAGAAATATTAGAGAAAATTCATTAGGAAATATTGGAACACCCGCTTTATAGTCTATATATAGTATGGTCTACTCAAAGACGAATTGGGAGCGCCGTTGTCAGAGTTACTAAGATTTGGAATCGTTTATGAGCAATTGCCCGAAGACTAGACCAACATTCTTCGATAATGACATCAAGAAACCTTATCTACGCTGGAAAAAATATGTACATAAATACGTAGACTATAAGTTAAATTAGTAATTGATATCACTTGATTTTACTTGTTTCACATTTTTTTTTTAAATAAATTAAATAGCTTCAGTGTAAAATTTGCCAACAATCTCTTCAATATAATCCTCCTCAATAAATTCTGCACTCCTCGAAACCCCAATATCCTCCCTAAACAAAAACATCCATCAATCACTCTTTAGCTCGTATCATCCCAACAGTTAAGCTAGACAGCAAGTTTTCTTTGTTTTATATAAATTAGAGTCAAGACCGAAATCAAGATAGACCGAAGGTCGATTACCCAAACGGACGGACTATGCTATCGTTTTAAAGATTGTAAATTACCTACATGCAACTAAATAAAGCAAGAAATCACAATAACCTAATTATTATTAGCTCTTCTAAACTTCTAACTGTTTGGGCATTTGTTATCTGAAATATTATGCAGCAAAATTTATCGTTATAAAAAATATTTAAAAAAGTCTTATTAATTATAATTATTATTATCATCACCATAATTTCTTTCAGCATAGTTGAAAATGGCTAGTACATGCGATTGAAGCAACATATGACAGTGCATGTGCACACCTACTTTGCTGACGATTGTAGTTTTTCTTTTTTGTTATTTTTTGTTGTATTAAGAATAATAAACATGTGTTCTCCTCTTGTTCGTGTCATTTCTTCATTTTCTTTTATGTTGAACATAGTACTAAAATAATTTTCTATGTAATTAATTAATTTTGAATGTTTTTGCGGAAGGCCAGTAAAGTATAAACAACCTCTTGCTCTATCTAAAAAGATATTTATTAGAATGCTTTATAATTTTCTCTTTTATTATTATTATTATTATTATTATCACATTCCTCGTTCGAATCGATGAGGGAATAGACGTGTTAAAAGTGCTCCGCCAAATAGTTGATTTAAAAGTTATTAAGTGAATATAATTAGAAACAAAAGTTAGTGCCCAGTGCAGAGTGAGTACTTCTTCACATATTTTTTATATCGGTTACCATGCCTTTTACAAGAGAGCAAATAATTGATTTAAAATCGATTATTAAGGAAGCCATCGTGGAGATTTTTAAAGACGATAAATTCATATCGACTTTTATTGATACTGCCGTGAACAAGGCCAAAATGGAATTCCAAACACAATATGATAAATACAATACAAATCTATCCTCTTTAACTACTCAAATTACTGCGCTGCAAAAACGCGTGGATCAACTCGAACAACATTCACGCCGAAAATGTATAAGAATCATGGGATTAAATGAAGAGCCTAATGAAAATCTGAAAAACAAACTAACAGATTTACTATCTACGAAGTTACATGTTAATGATGCAATAATTTCAAACTGTTATAGGACTAAAAACAGAGTTAAAAAAAATGACAATACTCACACGATTATTGCTCAGTTGGAATCAACGGAATGTATTGAAAAAGTTATTAAAAATCGATATTTATTAAAACATTCGGGTATTATAATTACTGAAGATCTATCTCCCACTAGATACAGACTATTAAATTTATCAAGAGAGAAACTTGGCAGGAAAAATGCATGGTCTTCGCGTGGTAATGTCTTTGTCAAGGGTACGGATGAAAATGGAAAAGAATTTATTAAGAAAATCTACAACAACATAGAATTGAATGAGCTTCCTGGGAATAAGAAATAGTAACAATTAATGTCATGCATGTGTTATTATTGTTTATTATTATTATTATTACTATTATTAATTATTATCACATCCATGCACAATTTCGTTTTATTTAAATTTCTAGTAATTTCCTATAACTTTATTAACAATTTTCTAATTTAATTGGAAGAATTTCCTGGGAATAAAATACTAACAAATAATGTCATGCATGTCCCATTTAATATTTTTGCTTATAATATTTCTTTTATTATTATTATATTTGTTTTTCTTTGGTATTATCTCATCCATTCACGATTTTGTTTTATTTAAATTTTTAGTAATTTTCTTTTATTTTATTAGCTCATTTTAATTATATTCGCATTTTTCTTATTTTTCTAGGGCGGGTACTTGGTTAGCTTTTTTGCGGTATAATAAATACGTAATTATTGTTTATTTAATTTTGCTTACAATAAATTACAATTAATGTATAATATTTCTGTGTCTCATTTAAACGTGCGATCTCTTAGTCATAATTTTGTAAATTTTAGAGCTCATTTACTCTCGTTAAATTATGATGTGTTTGCTATTTCAGAAACTTGGCTTACATCCAATATGGACAATTCACAATTTTATATCACGGGATATAATTTTGTTCGTAGAGATAGGGCTGCTGGTCGAGGGGGTGGGGTTGCTTTATATATAAGAAACAATGTAAAATATGAAGTCGTTGCAACACCTGTAAGTAACCTTGAACAAATCTGGGTAAAATGTAGGTTTGATAAAGATGTTTTTTGTATAGGTGTAATCTATAGACCGCCTGATAATAATTTAATTACATTTATTGAAACTTTAGAGGATGCTATTAGCTACCTTTTACCACAATATGAAAATTTAATTTTTTTAGGCGATATGAATATAAATATGCTTAACCTTCATTCGAATAATGTCAGTAAGTTTTTGGATCTCCTAGATGCTTATGATCTTAGTCAAATTATTTCAGAACCTACACGTGTTACTTTACACACTGAAACATTAATTGATATAATTGTAATTTCTAACAAAAGTAAATACATTGAATCTAAAGTAATTAGTTTAGTTTAGTTTAGTTTATTTACTTTAAAATTAATTTATTTAATTAAAATTCACGACGTATCGGATCATGATATAGTTTATTGTAAACTCAAACTTAACTCGAAAAGTAATGAGAAATTTGTTACATATCGTCAATTTCATAATATAGATAGAGTTGCCTTTTTAACTGATTTAGAATCATCACATCTTCAGAACTTAGTTTATCTAAACAATATTGAGAACAAAATAACGTTTTTAAATAAGATTATACTCGACATCTTTGATTGTCATGCGCCCTTAGTTAGGCGTAGGATGACAAAAACACCTGCTCCATGGCTTACTGATACTTTAAAAGAAATGATGATACATCGTGATAATGCTTACAGAAAGTTTAAACAGTCAAAACTTGCACAAGATTTTAATCTATATAAACAGTGGCGTAACACAGTTAATTCAGCTATAATAAGGGAAAAAAAGGCGTGTTTGAATTTTCAATTAATAACAATAACTCAAATTGCTGGAAATGTTTGAAGCAAAATGGTATTGTTAAATGTAAGACAACAGTTTTACCTAATATCTTTAACGATGTGAACGCTATTAATAACTATTTTATATGTAATGCCAATTGTACTGTAGATAATGAGATTTTAAACTTTTACCGAAATAATTTTCATACTAATGTAAATGCTGGCTGTTTTAAATTTAAATTAGTGACGACTGATGAGATTGGCAACATTTTAAATAGTATTAAGTCTAATGCCACGGGTACAGATGGAATTAATATAATGATGCTGAAATTTTGCTGTCCCTATCTAATTCCTTTTTTAACACATATTATAAACTGCTGTATTGAGCAATCCATATTCCCGATTAGTTGGAAACTAGCAACTATCATTCCGATCCCCAAAATTGATTGCCCTACTAGTACCAAAGACCTCAGGCCTATCAGTATATTACCGGTTGTGTCAAAAGTATTAGAGCGTGTGCTTAAAAATCAAATTGCTGGATTTCTTGAAAATAATGTTTTGTTACCTTCTTTACAATCTGGGTTCAGACCTAACTATAGTTGCTCCACCGCCTTACTTAATATTTTAGATGACATTTTAGCCGCCACCGATAAGGGTCTTCTAACATGTATGGTTTTACTTGACTACAGTAAAGCCTTCGATACTGTCAACCATGAATTGTTGAAGGCCAAGCTCCATTATATTGGCTTTGACAAGAGTGCAGTGGATTTGGTCGCTAGTTTTTTGGATAATCGTCTTCAACGAGTTCAAATTGGGGATTTAATATCCCAATTTGCTCAGGTAAACGTTGGTGTCCCTCAGGGATCAATATTGGGCCCAATTTTATTTTCCATTTATACGTCATCCCTCACAGATATACTAGATCATTGCACTGCAAATTTATATGCGGACGACACACAATTATTATATTCTTTTAAACCTGATGACACTGTGTTAGCAGCTAAAAACATCTCTTCAGATTTATCTAAATTGGTGAATCTCTCCCGTGAGCACTCTCTATCTATCAATGTCAACAAGACTTCAATAATGTTATTTGGTCCTCATAGCCAACTAGAATCTTCGAAAAGAGTACTCGAAATTAAAATTGATGACACTATTTTGCCCTTTGTGGACAAGGTTCGGAATTTAGGTCTATTAATTGACACAAATTTACGTTTCAAGTATCATATAAATAAGTGTATTGCTCGATCTTTTCAAAGTTTAAAAATGATTTACTCTAATAGACACTATTTATCGATTAAAACAAAACGGATGCTTTGCGACACACTAGTGCTGAGTCACTTTAATTTTGCAGACGTTGTTTATAATGCTTGTTTAGATCAAATCACAAAAAATCGTATTCAGCGAGTACAAAATTCTTGTATGCGTCTAATATTTGGTATTCGTAAATTTGAGCACATCTCCAGCAAACTAACTGACTTAAATTGGTTAAATATGCATAATCGCCGCATTTTACATTGTTGCACTCTCTATTATAAAATAATACAATCTCGTACGCCCCCCTATCTCTATAACAGAATAGTGTTCCGATCTGATGTGCACAATATCAATGTAAGATTTAGAGGCATTATCTCACCACCTTATCACAAATCTGCCATTTTTGAGCGTTCATTTTCTTACAATATATATAAAATGTATAACAAAATACCAATGCATCTAAAAAATCTTACATTGATTAATTTTAAAAATGAAATCCGTTGTAGGTTGATGAGGAATGAGCTTTAACTATGTCAATATATATATATATGTTTTTTGATTATTTGTAATATTTTTGTATTTAAAATATACCGTAAATTTAATTTATTAATGTAGTAGGTTAAGTGGAAGAGCAGATAATCTATCTGAACTTCGCCTACTTTTAAATGTTATCTTTGTTTGTAATTACCTTATTTAATTAATAAAGACAATTTATTATTATTATTATTATATTATTATTATCTTTGCTTCTCCTGCTTACAAATTATGAGATATAGGAATATGGGAAGTTTCTATAAAAATCGGTGATTCTTAAATGCTTGATTCTGATCTTATAACAGATAAGTTTCAAATAGGAAAGTTTTAAACAAGCAATCTAATCTTCAATTTGATTGCTACGCAGAATCAAAAACAAATTAATGTCCAAAAGTTTAAGAAAATTGGTTACAAAACTAACCAGATTGGTAAATTTCATAGAAAACATTTTTTGGACAAAACGAATGATTTACAAGACAGTGTTTTTAGATAAGAGGATTTATGACAAAAGTGTAACCAATTAAACATGATAGGAACATCTTTTTAAAATAAAATGCATCAGTATAACAAATGTGTCAGCTGTCATTAAAATTTATAGAGGAGAGAGAAGTTACTCCTCAATCCCTCTTTGTTTTATGAAATTTTTATCGAGAGTAATATTCTGGCTCCACAATTTCTATAATCTTAGAAGATTATGAATGCATCTATCTTCCAAACTAAAAACGTGTTTCAATAAAACTTTAATTTTAGATTTTCATAAATTTGCGAATAACTATTGTACTTTTATTAAAATATCGTTAGTAATATTGAACATAATGTTATAATAGTAGATTGGGATTATAGAATTATCAAATTAATAATCAATGAATTTTAATAAAATGGGCAAAATTTATTGGTTAGTCAGTTTTTTATAGTATCGAAATTTTTGTTGGCGGTTTTTTTGGATATTATAAAATGGCAAAGAGTGGAGTGTAAAGGATAGAGTCACCATTAAGCAAGTGTCAACAAATCAATAAGTTCTAAATGAGGTTTGTGTTGATTTTTTAAATTTGTGTAGGTTTAAAAAGAAAAATACCATGTCATTGCACACTTGGGAACGGAAAACGTTTCCCGACATTTGCGATGAAATTCCTTTTTTCTCCGAAATTTTGTTATGCAATGTGTATGTTTTTTTGTACCAATGAAAAATTTTGAGTTTTGGCTGTACAACGCCGTAATTTTTTTAGGGGGGTGTCATTTTCGAAAAAAATGACAACATACAAAGATCAATCAAAAATTTTGTTTTCCATAAATTACCCAAAAAAAAATTATGTGAAGGTATACGAGGTCTTAACCTGTACCTCAATTCAAAATTTAGGCGCCGGTGTCAATTAGTTTCTCTACAAAAAAAATCTCAAAAATGGGGCGCAATTTTGAAAGAATGGGTTATAACAGCGAAAAAGCTAAAGTGAAGGGTATAACATGTTAGATAAAAAAATAAGTACTCTCCGAGCACTTTCCAAATTTGCAATAAAAAATAGGGCATTCCATTAAAAAAAAAAAGTTTGGTACGCCACTGGAGCACGGCACGCCACTGATGATTAGAAATATTTTTGAAACATAGCGACGGTAATTATGCACCACTTTGCTCTTAGATTTCTTTCGATAGCTTTTATCGTAAGGGAGCTATGGTCCGAGGCGTCTTAAGTGCCACACCCGGTATATTATATTATATAATATATTTTAAAATTGTCAAAAAGTGGCAGTTTGGATTAATGCTACATATTATATTAATTAAAATATGTAAAAGGATATATTTAAAGCATAGAAAACAAATTGATATAAAAAGATATACATTATTACTCCTTTTCACAGCGACAATTTTAAGGTTTCTTTATTATTAATACATCAATTGATTTGTTAATGTTTTTACTTGTATTTAAAATTAACTTTATAATAATGGTGTACTGAAGAGATCGAAAGATCGAAAGACGTGTCTGCAGATGATTATAAACTTGAATGCTAGATTCTTTAATTGATTTTGCTAATTTAATATAATTAAATCAGTCTAAATTCAATTTTTGTTCATAACTTTTCATATTATATTCACTTACAAACAGTCTAAAGTACATTTTTTTCAATTTTTAAGTTTATTTAACAGAAATAATTTTATTCAAATTAATGTTGCTTTAATAGTTGTACTATTTGTAATACGCAACTTTTATATCATTCATTATTAGCTAGGGAAGTACTTGTTTCAACAAGTAATTAGTTTTGTAGTCTTAGCAAGACTCATTGTTGATTCATGAAATATTTTAGTATTTTTAAATTATTAGTGAATTTTCTACAACGAACTAAAGGGTTTTAATATATTTTATAATTCTCCAATTGACGATTCAATAGATGAGATTACACTAGAGTAAACATTCTTCCCCTGCCTATGATGAAATTCTCAGATCTATTCTGAAGAAACTTCCCCACGACATACACCTGTTTATTTTAAAAATCTTTAATTTCTGTTATTCTCAACAATATTTTCCTACTGAATGGAGGTTTTATTGTATCTATTCCCAATCCCGAAAATGATCCCAGACTTGTTTACAGTTTCCGCCCCATTATACTTAGTGTTATGGGAAAACTATTTTAATCCTTTATTAAACAAAAACTATTACACACCTTAATTAAATACATTCCTGATTACCAGTTTGATTTCTTCCTGAAATAGTCACTTGCTCTCTCCATCCTAACGTTCAATATGCAAATAAAACACCTTGGAGGTTAAAATTCAGCTATACTATTTTTAAACATAGAAAACGCGTTTGACACAGTTTAGCATATTAGACTTCTATATAAATATTTCCCATATAAACTCCTCAATTATTTAATAATCCTTATACACAACTTCCTCTCCAACAGATACTGTCAAGTAAGAATTAGACAATTCCTATTGCTTCACATTCTTACAATACGTCCCTCAAGGTTGTCCTTATCCCCTCTCCTATACAACATGTTTTAACGGCACCAATAATCCCGATCTCACTTATTTCAATCATTTTTTTTCTGATGATACCGTCCTTGCTGCCCTTTCATTAACAACTGATTTGTGCGAATCACTGTGACAGTTAAGCTAGCTAGCAAAGATCAATTTTTTATATTTTAATTAAATTCAAGACAGAGTACAAAGACCACAGGGCTATAGTCAACACGAACTAACTACACATCATTTGTTTATGTTTATATTAAAAAATATAATAAGTGTTAAATTGGTGTATTAGTGTTCCCCTAATTTGTAAGTATTATTCATTTAATTAGACATTTGAGAATTTTAACCTAAAATTGACTTCCGAGGCCAAATTACACCTTTTTTGCCTTTGTTTACATTTGTTTTTACCCATCCGTGGCCTTCCATCCTCGTTTGTATTTTACACAACGGCAGGCCACGTTGGTGTGAAGACGGTATCCATTGTTTTCTTCCCCTCTTATAATTTTATATTTATTAATTATGATTAATTTTTGTGGAGTATGTAATGGTGGCGTCACACCAAACACCCCCATTGATAGTTGTACCAAATATTTTCATAATAAATGTTGTGGTCTGAAGGATACAAAAATTGCACAGTTTATCACTTCAAAAACAAAATGGGTCTGCACAAATTGAAGCATTTCGTCACAAGCTACTACATCTGATAAATATAAATTATTAATTAAACAATTCGATATGTTTAAGGACGAAATTAAAACTTTTATTACGAGCCGTTTTGATAATTTTGAAACTCGAATTTTGCAGCTTGAAAATAAACAAGCAATTTATGAATCCGAACTCTCTCATTTTAACTCCATATTTAGTGAAACCTATGAAAATGTTATCTCTGAAGTAGAGGAAAGGCGCAATCGAGCATCCAACACTATTATATTCAACCTTAAGGAATCGACGTAGAAGATCGTATTAGTCACGATAAAATATTAGTTAATAATATATTAGAATCCCGAAAAATATCTATTACTCCTGTTAAAACCATTAGATTGGGACCGTTAAAAATAATATTTGAGAATAAGGAACAGGCTAATACTGTTCTAAGAAGTAATTCATTTGCTGTAAATAAAACTTTCATTTTCCACCCTGACCGTACCAAAAAATTAATTGAGCACTTTAACAAATTAAAAGAAGAGTTAAAAAGACTAAAAGCAAATGGAGAGCAGAACTTGCATATTGCGCATAGAAACGGAATTCCTTACATGTCAAGTGATTATCGCAAAAGAACAACTATTCCTAATTCAAAAAAATTAATATCTACTACCAAAATTGTAATGGCGTACCTACAAAAATTAAAGATTTTTTACTGACTGTTAATATGAATGACTACGATATTATAATAATTGTTGAAACCTGGCTATATGAAAATATAAGTAATAGCCAATTACAGTTACATAACTATAATATTTATAGATCAAATAGAAGTATTTAAGGAACAATTAGGGCCGGACAATTACTTATTGCTATTAAGACGAGCTTAAATCCATCATTGATTTTATGTGACAATTCATTAGAACATTTATTTATATTATTAAAAGTTAACGAAAGGTCATATATTATTGGAGGAGTTTATATAGCAACTAGATCTAGTCTTGAAAAATATCAAATCCACTGTAATAACGTTGAGAATATTATGGACACATATAAATGTAATAATTTTTGGTGATTTTCATCTCCCTAGAATAAAATGGGATAATATAGACACCGAATTGCCTCAACTTGATTCAAAGTCATTTGTAATAATTAATTGTTATAACTTTTTAAACGCATCTCAAATTAACAATATCCCTAATTCGCGTGGCGTATATTTAGATTTATGTTTCAGCATACTTAGTAGTATATCTATTTCTCAAGCTCAAGATCCCTTGCTTTTAACTAGCGTTCATCATTTTGCATATAATAGTATGTTTTCAACTCAAATCATAAACAATGTACCTCCCTTTGAGAAAAAAAAATATTTAATTGTGCTAATTATGACTTAATCAATTCATATTCAATTTGATTCCATTAACTGGGATTTTATAACTTCACATTCTAACATAGAAGCATATGTGAATAAATTTTATGACATTATCTATTTTGCTATCGAGAATTTTATTTCATATAAATACATTTATCAAAATACAAGCAGTTATCCTAAATGGATGACAAAGGAATTGATCAAATTAATTAATGAAAATAAACGGGTACATGCCATTTATAAACACAATGGTTCATATAATGATTATTATGTATTTTCTCAGCTTGGGGAAAATGTAAGAATTTATCGAAAATTTGTTATAATAATTATTTAAATAATATTCAATCGTCTTTAAAATCTAATCCAATGCTTTTGGCAATATGCAAAAGAACTAAGAAATGAAAACGGATATCCTAACGAAATGGTTTATGATAATATTTAAGCTGATAATGGGCCCTCAATTTGTTCTCAGATTATTTCTCATCTATCTACACAACTTCTTTAAATTTTTCTAATGTAAACCTAAATCATAACTCCAGAATTCTTGATAGTAAAATAGTTATTGGTATGCAGGATATATTTAATGGGATTATTAGTTTGAAGTCAACGGATACTTGTGTCCCTGACCAAGTATCAAGTTACTTTTTGCAACGCTGTGTTTATTCTTTATGTCGTCCAATTCATTCCATATTTGCAAGATCACTTGAGCAGGGAGTAGTGCCTTTCCAATGGAAAACAAGTTTTATTGTCTCAATACATAAATCTGGCTCACGACTACTAGTAAATAATTATAGGGGCATATGTATTCAATCCATAATTCCAAAAATATTAGTAGTTGTTCGCAAATACATGAAAATCTAAAATTTATAGTTTTATTGATACGCCCTTTTAGTTTGGAAGATGCACAAATTTCTAAGATTATAGAATTTTTGGAAACAGAATTTTACTCTGGATAAAAATTTCATAAAACAAAGAAAAAATTAACAGTAACTTTCCTCCCCTCTATTAAATTTAACGGCAGCTGAGAAATTTGACATATTGATGTATTTTATTTAAAGAAATGTTACTACCATGTTTAATTCTTTACACTTTCCTTATAAATCCTCTTATCTAAAATTTTGTAATATATGGTCCAGAGAATGTTTTTAATAAAATAAACTTATCTAGTTACTTTTCTAACAAATTTATTTTAATTTTTGTACATTAATATATTTCTGCAAAGCATTCAAATTAAATATTAGATTGCTTGTTTACTTACTTTATCACGAGCTTCAACATCACAATGACATGCTATTAACATTTCCATGATATCCAAATTTCCTCGGGATGAAGCCCAATGCATAGGCGACCGGCCATACTGCAACAAGCAGAAAACAAATGCATCAGTTATAGCCATCATAAATCAATTAAAACAGTTTAAATCAAATATTACATCCAAAATAATTAGAATGTAATTTTATAAGTGAATAGATTAATAATAAAATTGTTTATGTAAAAATGCATAAAATAATTATTTTGGCGATTATATAATGTTATAATTTGAAATTAATTTAATTTTTTAAACTAGATCATAAGCTCAAATAGCCTTAATGCCTTAATAAATAATTGAGAGACGTAAAACTCTTGTTGGAACATTACTTCTCCAAATTTGAAAATTTGGTTCAATTAAGAGAGTAGCAGAATAAATATTGATTATACTTTAAAACTAGTTTATATACTCCAAAAATTGTAGGTTACAAGTGAAAAACTTACATTATTTCTACAGTTTATATCTACAGGATCTTTGAGCACTCTTCTAACAGCCTCGGTGTCATTTTTAATGACAGCTTCGTGCAGCAGCAAGTCGTTTCTTTGGATGATGGCTCTCCTTTCCAATTCCTCTGGCGTCATTGGAGAGGGGCAGCCCGGGCGGAGGGGACAACCCTGCTCCACGGCCATTATTCACTGAAACGAGGCGAAAAAAACGTTTATTAAATATAACGCTCCAAGGTAAATTGATTAACATTAACGTTACGTTTATGCGAACAGTCTGACGCTGTTACGTCTTCAAAATCACAATTAAATACGACACAAAGCACTTTCCCAAGCAATCCCCTCATTCTATCCGCTCGAGTATTAAGTATTTAAACGCCAAAACGGACGGACAAGAGTTACATTTCGAATGATCAATTACTAAATCAGTTTTCCGATAATTACCGCATCCCCATCCGGAATCTATTGAACAATTTGGTAATTAATGATTTAATAATGCACATACAGCGCATGCATATTCATAAGTCGAACAATGGTGATGGGTTATTAATAAGTTAAGGGCTTTGTTCACATATTGAATGCACTATTGATGGAAGCGCCGAATAATAAGCGAAGGATTAAATAGTGCTGCTGCGGTTTTCCCTTTTCACTTTTCGCTTTTCGAGTTTCCCCACCCTCGTCAAAGTCTCGATATATATGAGAGTGCACCTATTGATTTCTAATTAAATTTCCACCGTACGGTGGAATCTCCAGCGAAATTTTATTAATTAAAATTTTACGCGAAAACATTTCAGTGGTTTGCTGCTTCCATTCGAATTGCCTATGTTTCAACGTCATTAATTGCTTTCGTTCAAATCGTTTGTATATACATGCAAAATTTTAATTACTGCAGATTATAAGATATCTTTACAACATGCAATCTGCATAATGGTTTCGTCCTTAATTGAGTTTTCAATTCTTTGGTCACGAGAATCTAATAGCATAGTCTTAGATAATAGGTTCCTTCTTATGAATTAACAAAGAAAAATACAGATTTATACACTAAAGTAGAACTTATTTCAATATATAATTAATTTTTAAATAAATCTAAATTCCACATAAACAACTAATACACAAATTTAATGATCTGACCAGATTTATCAATTATGATTAATTAAACGGAAATGCTATGTATATAACATTTTGCCTTACCGCCAAATATTTTCTGCACATTCAATAACCGAACAATTTACATTCACTTGAAAATGACAGGTGCACGTGAGTGCAGTCGAACATTAATAGACCAATTGATTGGAAATTGCATAGTTGCATCAATTCTGGATTGACTGATGGCAATTGAAAAATTGTTTACATAAAAATCCATTTAAGACCATTAATATAAATGAATGCTTATTCGAATTCATTATCGATTCGTTTTATCAGTTAAAATCTAGCCTTCTTCATGCATATTAATATATATTTATATTGATTTGTCATTATTGGTACTATAAAAAAATACACAAATACGCCTTCTATAATTATTAGTTATTATTACCTCTTTATTCAGTAATAGAAATCTAAAATGTAATTCACATATATTAAATACAGCTTAGCTATTTGAACACGAAACTGTAAAGCAAAATAATAATTACATGTTTTTGCAAATTAAAATAGTTTATGAATATCAAGTCAGTCTTTAGCATATAATGAATAAGTAATTTTAAATATATTTCTTCTGTTTAATCACAGTAATACGGTGGTATTAAAAATAATAGTAATAATAAAAATTTGGTACCCAGAAAATTTTGGGTAACATCGTTAGAACAACCAGTGTCTTATGTGTTCAATATCGACTGAACCAGCAGTAGAAGATTTTTAGAACTTTATGGTAGAGTAAAGTGATGTTAAAATACCCTAGGGTAAACTCTAGTTAGTTTTCCCGTCCTTGTAGTGGGAGGGGCTCAAAATTCAATTTGCTATGACCTCTGCTAGAGAGTGGATCATCGTTTCCTAAGTGATTCCAGTGCTCGTCACAATCTTGCAGTAGAAGTCCCCTTCATTTTTGTCTTCGCAATGAACTACAGTCCTCTCTTGGACATACTCTTCGGCTACCCTAGATCTTTTTACAGTCCTGATACACTGGGCTTGCTGCCGTCGTCTGTGGTCATGTCTCGGCTTAACTGCCTTGGTAGGAAACCCCTGGAAAAAAATACCTTAATCCATGGTGGAACAGCATATGGCCTATAGATGCATGGCTAAGATGCAGCTTAGCCGCAACTTTGCGGATTTATGGGGCACCTAGGGCATCGTAGTACTTTTAATAACCTTGCCACGGACCAGCACTTCATAAACATTAAGATACAACAGACAACGGTAACGAACAAAACCAAGGATAGGGTTAATAAGCGCGGAAAACCCAAAATCAGCGTCAAACTGGGCTTGAGTGCAGCGGAATACAAGACGTCGCAAGAGGAGGTGGAACCAATTCATCTTCCCGAAGGGCGAGGCAAGGTTATCAATACTGCAAGAGAAGGTGATAGATATGAGCAGCTAATTAATGTGGCCAGAGAGCTCGTAACCTAGGTGAAAGAAAACCAAAACACAAAACTCAAGGATAATATTTACAAGGTCTCCCAACTTGCGCCGGAAGACATTAAGAAAGTGATTTGTGGGCTGGAGATGAAAAACAGCACAACAGCAGCCCCACAAATCAGGGAATGTTCGACGCGTAGACGCGTAGACGCAGAAGGAAGAAGACCGTGATAACAGGAGGGAAGTGGGGTCGCAGGCTGTAGAGGAAGCGGGAGAGACAGGTCAGAGTACAGACCCGGGAAGGGCAACCAGCAAATGAGCGGGGTGACAGACGATGACGGAAGTCAGTGAAAGGGGCCGGTAGAGAGAAAGGAAGCTGACCGAGGACTAAAAAAGGAGCTCAGGGCCTTGGCAACTAAGGTAGATGACACCATGGTGTGGCTTGGAACCAAGCAGGAGCTGCAGGGACAGATTGGGTGAGAGAAAAATAATAAGTGAAGTGATGTAGTGGGCCGGAAGAAGACGAAGGGGATGTGAATATATGAAACTGACCTGTCTATTTAACTTTAAGCACTCTCCATCAGTTTACCTTCCAACGTCACGACATCCGCTGTCTCACTACTAAACTACGCTTAGCCTATTGAGCTAAAAAGTTAGAACCGAGGGATCGTATAGCCTACCCCCCGTGCAAATCTCAATAGAGTCAGGGAAAGAACCATAGGAGCAAAGGGCAAGACCCATCACCGGGGTAAAAACGGCTGTGTCATTTAAAATAATTGTCAATGAGGCAAAGGGAATCTCTTACAGCGCGGCTTTGTGGAAGCTCATGAGAGACGGCCTGGGGGTTTAATAATTAAGAAGCAAAGAAGAGAATAAAGTCCATCTTAGAAAGTCTGGGAAGAGCGGTGGTTACGAGGGAAAGCAGAGCAGTAGCGGAAGTTAAGCTAGATGATAAGGAGACAGTAAGGAAACGTTCGAGGCGATGAAAAATACTTGGCCAAGAAGGAAATCTTGGAGACTAAATGGATCCGAGCTTACAGGGAGGACCTAAGAATAGCGTTGGTGGAAGGTCTCAAAACGGCAATAATTAGGATGTTGGTTCAGTTGTAAGGAAGAAATAAGGCATGATAAGCCGGAGGTATGCAGGAGATGCCGAGGGTACAGGCATGTGGCAGAACAATGCAAGAAGTACATGAGAATCTGCGCAGAGGGCGACTGGGAGAGAGTCTGCGTGGCTGATCCGAAGTATGCCCCGTGCCAAGAAGCGGTAATAGGGGCAGACCACTTTATGGATAGCGTCAACTGCTCCAGCCCTAAGAAGGAGATGGAGAGGAGGAAGAGCGGGAGCGACTAGGAAGAACAGGAGGCAGATGGGAAACGAAGATAACAAATGACGAGACGAGCAGCAAGTTGGGAAAGTTGCTAAAGACAAGGAGCAGAAGGAGCAAATTAGTAATAAATTTAAAAATACGAAAACATTTCGTGAATCTACAACAATGAGTCTTACTAAGACTACAAAACAAATTAATTTGAAACAACTACTTCTCTAGCTAATACTTCGACAGACATTGAATAATACAAATTAATTTGCGTGTTACAAATAGTACAACTATTAAAGCAACACTAATTTGAATGAAATTATTTCTGTTGAACAAACTAATAAATGATAAAATGTACTTTAGATTGTTTAAATGTAACTATAACATGAAAAATTATGAAAAATGAATTTTAAACTGATTTCATTAAATTAAGTTAGCAAAAGCAATTAAAAATCTAGCATTCAAGTTTATAATCATCTGCAGACACGTGTTTCGAACTTTCGCTCTCTTCAGTACAGCTTTATTATAAAATTGATCTTAAATACAAATAAAAACACTTACTAAAATAAATATAATGAAATATGATAATAAATATAATGAAATATAAATAACTTACTCAGATATGTACGGCAACTGACACAAGAATGAAATATAATCGACTGAAGGTCTGATTTTATACCTGAGGTGGATTAGTGAGTTCTACAGAAATCATTACGTTCGGGATTAAGGAAAAATACCCACTTGGAGCATAATTGAATAATAAAATGTATTAAAATCCTTTAGTTCGTTGTAGAAATGTTTTCGTATTTTTAAATTTATTATTTAATTTTCTACAACGAACTAAAGGATTTTAATACATTTTATTGGAGCAAATTAGAGTGTTCCAAATAAATCTAAATAGGTATCAAGCAGCTCAAAACCTACTGGAGTCCAAGGTAACAGACGAGGATTCGGAGATCGTTCTGGCAAATGAGCCGAACGCGGCTGGGCTCGGGGGAATCGAGTAGTACAGATACCATGAGGAGGACAATCTGGTTATTCTACTCAGGGGTAGGGCAACGAGTCTGTGTGTCTGTGAGTCGGGGAGCTCGGGAAGGGGCATAGTATGGGTGAGGATGGGAGGGACAAGCTACCTATCCTGCTATGCCTCCCCCAATAAACCAGAAAAGAGGAATACATACGTTGGCTGGGAGGGCTCAAGAGGCTCTCGAAGAACCTTAAGAGCAAGGTGATCATCGGGGACATCAGATTCTGACAAAATAGTCCCCCGAGACCCCAAGGGGGGGCGGAAAAGGGGGTCAACTTGAAAGTCTTAAATGGAAACCTCTATTTTTTATTGCAGGTTCGGAAAAAGCGTAAAAAATATGTATTTTTTATCTTGCGAATTTTTTCAAATTCTACACAGATGGCGCTAGAATCGTAAAAAATCGTTTTTTTTATTAAAAAATGTTTCAACAGATTCAGATGAAAAAAAACCGTTCATTTTTAAGGCCAAATCCACACACACGCACACATGCATAATTTTGAGGGAGACATCGAATTCTGACAAAATACCACCCCCTCGTCTCACTTCAAATCCCTGGGGGAACCGGAAAGGAGGGTCAACTTAAGAATATTAAATGCGAACCCTTATTTTTATTGCAGATTCCGAAAGAGTGTAAAAAATGTGTTAATTGTAATCCGTGATTATTTTTGTACGCCCAACAGGTGGCGGTGTAATCATGAAAATATGATTTCTACAATGTTACGTACTTGTCAACGTATTCTTTAGTTGGCCCCGTTTCTCGGTCATCCTAGAATCTGGGTGAAAAGCCAGAATCCGATATCTTCCTCTAAACGATATGTGTGTGTCTGTCGATTTTTTCTTAAATAAGAATGGAATCTGTTGAAACGTTTTGCAAAAAAGAAATGAATTTTTACATTATAGTATATAGATTAAACTTTAAACTTAAGGTTTTATCGTTATAAACTGGAACTGAAAAGCTTTTCGTGAGCAAAAGTTGAAGGGAATGATAAACTAAACAATTTTTATTAAATTGCTAATAAACTATTAGAGTTACATGAAATATATAAACCAAGTAATTGTAGAGAATTTAAAAATAAACAAATTATTAAGAATAGCATTTTTGCATAAACCTGGTTGTTTTCGAGAATATAGGGAAAGTACTATGATGGTCACATCACCATTTTTACGATTCTAGTCGCCAGATAAAAAGTGCATGTTATTTTACGCTCTATCCGAATCTGCAATAAAAAAAATAGGGGTTTCCATTTAAGATTTTCAAGTTGACCCCCTTTTCGGACCCCCATTGGGGTCTTTGGGGACTATTTTGTCAGAATCCGATGTCCCCCTCGAAACTATGAAAGTTTCCATTCGGCACATTTTTAGTTATTATGCATTGTTTGCAAGTTAGGTAAAATTGGACACCCTGTACATACACTTTGCAATTCTGGCCGACAGGAGGGTACCTGTGGTTCATGAGGGCAAGGGGCAGAAGAAGGACCAAGAGAGCGGCAAGTAATACACAATGCGGCTTAGAGAAGCATGCGATGTAGCTTTATTTAAAAAGGATGGTACGGGGACAGTAAGGGTACTTATTGGTGGAACAAGGAGGTGTCCACATCAAAGCTCAGGGCAACCGAGGCACGCAGAGACTTTACTAGGTGCCGACGAAGAGGGGTGAGGTGGCAGCCCTAGAATGGGTGCTGAGAGAAGCCATGTACAAGCTAAAGAAGGTAATCGTCAAGAGGGAAAGTAACGCCAGTACCAGCATAAGGTCAAGGATGGCGTATGGAGGACACCATATAAATTAGTGGCGAAAAAGTAAGAAAAAAGGGGGGGCGAGAGTACAGGAGCGGCATAGAGGGAGTAATTGGGACCCTCTTCACCGAGAGAAAGAACTGTTCACGGAGCAGAGCTGTGGGCCCTACCCGGTAAAAAGGCGGTTTAAGTAGGAAGCAACCACAACGAAGAGGTAAGAGCTATCACAGAGCTGATAAACTAGTGCCTCAGAGAGAGCAAGCCACATTCAGGAATGCCGGGTTAGTTCTACTTCCCAAAAAAAGTTAGGACTGACCCGGGAGGATACAAACCACTTATGCCTTATCGACGGAGTAGCAAATATATTTGAGCGGCTCTTAGGGCAGCGGATATGGGCAGAGATTGAAGAGGACGGAGACCTGTTACCCAGACAGTTCTGATTCTGCAGGAGAAGGTCCAAGGAGAAGGCTAGTAGACGAGGGGAACGAGGGATCCCTGAGGGGCAGGAGATATTGCCTGATCGAGGCATTGGATGTGAGGAACGCCTTCATCTTGCTCCCGTGGCCGATTATTATCGAGGCACTGGTCGTAGAAGGGTACCGGGTTACCTCATAGACATGGTAGATAACTTTCTGGAAAACAGGCAACTAGTCTGCGAGGATGGCGGCGAGGAGAGGAACGAGCATCCCACAGGAGGCGCCTCCTTTGGAATGTGGCGTAAAACGGAGTATCCAGCTTGCCGCTTTCAGAGGGGGTGGGCTTAATTGAAGAAGGGGGTACTTGCGCCATATAGGGAAGTTGAGCAGAAATGAATATTGGTGGTGCCCGGCACCAAATGATGATGCTGCGGTTCTGCAGTGCAGATGTGGAAGATGTAATAGGAGAACCTGAAGGAGATACTGGGTGAGCTGAGGGAGAAGTAGCTCATCGCGAAAATGCGGAGAGCAAGGAGAAGTATCAGGCGGTGGCAAAATTTGCAAGGGGGGTGATCTGCAGGAAGGAGGAACACCTCGCCATGCAACAGGGCCAAGCTTCACAAACGTGAATAGTTTTAGTTAAAGCGTGAAACGCATGTATTGTAAGCACTTAGGTTAGGCTAACTCTATATATGTATATGTTTAAATAAAGGTGCAGCGGGTGCTTCAGGCGGGGGTACCGTTCCACCGAAGTGTAATAGTTTAGGGGGGCACTGTTTAAAAACCCTAGTTAGTTGAGTTTAATATCCGCTTTGAGGTCCCCTAAGTCCATTGCACTGATTTCTGAAAAAAATGTGTCTGTGTGTGTGTGTCTGTCTATCGGTGGGTGCTGTATCTCAAAAACGTATAATCCGATTGAGATAAAACTTTAAACTTAAGGTTTTGTCTATATTATTTTGTGATTATAGTTTCGACACAATTTAGCTAAAAATAATAAAGTGTTTATTTATACGTTTATTTTATTTTATTTAAAGTCTTAAAATTTTGAAGAAGTACTACAGGGAGATTATAAAATCCCTAAAGAGTTTGAAAGAGAAATTAATGAAAAATTCTAGAAATCTGGAGAAAAACTCTTCAATAAATCTGGAAAAGAAATTGATTGGAAAATTCTAGAGAAAAGACGATGCCGAAAAATTGTAAAAATTTTTCCATTTTGGATGATTTTATAAAATTTCAAAAACCCCAAGAAATTCTAAAAATACAAATTATTATTTAATTTTAGATCCCTCAGAAAAGTCTCACAATTTTGAAAAGAATTCTTAAAACCTGAAAAATAAATTATAAAATGTATAACTGTATATGTAAGGTGGGTGGGCGGCTTCTATTCCAACCTCCAGCCAATAACATATTCTACTATTTACAATTAAAAATATTCTAAACTATAAATAAAACCTTAAGAAAACATTTCTGCATTTTAGTAAAGAAAATTCTACACTTCTCAACTTGAAAACCTTAAGAAAAATTTTAAAGAAAAACTGCGGAAAGATTATAAAATCCCTAAAGATATTTCACAGAGTTAAGAAGAGAAATTAAAGGAAAGTATTAGTTAGAAAAACTGCTGAAAAAGAATATGGAAGAAAATTCTCGACTTTAGGAGAGATGTAAATTCCTAGAAGTCTAGAGAAATTAAAATTCTTCTGAAAAATTGAAAATAGCTTAAGAAAAATATTTGGCATTTAGAAACAAAAATGCTGCAAGAAAAATTTTAGGAAATTTGGAAAGCTAAATTCGTAAAATCTTAAAAAAAATGCTGGCAGAAATTAAAAAAATGTTTCTTAAAAATTATACAAATTTTTAGGATAATTCTCGTCATTTGTAGAATACAAATTTTAAAGATAATTCTCGTCATTTGTAGAAGAATATACTTGCAATTTCTAAAATAAAATAAAAAGTTAGATTTGGGAAGCTTAAAAAAAATTACAATTTAGAAAAAAAGCTGGAATGGAAAATTCTAATCACCTGGAAGATACATGCTAGAGGATTGTAGAATTAAGGAGAAACATTTTAGAAAACTGATGAGATTCTGTAAAAATTCTGCTGAAAAATTGTAAATAAAAAATCTCGAGAACAATTTTAGCCATTTATTAGAGTAAAATATAATGGAAAATTGTAGAAATGAAAAAGAGACAAAAATATTTAAAAAAACTTTTATAAACTACAAAATTCTAAAAACTTTGAAGAAAATTCTCGAAAGATTCCCCACAAAATTTAAAATTGTGAGAGGGAAATATATACATAACATAACATAAGCTATGGAAAATCAATTAAAAATTGTTAAAAATATTCTTAAAATCGGAATTATCTTCTTAATAAATCAACTTAAAGGTTATCCTATAAAAAATTCTCACCATTTAGAGTAAAATATAATATAATTAATTTTTTATTCAAAACGTTTGTAATTTATTTTATTGGAAACCGCGAGACGCTAATTAACGAATTAAAGGTTATATGTATATGTAGGGCGGGTTGGTGGTCTCTATCACACCCTCCAATCAGCAAAACATCATCAAACATTATTTGAAAAATTTGTATGAATTAACCTCTAAAAATTGCAATTGTTTTGTGTTTATTTATATTTTATAACTTTTAACTAAAACCCTTACTTATGTTTTCTGATTGGACTGTATGATAGAGGCCACCCACCCACCCTACATATACATGATAACTTTAATTGCTTATCGTTGATGATTTTTGTTGCTAAAAACAATCAAACTCTGTATGTAATGAAAAATAAAAAAAAATCAAAATTTAAGTTTAAATATAAATGACTTTTTATAGCTCATCTTATCTAATTTAGATTTAAAGTCTGCCCACCCATTATGCATCAAATTTTTACTAATTTAATTACACAAAAATTTTACGTTTTTACGTTTTTATTCAAAAAGTTTTGTAATTAATTTTACTCCAAACTGCAAAACGATCAGTAATTGAAATTTATATGTATATGTAGGGTGGGTGGATGGCCTCTATCCCACCTTCTAATTAGTAAAACATCTACAAATTTTATTTGAAAAATGTATATGAATTAACTTCTAAAATTTGCATTTGTTTTGTGTTTATTTATATTTTACAATTTTTAATTAAAACTCTTGCTTATATTTTACTGATTAGAGGGTGGGATAGAGGACATCCACCCACCCTACATATACATGATAAATTTAATTGCTAATCTATGATGATTTGCTGCTAAAAACAATAAAACCTATTAAGTTATTAAAAATAAAACAAAATCAAAATTTAAGTTTAAATATAAATGACTTTTTAAAGCTCATCTTATCTAATTTAGATTTAAAGTCTGCCCACCCATCGTGCATCAATTTTTTACTAATTTAATCACACAAAAATTTTACGTTTATAAGTTCTTTTTTATTCAAAAAGTTTTGTAATTAATTTTACTCCAAACCGCGAAACGATCAGTAACTGAAATGTATGTGTATATGTAGGGTGGGTGGGTGGCCTCTATCCCACCCTCAATCAGTAAAACATCATCAAAAATTATTTGAAAAATTTCATTGAATAAATCTAGGAAAATTTGTAATAATGTTATGTTTATTTACGTTTTACAAATTTTAATTCAAACTCTCGCTTATGTTTTACTGATTGGAGGGTAGGTTATAGGCCATTTTAAACTTAAGATTTTATTGTTTTATAAACATGAAATTTATATGACAAGTAATTGTAAAAAATCAAAAATTGAGCAAATTGCCAAGAACGGCCTTTTTATGTAAACTTTATAGTTTTCGAGAAAAATATAGGGAAAGTACTATGATAGTCACATCACTATTTTTGGTCTGTTTTAAGCTTGCCTCTTTCGATGATTTAGAGGTTATCAAATTATGATACATCTTCAACGCTAAAAAAAGGCAATAGCTTGCCCATGTGATCAACCGATATACGAAGGAAATTGTGGGGAATAATTTTACGCCAATTTCTTAAAAGTAAAAGCCACCGTTGTTTAGTAACTATGTACAAGAACTATAAAATAATGAACAGATAACTTAATAACTTCAGAGAAGACCTTTCTAACATAACGAAAAATGGTAGTACTTGTATACATAGAGTAGCAAATATACTTAATTTGTGCCTGAAATATCTTCTATCATTATTAAAACATGTTATAGTGACATTTTTTCAATGATCTTTATAGAAGGAACATTTATTTTTAGAGAGCAGTACAACATAGACTTACGCGCAGGCATCTAAATCTAATATAGGTGTAGCAAAGTGGTAAGAGTTTCAGAACGAAGCCGGGTTAGCAAAATTCTACGAACATTTTGGTTTCGGTATATCTTCTTTAAGCACCAGAAAAGTGAGTACCAAGTACCTTTACCTCGTCTTAGGCATCCCAACTTAATAGAACGTAGAGATTGGCCGTTGTTACAGAGAGTTAACGTGCTTGTTATACATTTTTGGAACCCTATGAAAGTTAATATGTTTATACTCTTCTTCGCTCATCAAATTTTCAACATTGATGTCCGATGATACGCACACAACTATAGAAAACAGAGCGTGTTATTTAGAGGCACCACATATTATCCGCCATTAGCCTGTGTTATTAAAAACTACCGTGCTCAATAAAGCACAAAAGATGTATGAGAATTTGTAAAATATTTCTTTAAATACTAGTGAGCAATATACAGGGTGTCCCGTTAATGCGGGGAAATGGCTGGACCATAGATTCCTGGGGTCAAAATATGATGATTTAATGCAACTTATCTATATCCAAAAATTTACGGTTAAGCCGGAATTTGGCTTCAAAGTTTCAATTTTTTTTATTTCTTTTGTTTATAACAATTGAACGCTTTATTTGATTTGAATGAAATTTGTTATTAATAAATACCATAATATAATACATCATTTCAGTTATTGTGGCCATTAGTGATTGACAGGAAGTATAAAAAACAGTAGTACCACCACTTAAAAACTAAAATATTTTTTTATTGGTGCATCCAATAAAATCCAAAAAAATCTATTTAAAAGGGCATTAGATTTAAAAACTTTTTTGACTCTTACTAGTTTTTGATATCTTTTACGGTTTTTGTACAAAAAAATAAAATATGAATATAGTATACTCATTATGCACTCATTAATAAGTAAATAAACTTACTCAATTAAATAAAAATTAAATAATATCAATTAATAAAACAAATCAAAACAACATCTAACACTTTTCAAACAATTTTCTTTGCAAAATCCTAATACTTGAAAGGGCATTAGATTTAAAAACTTTTTTGACTCTTACTAGTTTTTGATATCTTGTACGGTTTTTGCACAAAAAAATAAAATATGAATATAATATACTCATTATAAGTAAATAAACTTACTCAATTAAATAAAAATTAAATAATATCAATTAATAAAATAAATCTAAACAACATCTAACACTTTTCAAACAATTTTCTTTGCAAAATCCTAATACAAACAAGATATCTGTTTGTTCCAAATATGAATATTTATGAACCATAATAAAGTTAAAAATTAATTGTTAAAAGACACTAAATAATAATTATTATATATAATTTACATTTTTTTAACAAAGACGGCCATGAAAAACATTTATTTTCGATTCGATGAAAAAATAGATTTTTTTTACTAGATTAAAAATATATATTTTATTTTTTTGTGGGAAAACCGTAAAAGATATCAAATATTATTAAGAGATGAAAACGTTTTTAAATTAAATGGTCTTTCAAGTAGTATTTTTTTAGTTTTTATTAGATCCACCAATAAAAAAATATTTTAGTTTTTATGTGGTGGTACTACTGTTTCTTATACTTCTTGTTAACGAATAATAGTCATAATAACTGGAATGATGTATTATATTATGGTAGTTATTAAAAATAATTTTCATTCAAATCAAATAAAGCGTTCAATTGTTATAAACAAAAGAAATAAAAAAATTTGTGACTTTGACGCCAAATTCCGGCTTAACCGTAAATTTTTGGATATAGATAAGTTGCATTAGATCGTCATATTTTGACCTCAGGAATCGATGGTCCAGCCATTTCCCCGCATTAACGGGACACCCTGTATAGTTTTACTTATTTTTTTATAGAAGAGCAAATAAAGTTTAGCAATTTTTTTTCTCGCAGTATGTGTAATATGCTATAAAAGAAAATATATTTGATAAAACCTTTATATTATAAATTTATACTCTAAAAAAGGAACAATAAAAAGCAAAAACATTCGTCGGTATTAAAATTTAATTATTAAAATACTGTTATGTATATCAATCACTAATAACCTAATCTACTCAATGATTATATTGTATGCCAATTGTCTTTATTTTTAATAGGAAATAGACTTAATCATCAACTTCTGCCTCTTCGTCTTCACAGTAAGCCCCAATGTAGTGTTTCTTCAGCAATTTTTTATAATTAACCGTAGGATGCATGGACATAAACAATTCAGTGGCGTCTTTTCCGGCGCCTCTCATGATCTGACCTATACCTCCGGGATGCACATCTACGAAGCTAGTTATGTCGAAAACTTCACCCTTAATGCACAACCAAGCGTCGGCTTTCGAAGAGTGTACTGACAGTTCTGATTTAGTCACCAGCCGTGGTCTATCATCTTTAGATGGCCGCGGGGTGGTGCTCATGGATTCTGAAATATTTGATTCCGGATAAATTTGATTTGCGTCTTCTTCTCATATTGTTATTAGTACTTGAATTGTGACAGTTGAATGATACCACTCGCATACATTTTAAAGGAGCTACTTTGTATTATATTACGTAATTGGATGATCCTCCATATTCAATAACAATAAATCACAGATATGTGAACAGAATAATAAAAATATTGATTTTATTTCAATTTTAGATTTTCTGTGTTATAAATTTTAATTAAAACTTACGTTTCCTGGCCATGTAATAATTTAGTATTCCGTAACACCTTTAGACATTTGATCTGTACAGTGTACAAAAATACTGAGACAAAACTATTATCCTGCTTTTTTATTCAAAGTGAAGTTGTCATTAAAATTTGACACATATTTTGGTTAGGAAAATGAAAATAATTTTCTTATTTATAATGACGGTATAATTTTAATTTTCTCATTTACCTCTTGGTTAAACATTATAAAATCACTGAAACAAACTAAGGGTTAATTAATTATTATAAGTTACTTTTCTATTTAATAAAGTTAACCTTTCATTAATTATATAGTATTTTATTACATAGGTAAATGTCTATCGCACATAATGCAATAAAATTAAATAGTGTTTTATTACAGTTTTACTCAACAAAACATCACGGTAAACTCAATTCGATATTTAGTTCTGATGTAGTTCTCTAGATTCGCGTTTAATGGCCTGAATGCTCGAGGCATCACGTATATACGAATCAATGATTTTCGCTCGAGGAGATATTTTCTTTATGGTGAAACCTGTTTAATGTGGAAAGCAAAAATATGTTCCACAATAAAAATATATACACATATACATATTTCCATCTATTACATCAAAATAATATTACGCTCATATAGAAACACATTTATGCTGTATAATTTGTTTTGAGATGTTATTTTTTATTGCGTACGCAACATTCGGTGGGAATATATTTCCATCTATTTCTTACACCGAGCGAATTTCGCAAACATCAAAGACGTTCCTAAAAAAAAGTCGGTGGTATTAAATTTCGGATATCCTTTAAGCTAAAGCCACAAATTTATAATAATATAAAACAACTTAAATTGTTTTTTTGTCTTCGTATAATGTTATTATTTTATTTAAAATGATAAAATTTGATCTGATTTACCAAATTAATTTTCTACGAACGTGACCTGTTTCCATATCCATCCTCACGTAGTCCTGTTCTCATCTTCATCCTCACGTACTTGTAATATATTCCAACCGGAGGAAATTGATTCTTAGAAAAATGTACATATATTTATTTTTGAAATTGATTCCTTAGAGTCCCATGTCCAGTTTAGTGACTTTTCTACTGTATTTTCATATATTTAACAACATATATACAGGGTGTTCAATTTAAGTGAAGACATTGAAATATCTCGAAAACTACACATTGATAAAAAAAATATATAATTTAAATTTGTTCGCCTCTTAGGGGGACATCTAATCATACGAAACTCGACCCACTAACCTTAAACCCATAAGGGGTAGGAGGTAGAAATAAAAAAGTTTTTGTACGAATTTGAATACTCCGGGAAAAAATAAGAAAGCCTAGATATTCAGTTTGAATTTTTACCAATTTCACAGATTATAGTAAGAGCAGCTAATGATAATCTTAAAAATAATTATGCCCTTGATATACAGGGTGACTGACGAAAAACCTTTGGTGCTGTATCTCGCTTATTTTTTATCCGATTTTAATAAATAAAACATCAAATTAAACCATTTTTAAAAGACTTTAATAGGAACTGAACTGTTATTTTTTTTCGCATCCAGTTTTTGACAAAATACGATCAACATTTTTTTTTAAATTGCACTGTATACATATTTTTATTGATTCGCAAGGAGATTTTTTTTCTGAATATAAAATTGTAGACAAATTTATCCATACATCAAACTTAAGTCGAGAAATTGAGGTTTAAAAAAATAATTAAAAAGTCAAGAATCCATTGTAAACAATATACAGACCCTATTTTAAATGTCAAAAGTGACAGTGACAGCCATTGATACAATACTGCAACGATTTTTAATTATTTCATAATTAAAATGTTGCAATATTTCAAACACTGTACTAGAATTTTGTGCTTCTACCGAAATCGTTTTTCAGTTTTTGAAATCTTGCAACATTTTTATTATCAAATTATTAAAAATCATTGCAGTATTGTACCAATGACTGACACTGTCACTTTTGACATTTGGAATAGGCTCTGTATATTGTTTAGTATGGGTATTTGATTTTTAATTTTTTTTAATCCTCAATTTCTCGACTTTGGTTTGATGAATGGATAAAATCGTTTACAAATTTAGATTCAGAAAAAAATCTCCTTGCGGATCAGTACAAAATATATATACAGTGCAATTTGAAAAAAAAAGTTGATCGTCTTTTGTCAAAAACTGGATGCAAGAAAAAATATCAGTACAGTTCATATTAAAGTCTTTTAAAAATCATTTAATTTGATGTTTTATTTATTCAAATCGGATCAAAAATAAGCGAGATACAGCACCAAAGGTTTTTTGTCAGTCACCCTGTATATGGGTTTAATACCGAACTAATAAAATATATAAAACTGCAAAAGTATTACCTATCTATATTACCCATCATTTCAAAGATCATTGAGTATATTTTGAAAACATAAATTGTAACTTATTTTGAAAAAAAAACTTATTTTATGTAAAGTAATTTGGATTTAGAGCCGAAGATACTGTAAATGCCCTTCAGGATTTATGCAAGATAATAATGGAATGCTTTGAGAAAGGTCTAACTGTATAGGGTTGTTCTTGGACTTTAGCAAGGCATTTAATTGTGTCTCGCATAATTTGTTGCTTAAAAAACTGGCCGAATATAATTTTAACTTAAAGAGCCTGGATTTGATATCATCTTATCTATCCAACAGAGCACAAGCAGTGAAAGTTAATGGCAAAACATCATCAATGCTACCCATACTACATGAGGTTCCACAAGGATCAATTGTTTTCTAATATTTATTAATGATCTCCCTAAGTCTCTTGATGGCCCATGTGTATTATTATTCGCAGATGATACCATAGTGGTGAGCGTGGGTACTACAGAGGATGAGGTTCAGCAAATTAATACTCAACGTCTGAACATCGTGGCCTCTTGGTGAGCTACAAACAAACTGTCTCTTAATGAAAATAAGACCAAGAGTATGAACCTTTCTGTCAATAGTTCAACAGACACATCTGTAAAGTTTTTGGGACTTCATCTTGATTCGGCTCTCGCTTGGAAGAACCACGGCCATGAGCTTGCCAAAATCTTATCCAAAAATATTTTTTGCTTGAGGACTTTGGCAAGAAGGGCATCGTTGGATGTGCTTCGCACCGCTTACTTCGGTCTCATCGAAGCACATATGCGATATGGTGTTTTAATTTGGGATCACTCTACTTCCAGACGTTGGATTTTTGCTCTTCGACGTGCTTTGCGCATAGTTGCTGGATGTAGCTGTACAGATAACTGTAGGTAATATTTTATGACACTAAATATATTAATTTTTCCACGTCTGTATATTTTGGAATGTTTTTGCTTTATTAAAAACAATCAGAGTGATTTTCTCCTTCACACCCATCATAACTATAATACAAGATATAAATTAGGTCCATATCAGGAACTATTGCGGCTCTCAAGATCACAAATGGTGTCTAATCACTTTGGGCAAATTTTTTTTAACAAACTGAAACCACAAATCTACCATTTGATAAATTTAAGGAGACTGTTAAGAAATTGTTACTGCTTCACGTTTTTTTATGACATCGATGGATATTTACATTTCAATTTAAATGCCGTGTATGCATATCTATTTGTCATAAGTTTTTTGTATTATTATTTAATTTTTTTTTAATTTTATGTACAAACAAGCTTATTTATAAGTTCTATGCTGATTTTATTTATTTTAGGTTTTTGGTTTGCCGTGATAACTTAACAATTGATGCTCTTTTTGGATCCATAGACTAGTAGTGATAGTCCCTTAATATATTACATTGGCAGGATCATTCTTAGGGACGTCGCGCAACCAGTTATCAGAATTTAGTTAATTTCTGGATATTGTTTATCTTTACTTTTGCAAACTTCTTTGAGCATAGTGATTTTTTTTACATCAAAAGGTGTGATTGTCTTGAATTGATTGGGCTTTTTATACACCTCCAGTGATGGAAGAACTAACTATCTAGCCACTCTATTCCTTTGATAAAGTTGAAGATTTTGGCAGGATCTTTAGTAATGTAGCCAGTGACCAGTTAGGGATTAGCCTCGATAAATTAACAACATATTAGGCAATGAACACAAGTACAGACGTTCATCTACTTTGCTTTGTGTTTTGCTAGAGCTATGTCTTGCAGTATGATTGAAAGATTACTTTTGTATATGGGACACAGGTCTATTGTCGGTTTTCAAATATGGTCTTGCTTTTGCTAGAGATAGCAAGACTGGTTTTACTGTCTATTACTCCACTATATTGTGGCCCACCTGCATTTGTTCAATGAGTATACCTGTATTTAAACAGAATTGTTATCTCATCTGCATATCCTATGACTGGAAAGCCAGATTTATTTAGTTTACAGAGCAATTCGTCTATCACCATATTCAATAGGAAAGGACTTCTTTCTATTCATCATTGCTTTGAAAACCTCCTTTCCAATTGATATTTGGAACGTATTTTTACTTAGCATCTGTTTTATCAATTTGAAGCTAAGCATTGAGACAGCTTATCCTATGCTAGTTTGATTTTTGTGAGTTACGTGAAGATAAATCCTATGCTATTGAAAGAGACTCAAAATAATTGTGCAGTGCAGTAATAATTCGGTTGAATATCCTAGTATGTACACGTTTTGACTTAGGTGAAGAGGATTTGTTTTTGAGTATGATCCCTGATGAACCCATCGGAAGTTTTTCATCATAAACGGTGTGAGGACTATCGGTCTAAATGATTTGGCATAGTAGTAGACTTTCTTATCTGATGTGGGTATAGATACCACCTTAACTTTTCTCCAGTTTTGGGTGATATATCTAGAAGCTATGCAGGCCCTAAACACCAAGAATGAAAAATAGGTTCCAGTTACCAAATAAGCAGGGCTGGGTAAACTCTATTCATTCTTAGAGACTTGAATGGTGAGAATATCAATATTTTTGACATCACGCGATGAGCGATAAAGTTTCCCCTTTTGGAGATATAAAACCCATATTTGGGAAACAGAGCTTCAGTGGGAACAGTCTCAACGATACTTAATTGGGCAAGAGTGGAAGATCATTAAAGCGTGAACTCAAGCCTTTCTATGTGCGTTCAAAATTGTTCTGAATATTTATTGTTGTTAAGTTTTATTTAAGAAAGATTATGTAAGCATATTGGACAAATAAGTACTACTAATAGCCCAAATTATTTTGGGTCCTATTATTATATTGGAGGCTATGCTCAAATCATTGTTTCAGGTGTTCATCCCTGTCCTTCATGATTTTGCGGTCAGGAAAATAAGTTTTTAAAAATATATCTATTGGCTCAACGAGTATAACTGCTATACTCCTTTTTGATTATTCAAGGCTGTAGCATTTGAGAGATCTCTTTTCAGCCCTGTCGATGTGGTTGTTAAGTCAATTTGTTAACAAAATTTTCCCCAGAAGTCCCTCTGTCGTTGCCTTACCTTCTTTTTGTATTGTAGGTAAAGCCTTTTTTAATAAGACCAAACTGTTTGCTTTATTATGCGCTTTTGTAGCTTGCTTTCTGAACTTTGAGTGGGCATGACTTCATATGACGAAGTAGAAGCCTTTTTCAGAAGTATTGATTTCAGCCTGCGTTTTTAGCATATGGTTCTCAACTTCTTGTAGTAGTCCGATGAGGTTTTTGTAAATAGTTTCTTATTGGCATTTCTTTAATTTCTGAACACTTCCTCTTTGGGAAGTTTAGTACCTAATTTGTAACATTTGAATCTTTGGTCTTACCAGACAGAGTACAGAGTATCCGTCGCATATGCCAGATCTGGATGTGCCTGCTTATATGATGACTAGTAAGGGTGATATCAAGTACTTCTTGTCTTCTGGAGATGACAATTGTGGGTTTAAAATCTCTATTGAGTATGTATAGATTTGTGCAGAAAATGAATTCTAGAATTTGCCATTTAATTGGTGTCCCTTCTCCCTGTTGTGAGGTGTGTATTAGTGTATGTTGTATTTCGCAGTATCTGATCACATCTTCCAGTTCATGTGAAGAGGTGGGTCGGTGACATACACGCGCCCTTTAATTTCGTGCATAATGGAAGATGGTTCCTTTTATATTTTCTATCCTCTTTGCCACTACATAGGGTTCTTAGATTAGGACCAGGGCATCATCATTGCTTTAGAGGTTGTGTTTGAACCGCCTCCTGGCAATATTGTGGGCAAGAAAACGCAGTAATCAAAACAGATTTATTTTTTATTTTTCAACATAGCACCCTTGCAGGGCGATACACTTTTCCCAGCGGTGCTCCAACTTTTTTAAGCCTTCAGAAAATATGATTTCGGGAACTCTGCAAAATAAGCTTTAGTGGCGTCGATGACCTCTTCATTTGACGTAAAGCGCTTGCCTCCGAGCCAAGTATTCATGTTTGTGAACAAAAAGAAGTCGCACGGGGCCAGGTGTGGAAAGTACGGGGGATGCGGCACCACCTCGTAGCCCAATTCAACCAATTTAGCATTGGCGATTCGGGATGAATGGGCCGGCGCGTTGTCGTGGTGGAAGAGCACTTTTTTCCGCTGAAAATGAGGCCGTTTCTGCTTCAATATCCCGTTGAATTGATCCAATAAATCGCTGTAGTATTGTCCCGTGATAGTTCTTCCCTTCTGCAAAAAGTCGATGTGTATCACACCTTGCGAATCCCAAAAAACGGTGGCCATGACCTTTCCAGTCGATGGGACAGTCTTTACCTTCTTCGGAGCAGATTCGCCTGGAGAAATCCACTGTTTCTACTGCTGCTTGGTTTCTGGTGTATAGTGGTGGATCCATTTTTCGTCCACGGTCACGAATCGGCGAAAAAAATCCGTTGGATTACGCTTTAACAAAGTGGTCACACGATTTCGCTTGTTGTCCATAGTCAGGTAACGCGGCACCCATCGCGCCGACAGCTTCCTCATGCCCAAATGTTCGTGCACGATATTTTGCACCCGTTCATATGAGATGCCTGTGGTCTCTACTATTTCGCGCAACTTCACTGGTCGATCGGCTAACACGAGATTGTGGGCTTTGTCGACCATTTCTTCATTTGCGGCCGTTTTTGGACGTCCACTGCGTGGTTCATCCTTGGTGCTCGTACGGCCACTCGCTCACCCAGAAACTAATAGTCGAAAATGAAGGTGTGGATGTGACATGAACTTTCTGCAAAATATCTCGTATCTTCGTCGTCTTTTTCCCATCCATCCAGAAATGTTTGATGACTGCACGAAATTCGTTTTTATCCATTTTTGCAAAAGTGGCTGACTTGCTTCACAAGATATCCTAGTAAACAAAAACGGAACGACACACGTGTCTGCAAATTTGACAGCTTAATTAAAATAGGTTAGCCTTGACAACCATCATAACAATTTCACGATACGCGCGCCATCTCTTGCCCATTCCGGAAACTTTTCAATCTACCCTCGTATGTATACTTATTCTAGGGTTAATTTGTTAGAATGTAAGAGTATAAAGTCTTCAGCTTCCCTTGGGGTGGTATGTTTAGTTTCATCTGAGACGACACTCTGTTCAAAAAAAGGGTAATGGCCTCGTTTGGTACTCTGATCAAGACCAATCTGCCCTCGGGTATATTGTTAGCTCTTGGTTCTGGCCAGTATGCAAAAATATTGTAGCCTTTGTCAGCCTCGATAGGTGGTCAATTTGGATCACCGTTAGTTTTTTCCTCTGCAAGTTTCTCGACTGACTTCGAGAGCCAGTTTAGGGATAATTGATTCACACTGGTTATTCTGAGGATCTATCTAGAGTACAACCATCGATCGAAGATGAGGCTGACGTCTGATATAATTTTCACCAAATTGGAGGGAGGAGCACCAACCAAGATCTTAACCTTGTCTGTAAGTTTACCCAGGAAGTTTTGACGGTCAATTATTGCTACTTATATGTGCCTTCTAGTTGTCTGCTTATAGTTAGGGCTTGAGGTTGATAAGTTACTACCTTAACTTACCCTTAAATGGTAACAGAGTCGTCCGATCGCTCCTCGTCTTATTACTACCTGTATCTCCAGCTCACCCTCGGCAAGGCCTTAGGTTTCCCAGGGACTTCCAATGGGCAGAGTATTTTCATTGTATAATACAAATAATAAAAATGTGTATAGCGAAGTAGATGCCTCAAGAATAAAAGAAATTATACTTTGTTAATATCATCTGATAAAATTCCTGATTGAATATGCATCACAAAGTTATGACTTTATATACTACTTTGTTGGTTATTGATAAATTAAACTATTCAAAGATGTATTTATTGTATCTTTAAAAGTATACGCGAACATACCGAACGTATTGATAATACCATATATCTTATGCACCTATGCGTATCATATATCTTTTGAAATATTAAAACAGGTAGAATATGCTACTGCGAGAAAGCCGGGAGGAGTACATATAATACGTCATGTAATGCGATGGTAAATTTGATATGTATTTGCAGCAGGGGTGCGGCGTATACATCACCCTTACGGAGAATTACGGCCGGCAATTTGCATTTGTATTACCACCATTATAATAGCCACTAACGACTAATTGCTTTCATTTATTTCCACACTTTTCTGAATTTCATGCAAAGGCCTGATCTGATAGCACAGAGATGAAACGATCGAATTAGTTTAGTAAATTGTTTCAATAAAGAATCAATTATTTTATAAAATATGAATGATTTCAATTTATTTCTTTGGTCTTATTTGTTAAAGAATGCATAAAATACTAATTATGTACTTAAATTGCTTAATAATCAAAAATCTAGGCTTAAGTTTTGATAATCAATAAAAATTTATAAATCATCTTAATAAAGTTTTAAAAATATCGTACATTGAACTTTAACTTCTATATGCGAGCAGATATTTCCTAAACTTTGAATCTGGAAATAGTATTTCATATATTGGCCGAACGCAAGAAATAAATCAACGTTCATATAGTTCAAGATCGTAATAGTAACAGAAAAAACAATTCCACATTATTAAACACAGCTTCTCATTCTACCAGTATTTTTCTTCCACTAATTGTGCATCCGATGCATATGAAATACGACAAGAACATTTGTCTTCACACACAAAATAAGCATTACATAGGGTAACTCCTTATGTGTAGGTGAAGTTCATAATGCAAAAGTTTTAAACGGCATGAGCGAAATAAAGCTATTAATTTTAATTCCACCGAGAAGTTATAAATTATATAAGTTTTATAATAATATAAAGATAAACCAAAATTTTTGAATACCTAAATTATTAAACCCTTTTATTTAGTAATCCTTGTATGTCAGTAGGATTAAGATGGCACACAGTTAACGAAAGAACGTTCAAAGTGTGGTTTATATAACGTATTTGTTATGTGATGGATAAATCTCTCAACTCTCCTTCACGTGATATGTAAACGAGATTCTCGGTTCTTACTACTACTGTATCTAGGTGGCGCTTCTGGTAACATTATCGAGAAGTTGCAGGTCCAAATCCGGCTTTAAGTACATTTTTAACTTACACCTAAATTGATAAAATGCATTAATTTATTGCTATTAACATATATAGAGTAAGCAGGTTATAAAAATGATTAAGGGAAATTATTACAGTCTCTACACTAATATTTTTTCTTTGTTAATTAATGATTAACCTGGAGAATCAAATACTCCATAGTAAAACTCGATTCCCCGCGCTGATGAGATCCAAAATAGATCGAAACCGGTTCGTGGCTGTTTTTGGCAGGGGACAATAATTAATTAATTACTTACTAACCTAATACTGTTTTATAATATTTCATGTTACATGATAGATACTTATTACTATCTCTAATATGCACAGTTAATTTTAAACATTGATTTCCCATTAGGTTGACAGAACATTTAACCTGACAGCGGTTTAAAAATGATGGGAAACATGTGTACGCCTTGTAAATTATGTAAAAATGAACGCTGCATTTGGAACAAGTTGAGTAATCACTACCAAAATAGATATCTTATATAGAACTATTCATTAAAACTATATTTCTACATAGACAACTATCAAAATGTTAAGTATTGTAATAATAAAAAGTAATAATTCGGTTGGTTATTTTTTTTAGAATTATTACAAATTTAAAAATAATTTTTAATTGTTGGGGCGTTTACTTTGTGGTATATCTTGAATATAATTAAGAATGAGACACGATGATTGGTTTTACCACTTTACATTATGTTTGATAATTGAAAATTGAAAAATTTTAAATAAAGTGGCAAAACAAAGTCATCGTGTCTCCTTCATTAAATTTTCACTTTCTAAGTACGTGAAAATGTTGCAAAAATTCAGCTTCGAGGTTCCTAGATTTTAGAATTTCAACAAGTAATTATTTAAAAAATCTCTATGTGTGTCTGTCTATATATCTGATCTAATATTTAAAATGATTTATTAATCTTCGTAACAAGAGCTGAAAAGCTGTAAAAAATTGAATATTGGAGTTTCATATCGGAATTTTTAGTAATTGTAATTTTTTCGTAAACCTACACCGGCTATTTACTACACCACTAACACCAACTGATTTTGAAAAAAAAAAACAATTATTAAACAAATCGCATTCAATAATGGGTACAATCCTAGTCTCATTGATACATTAATTCACAAAAAGAGAAACCTTCAATTATTACCTAACTTAATTCCTATCAACCATCCAGACACTCCTTCCCCTCCTAAATACAGAAAATTCACTGAACCCTCTAACCTACATAATAAAATTAGAAATATTTTTAAACGATATGACTTCACTCCCACTTATAAAACTAACAACACCATTAGAAATCTGCTTTCTAATTCAAAAGATATAACTAACAAACTTGACAAAAACGGTGTTTACTCACTGACTTGCGATGTTTGCGGAGCCACCTACATCGGTGAAACAGGTAGAGCACTTAAAACTAGATTAAAAGAACATTTATTACAAAAACTCCACTCTAATTTTGGCCATCATCTTTTCATATACAACCGCACTTACAATAATCCCAAAAACATTAATATTCTTCATGAAGCTAATAAAGGTATTAAATTACTCTTTCTTGAAAATTATGAAATAGACAAATTTATTGCATCTAACCGTTCATTACAATGCTTAAATGACAAAACACAAACTTCATCTATCCCCCTTTATATATATCCAACATCTTTATTAACAAACAGATACATATATTCTAAAAATATTAAATTAAACTTACAATAAGTGAAAAAGTGGGTATGTAACTGTCATTGTTAATTGACTATCAACCAGAGGTCTTTCTGCCAAGGTCATTTATGTCGAATGTCAGTCAGTCAGTATGTAAATGGATGATATGATATAATGTGTGATGGGGGACTTCTGTATTTTGGAGGAATTGTTGGGTTTCTGTGGAAACAATATAGGGATATGATTTGGTAATTAGAGGGATTTTTGGAGAATTTCTCAGCAAGAGATTGAAGACGTTCTTCTATGGGGATTATCAGGGTAGTATCGTATAGGACTTGGTTTGAGGGATTGTGAAGTGGGTTTAAGGGATGTCGGAGTTTGGTAAGGGTCCTAAGGGAGGCTCGCTCGCTGACCTGGATGTGGTGTAGAGTGGGATTCTGGACTGTGGAAAATAGGATGGATGCATAATCAATTAGGGGGCGACAGATCATTTTATAAATTAAAGCTGCTGTTTTAATGTTTATACCTGCCTCCTTGTAGGTTAGGTTTCTGAAAAGTTTTGCTCTGGTTGTTATTTTATTTTTAATGAGGCAAGCATGTTTCTTGAATTTGAGCTTTGTGTCGAAACTAAATCCAAGGTATTTGATGTGTGAGGAAGGATATATAGGGTTATGTGCAATAGAAATGATATATGGGTAATTAGTGATTTTGTGGTAGGGAATAAGGAGCTGGGACTTTCGAGGGTTAATTTTGATTCTCCATTTGGCGAAACAAAACTTCGAGGGTATCGATGAGCTCTTGTAAGGTTTGCAGGGCTTTGGATAGGGTGGGCTGAATGTTTACGGCAGGTAAGTGGTAATATCGTGAAAAATGATAAATAATAGAGTGTAATTATCATTAAATAATTTTTTAATTTTTTTATTAACTGTAATATTATAAGTGTTAATTATTAAAATTGTAGTTAATTGTAATATTATTTAAAGTATAAGCTAAATATAATTGTACATATATTATTGTCTTTGATAAAAACACTTAGAACCTATGTTCAATATCTTATTTTGATCCAGATGTACATTTCGGGTACAAAGTGTTCATTATCAATGATTTGATATGTACCAAACCATTGAGAATGGACACTTTGTGTCCGAAATGTACATCTGGATCAATATAAAATATAGAAGATAGGTTCTAAGTGTTTTTATTAAAGTGATAATTATCTTCAAGTTACTCAATAAACCCAATAAATATTAATGTCTTCTTATTATTATTAATTATTTGATTTCTTTTTTATGCAGTAAGAGTTTTATTAATAATTTGAAATTAAAATCGCAGGTAAAAGACTTATAGGTCGTTAGTCCTGTTTATTAGGTTTCTGATTCACTATTAGTAATGAAGGTCATTATTGACGTTTTTCGATGGTCGAAAATGTGATTGCATTGGATACTTATTTATTATAATGTGAGAAAAAGAAAACTTTTAAAATTAAAGACTTTGTTTTTGGAAATGGGATATAAGGGCGGTATCATCAGCAAATTGTAGGATATATTTGGAGATATTGAAGTATTTTGGATCGGGGCTATATATGTTGGAACAAAAAATGTTGTAAAGGAGCGGGGATAGAGGGGAACCTTGTGGAACTTCTTTTTCAGGTGTGAATGTGGAGGAATAGGAGTTGTTAATTTTTACTTTGAGGGATCTATTAAACAGAAATGATTTTAGGATATGTATAAGATAAGCTGGGATATTAAGGAGGTGGCATTTGTATAGGACACCTTTGTGCCATACGGAATCGAAGGCTTTACGGATATCAAGGAAGAGAGCCTTCAAGGTGGGTAGTTTGTAAATTGTACGTAAGGATGGTAGAGCGTTTAGGAAGGAAACCAAATTGATATTTAGGGATACGGTCTGCAATTATAGAAAGGATTTTATTTTTGATGAGGGATTCGCATAGTTTGCCTAGGACTGGTAGAAGTATTATAGGGCGATAGCTAGGAATAAGTACAGGGTCATGTTCTCGTTTAGGGATACATATTATTATGTCAGTTTTCCATTCTGGTGGAAAGTAATTGTGTTGGTAAGAATAATTAATTATGTTGAGGATGTGGTGATGGACATGGGGAGGTAGAGATTTAAGGATTCGTCTATGTATGTGGTCGTGTCCGGGTGCAGTGTTTTTTCCTCTTTTTAGGATGTAATTGTAATCGTCTTCGGTAAATAAGTCCGTTGTTTCTGTCAAATCTGTCGTGCTGAAAAAGTCGTTAAACCAACAGTCTACAATATTTGAAAAAATGTATGTCCTGTAGTCTATTATAGGTCTCATTAAAATGTGCGGAAAATTTGTCAGCGATTATGACTGTCTTTTCGGTGTCCGGGTCCGTTATCTGTTGTAGTTTGTCAGTTTTTTTTATATTTTAAAAGTTGATTGATTTTTGTCCAGAATGTCTTTCCTTTAAGGTCATTTATGTCTTTACATGTATTTAGCCAGATGTCTGTCCTATATTGAAGAATAAGGTGTTTGATGTCTTTGTTAAGGTTGTTAAATTTCTGTCTAAGTTCTGGATAAATTTAGGCAAGGGATACTTGTAATATGATTTATTGATTTTAGGAGTGTTTTGTTGTATGGATTGGGATAGAGTATTGTTGAATTGTTGTATGGAGTTATAATTACTACTGGAAGTACTATCTTTACCCTATACCACTTAAGTTCAAAAACCAGTATCGATGAATCTACACCACTCAGATGTTTATGTTGTAGTTCTCTAGTATTTTTTGTATCGATGCACTAATAAACACGGGGCTTCCAGATATTGCTTCAATTTTGGGAATTTTAATGTCTTTGTAGAATACCTGGCACTCACCTGGCTCGATCAAGAAGACACCTTGAAGTTCTATTGTTTCCTCATGGTTGGGACATGTGATTTTAAGGGTTTCTTTCTTAGACAATACAGCAAGCAATTTATTTGTTTCGGGCAATTTTTCCAAATGATTCCTTTCGATGTTTAGTTGGGTATATTGACATGTTTTAATATTTCCATAAATTAATATTCTTGTTTCACAATCTGCATCATAGTTTAAGAGATGTTCACTTCTGAATTAATGCTTATTGTCATCAAAGAATATATCATTTAGAGGCCAAATTTTAGAATTAAATTTTGATTTTAATATGTATTTAATATTCGGTATTATTGTTACATATTCTGATTTTTACTTTGCAGGTATTGGATGTAAAACGTAAAGATCAAATTAATATTCATAATTTATTGGAAGATGAAGAAAATTATTAATTTTTGTTTTGTCAATTTTGCAATTAACTGTCATTACAGATTCAAGTCAAAGTCAAAAATATTTTCTAATTTACTTTCGCAAGGTAGTTCCTCTTGATAATGGACAGAGATTTTTTCTAATTCGTCAAATAAATTCTGAGGTCTTATTATATCTGGGTTTAAGACTCTTAATTTGCTGAACGTTATTGAGTGTATTTCTAATTGTACCAGAAAGTAAAAGCATCTGATTATATAGGTCTTTCGCATACAGATTGGGTCTTCTTTAAAAATTGCATGTAATTGCAACATTATAGGTTGTAGAGAATTTTGATTATGTGCAATGACATGAAGAGTATTATTAAAATTCTTTATTATTTTTGTGTTTATGCTATATCCAAATTTTATCTGATTTTGTAAATTATTTTGGTTACTTGCCAAATGTTCTAAAATTTCGTTTCTTTTCTCGTCACGAGCGTCCATATTACCGCTTATCGATTTAATGATAGTGCCTAATCCATCTATCAAGAGTATTTTAGTTCTTTTGGGTGAAACATTCAATTGAATAGTATTAATTTGATCAATAATATCATTTCTGGTGTAATTTATCAATTTATTATAGTTCTGAAATTCTCGTTACAATTTGAAAATATTACTCATGGTACTTATCAAGAATACATATTGATAATTTATATTTTCAAATTCATTATATATGGGTTTAACATCATAATGATATACTATCGTATTCTTTGCTGTGCCTAAATTCACAGGAATTAATCCCATATTTTCGGTGATATTTTTAACTTCAAAACATATTACATGCGGAAGAAATGAATTATTTTTCTCAAAAAATGACTTTCTTTGCTGGACTAAACTAGGATTTGGAATTATTGAAGATGATGGCCCTGGTACTTCATCATCAATTTTTGGTGTACCAAAATGATTGTTTATTTGTAATTTAGAATTTTGGAAGATATAGTTTATCATAGCTTTAACTGAATTGTAGTCTAATTGATCTAGGCCACAACCTAATTTGGGAATTGCTAATTAAGTGATGTTTTTGTCTAAACAGAATTGTTTTAAATTTATCAATGCATTAAACAAAGATTCTAAACTGGGCTTGTCGAAATAATTTTCTTTAGTGATTAAATAAATAATATATCTACCTTCTTCTTTAATATGACAGAGAGAATATAATTTTGCATTCTGTTTTGATAAACCTCTAATTTTCCAAATCTTAATTTAAATGCACGTGCTATTCCTGCACCCATTTTTAAATCTCTACTCACACAGTGAGCGAGTGAGTATTCTAAAGTGGCATTGAGTAAATCATCTGAAATTTCTCTTACATTTTCATTGTTTATTTCTTCATTATTATTTAATATCTCAATAAATGTTTCAAAATTAGGAGTTTGTTTTAAATTAGATCTTTTGACTCAGGGATTCATAAAATCAAAGACGATTTTATGAATTTCCAAAAGTTCTCTAAAATTCCAAATGATTATCCGGAATAATTAATTTAGGGATTCCATGGTGACAAAAGAATTTTATTAAATTGTTTGCTACTTCAACAGCTTGATAAGAATTTAATTTGTAAAGTTGCGTATATTGAGATAATAAATCAATTGTAGTAAGAAATTTGGAACTTTCAAGGGCAATATATTCTTTTACAAAACTAATGACTTCATTTACAAAATTTCTTTTAGAAAATTGAACATTTATTCGCATTTTTTTGTAATTAAATGAATTAGTAATTTTTGGTTTAGATGATGAATGTTCCACCTCTGTAATTATAATTTGGTTATCACCAACGTTGGCCGATTTATCCAATATTGGTATACCAAAAATAGGGTTTTCCGAATTTGAATGAATTGTAGCGCCATCATTTTCAATTTCATTTAAACGAGTAGTTTCCGTGGGTTCTACAATAACTGATGACGGATATTTTCAATCTCATCAAAATTTTTCAAATATTCTGCTAAATTTATGCCAAAAATTTCTTCGTTAACATCTAGTTCAATCCTAGACAGTGCGTTAGCATTTTTGTTTAAAGTACCCTTTTTATAAACAATTGTATAATCGTATTCCGAAAGTTTTAATCGCCATCTTACTAATTTAGAATTTGGTTCTTTTATGGACATCAACCATTGGAGAGGCCTGTGGTCAGTGACTATTTGGAAGGTGCGTCCGAATAAATAAGGCCCAAAGTATTTGACAGCCCAAACTATGGCAAGTAGCTCTTTTTCTCTAGAGGAAAATCGAGATTCAGAATCATTTAAAGTACGGCAAGCATATTCAATGGGTAAATCTTAACCGACTGTCCATTGTCCTTAGTATTCGTCCAGGAGATGACGTGGAGCTGGTGATGCCTTCTCGTGCTGCTGCCCTTGGAGCTGGATCCTCGATCCTCGGAGGACTTCTTCGGTGCGGAAGCGACGGAGAATATTTTAGGTCTCTGACAAATTGTTGAAACTAACGAAGTCTTGATGTTCCCTCAGAGAATCCTACCGACCGCGCCAATTATATTTTAATATTATAATTTTTGATCACTATAATATTGATAATCCATATTAATTTCTATTTTTTAATTTACGTCGCGACGTAGTTCTTTAGTATTTTTAATTATATGTGTCTTATTTGTAATTTAATTTTGACTTGGCACGAAAGCTTTTGGTGCTTTGACAAAACCATGCAATAATTTTTCGGTTTGGGGACACTTTTTATGATTAAATCATACATTCTTAAGTATAAAAATGAAGCAGCCATAGTAGAGTCCTCTAAGAAAATAATATTATCCATTATGTCGCGACACACCAAAGAAAGTTGGCCTTTTTAAAATTACATTCCGTTTTAATTGATTTTGTCTTAAATATAGGCGAACTATAATTTAATTATTCAGAGAAACATCGAAACAAATTGAAGGATGATAATTATCTATGGTCACAATTGAATCAGTTAAATTTAAACTCATCATGTGTATAATCAGGCTCAAAAGCCTTTGTAGCAAGTTGTAATTTCTAGACTTTGTCCATTTTTATATTGATGAAGCTTTTACTTGGCAAAACTCCATTATACACTTAAATTAAACATCCATGTTTTATTAATTTAAGTGCAATTTTATACTTTTACAAAGAAAATGTTATTGTGAAATTTTAAAATATTTGCTATTGTCTAATTATTTCAAAAAAATATATCTTTATTTCTAGAAGTGCAAATGTAAACAAAGAAATAAACAAATTTCCCTAATATCGATGGTTGTAGGTAGTGGTTAGAATCAACCAAAAATAAGATGATTATATCAATATAGACATACATTTTTGTTTGACGACACTGCACACATTTAAGAATTTCATAATTTTACTTTGGAAAAACAAGCAAACCCTTTTAATCAATTAGTTGTAATAACTTTGTATTATGCAACATTATTTCCAGCAGAACAGCGGTGGTAAGCACCTCTACAGCACATTCCCATGATCTCACTAAAAAATCACTTCTTATTACGTGCAAAGAGTTTGTAGACATTTCTATGTATGTATCTTCAAAGTGAATAAAGGTGCTCAAATGAATCATCAAAAATAAGTTTTGCCTGAATTTCTGGAGATTAATAAAAATATATATTTTTTTAAATATACAGCGTTCATTATAAAAGTAGTGCGCATTTTCTTGGAAAAATATATTTATTATTTTATTAATATACCGGTTATGCTTAAAATTTTTGACTACTCGTCGAACTCCTTGACGGGAATGTCTCTTAGGAACGTTGTAACATGTTTTGGATGTTTTCCACAAACCCAATGCTTTCTTTTCAGTTTTCTTTTCAGACGGAGAAACAAAAAAGTCACACGGAACCAAGTCGGGACTGTGTAGGGTGTAGTTCCGAGTCAGGAAATCGGTAACTATGAAAATAGTGTTGACAAGTTATTTCTGGTCTTACTTCAACAATTTTTGCACAGATCTTCCGCATTTGCAGAACCTCGGTCACTCTCCTATGTACCGCAAATGTGTACACGTTTAGGGTGTCAAACGATGGTAGGAATGCAAAACTTCGGGCACACGATTCACGTTTTCGTCGGTTCTAGGCTATTGTGTTATCTTCCGAACTGTGACCTTGAGATGCTATCATCCGTAGAGGCGTCCGGGATGTTTCGGTTGAATTCTTTCCAAACTGCAAACAAAACTTGATTACGTATCGCTGTTCAAGCGAACGCTCCATCGCGCCATGTTGCAAAGTCAAAAAACTCACGGAGACACGTCTTTCCACTCAGACTGTTGACGACCGGCTGCATTGAAAGGGCAGATCCTTCACCGCATTTCCCGACCCGTTTTACCTCGCTGCGATGGGTCACGTCACAATAAAATCATGCGCATTACTTTCATAATAGACCCTGTACACTAATGGATACAATACATAAAAAAAATATTGACTATACAATTACAAATTTTTGTCTATCATAAAGTAATTGTAAATTCATTAGCTTAAATTAATTCATAATTGAAGCGTCGATATTATGAATTGAAGAGATGAATTCGTGGTGTGTTCTGGAAGGAAATTTGCGTTTAGGGATAATATTTTTCTTTTTGGGAATGCATAGGGAATCTAGAATTTTAAAGTGGGTGGGGCTTAGGGTGAATTTCTTGGCAAGAGAGGATATTTTTTTTGAATGGGGATTACGTTTGTGGAATTGTACAGCAAATAATTTGATGAATTATGGAGAGGATTTTTGATAAGTGTTATTTTGGCCGAAGATAATTTTATAGATGTGTGTGCTTGCTTGTAAATCTATTGCTTGCTTTTACAGATTACGCTTCTGAAATTTGACGCCCTTTTCTTGACTTTTGCTTTAATAGAAGTAAAGTGATTGATACTTGCTTTGCTACACTCTTGATTAAACATGTAACTCACTGGATAGGAAGTGGTTTTTCAAAGTTAGTTTGGTATTAAATACTATTCCTAGATATTTATAGTGGACGAAGGGATATATATTTTGGCCATTTATGGATATTAAGGGAAGTGGTACATTAAGTCAGGCAAAGGGAAGTAGGAATTGAGATTTGTTGGGATTGATAGAAATTTCGCAAACCAGGTCTGTATAGTGTCTATCATACCCTGTAGACTGCTGAGAGCTTTGGAAGTATAAGAGATAGTATGATCGGCGTAAAGGAGCGGATAGACGAATTTATTAAAATATTTTGGGTTAGGATGGGAGATGTCATATGCCAAGAAATTGTGTAGGATGGGAGAAAGATGAAGGAACTTTGAGGTAGACCTTGTTCGGGAGAAATTGAGCTAGAGAGGGGGCTGCGGAGTTAGATCTGAAGAAAGCGGTTGTATAGGTAATGGTAAATCGAGAGTTTGAGGGTACTACACTCGTATAGCAGTCTATACCAAATGGTATCGATAATTCTAATCAATATTCCGCTGATTTTCCTAAACGTTGAAGAAATTGACGTATTCAGAGAAAATTTTGTCAGTAACAAATTAGAATCAATTAGAAAAATTAAATACCAAAAAAAATTGCGACGGAAAAACTGGTAGAAACTTCAATACTAGATATAAAAAGCGATGAAAAACAAACCGTGGGTATTGGACGATCATTGCATCACAACAGGATATCTATTAGCCGAAATCAAACCCATTTACATCGCCAAAAAAGGCCGCACATTAAATATCTTTGAAGGACATTAAAAAGGAATTAACAATGGAGATAATCTCTTCAATTAATTAATTAATTATTATTAGCATCTTTTAATTTCCAATAATTAACATCAGCTTATTTATTGTTACACTTGCTCATTTTTTACTAGATAATTTTTTAATTCCTTTGAAAATGATCGTCACTGATCGATACATATGTCATGAAAATGTATATACTTGTAATAATATGAAACATAACAATTATTACAATTTAAAATTATCGAATCTGAATTTAAAGGCTTTTAAATAGAGCGTCAAACATTTTTCCAATGACAGAAAGTTAGCTTATTGGACTGAAGCTGCTGGGAAGAAAGGAATCATTGTCAGGTTTAAGAATACAGGTAAATATTCCTTTTTTCATTCATACTCAAAATATACCACATTTTGAGTATGGTATGTATGGTTGTATATATAGGAGTGGATATTATTATGTTTTATTTTTAAGTTCTCTTTAATTAAGTTACTTTACAAAATCTTCTAAAGCTAAAGAAAAGTGAAAACTTAAGCATTGTATCGAATAATAAAATAAGAATTATGTAATGAATAATCTTTGTGTATTAAACAAATATTACCATTTTAAAATGAAAATTTAAATTAATTTCTAAGCGATTTAGAATTAATGTAAAATTATTTTACTTGATTCGTATAAATATAGATTACTAATGTTCGTTAAAAGCTGCATGTTTTAAATACAGATTATTTAAATATATTTACAGCAAATATTAAATTAATCAATAAAAAAATTCAATCAATTTTTTTCCTACCTCCTAAAACATTATTTATTTTACTTAGTAATTGTTATTATTTCATATTTACATTAAAAATACATTAATTCAGTTTAGCAAATGATTTCCTAATAGACATTTGCATATCGTTACCAGTCGGTGTGAATCGAATCGGAAGAGAATAACAAGGAAGGAACGTTTGTTATAAAGTTCCCTATATGTACATATAAACTAACGTACATATAGAGAAACGTTGTCGAACGAAAATTGTACCCGGTGGGAATAACTTAGTTAACAAGCCCACATACACACGGGTACATTCGTATTTTCACCCCGTACATTATGTATAAGCTAATAAACAAAACCCAACCTGGGAATAATCATAAAGTTCAGGTGTAGCAGTTTGCACTGTAAATATTATTAACTAGTTGTTATTACCGACAGTCTGAACTGAATGTGAAGTCCGGGTGAAATAATAAACTATTATCTAAAATGCTGATTTTTATACACCGATAGTGGTGTAATAACATGAATTTTATCGATTGCTTTCACAGCTGAAGGTTAAATTAAAAATGTTATTATTTACAACAACATTTTTTTTTAGTATTAAAGTTAATAAATTTCAAACTTTTTGTCAAAAGTGAAATTTAACAAAGTTATTAAAGTATATCACCTACAGGGTTTATTATAAAAGTAATGATGGTTTTATTGTAACACGACTATCCATCGCAGGAAGATAAAAGGAGGATCTGCACTTCCAATGCAGTCAATTTGCTCTGAGCAGTCCGAGTGGAAAGACCTGCTTTCGCGTATTTCGACTATGTTTATACTACTATTACTAGTTTATTTATTGTTTTGCAATTAAGTTTTTTTGTTCGGCTTGTAGAGAATGTAATCGAAACATTCTAGATACTTCAAGGATGACTGCATTTGAGGGCCGGGAAGAGATCACAGACGAACCCAGTTCTGGACACCCAACAACGACATTTTTTGTCCATTTTGAGTTTGTACTCATTCTGTTACCTGCAGGTGCTCAAGAGATTGAGACGCTGGGTCGCGTCAAAGACACGGCCAGGCTCCACTATGACAATGCTACACGGTTACCAATTTCCTGACCAGGAGCAACAACCCAGTGGTTCCCCAGCCTTCTGACAGTCCCAACTTGGCCCCTGAGAGAACTGAGAGAAAAGCATTGGAAGTCCATGGAAAACATCCAAAATCATGTTACAACGTTCCTAAGACACATTACCGTAGAGAAATTTCAGGGTGCCTTTCAGGCATGGCAGATATGTTTTCGTAAGTATAAAAATCACTTGAAGTTCCTTTAATGTGATTAGTGCGTTGTGTGTGATCTTCGAGTTATATCTCTAATACGGTGGTAAATACATTCACAACATTTTAAATTTTTTGCATGGTGTCAGTTAACTATACAACAATTACATTGTATAAATCACAGATCGTATGAATAATTTATATTGTCATAAATTGCACTTTATAGATCGCGACCGTATGCATTGGCTCACATTTTGTGGATTGATTAGTGTTCGACATTTATTCAAAATCGATAAATAGAATTTCATATCTATTATATACAACGTGTCTACGTAAGTATGCAACAAATGAGAAACTTTTTTATTATTAATTTCTCAGAAAATTGTATTCTTTATAAAAGTTGGTGCTTGATCTTAAACATACAAAAAAGACAAAACAAATGACATTCGGTTTTAATCAACAAAAATTTTAATTTCTTTAAAATTAACAACATTAACGATATTATTCCTTTAATAACAATCACTCGACGTGATCCCCTTTCCTCTCAATACATAAATTTGTTCTTCTCTCAGATTAAACTCTGATTTTTAACCACTCCCATAAAAAGTAATCAAGTAGATTTACATCAGGTGAGCGAGCAGGCCGTGGAAATTTAGAATGTCTTCCAATCTATTTATAATTAAATTGTTCATTTAAATATTCAACTATGACACGAGCACTTTGTGCGGGTGCCCAAACCTGCATAAACGGAAGAGAATTTCTTGGAGCCAAAGGAAACATGTCAAATTCATTTTCCAATTCAATATTTAACAATTCTTTTGTAGATAATTCGGAATGCTGGATTTTCTGTTGACCGCCAACTACAGTACCCAACACTTTGATGTTCTTGAACCAGAAGTATTATCTACGCTCAGGTTCTCTTCTTTCTTCAATCTTTCGCTTTTCCTTCGGTTTTCCTTTTTAGCTGGTTTGAGCCAAAACACGCTTTAAATCAACAAAATACTGCTTGCGCAGTGATAGATGTTTTTGGATAAGAATATATATTGACTTAAATTAACTACAAAATACTGCTTGCGCAGTGATGCATGCCTGCATACAAGAAGTACTGCGGTAGCAGTATTTTCTAGATGATTAACATCAATAAGATACTTGTGAACTAAACATTAATCACTGCGCAAGCAGTATTTTGTGGATGGTGTATCAAAAATACGATTGTAAAAATAACTTTTATAAACTTATTCCTTTAGGAGGATTGTATAGATAGTATGGAATTATGTGGATGTTCAATTTGGAACAAAAAACAGGAAAATTTGATGCACCAAATAACCAAAGGTCATGTACGCGGCCTTAATGGAAAACTTTGTGAATTTTATAATAATGTCTTGTCACACGATCACGATATCTTCATAATAACTGAAACATAGCTTCATTGTAGCATCAAAAATAGTGAACTATTCCCTGACGAATTTAATGTTTACAGAACTGATCGTAAATATGGCAGAGGTGACGGGGTTCTATTAGCAATTCATAATACTTACCATTCTGAAAAGTTGAATTTCAATCTAGTTGGATGCGTCTCAATAGAAGCCACGGCTGTTAAAATAAAACTTAACTTATTGTTAGCGTGTACATAAAACCAGCGATTGGAGTTGATGAATAAAATTTATTTTTTGAACAGATCTAACAACATTTTTTAAACCGAAGTGTAATTATTGTTGGTGATTTTAATATACCAGGTTATATTAATAACACTTCATCCTTGAATTCTTTAAACATATTTCTAAATATTAATAATTCTACACAATACAACAAAGTAGTAAACTCGAACGGCAGGCTATTAGATTTTATCATATGTTCAAATATTGTCAGTGATATTGAAAGGTGTCCTTGGCCCTTGTTAAAGAAGACGCGCATCACCCCACGTTGACCTGTAATATCTTTGCAAATATTAAAAGCAAAAATAAAATATTCACCATGGATAATTAACGATATAATTTTCGGAAGGCTAATTTTAATGGACTCTACAATGATATTACAAAGTTGATGGTATAAACTATATAATACATCAGATGTCAACTCGGCCTGTGATATTCTCTATGAATATTTATATAGTGCCTTTGATCGCCATGTTCCCAAAACTTCAAGAAAAGCCACTGGGTTTCCCTTTGGATCAACCGTGATATTCAAAAACAGTTAACCTTAAAAAATAAATTTCGACGATTATATTGCAAATATCGTCTAAATGAACACAAAAGAAAGTATGAAGAATTGAGGAGAACCTGTAAACAAAATTTCCAAATTGCGCATTCAGAATTCATTAAACAAACTGAAAAGTGATTAAAGCAGGATCCCAATCTACTGTTTAATTATGTATATGTGAAAAACAATTCTTCGCGAATTCCTACGGAGACACACTTCTGAGTTGTCTAGAAATAATCGTAGAATCTTTCTGTGAGCATTTTAGTAAGGCTTTTGTACCCAAAACTACTAATGATGTATGTCATAACACTCGGGTTAATTTTGAAAATGTATTTATGTATTGCGAAGAAGTCAAACAACAGCTCCGTAGTTCTAAAGCTAAGTTTACAGCAGGTCTGGATATGATCCCCGCAATAATAGTTCGCGATTGTGCACAAGTGTTATTTGAACCATTAACATTTATATTTAACCTTATTTTGAGTACAGGTGAATTTCCCAGTGTGTGGAAGAAAGTGCGTGTTTGTCCTGTGAAAAAAGTGGTAGCTCTAATCAAGTTGAAAACTATAGACCTATATCGATCTTATGTTGTTTTTCTAAGGTGGTTGAATCTATTTTATGTAAATTTATTTATTCAAGTGAATTACCTAAAATATCTGTTTAGCAACATGTTTTTTGTAAGAAACGTTCTACTTCTACTAATTTAAGTAATTTAACTCAGGTAATTACAGATTCTATGGATTCAGGAAAACAGGTTGATGTAATATACACTGATCTCACAAAAGCATTTGATAGACTTGACCATGACTTATTAATTAAACGTCTCTATGAATATGACATTAATGAAAGCATTATCTTAGCAATTACATCTTATTTAAACTCAAGACAGTTTCTCGTAGAAATCAATGGCCAAAAATCTGATTGGCGAGCAGTATCTAGCGGGGTTCCACAAGGCTCTAACTTAGGACCTCTGTTGTTCCTGATTTATTTAATGACATTTGTAAATATCTTAAATGCCCAATTTTAATCTATGCTGACGATTTAAAGATTTATAATATTATTGATTCTGTTGACCGTTGTTTAAAATTGCAATTTGATGTTCATACTCTCAATGAATGGTGTATAAACAATAAGTTATCTTTAAACATTGGTAAATGCAATGTAATGTCATACTCACGCAAATTAAATCCATAATTTTATAATTATACAGTTAATGACTGTATTATAAGTCATTGTAATGAGATCAGAGATCTTGGAGTGATATTCGACTGTTCGTTGAGTTTCAGTTCACACTTGTCAAAGACAAGATGTGGGGTTTTATTATGCGTAATTGTAGAATATTTCGGAATATTGATGGTTTTATAAAATTATTTTCAACATATATTTTGAGAAAATTGACGTACTGTTCCATTATATGGTCACCCATGTATCTAAAGTATGTTAATTCGCTTGAAAGTATTCAAAAGCGATTCTTAAGATACTTGTATTTTGTTAAGTATGGTACCTATGATTTCAATATTTCGTACATTGACTTATTAGCCGAATTTGATTGCATCTCTGTTTATAATAGACATTTGTATGTTTCTCTCTGCTGCTTATATAAACTCATTCATAATGGTGTCGACGATCCGTTATTTCTTAATAAATTTAAGTTTAATGTACCTCGGTTAACATCACGGCATGCTAAAACTTTTACATATAGTACTCCAAATACGAATTATTGTTTAAATTCCCCTGTATATAAATTATGTCGCTCTTATAATAAAATTGAATATTTGACTGATATATTCCAGCTATCTTACAAATCATTTTTTAACGAATTAGCATGCACTATAAAATTAAAATAATATTTCCTATTAGATTTAGTCTTCAATTTGTTATCTTTATCACTACAATGTAAATTTCTTTCTAGTAACGGGTGTCCAACAATTATTGCAGTCCCGGGTGTAAAAAACGTAGGTCGATTCTTACATGTTGCAAATAAATGAACTGACATTTTTAATGCACATTTAAGTTATGTTTGACAATTAAAATGTCAGTTCATTTATTTGGCACATGAAAGAATTGACCTACGTTTTTGATTCCAACGCCACCCGGGACTGCAATAATTGTTGGACACCCGTTATATGGTTTTTGTTATCTTTATATTGTTTTTATATGTTAATATGTATTCTTGTATATGCCATTGGACTTTATGTCTGTTGGGTGTAAATAAATAAATAAATATAGATGCTGCAATTTGAAAAATATTAAGCATTAAGATCAATAAATATATTTTATTCGCATTACTTTTATGATAGACCTTGTATTAATATTTTTTTGCAAATTCCTCATGAAATGTTAAATTTTATTATTTGGCCATTGCTACAATTTTCATTGTGCTTTATTATTTAAAAATAATATTATTTAATTGTAACCACCTCAAGAGGTGTTTTCCACATTTAAAATAAAAACGGAAAAGTCTAAAATGCCACCAAAAGCTCAATAATATAAATAAATACTATAATAAAACAAACATAGTGACTTTCATTATTTACTTTGCTTCCGGACACATACCATTAATTTAGAACTGTCGTACTATAGGTTTTAGATTAAATTAAAATTCACTTGGCTTTTTTCACAAATTAATAATTTATTCAACTGTCGTACTATATTGTAGACCATTTATTGTTAATTAAATGGTTTATAAATGTTTCACCACAGGTTAAGTAAAAAATTAATTCATCGACCATTTATTGCTCTTGATCTACTACAATAAATTTTGATTTTTTTAGCGTTCTCGTGACCTATCCTTATTAATAAATTACAATACTAAAATACTCTATATCTACCTCAATATTTTTAAACATACTATTGATCCATCCAAAACAATTTAACATTGCTCTAGCATATTTTTGACGCATTTAATTAAATATTGATTATCCTAGCATATTCTTAACCTAACCCAATCGATACGTCATTATCTCAGCGTAATCCTGCCCTATCCTAATAAATTGCTTATTGTCCTAGCGTACCCTTCACCCATCAAAATAGAAAATCGGGCGATAAAAATGTTCTTTTTTTAAATTACTAATGTTTTTATTAATATTCAATTTCAAAGATTTTTAAAGTCTAAATATTTTTTGGAATTTGAAGCCCAGTGACTGACATAATTTGAGTCAGTTTTTAACTTTTTGGATAAGGGTATAAAAGTGTTCTTATCAGAGGATTGAAACTATTTCAGAATTAGAGTTATTCTTGATACTTGATACTTTTTTCTTAATTTTAAATTTCTTTTTTCTTCTTAGTAGATTTTACTTTGCAAATCTTATAATAACTATTTCTTGTTAATATTGTTTTTTAAACTATTTTCCTCAGTTGTTTTTCCTTGTTTAGGTTTTATTTTTTCTCAAAATTTCAACTGGTTTAGGAATTTTTTAAACATTTTCCACAAATTTTAAATTGTGCTTCTTTTTTAGTTTAAATTGTTTAGTTTTCTTTTCAACTAATTTTCAAATAATTCTGTTATTGGCAACTAAACTATTCCTAGTGGTACCGATTTTCAAGAATTTTACAGCTTGTTTCATTTTGTCAAAAAATTTCTTTCTATAATTTTTCATCAATTTCGTTTCTAAGTGACGGAGAAATTTTGACTTCCTTTTTTGTAATTATGTTATAGTACATACTCCAAATTTGAGGACTTTCCACCAAAATCTCTTCTAAATTTCTAAAATTTTCTCTAAATTTTTCTCCAATTTTACCTAATTTTTTTTAGTTTATTCCAACAGCCAACCAATCACATTTCTTATATTTTTTTGAAAAAGTTTCACTATTTATAGTATTTTTTATTACATATTGTGTAAGAAAGTAATCAATTTTCTTTTTTAAATTTCGAGAATTTCGTTTAAGTTTTAAAAGAAATTTCCTGCAAGATTAATTATGCGTTACGTCAATACCCAATGAAAACGTAACTAGAACGTGTCTATGTTCTTGCAATGTTTTTTCTGGCTTTAATAAAATACAATTTTCAAAAAAATTACAAAAAAAAACAACTTACAACTTGTAAAAAACAGTTTTTTTTTTAAATATTAATAATTAGCTATTATAGAAATCAATTTTAAACATGATGAAAACTGATAGTTGTCAAAAAAATCAAAAGAATACATTAGACAACTGTTGAAAACAATAGAAAATATTTGAACTTACCTGGAAAAAACATATTTTTTAAAAACTAACTTCATCTCCATCCTTTAGATTTAAATTAGGTTTTTGATAATAATAATTCTAGAAATAAAATTAAAATTTGTAATATCTAATATTAACAATTTTGTACGCCACTTAGAATTTGATACTGATTGGAAACATATGTATATTACTAATGTTAACCAAGCGTGGGATAGCTTTATTAGATGTGTAATAAATGCTCTAGATAAGACTTATCCAAAGTAAACAATTTCAACAAACACACAGAGTTAAATTAAATACTAGTCTCCTGAAATTTTAGCCCTTAAAAATATTTTGAAAATCAAACACTTGAATCTATAAAAACATTTTAAATAATCTGTAAGCGAATTTTATAAAAGGAGGCAATGTCATCTATTATATAACAACTATATTAATAAAAAGACGTTGCCGAAGAAGTTGCAAAACTAGTTTCTGAAATAATAAACAAGTGCTTGGAAGAAGTGAACGTATCCTTCTTCAAAGCATTTGTTTATTATTTCAGAAACTAGTTTTGCAATTTCTTTGGAAATGGCAACTAAAATACCTATCCCAAATAAAGGAAATATTAAGGATCCTCAAGACTCAAGACCAAATGCCATTCTTCCTATCTTGTCGCAAATATGGGAATATGTAATCGAGATCCGACTTCTTAGAAAAACACCGAACTCTGAATAGTTGCCGACGTGGGTTTATTAAAGGAAATTCAACATCATCAGCCATTGCCGCCAAGCTTAGCAAGATCTCAGAAACATTGGATATCAAAAGATTTTTATCTGCCTGACTTGCTGTGACTTGCAGTCACGATAAATTGCTGCGAAAGTTAAATTTCTATGGAATTAGAGAAATAGCTCAAAAGTTAATTCAGTCATATCTACCATAAATAACCGAATCCAACTCATAGATTGGAAAAATACCAGATCAAGAAAATCTTTACGTGGAACATAGTGTGCCTCAAGGATCTATTCTGGGACCGCTATTTTTTCTGATCTGCATTAATGATATACCTGCAAGCCTCCCTGAAGTACGACCATACCTATAAGCGGACGATATATTCTTCCTAGTTGAAGGATTATCGAAGGAGGAAGTAATTAGAAGAAGTCACACGACAGTTGAAGCCATTAGGAAACGAATAAGCTGTAATATGCTATAAGATATATCTTTTATCGATCTAAGAAACCATACACACTTAAACTTCCTAATAATTCAACTTGATAATAAATTTAATTGGTCAGCACATGTACAATACATTTGTGATACACTGGCCAGGTATATTTATTGTCTAAAAAGACATAAAAATGATCACTTAATATCAGGGCTGAAAGACCGCAGGTCTATAGCCCAGACGGACTAACACCATTTATTTGTTTTCATTTTTATTGTTATTGCTATTATGTATAATATTTTGTCCAAATAAAGATTATTATTATTGATCACTTAAAAATAATATGTTTTGATTATAAAAAAACATATTATTTTTCAAAATTCCACTCGTTGGTGCAATATGACATTGCAAATGTGCTTTGGAGAAATTCAGCAAACGTGGAAAAAGTTTTTATAATCCAAAAACGTGCTATAAAAGGCCTAATTCATATACCTGGAAGAAAAAGCTGTAGAGATTTATTTAAAAATGATAAAATACTTGCCTTAATAAACCAATATATATTGAATAAGTAATTGTGGAGGCTTTCACTTCGTGATACATTTTGATAAATTCAAAATAAATAAACAATTAACTTTGTTGGAATCACTTTAGTATAAAAAGTGATACCAACAAAGTTAATTGTTTCAATATATATTGACCATAGTTACAAACAAAGATTCACATCTAAAAAAACATCAACTACCACTCCTACAACACCTGACGTCAAGACATGCCACAAATTCCTTACCATTGAATAAAGGCATCTCAAGGAATCGACTATCGAGGCCCAAAAATCTACAAAACAACTTTAATGGTCTAGATCAGAAACACTTCAATTTCTAAAAGAGAACATTTTTTCAATGTACACGAGTTTATATTTTCCAATTAGTTGTTGTTACTTGACCTATTAACAATTTTTTCTCTCTTTCTGGCTTTTTAATAATTGTCTTTAGTAAATTTAGATGAAATAGAAATTTTCCCAGTGCAAAACGAATTCATCAAACTCTCAAATATTCGGGGAAACGATCAGCTCTTTAATATAAACACGACGGTAAACACAACGACGGAGAAAAAGTTTAATTAAACTGTAAAACAAACTCCACAGTGTTGATTTCCAATAATCAAGAAAATAGAACGCAGTGCTGTATTGGCGAGGAATCGTGAAAATAGTGGAAATAAGTGAAAATAAAAAATCACTGTAGACAAAATATAAAACTCTCCAATCTATTGATTTATATAAATTAAATTCACTACTAACGTGTCTATTTCTAAATAATTCTAGCTTCCTTAACAATGAATACAGAAGTTTTTTTCTAAAAATTGTCTTTACATATGAAGATTTTTAAATTATATAAAAATAATTGAATTTTTCTTCTGGATAGAAAATAAACGAGTTATTAATTCTTTTCTGTTTTCTTTTGTTAAACTTAAACAATATTAATATTAATTCCAATATTTTCTATATATAATTACTCATGTATAAGTTATTGCATTAGGATTAGCTGTACAAATCTCTTATGTCTGACGAGTGTAAAAAATCAATGTTTGTAACACAATAAAGAATCTATCTATGTAAATATTGCTTACGTTAATATTCAGTCAATTAGAACTGAAATTACGAACTCTATTTTCATCAATACTGCAACTATAAATGAATATTTAATTTACATTATTTTAATACCGTAATCACAAATATTTTAAACATTCTGAAGTATTTTATTGTATACAGGGTGACTGACGAAAAACCTTTGGTGCTGTATCTTGCTTATTTTTTATCCGATTTTAATAAATAAAACATCAAATTAAACCATTTTTAAAAGACTTTAATAGGATCTGAACTGTTATTTTTTCTCGCACCCAGTTTTTGACAAAATGCGATCAACATTTTTTTTTAAATTGCACTGTATATATATTTTTATTGATTCGCAAGGAGATTTTTTTTCTGAATATAAAATTATAGACAAATTTATCCATACATCAAACTTAAGTCGAGAAATTGAGAATTAAAAAAATAAATAAAAAGTCAATTATCCATTGTAAACAATATACAGACCCTATTTTCAGCGACAGCCATTGATACAATACTGTAACGATTTTTAATTATTTCATAATTAAAATGTTGCAATATTCCAAACACTGTACTAGAATTTTGTGCTTCTACAGAAATCGTTTTTCAGTTTTTGAAATCTTGCAACATTTTTATTATAAAATTATTAAAAGTCATTGCAGTATTGTACCAATGACTGACACTGTCACTTTTGACATTTGGAATAGGCTCTGTATATTGTTTACTGTGGGTATTTGATTTTTAATTATTTTTTAATCCTCAATTTCTCGACTTTGGTTTGATGAATGGATAAAATCGTTTACAAATTTAGATTCAGAAAAAAATCTCCTTGCGGATCAGTACACAATATATATACAGTGCAATTTGAAACAAAAAGTTGATCGTCTTTTGTCAAAAACTGGATGCAAGAAAAAATATCAGTACAGTTCATATTAAAGTCTTTTAAAAATCATTTAATTTGATGTTTTATTTATTAAAATCGGATAAAAAATAAGCGAGATACAGCACCAAAGGTTTTTCGTCAGTCACCCTGTATATATGAGTTTTCACTTGAACGCGAGTTCTACAGCTAATATTATAACATCAATAAATTCAAATGAACTGAATTGAATACATCTCCCTGCGATTTATTTCGAGCTTTGATTTCTCAAGTAAAGGTTGATTTTGTTACTTGATAGTTACACCCCAGTTGACCTACTTTACATCAAATCCCAAACTACTCCTAAATAGGGAGAGCACGTACGGTATAAACTATTTATGTGCTTAAATTCAACGAAACTATCAAAATTGAATAAATCTTGATACTTATAAGACGCCTAAGTTCTGTAATCTAGTATACATGATATTAGCGAATACACTAAGTCAATTAGTCTTAGTAAAATGTTAATTAAAAATCGTATTCAATAATTTCCTATTGTTTTAATCAATCGAAAAAATCTGGGAAACGTATCTCCCTACAAGCAGCGCTAATGGCGCGTTAAATATTATATGAAAATTATATGTTAGAGGTTGCGAGGTATGTAATCAACGGTGGTTTAATATGGGAAAGCATGCGTGTTCTTATAAACGACGAAATTAAACTGAAAGTCGTAATTTGGGATTCTCTTTTATCAAGTTAGCAGTCCCCGTGAAAGTGAACGTATGAATTTTTCATTTAGCATGATCAAATTAAGGTTTCCAGAAATTTACATTTGCATACATACAATACAAACGAGCTTATAATCATACACAGGTAGGTACACAGGTAATTAACGCATTGTGTTTTTCTCTGTGGGATTATACAAAAGAAAATATTTATGATATTGTTTATTGGGTCGAGTTTATCGATAATTCTGAAATTAAACGAACATTAAAACGGCAACTTTTTAAAATACAAATCTTTTTATTTCATCAAGTAGGTAATGCTAAAATCTCTATAGCAATGAGTTAAAAAATGCCAGTGGATTTTATAAACAACAAACTAAATGAGAATTCTACTTTCAGAATAAAATTTCGGAAATATGATGTCACTGCTAATAATATCTTAATTAGTAATTTGTCAACTCGCAATAATTGTTCACCCAGCAAAGAATTGCAATGGAAGCAGGCAAAGAAAAAGTAATTATTTTGCTAAGATGTTGGATGCTTGAAGCCATAACTTTGTGATCTTATGTGATACATAAATTAAGTTCCAAATTATTTTGCATTTTTTTAGATTTAGTAAAAGCTTTTTGTCATTACACCAATCACCAAACGTTTGTAGCTCCTCCTGAAGTATATATATGCTTCACTGATCGAATTTTCAAGCAAATTTTCATGTCATCTGTGAACATTAAGTACTTCCGAAAAGTTATTCACAACATCATTAACAAAAATATTAAATAACAAGGGACTAAGATTAGACCCTTGGGGTACGACAGATGTTACATTAATAGGGAAGACATATACTGATCAATTCCCAATCTAAAAGTGTTTCATTAACAGCTAAACAACTTAACTGTTAAGAGTGTGTGATCGACTGTGTCAAATGTCTTTGAGAAATCGTTATAAATCGAATCTACCAGACCTCTCTCGGCAAGAGCGTCTATTATATGGGCGTCTATATATATTATAAAAGATTAGTTGTCGATTTACCAGCTCTACAACTATGGTGACACGTAGATCTCAAGGATTGCAACACAGAAGTCATATGATTGGTTAACAGTTTTTCGAAAATTTAATCAGCACCGATAGCGAAGATATTGGCCTGTAATTCTCAAAATGATTTTTGTTGAGCACTTTTCCAGATATAAAAGCCGTAAAGAACGATTAAAGTGAGATGCATGCAAACCATCTGATCCAGGACAGTTATTGGATTTTAGTGGCAGTAACTCGGATGTATTAACCGATACCTTCAACGAAGGAAGATTATTTTCATTTATGAGAGTGTTATCAACTATAGAATTAAAATGTTTGAAGGTCAAACCTGAATTATATGATGGGCGGTTGATACAACCATAAAAATGAGCGAATTTGGTTACAATCTTTCTGGTGCCTGTAATTAATGGCAAAAGCCACATATAATTACTCTTTAAAATAAACTACCACACAGTAACCTTCATCCCCATCACATTCATCAAAAGTCAAAAGCATTTCATAACATGAACGTATAGATTTAATGTAGGCCCAAAAAGCTTATGGATTTTACTAGTAACAGCCTCATCGATCCAGCTTAAGGATTGTTTTTAATGGAACTCATAGTTGATTGAATTTGCGTTGAACAACAAACATATCCTAAACGTTATCCTTTGTCGCGAGTAAGATTTCTTCATAAATACAAGTTGCTTGAGTTCCCCACTGAACGATTTTGGAAAGATTAATTTATTCTTGTGAATAGCGTTGATTTTTGGTATTAAACCATCAAATATATACAATATAGTAGAATAGAAAACGAAAAACAGACACTCTCAATACTACAACCCTCGAATATACCATCTCATCTTAATTCTATTATTAATTTTACCGAGCCATGCATGTATAGGTGGAATGCTAAACTCTAAGGTTCAATCAGGGGGAAGGCGATAAGAACCGCTAGGTAGAATTTGAAAAAGCGATTTAGTGAGAGGTGTCTTCCAGGCACAAGAATAACTGCGTCAGGTTGCGCTATACCCATTCTTCTGATGACAACTTTGTACGGCCTTCCCTGAAGGCCATCCTCAACCTCAGTCAAAAGTTTGTTACAGGCAAGTGTCTTACTTTTGCTGAACGCCTTCTTCAGGGATTCCTTGGCCTCATTTGCTCCTCAAATTCCTCCGCGTGTTAGATCCCAAGACTTTTGACCCTCATTAGCTGCTTCTTAGCACTGTTAGTCCTGTCCCGAGTTGACTTGACCTCCTCGCACCACTAGTATACTCTTCTTCTGGAGATGTCTTCTCCGCAAGCCGACCTAAGTGGTGCTGCGTATTTTTCGGCCACTTCTTAGTGATCAGTGATACTGCCAGGAAGGCCTCCCAATCGGCTCAGCACACTTTCCCTCAGGGTCCCAGTTTGAGAGGAAAGGACTTCTTAGCACTGTTAGTGCTGTCCCGAGTTGACTTGACCTCCTCGCACCACTAGTACACTCTTCTTCTGGAGATGTCTTCTCCGCAAGCCGACCTAAATAGTGCTGCGTACTCTTCGGCCAGTTCTTAGTGGTCAGAGATACTGCCAGGAAGGCCTCCCATTCGGCTCGGTACACTTCCCCCCGGGGTCCCAGTTTGAAAGGAGAGGAATTTGTCAGATGCTCGCGCTCCATGACGACGAAGACGATGTGGCTGTGATCGCTCATGCGCTCAGTTTTAGTGTCAACTCTCCAGTCCAAGACAATCTGCAGAATTCCGTGTGATACCATCGTCAGGTCGGTGATGGATATGGCTCTCGTCTTCGCGAAAGGTTAGATAGTCTCCCATGTTCGCCACTTCCAATTCTAGGCTGGCTATGGTGTCGAGTAGCCAGTCTTCACATTCTTCTGAATCCAACCAGTTTTATCTCCTCCGTTCCCAGAGGCAGTAGCCAAGTGAATTCTTTTGAGATGCTAAACTGTAAGGTTTTATCTAGGGGATGGTAAAAAACGCAAGGTGTAAAGATTTAGAGATAGGGGTTCGGTGAGAACAAGATCTGTAAGGCCGACATTCCTTAAGGCGTAAGAATTCCTGCACATGTTCGCGTCATACGCATTCTTCTGGTGATAATTTTGTATGGCCTTCCTCAAGGGTCATCCTCAATCTCAGTCAAGAGTTTGTTCTAGGCAAGTGTCTTACTCTTGCTGATCACCTTCTCTGGGGATTCCTTGGCCTCCTTGATATGCTCTTCAAGTTCCTCGGTTCTTGCCCTCGAGTTCCTCTACATAGAAGATCTCACGGCTGATATTCCTGTCCCGGGACGCCTTGACCTCCTTGCACCACTAGTAAAATCTTCTCCTGGAGGTGCCACCTCTGCAAGCTAACCTAAGTATTGCTGCGTAGTCTTCGGACATCTCTTTCGGTGGTGAGCTCGCTCTGCTCCAAGGCTGCCAGAAAGGCCTCCCAATCAGTGCGGTTCCTTCCTGCTGGGATTGCGGTTTGAGAGAAAGAAAATGATCAGATGTTTGCGCTTCATGATGGCGAAGTTGATGTAGCCGTCGCTAATGCTCTCAGTGTTAAAGTCAACACCTCCAATTGTAGACCGGCTTTTGTACCGAGTAGACAGTTTTCTAATTCTTCTGAGCCCAGCCAGTTTTATCTAGGCCATGCCTCGTCCCACGTTCCCAGAGGCAGTGGCTAGGAGAGTGCTCTTTATCTCCAGATATATGGCGTCGTCACCATCCACTGTGTCCCGGATCCAGATACTGTTAATCCTTGTGTTGTTTGGTTCGCTGTTATTGTCTCTTCAAAGAATTTAACTTCCATTGCGTTCCAACGAATCTGGTCCAAGTAATAATCTAATTTTCTCAAGTATCAAGTATGTTTTCCTTTTTTGTTTTCCTGGCCGCCAATGCAGCTGCAGCTCCTGGTGTGAATTGCTACCTTAAAAATAAAATTATTGGCGGGCGTGGTTTTTTGTGCAAGTGCACGCGTCGGAGCCTGGCGCATAGCTAGTAGAAGTAATTGCTGCTACTACTGGCTACGATGCCAGTTTCGTCGATGTAGTTTGCTCGCTTTATCCTCTTGGAGTTGACCTGGAAGAAGCAGATTTTGGTTTGGTCGGGGTGCAGCTCCAGCACCATATTCCCCTTCTTTGTCCTCCAGGCCGCCAACACAGCTCATAGTGTGACCCTGCTCTTCTACCTTGAGCCTCATGAGGATGTCCCAGTAAAATTATTTACCTGGCGGCCGTTGTTCTTGTTCTCGTGCTTCGCGTCGAAGCCTGGGCCATGGTTGCCACGGCATAGCTAGTAGAAGTAGTGACTGTTGGAGAGAAGTGTTAGAGCTGAAAATTCAGATGGCACAAAAACAAGGTCTAGTATAATATCATTAGAATTACATATAATGTTAACTTGGTGTGCTTTATTATAATCAAATGTATTAGAAAATAAAGTTGTTTTATGACAAAAGGATTTGCATGTAACCGACACTTGAGGGGGAGAATTTTAGTGAATGTTCTTGGAGAAGAACTCTAAGTTAGATATTATGAATACTAAGATTTCAGGACTTGGAGAAAAAAATATTACCATATTATCATGTTCAAGAAGAGGGCGGAAGATAATTTTATAGACTGTCACAGCTGTTTAAGTGGATATTCCGTTTTTTGTAAGTTAAGGAAAATTTAGCTCCGGTTCTAATTTTTGTTTTGTTTGAAGCTGTGTGTGTGTGTTAAAATTTAGTTTTGATCTATGGTAACATAACATCTAATTAGAAGAATAAAAAGGTTTTGGAAAATTAAGTTTATTTAATTTTAAGTCTTATTTTTGCACAAAAAGATAGTCTTGGTCACAATTTTGCAAAATTTCAGAGAAGAAAAACTTATAATATAATCTTAGGTTAGTCCCAAAATTTGAGCATCACGATTGAGTTGAATCAAAAATGCTTGAAGGGATAGTTAGACAACATTGAGAGTCATGGTGTAGTAGAATCATTGGCAAAGAGTATTTTAACGGATATAAATATTTGGAATTGGGATTATATAAATGATGACAGAAGGTATTGTAGAGGAGAGATGATAAGGGACTGACTTCAAGGCACCTCTTGTTAGATTGGGTATGGATCGGGAAGTGGTTGTCTGATATTTACTTTAAAGGTTCTGACAGACAGGAAGTTGAGTATGAGGATTATTAAAATAAATTTACATAGAAGAACAATATACCAAATCGAATCAAAAAAGGTAAAGGTAAGGCAAGTAACCGACACTCGAGGGGGGGGAAGTTTAATGAATGTTCTTAAGGAAGATCTCCCTGCACTTCTCTAGTTTTTTTTTACTATTGGAATAATTATTATTTCTATTTATTTTAAACATACTTAATCTGTTTATGGATAGTAATAGTAATTCCTATATTTTATTTTTTATGGTCTTTGATACAGTCTCTTGAGAGAGAATCTAAATTATTATCCAGTTTTACACAAATTAATTAATTAAGGTGTATTACCTTTGAGAATCATTTTAATGGTACTATTATAGTAAGTGACCTTCGTATTTTTAATATTAATATTTAAAGTGCGCTACTTGTAATGTGTTGCTGCAAAAATTCTTTTAAAAATCATTCAGAATTGTTATTATTAGTAAATTGTGTAGTAAAAAATAAGTCTAAAATTAATTCGTAAGCGCTTATATGAGTATATATTATGGTTTAACCTAATGAATAAATTGAATTTGTATTACATATGTTGATAATGGAGCAAGTGTAAAAGAATAAATGCGTCAAAGTTAACGTCCATACCAACGTCATCAACTAGTAATATCCGCATTTTTATGCACAACAATAATATACTTTAAACGTAAAAATTGATTAGTATTATTAGATCTAACCAATTAAGTAAATCGAATATTTTGTTATTTAATCGTATATTTTTAGTTATTTAAGGTACTGTAAAAAGTGATGCTTTATTGCACGAAATGGCGTTTAAAAACACGAGCGAGGAACGAGCGAGTTTTTTTAAAGCCAGGAGTGCAATAAAGAAACTTTTTACACGTGTGCCTTACAAAATTTTATCTTCGATCGTAAAGGATTTCAAAGAATATATTCTTATGAGTAATATTTTAATGTCATTTCAATAATTCAATTAATAAAAACATATTTTACCCGCAGTGCACTAATGAAAGCGTTACTTAGCAACCAGTAAACAAGTTGCACAAATGTCGGCCGCCATTATTATTTATGGAAAAAATGTTCGCTTTATTGTAATCGCTTCGACTTGCATTAAATGAAATCTTCGGAGTTCCTAAATCTGCCATTTCGTTTGTATTATATATTTTATTTATAGTTTATTAGTTATTTGTATTAATTAATAAAAAATTAAGTTTTTCGTCGAAAATGTGTGCTATAATATATTCATCTGTCAAATTTGACATTTCTGTGCAATAAAAACAGTTTGACATTACCGTGCAATAAAAACGTAAAAAAGCACTAGTGCTTTAAAAAGCCACTTTTACAATGAAAAATGATGCAAAAAGCGTCTACTTTCTGTACGATCGTAGATAAAAAAAAATCCGAAATAGTATATCACTGCTGATAATATCCTAATTTATAGTTTGTCAACTCGCAATAATTGTTCACCCAGCAAAGAATAATGCGTAGGAAAAGTAATTATTTAGCATTTTTTAGATTCAGTAAAAGCTTAATCATGAAAAAAAAGTTTCATTAAAATTTTCATATCGTCTACAAAAAATAAGCACTTTGCCTTAGTAGAGGGGGACCGCCGATTTTAGAACCTCATCCTCCTTTTTAAGGGAAACTCCTCCTCCTAATTAAATGAGTAAATCCTCCTTATTGGGAGGAGGTACCATTTGGAACATTTGAAAGAACTATTGTCCTCCTCCTCATATGCATGAGAAGGAAATGACGGAGTTGTTGCACGATGAACGAAATTCCAAAGAGGTAATTTATTCGTAATAATTTGTAGGCAGTTTCCTAAAACCTTAAAGGCAACGGTTTAACGTGCAGCCAAGTATTCATAACAGATAGTTAAAGTATCTAATTAAATGTTTCCTTTAGATTTAATTAGATACTTTAACTATCCCTTTTCAGGCTCTAACCCTGCAGGCTTCTGACGTTTTTTACGATAGTTATCATGTATATAGATTAAATTAAATATAGGGCTCTTTGGTCCCAAAATATAAAACGCATTAATGGTGTACTGTATGGTTTCCACTTGAGTAGATTGTGTGAGGTGGTTGTGGAAAGTTGGGAGGTTGTTTGGGAGGGACACATTTACTTAGAATTCCCCACCGAATTGTTATTGGGCTTTATAAGACAATTCAAAGAAGGCTCAATAAAAATATTAAATAACAAAAGACTAAGATGAGACCCTTGGGGAACACCAGAAGTTACATTAACATTAAGGCATATACTGATCAATTTAAACATATTGCCGTCGACTAACAAATGAGATTTAATCCAATCTAAAAGAGTACCATTAACACTTAAACAAAGTGTTAAGATTATGTGATCGACTGTGTCGAATCAGTGTTTAAAGAAATTGTTATAAATCGAGGCTACCAGCCTTCTCTCGTCAAGGGCGTCAAATATGTGGGATTCATAAATTGTCAGATTAGTTGTTGTTGTCGATTTACTAGCTCTAAAACTATGGTGACACGAGTTTAAGGATTGTAACACAGAAGTTATATGTGTAGTTAACAGTTGTTTTTTTTTAATTTTCGGCACCACCGATAGCAAAGATCTAATTCTCAGCAATATTTTTGTTTCCCGATTTTTGTAAGCACTTTTCCATTAGTCGTTTAAAATACTAGTAACGAGAGACAGATTATATAACAGCCATAAAAAACGACTAAGTGAAAATGCATAATTCAAAAGAAGAGCTGCAGGCAAACCATCTGATCCAGGAGAGTTATTGGATTTTAATGACAGAAACTCGGTTAATACATCCGATGTCTTTAATGAAGGAGGATTATTTTCATTTATGTGAGTATTATCAACTGTAGAATTATAATGTTTATAGGTCAAACATAAATTATATGATGGGCGGTTGATACAACCAAAAAATTGAGCGAATTCGTTTACAATATTTTTGGTGCGTGTAATTTATGACAAAAGTCATCTCTTACAACTCTTTAAAATGAACTACCATAAAATAACGGTCGCGATCATCATCTTCATCAAAAGTCATAGGTATTTCAGGGCGTGTACGTTTAGATTTGACATAGGCCCAAAAAGCTTATGGATTGTTTTTAATTCATTGAATGTGGGATGAATATCAAACATTACCTAATACTGTACTAGAAATTTAATATTTAATTTCAATAATTACCTAAACGTTTCTATTCGTGGCGAATAGAATAGAAATTCTCATTATCCACTGGACTCAGAGGTAATATGTAAGCTTTGTGTCATAAATACAAGTTGTTTAAGTTCCCTTCTGAACCATGTTGGAAAGGTTGTTTTATTCTTATAGATAGTGTTGATTTTTGGTATGACACCATCAAATATATAAAATATTGTAGAATAGAATGGAAACGAAAGATATGCTTCCTTAATAATACAACTTTCCAATAAAGCATCTCATCTTATATTGATGAAATAATCATTTAAAGACGTGTAATCCGCATGCTCAAGGTCATAAGTTAATTGTTGGTCGTTACCGAGATATATATTTATAGGTTGGATACCTAACTATAAGGTTAAATCAAGGGGAGGGTGATGAGCATCACAAGAGAGAATTGGAAAAAGCGATTAAGGGAGAGGTGTTCGCTGGAAACAAAATCTTCAACATCCAACATTTATTTATTTATTTATTCATTTATTTACGGTTTCACCTTTTACAATAGTATACACATATTTAGAACTTAAAAATAATAAAAAAACATACAAATTATAGCAAATAGGTGTGAATATACATGATATAAACTAAACACAAATTATTGTAAATAAAAAGTAAGATAAAATTACAAACAATAAACAATAATAGCACGTTTGCCAAATAACAATATGCAAATAAATTGTATCTCATTTCAGAATAAAACAATCAATAGATTTTAATTGAGATTTAAAAGTATTAAATGATGTGCCGAAAAGATAAATGTTTATGTCGTTCAAATACGTTGTAATGTCTCATCATTCTACACAATGGACTGTTTCTGCCATAGTTTGAGCAGTGAAAATGTTCGCGAAACGTTTGGTAGTTTCGCGTATTACTAGGCACGTTGAAATTAATTTGATTGAGCAATTCAGAGCAGTCTATTATTGAATTAACAATTTTGAATAAAATGCAGAAATCAAAATAAACACGCCTATTTTCAAGACTGGTCAAATTAATTGTAGTTAGCATATGAGTGCGACTATAGTTTATCCTCGGAATGCCAAATTGGTAACTGATATTTAATAAAAATTTATTTTGCACACGTTCAAGTTGGTCTATGCGGTTGGAATAATATGGAAACCATATACATGAGGCGTATTCTACTTGAGGTCTTACCAAAGTAATATACAGTAATTTTTGTGTGGAAATAGAAAAAGTTTTACCAAACCTGAAAACAAAGCCTAAAGTTTGCATAGCTTTACAACAAATGTTATCAATATGTTTGGCAAAAGACAAACGATAATTAAATGTTACACCCAAGTCTTTAATGTATTTCACTGATGACAAAAGTTTATTGTTGATATAGTATTGATTATCCGTTATGTGGCCCTTACCAAATGATATTGAGTAACATTTATTGATATTGAAAAATAGAGAATTATCACAGCATCATTGATGTAAATTATTAAGATCTGTTTGCATCAATATTCAATCAGCGGGATTATTTATAATGCGAAATATCTTCAGATCGTCAGCAAATAAGAGTAATCTGCAATGAGCAACGTAAGTGGTAATATCATTAATGAATAAAAGAAATAAAATAGGGCCGCAATGGGAGCCTTGAGGGACCCCAGAAGTTACCGTAATCGGATCTGAAACAAAGCTGTTAAGTTTCACAAATTGTTGCCTATTATTTAAGTATCTGAATAGCCATTTAGTAACTTGCGACCCAAAACCAAAATTTTTTTATTTTCTGATTACAATAGAATGGGAAACACGATCAAAGGCTTTTGAAAAGTCAATATAAATCGCGTCAACTTGTTTCCCATCCTCAAATGCACTTAGCAAAAATGACTGGTATAAGATTAGGTTGGTTAAGGTTGATTTTCCAACACAAAATCCATGTTGTTCATTGCAAATCACATTCTTACAGGCCCACATCAATTGATCAGATATCAGTTTATCATATAACTTTGGTATTACTGACGGTGTAGCTATTCCTCTATAATTCTTAACGTCATCCCGATTTCCTTTCTTAAATAATGGTGTAATAAAACTTGTTTTCTAATAGCTAGGAAATTCCCCAAATTCTATCGAGGATTCAAACAAAATATGTAGTGGAGTACATATAGTGTAGATACATCGCTTAATAAAGTAGGCAGGTAAATGATCAGGTCCATAGCTACAGGAATCAGGTAATAACTGAATAGAGTTGGAAATATCCGCCATGCTTATTTCAAAACTATTCAAATCAACACTATTTTTATGTTGGTAACGCACACTTGCACTTGGTACATGAACATTAGAATAGACTAGCTTAAAATATTCCGCAAACAGGTTTCCACAGTCTTGACCAGAATCACTCGATCTTTCGTTGAAATACATAACCTTAGGGTAGCCATCCGTTCGTCTTAAATCGTTAACATGCGTCCAAAAAGATCTTGAATTAACACTAATTTTGTCTTCAACTTTTTTTATGTATTCAGCATATAACTTATCACTGTGGTCCTTACACTGGGCTCGTAACGACTGGAACTGAAGGTAATGATGCTGTAATCCGCTAGCTTTATACTGTGAGTGCGCTTGCCTCTTGCACTTTATTAAATCAATTAAATTTTTGTTGAACCATTTAGGGTACGATGAAGACCTAATCCGTTTAATGGGAACATATTTATTTATAGCGTATTCTATGATATTATAAAATTGTTCCACAGCCACATTTATGTTATTATTTTTCAAAACATGGTCCCAATTTATAGTCGATAAAAAATAATTAATGTCAAAGTAATTGGCAGCTTTAAAATCATATTCGAAACTATCAAGTTCCAGATTATCTGACGGATTCATATAGATTAATGATATAGTATAGGCAGTATGATGACTGCTACACGGGGCGATTTGATCTTGTGACTCAGTGAATTCTAAGGTCGTTAAATTGGAGAATACAACATCCAGATAGATACCTCGGCTGTTAGGCAATGGATTAACTTGCGGCAAGTTGTGATATCCAAGACATTCAGCTAGTAGTTGGGCACGAGCACAGTTATTGGCGTCCAATAAAATCGAATTTCCGTCATTGTTCCAAGCTGCTTTAGGCAAATTTAAATCGCCACAAAAAATATACTTATAATCGGCATACTGACTACAGACATATTCAACCGCCGAGCAATAATTTTCATACTAGTCAGATTTGATGCGGGAGGAATATATGCTGCTGATATGATTAAATTGGCGCCAACGCGAACAAACATCGCCGACATTCCTCCAGGCACAATCCTACATCTACTCGAGTAATACTTATTTATTTGCTGACAATTTTGTACGCTCTTCTTCAGGGATCGCCATCTATCTCAGGCCTCCTTGATGTGCTTTTCAAGTTTCTCACACGGCTCCTGGCCCAGGTAAGCTGCCTCCTGGCAGCGTTATTCCTGTCCCGGGCCATCTTGACTTCGCACCACTAGTACACTATTTTCTTGGAGGCCGACCTAAGTATTGCTGCGTACTCTTCGACCATTTCTTCTGAGTCAGAGCGGGCGAGTTCGTACTGCGTATGAAGGGGAGGGGGGTGTAGCTCCTGTTATAATAAAGATGGGGACGTCTCTCACGTCACCACTTCCAATTCTAATTCTAGGCCGGCTATGGTATTGAATAGCCAGTCTTTTGAGACCAGCCAGTTTTATCTAGGCTATGCCTCGTACTCTGATCGCAGAGGCAGTGGCCAGGTGGATTCCTTTGACAAACTGTAAGGTTAAATCAAAGGGAAGGTGATGAGCATCGCAAGGTAGAATTGAAAAAAGCGGGTTCGGTAGGAACAAAGTCCGCAACGTCGACAGTCCTGCAGGCACAATAATTTCTGTATCTGTTTGCGCCATACCCATATCTCCGGTGATAATTTTGTACGGCCTTTCCCAAGGGTCATCCTCAAGCTCAGTCAAGTGTTTGTTCCAGGCAAGTGTCTTATTTTTTTCTGATTGCTGATATCGCGGATTCTTCGGGGATTCCTTGGCCTCCTTGACATGCTCCTCAGGCTTTGACAGTGTTATCCCTGTCATGGGCTGCCTTGACCTCCTCACATCACTAGTACACTATTCTCCTGGAGGTGCCTCCTCTGCAGGCAGACGTAAGTGCACTCTTTGGTCATCTTATTCGGGTCAGAGCTGGCGAGGTCGCATTGTCTCAAGGCCTCCCATTCAACACGGTCCTTTCCCATGACGGTGAAGATGATGTAGCTGTGATCGCTTATGCTTTTAGTTTTAGTGTCAACTATAAGGCCAAGATCTTCCGTAGAATACCAGGCAATACCAGCGTCAAGTAGATGATGAGTGTGGCTCCTGGAGGTGCTTCCTCTGCAGGCAGACGTAGCTATTGCTGTGCACTCTTTGGTCATCTCTTTCGGGTCAGAGCTGGCGAGATCGCATAGCCCCAAGGCCTCCCAATCAACGCGGTCCTTTCCCATGAAGGTGAAGATGATGTAGCTGTGATCGCTTATGCTCTCAGTTTTAGTGTCAACTATAAAGCCAAGATCTTCCGTAAAATGCCATGCGATACCAGCGTCAGGTAGATGATGAGTGTGGCTCCTGTCCTAAAGAAAGCCACTTCCAATTATAGGCCAGATATGATATAGAGTAGACAGTCCTTGTTGCGACTGTAGCTACGTTATCGCAATATCTGGCTCTAATTTACATTTTAAGACCTCCAAACAAGCATCCCCGAAAATACAAACATCTGACACCCATACCGCTGGTGATCAAACAATGAGGCTGTGACTAGGCCGACGTTGTCACCTCCACTAATAATTAGTCTCGTCCTACAAAAAAGAGAAGATCAAGCGTGCCAGGATTTAATAAGTCACGTAAAAACAAGAACAAGTAAACAACCACGCGACGATATATTCATGTGTGAATCGTTTGTAAATATTTGTACATTTTAACCGCAATATACAATTTAAAGACATTCTTCAATTTAATGAACGGTCCTCCGATAAATTAATTAATCAGTAACAGTCCACCCATTCTTCTGAGCCCAGTCGCGGATCCAGATACAGTTCCTCCTTGTGCTGTTTGGTTCGCTGAGGATTACGTCCGGCTGTTGCCTCGTGATGCGGACGACGTGAGCAGCGTAGCGTCTGTTGGCGTTTACCTGGAAGAAGAAATATCTAGTTTTGTCTGGGGAAAAAAATCCGCTAAGTGGCTACGCTTCGCTCCTGAGCGCTTCCATAGTTCGCATATCGGTTGCACACTTGTGGCTGAACCGAAGGCATCTCCATCACTGAATTGGCCACTCCGGCCTGGTGGCAATTATACAGTATTTTCACTCAATCCAAACGGAACCCGAGCGAGTAAGCTCCGCTATCTTTCCTTTACATACCTCGATGAGAAAATTTGTTTTCAGTTTCCTCACTGATATCTTGATTTAAAGCAAACTATTATCATGTTTATATTTAATATATATTTATGTTTGACGTGTGTAAAACATATTTTGTTAATACACTAATAAAGAATTGAATTGAATTGCTGAGAGCAACTCTTAATCGTCGCCGAGCACTCGCGGATCCACAGTATCTAGACGTATGAAATGGTATCCAGGATATAATAATAATAATAATAATAATAAACTTTATTGTCCGACAGGAAGAACCTAAATGGGACATCATCAAATACAGTAAACTTAAATAGATTAACTTAAATTAAATTAACATGGTTAATACTTACAGTTAAAACAGTAAGAAACTAATAAACTGTAAATTATTTCATTCTTGAACTAAGTAGTAATTTAAACATAAGGAGAAAAACAATAAAAAAATAATTTAAAAAAACACTACATAAGTATACAATTAAGCGTCTATAACTATATCTTTATAATATGCATTGGCGTTACGGCTCATGTGCACAATAGGGACCTTCAACAAAATATTAGTAGATGCAGTTGGTATAAAAAAAGTAAGGGGTTGACGTGATGCTATACGGGGAACATTAAAATTAATCAAAGACAATAACTGGGGTGAATCTATAACATTGGTTATTAACTTAAATATAAATAGTCTGCTACACCTATCTTTTCTCTCTGACAAGGAGGTACAATTATGTGTTAACAATAAACTATTATAGTTCACAGTCTGATCAGGGTAGACACCGTTCATTTTAAAGCTTGGAAATTTAAGAAACCGCTTTTGTACTCGTTCGACGGCCCAGGAATTGCTGGCATAATACGGATACCATATAAGTGAAGCATACTCTAAACGACTGCGAACCAATGCAAAATATAAAACCCTTATCAGGTTAGTATCATTGAAATACTTAGAGGTACGCATTAAAAAGCCAAGCATCCTTAAAGCAGAAGAACTTATGTTATTATTGTGATCTAAGAATGTGAGGCGCGAGTCAAACAAAATTCCCAGATCTTTCATCCGTATGTCACGTCGAAGCATTACGCTATCGATCATATAATCATAAGTAGCTGGGTGCAGCTTGCCTGCATAGGTGACAGCAACACATTTATTAATATTTAAAGAGAGCTTATTAGTGCTGCAATTTTAGTTAAATTTTGTTGCAAATCGATGCAGTCTAATGAACTATTTATGTTTTTATATAATTTAAGGTCATCAGCGTATGCTAATACCGGGCATGATATGGATGTAATTAGGTCATCTATAAATAAATTAAACAGCGATGGACCCAAATTGTATCCGTGTGGTACACCTGAAGATGATACAAACTTGTGGGATTTAAATCCGTTAAAGTACACATAATTGGTCCGATTGTCCAGATACGATGCTAAAAATGTTACAAAATTCTCTGTCAGTCCAAATGCAGAAAGTTTAGCTAGCAATATTTTATGATCAATAGTATCAAAGGCACGGGAGAAGTCTGTGTATATAACGTCTACTTGACTGCGATTGTCAAGAGCTTCACTAATATCCTGATTTATTATTGCCAAGTTCGTTGTCGTTGACCGACCTGCAAAGAATCCATGTTGCTACTGTGCAATATAATTCTTAGTGTGATTATAGATTATTTGATAAATAAGGTGTTCAAAAATTTTTGCGAAATTGGAGAGGATAGCAATGGGTCTATAATTTTCAATGTTACTAGGGTCCCCTCGTTTAAAAATTGGACTAATTACGGCCAGCTTCCAAACATCAGGAAAAGTCATTGTGTCTACAGACAGATTATATATAATCGACAATGGTTTCGCGAGTACGAATCTACAGTCTTTTATAACAAACACCGGGATTCGATCATCTCCACATATGTTTGAGGATTTTATGCGATTGATGCTTTTGATAACATCCGACTCCTGAATGGTTGGCATAACTAGGGATTCCCGATTCGAGAAAATCTCATGAGGTTTCAAAAAATCCTTTTGAGTATATACACGAGAAAAAACATTAGCAAGCGCATTAACGTTATCTTGTGGTGATGAATAGGAAGCATTTTCATCATGCAGCTGCCCAGGGATTCTAGATGTACAATTCCTCTGATGGATGTACTTCCACAAGTTTCTAGGATTCGTTTTGAGGTTAGTTTCGAGCCCTTGAATGTAAAGTTTGTACGCATCAGCAATTTGAATTTTTGTTAATCGTCTAAGTCGTTTAAATTCGTTATGAAAAAAATTGAACCTGTACGCTTCCATTTATGATGAAAGTGATTTTTTTAAGTTAATGTTACGTTTGATTTCAACGGAGAACCAAGGAGGATACTGTGAGCTATTAGAGTGTTTTGCTAATGGCACGGATTTATTAAAAATGTTATATAGTTTATCATAAAATGCATGACAAACCGCATTAATGTCGGCAAGTGTTTCAAGAAATGACCAATCTGTATGAATTAAATCATCATATAGATTAAGGTAGTTGGCTTTCCTGAAATTATACCGTACATTATTGTTGACAGGAAAAGGGCTAGGTTTATTCTGATCTAAACCGGGGCTTAAAGACATAGAGAGTGCAGGGTGATGAGCGTCTTCAGGTACAAGTGGAGAGCTATCTCTTTCTATGTTAACATCAATATCAAAGTTACAAAAAACCAAGTCAAGTAACCTATCATTGGAATTTTTTACATTGTTGTGTTGCTTTAATTTTAAAATATTAACACAGTTGGATAAGGCCGTTGCTTTTGGATTTCTAGGTTTAGATAATAAAAATCATGGCTAAATAATGGTACATTAAAATCACCAACTAATAATATTGGTTTATCAAGAATAACAATTTCTAAGTTTTCAAAAAAAATATCCAGCGCCTCCGAAGAAATATCAGGTGGTATGTAAATAACTATTGCATAAAATCAGAATGAATTAATATGACATTTGCACAAAATAATATCAATTAATGGTACCAAATTATTTATATGCGACACATCAATATATTCAAATGTAACGTTACTATTAAATGCTATTAAAACACCTCCGCCAGTAGCTCTGTTAACAGTAGAAAAATCTCTGTCTCTGCACTACACTATACTCTGAACTAAACAGCTCAGGTAATGACCGAATCATGCAGCCAGGTTTCGGTTAGAAATATAATGTCAAAGGAACAACTGCAGATGCTAGTATAGAATAAATGAGTTTTTGAACAGAGTCCACGGGTGTTTTGATAAAAAAGTTAGATAAATGGTTTCTTCCTGACGAAATTAGTTTTCCGAACTATCGGCAATAATTGTTGAAATTCCACGAACATGCTTGATCCGAAGATTGGACTCGCCTGTAGATGTACGTCGCACAAGTTCACGTTTTGTCTCCCTGTTTAACTCGGACTGCATAGGAGTTTGATCTTTAGATAAATTAAATGTTTGAATTTTTCGTTTTTCTTTAGATTTCTTATGTTACGGAATGCCACATTTATACTTGATTCCTGGGCGAGTTTTAAGCGTAGAGGGCGTTTGTTATTATTATTGGTAGGATCATATTTTCCCAATCTAATTGGCTATATTACTTCTTGGTTTATCTGAAGAATCGAGAGAACCTCTTTCACTTCATGCAGATCACTGCCCAGCCTGGGTGTCGTGCGTTTATTGCAGGCCATAAATAATTATATTGTGTTTACGTATGTCTCTCTCCCGAATTTCTTGAATTAGCTTTTCAGTCTCGGTGAGTGTTGAAAGTGACGAAGGTGGTGATGATTTTAGTAAATTTGCTTCATCCTGCAAAGCAATGATAGCTGACTTTAAGCCATTTAGATCATCACCTAATTTTCCGCATAATTTGCAAGTCCAGGTTAAACCACATTTTAAATTAATTTTGCGGGCCTCTGATTAAGAGATATCTATACATGAGCTCTTATAAAAATTTTTACATACGCAGCATTGAACCATCATGTGCACGTCTGCACAAGAGTTGCAACAGGAACATGCCTCCATATTTCAAGGGAAAAATTAAATATAAATGGAATATAAAGGGAAAAGAGAAAGAAAAAAAGAAAACGTACTTCACGCTACCACGGTCTACCGCAGCGACTTATTACACAAGAGGAATATATAGACCACGGCGGGTTAAACAATAGAGTAACAAAGGAGTGACACACACAAGATTGAAGATATATTCAATAATTTAATTAAATAAGAGCAAGTGCGATTTAAAATACCATTAGATAAAAGTAATTGGTTCAGTGACCGCGAATTCAGATATAAATTCGACGAGCCTACTAAAAAATATTTTTTTTTTCTTTTTCGGAAATTATGCCCTCGCGTCTCGATTTGCGGCGAAATGATACCAAATTAAATCGATGAATACACGTTGAACTAATTATCAAATTTTCACGAAACTAGCTCACAGTATAGCTGCTGACTGGATCACTCCACTCACAAATTTTCACAATATTTTAGAGAATTTATACCAGTTAAAAACTAATTAAATTCGTACTTCCACATGCACTCGCTGCTTGAAAGCAGGATAAGATAATGATATGGCGACTCTCTGGGCAAAGTAGTATTCTAGTTGACAAGTAACAAGAAGGAGTTGCTGTCGGGGTGTAGCTCCAGCACCATGTTTCCTTTCTTTGTTCTCCTGGCCGCCAATACAGCTTCTGGTGTGGCACTACCCTGAACTGCCACCTTAAAATTAAAATTATTGGCGGGCGTAATTTTTGTGCAAGGGCCACGTTTCGGAGCATGGGCCATATTCTCTAGCGCATAGCTAGTAGAAGTGAATTCTGGTACTACTGGCTGCAATGCCAGTGTCATCGATGTCGATGCAGTTTGCTTACTTTATCCTCTTGGCGATGGCCTGGAAGAAGCAGATTCTGTATATGTCGGGGTGTAGCACCAGCACAATGTTCTCCTTCGTTGTACTCCTGGCTGCTAACACAGCTCCTAGTGTTATACTGCACTGCTACCTTAAGCCCCCCAATAATGTCCCAATACCCTTCCTTAGCGGATATCAATTAAAATTATTAGCCCGGCGGACGTAGTTCTTGTTCTCATGCCACGCTTCGGAACCTGGTCTATGGTTGATACCGCGTTGCTAGTAGAAGTAGTGGCTGTTGGAGAGAGTGTTAACTCGGTGTGCGTTATTACAACCAAAGGTATTATAAACTAAAGTTGTTTTATGACAAAAGGATTTGCAAGTAACACTTGATGGGGATGATTTTAGTAAATGTTCTTAGTGAAGAGCAAAGTGTGAAATTTTGGATAGTAGGATTTTAGGGGTTGGAGAAAAAAAATATTACCATATTACCATAGTCAAGTACATAATGGCAAATCATTTTCTAACATATATTGTCACGCCTGTTTTAGTGGATATTCCGTATTTTTTAGTTCAGTTAAATTTACCTCCGGCCCTAATTCATGTTTTTTTTTCGAAGCTGTGTGTGCGTTAAAATTTAGTTTTGATATAGCTTAGCATACAAGCAGAAGGAGAAAGAGTTATGATGGAAATTAAGTTTATTTTGTTTTAGTCTTATTTTCGCACAAAAAGATAATCTTGGTCACAATTTTGCAGAAATTCTGAGTAGAAAAAGTTATGATCTAATTTGAAAATTTTGAGGACCAGGATTGCGTTGCATCGAAAAATGCTTGAAGGGACAGTTAGACAACATAGAAAATATTACTTGAACGGTTCTGTTAGAAAGGGAATTGAGTTAGAGGATTATTACAGTAAATAGTAAATGGAATATTGAAGATACATAGGAGAATAATATACGAAATCGAATTAAAAATGTTCTATATGTAAAAGGAATTAAATTATTGTTATATAGCTTTCAAGATTACCTATGTGTATATTTTTGGTTAGAATGGAAATAGGAAAAGTGACAGATTTTTCGAATTCCTGGATTGTTGAAGGCATTTCTGTTTGATTGGAGATTCAAAAAGTTAACATATAAATAAGAAGTGTGTACTCAATATCAGATTTAAGAATACAGATTATAATTATATTTCTTAAATAAAAGAATATATTACTCAAAGTAGTAGTAATTATATATTTTACAAATAAGTATCATATATAAAATTTTGTTGAATCGTTGGTTGAAAGGGGAAGAAAAATTTTGCCTAAATCATTGATCCGATCACTATATTCAAGGGATAAGTAATAAATTACATTGCTGATGCAGTTTGCATTATATGTTTAAAAAGAAGTAAATGACTCTCAATGTTTAACAAAATTTACAAAATTCAATTTCAAAATGTACTCATTAGGATTTTCAAAAATTTCTTCTAAAATTTACTCAATTATAGGCAAAAATAAATGAAATCGTAATTTGCATAAAAATGCATTTTCAGTAATCTAAAACTAAATAGATACTGGTAGAGCTACACTCTTGATGGAACGAGATATGTAAATTCAATGGGGTAAAACACTTGTTAAGTTCCATAATATTTTTATTTTCAGTTGCCTGACACGTGTTTCGATCATTCCTGATCATTTTCAAAGTACAAAATAATTAATTATTTTGTACTTTGAAAATGAATAAAATATTATGGAACTTAACAAGTGTTTTACCCCATTGAATTTAAAACTAAATATATAATGTGTATTATGCACTTCTAGGTTTTTTATTATTATTGCAATGCTAATTATTTGTCATTAAAGCTATTTTAAACATACTTTGGAACAATCTATTTATAGCTAATAATGCTAATTCCTATGTTGATTCTTTATATGATTATTTATTTAATAATTGACTTATGTTTCCAAAATTAAAAGCAGGAAAGATAATTTCAGCCCCAAACGCTTATTCCTTAGATGGTAAAGTGTTAACAGTTGAATTTTTTCAATTATAATGATTCCTTGAATTTGATATTCAAGCATTTAAAAGCTGTCCTACTTGTTGCAATATTTTTGTATTGTTATAATAAATATATTTAGTCTTTGATAAAGAATCTAAATTATTACCAATTTAACATAATTTTTTGTATATTTATGGTGGCTGCGCCGGGCACACAGAGGAAGTTTTACACAAATTAATTAATTAAGATGTATTACCTACGAGAATCATTTTAATGATACCATTATATTAAGTGACCTTCGTGTTTATATTTACTATCAATATTTAAAGTGCACTACTTATATTACGTTGTTGCAATTACTTTTGAAAATTATTCAAGAGCCTTATTATTAGTGTAGTAAAAAACAGATTCAAAAATTAAGTCTTAAGCACTTATATGGGTATGTATTATGTTTTATTAACCTAATGAATCAATTGAAACTGTATTACAAGTGTTTCTAATGGAGCAAGTGTAAAAAAATATAAGTACGTCAATTTTATCGTCCACACCAATGTCATCAAATAATATTGCCCACATTGTTATGCACAAAGATAATGTAACGCTTTATCTACTTTAAGAGTCAATTTTTTTAGTGTTATTAGGCCTAACCAATTAGGTAAATTGATGAAAATATTTTTTTATTTAATGTTCTATTTTAATACTTTCTTCCATACGTATTCTATTAATCAAGCCCAGAATTATGATATAATAAAAATAAATACTTTCATAAAACTGCCGACGTCAGATATTATGGTTGGATGTGGGATAATGCCTACTCACCAACCTTCATATTAATTTCAATTTTCCCCAACAGAAAAAATAAATCACCCCTAACAGTTTTATCGAACATTAAAATATATCGGATAAGTTCAATGCCAAGTTAATCGAAATATACGATGGAGTATACTCAAAAAATTAAATGATATTTTAATAAATTAAAGTTTTCCAAGTAAAATAAATAAACTGCACGATTTTCCAACGCAACTTATTCACTTTAGGGCAAGCGTATTCATAGAAATGTTTCAATAAATATTTACAATTCATATTGGATTTTAGAATAGGTTTACATTTGCTTTGGAAATTGGATTGTTTTTGTAAAAGGCGGCGAAAATCAATAGCTGTGTGCATTGTGCATTTGTGTATATACCAGTAAATATTTACACGTAGCGGCTATTTTCGTCGTGCGGATTTCATTTTAATTTAAAGTAATAAATCAAAATAATTGATGGACTTTACGGTGAAACACCGGACCACATATGTACGTGAATGCGAAACCCGATACCCGACACCGGCGTGCACATAATGCAAACAGGAATTAATTAAACCGTGTATACTGCAAATGCACATTCTACGTTATTGTATTATAAATTTAATTAATTATAACGGAATCAATTTATTGATATAATAATGAATTTCGTGTAATATAAATAAGCTATATTGTTTATTTCTGCGTATTAACTATTACATTTCATTAAAAATTTATCGATTCGTGGAAGTACCGACAACATTACCATTTGGATCGAGTGGTTCTAAACGCAGAGGGGCGTGAGCCGTACCATAGGTGTTATAGCCCTGTCTAGGTCATCCTAGCTACTTCATCCCGAAGACTGACATATCATCTATTTATATAACCTTCTAAGGGTGATTTGTTGAAGAGTACGTGAAATTGTTTATAATTAAATAAAATACAAGTTTGACACTTTTTTCACTTAGTTTATTTATCGCTAGATGTACATTTCGGACCATTATTAATAACATACTTTTTTCTAGTTTGCTATTGATAATGGTCACTTTGAAACCGAAATGTATATTAAGCGATAAATAAATCAAATGAAAAAAGTGCCAAACTAATGTTTTATTTAATTCTAAAGGTGATTCCGTTTCTGCATAACATGCCGGATCTAAAGAACTAAACCCTAATCAATCGTACAATGCCTAGGGGATGGATGACCTTCCGTGAGTTAGTCTTGAAAGGTGTCCTCCAGATACCTAGCGACCTCTGGTTGCATTTAACATTCCTGTTGTATGGTAGCAATGCCGTAGGTCACTTGTAATTCTGCTTATCTTGTCTAGGAACCAATTAATAAAGAACTGTCGGAAACTTTCTTTATTGTTAATAGGTATGATGAGGTCAAGAATATAAGGTGGAAGATAAGGTGAATCCGTTTGCTATCTCAAAATATATGCAGAAATTTGTTCGAAAAGCTGGTTTAATAAAAACTATTAGAGAAGGACTTATGGTAAAAGTGTTAACTGATTAGTAATCAACACGGGAAAATATTTTTGCAGAATTCACACCATAATAAAAATTGTTAGTTAAATAATTAAAAACTCTATAAGAGCAATATTAGATTGTAAGGGGGTTCAATAGTTTAATAGAAGCGTGTAATCTTTCGCATGGAATATCCGTATCAGGAGTTCCACTTTTTCTCCTCTAAGTAGATAAAGAAATTATTGTTCTTACGGTCGATACCTCGGTCGCTGGAACAATATTCAAAGTTCCCTTGCAGGAGGGATGAATACCTGCCATCAAGCGGTAATAGTTACTCTCTACATCATAGTAAATAGCAATGCCTTAACGAGCAGGCTGGCCGTAAGGCAAAGTGCAAAAATCGAAAAGGAAAAGAATTCTAACTCTCAAGCAGGTTAAAAGGATCCAAGTTCCGAGCTTCAACACCGAAAAATGTCGCTTGAATATATTTGTTTAATTATCGTAAATTTGTTTGTGTTTAATTATTTTATTTGATGTTATGCTATGTTTTATCTAGTTTTTTGTGTAAATTTTAAGTAGCTCGAACAACACGATTCTAATTGTAAAGGGGAACTTCAGGGGTTGTATATTATAATACGTAGAATTAAAGGTCATCCTTATGAAGTACAATCCCTTATGCAATTTATTTGCACAAAACTTCCTCTCACAAGAAATATATAATAATAATAATAAGGGAATATAGGTTATAAAATGTTCGCCCCTCGTTAACGTGCTAGAGTAGGTGTGAGTATATTTCTGAGAGACTATTTTCACTGAAGTTTAATTAAGGACGGATGCTCAAAGCGATATCTGTTACTCGTCCTCTTCCCGCTTGCAGATTTTCTGCAGACATCAGTCTTATTGACTTTCGTGTTGCTTCAGAACAGAGATTTGCGAATATCACAACACGGTGCCCCTCACATGTCTCTTCTCGCCTCCAAATAACCATCGCTTTTGAAGAAAGTTAATCTTTCTCGCCTCAAGCTATGTAGTGGCCATCTTCTCCCAAAACTAGTGCGGTCTATTTCCTCTCTAACATTACAATTCATCATGTTTTTGCCATCAGCTATTTCACTCTTTTCTAGGTTCCAGGGGAATCCCATTGATAGAAAATCTTTGTCGCCAATAAGTAGAAATCTTTGTCGCCAATAAGTAGGAAGTATACTTCCCAGCTAATTATGCAATCACCCCTGGTGGATGGGATCTAAGTAATTGCAAAATCACCGCCATCAATGGCCGATGTCTATCTGATTCCTCAAGTTATGGAGGAGGAACCAGCGCTCCCGATACAGAGCTTACTAAGTACTTCGATTTTATCTCGGTCTAAAAGACCAATTCTTCACCACGTTCGCCTGGAATGCATGGTCGCATATTGTCGTCGCTTCGCCTCCAATATAAGAACTGCTCCGAAAAACCATCAATACGGTCCTTGACTATCCATAAACTCCGAGCCACCCTTCACTCTGTACTCTTACAAGTGCAGAATGCCACCTTAGCCGACGAAGGTATTAAAGCTGCCAACCCTAATACCCTATATTAGGTGGTCCATCGACTCGCCCTTTATATCGACAAGAATGTTATTCTTCGAGTAAGTGGCCGCCTCTGCAGTTCTAACGTTGCTCTGACCATGATCTCAGGTGGTCCGTCGACTTGCCTTTTTCATCTACAAGGATGGTATTTTTCTAGTGGGTGGCCGTCTCTTCGCTTCTAACCTTGCCTACATGCAAAACCACTCGTTCGTCAAACTTGTAATCGACACCCATGTACGCAACTTTCACTCGCTGTCTTGGAAGGATTCTCGAAGGACATCCGACGTCGGATCGCATGCTGTAATTGGTGCTTCGGCTGCAAGTCGACCCCTGTAATCCAGCCAGTCCGTTTCTTCGTGTTTGTGTTGATTATGCCGAACTCCTCAACATTACTACCGCACTGATTCGAGGTGCTCGTGTTACCAGGGCACACGCCTGTGCATTTGTTTGCTTCATCACCGAAGCTGTTTATCTGGAACTTGTGTCACACCTCACCATCACCAGCTTCGGCGATAGGGGGCCACTTCGCTTCCCGCTGAGGTCACAGTATTATCATCTTTAGCGACAATGGCAGAAACTTCGTGGAAGCACACCGGAAAGTTGCTTAACTACGAGGAGTTCGCCATTGGTCTGGATCAAATTGAAGCCGTCCTTATTTCTCGCCCACTATGCTCTCTGTCGTATGACCCATCTGATCTCGAAGTACTAATGCCTGGTCACTTTCTCATTCAACGCCTGCTCACCATAACCGTTTTCCTCAGTGATAACTGCTTCAACGCATCAGACACGATTTCTGAAAGCGCTGATAAACGCTCCAGCAATGCTCGAAGTCTCTGGAATCTATTATCGCAGAGGGAACACTTGTTCTGGTTAAAGATGACAATGCACCACCACTCGCCTGGCCTCTAGGACAAGACGGAGTACTTCGTATTGCTGAAATCACTACGCCACTGTAGTGTACAATCCCCCGCTCGCAAAACTGATGATGACACTATCTAATCATGACGGGCGGAATGTTGTCGGGCATGAATGTATTTTCAATATCGAATGTGAACGAATCCGAGCTACGCATCTTATTTCACGGATCATTCGAGCGCCGTCTAAAAACATCGGCCGTTTCTTTCTGTCCTTCTCGCGTGTGGACGTCTTTTCGCCGTTCCCGTTTTTAGCGTGAGTTACGCTAACCTCTCTGTGTTCTGTTATTTTTAGTTTGTATCTTTGCATTCGCGCCTAGTGCTTTCTTCCGTTCGTTCTTAGTGCGAGTGTCATAATAGAATACTGACAAATTGATCACCAATTCGACCATTCATCTGTAGCGTCACTGACGCCAAGCACAACCCCGTATGCCCAACCGTCGCCGCCACCGTCGAGGCAGTCTTATTCTCCTTAAAAATAAAGGAATATACAAAATTTTCTGAAGCGACTGTAACAAAGTTTATATCGAACAAACGAACAGGCACATTAATGTACGAACACCTCAGGGCCATCTTAACCATACACTTCGACGACACGACTTTCATCGCAGTCGTAGACCATTTTACCAAGAGGAATATCAGATAGGCAAACAAAATAGAAGAGCATACAGATATTCTCAATAAACGCGACGACACCCAACGACTGCCCCCACTTGGAAATCCACTTTATACAACAAGCAAATTGTATTACCCGCAGCACCCATTTTAAACCCCACAGGTAACACGAACGAAATCCCAGTTAATCCGTCCGGCCTAATTACAAGAAGTCATAAACACGCTATTATACGACAACCACTAATACCGCAGGTATAAATAGCGCACTCTAACTAAACATTACCGCATTTTTCCAACGATCATCTCAATGAAGACCAATGCGATTTGGTCGAAGCGTTGAAAAACAGTTTATTTCAGAACAATAAAGTTTATTCGAAATTCGAAAATTTAAGCTGAATATGTTCATCAAAACTTAAACAGCAGAAAAGTACATAGTCGAGTTATACAGAAAAAATAACACATCATATTTACAGTAATTAGGCACAAAATATTTCAGTTTAATAACGAATCCTTAAAGAAAAACTAAATTCAAGGTGAATTCAAGAAAAATGGCTGCTGTTTATCATAAGTCTTTCTTATAAAGACTACATAATTTCTAAGCCTTCTATGATAGCAGCACTAGCATAGATTTTTTCCAGCACAAGTAGTTCTTCTAACTATTCATCTTAGTCAGATTATATTGGCTATGTCATGTGCCAGCTTGATGACATCTAAGCTGGTGTTGCTGTAATGGTGAAATATGGTATAGCAAAGGGACTCTAAGAGCCTCGATAATAAACTAAAAGCTCTAAAACTCTCTATATGACCAGCCCTTGCGAATGGGTCAATTTAACTCATTTTTATCTCCTGACTGGTGACAAATCACCCACATGCAAAACTTGTCGCAGCTATCTAACTATGAGGCATCTAATAGAGGAATCTAAAGCTTACACAAGTTAACTTGTACAGCTTAAGCTCCAAGAAAATGTGAAGTATGATTTAAACAATTCTGTTTTGAGAATAGAATTTGTCGTTGCTTTTCTGCAAGCGAATTTAGGAGTACTATAAGGATCAGTTAATTGAGCTAAACAGTTTATACTTCACCGATTATTAGTCCCAGACGAATATATAGACTTATAACATTTAAAAATTAAACACATAATGGAGTTTCTTATATCAAAAATTAGATGTAAATGTAAAATCTAATGTTTCAACATCTATTCATTAAATGGTTTAATCAAAATTTACAAAATATGACTTAAACCTTTGAATTTTTTCACAATAGACAAAACCTCAATAAGAAGAGAAGTCATTAAGAAAGTAAAAAATATATCTATTGATAATTACATTCTAAAATCTACAAACAGAGTAAAATTGCAGCATAACATGTGATGCTGCATATTGACATGTTTCCTTATTTTGTTTTTTCGTGTTTCGTAAAGGGACTAATTTTGTGTCGTTTTTAGGGCATAAACCATACTTAGTTTCTAAGTATTGACTTAGAATATTTTGCACACTGGTAAGCCCCTAAATTTCAATTGTTTGTTTCTGCGAGTTTTGCATGTTAGCAAACTTTTATCTCGGGTTTAGGGGATTTACTGTTCTTACTCTAAATAGTTTATTTTTTGTAGAGGAATCCCCGTTTTTTTATGAAATTGATTCGTACTATATAAAGCAAGACAAGGTCTCTATTTGAAGTGTTGTAACGTTACCCTACGACGTCAATTTGGTGACGTTATTCTAAATAAAGTTAATACTTGATGCGCTGCACTCTTGATGGAAACATATATTAATATTGGGTAAATAGTAACTCTTGTTTTGTTCTATATTGTTTTTATTTTTTCTGTTAACTGTTTAACTTTGATAATGGTCTGCGAAGACCGAAACACGTGTCAGTAAATGAAAAAATAAAAACAATATGGAACAAAACAAGAGTTACTATTTACCCAATGTTATTCTAAATGTTTCACGGATATCGTGATGTGTGATAATAGATATTATTATTGTACTAAGGGTACATTACAGTACAAAAGTTAAGCGTGTTTTGCATTCGTGGCGTTTTCCACTTGTGACTTAATTACTCTTGTATGGCAAGATGAATGTTTATAAAACGAAAATTATTAGACTACAGATACTTTACGATGAAGTACCAACCCCGGACGTTTCTGAAACATCTAACTCCGAAGACGAAAGTGCACAAGATATAAATAACAAACGGAGCAAAAAGGTGAATGTAGATGGAAACCAATCAGATATTTTTAGTACAACCTTCAGATCTCTGTATTTTTATGGAGGAGATGAAACCAAGTGGAAAAAACATGCCCCAGGCCAACGAATTCGAACAAGGCAGCAACATATCATTACCCAATTTCCTGTTGTTCGTGCAAGTGCAAGAAATGTAAACATGCCAATGCAGTGTTGGTTACTCCTTTTTGAAGAAATTTTGGATACCGTTATCGAAAATACCAACTTGTATATACAAAAAACAGCACCAAAATACAAGAATAAATACGAATTTGTACTTACTAATAAAGTGGAAATGAAGGCGTTTATCGGTTTGCATGGGCGAAACAAATTTAACGAATTTTGGTCCGAGGTTCCAATTATTTCCTGCTAGCTTATCTCAGCGAAGATTTATGTTTCTAATAAAGTAAATGTATACACTTCGACAATACCGATATTAGGGAAAAACTATAGAAGTTAGGTAAACTTGCTGCCGTTAGAGACATATTTGTAAAATTCAATGAACAGAGTAAAAACCATTATAGTGTAGGTAAATATTAAACTCTAGATGAAAAGTTGTTAAAATTTCGTGGAAGATGTAGCTTTCGTATCTACATTCCAACTAAACCCATCTATTTTCTTTAAACTTTGGTAAATTCAAGTCGGAATTATCAAGAAGAAATTTTATGCTTCTACTTGAGCAGTAAATTGTGTGTTAATTATTATACATTTTGCTATATGCTAGAAGACAACCTGAATGTCCTTTTTAGGTAGACAATTCTGTAACATCTGTCATTCTAAGAAAGGCGAACCACATCTCAGGAACTGGAAGGAATGTTGCCATGGATCGATAGTTTACTAGCGTGGAAGCTGTAAGTCGTTTGTTGCATGATCACCGCCTAACTGTAGTTGACACAATACAATCCAGTCGAAAGTCTTTGCCAAAAGAAGTTAAAAATGTTAAAGGTAGACCTGTAAAGTCTTCAATTTTGCATTCCATGCCGATATGGCACTTACTTCATATGTCCCAAGAAAGTCAAAGAATGTATTACTTGTATCGTCATTGCACAAACACAAAATAGACGATGACAAAATAGACGAAAATACTGGTGTAACCAGATTTATTAACATTCTACAATTCCACAAAAAATGGAAACCAACGTATTCATAATAAATAAAACGAATAATCCAGATAGAGAATTTCCAAAAAGCAGACGACTATTTTTGGAAAATTTATGCAAAGACTTAGAAAACTACAAGCCAAATCTACCAAGGAATTCTCTGGTGTCTCATTCTCAGAAGAGCCTCAACCGACGACTGCTCGAAGAAGGTACTAATTCTGCAAGGATCGAAAATCAAAATATTCGTGCAAGTTTTGTGGTTCCTGTATTTGTTTAGTACACAAAAAACGACTGTACGGCAAAATTTGATTAACGAGATTTGCCATTCAATATTTTGTCAAATTTATGTACACTCATTTTATATTTTTTTACACTTATTCAACGACATATTTTGTCTTTTCCGTTTTTTCAATTTATAATTTCTTTTGAAAACTTTCTTTTAGTAAATGGGAACTCCCAATTTAATGTTTTTTTCACAACAATTTTTACACTTAGTAGGACAAAAATAGATCTGAAACTGGGAATATTAATGTGTTATTAGGTCTGAGAGGCCCAGAACTTTTGCAAAACTTATAATTAAAGAAAAACATAAAACTGAGTTCTATACTTTTCACTCCATGATTATAAAGGATAATACAAAGATTAACGTATAAAGAATATTTTTTTAATAAGGTTATAAATAACTCTGCGATTTTTGAAAAAGTGTGATTATTTTCATAATTTGTTCGCAAATTTATTGCTTCTTTAGATGAATGAAAGTTCACAGTGAAATTAGAAATTTTAGAACTATGTATATATAACACTAATGACACTATGGTGTATAAAGAATAACCCAATAAGAAATTATTATTGCAATTTTGTAACTATAATATTATTGATACGAAAATAAAAATTTATTATATTAATTATATTTAATATCATGTTTTAAGGCCGCATATGAATAAACGACTCACAATTTTAAAAACATTATTTATTTTTAGCTAATAAGGTCATAAGCTACACGTTCCAAATTTCCTTTCTCCCCTTCGGACTTCTAATTCTGGTTTTACTTTTTAGTTATTTTTATATATCCATTTCCCCCGTAATATTACACATGGAAATAATGACACTGTAATGTGCCGTGCGTAGTGAATAATAGATATCCGTTAATTAATTGAGAGTATTATGTTTGTAGCGTCACCACGAATTCAACATTTTTTTATTGTTAATTACTTACGGCTCGAAATTGATTACGCATTCCCCGAGAATACTGTCATTATGAAATCACGTTCTATGGTTAGAATTAATTAAATTCGGGACTTAAATGCATGCCATGCAAGTTCACGTGAACAATTTATTTTTATTGGTATTAAAAAGTGTGACCAAAGCGAAACAGAACAAACAGGCCGTTATGTTTGTTGGTAAACAACCATCCATCATCGTGATGTAAAGTAGAATTAGTTTCTCGAAACTTTTCACAATTTTCAAGAGCGGAGACTTTCCTAACCCCGTGATCAAAGATTGATACCGCTGGGAAAAACAAAAGGGCGAACGATGGGATAAATAATGCAACTCTCCCACTATACGCCAATCTAAAGTAAATCCCTAAGGGAAATCAAACCACAAACTCAGACATTCATCTAATGTAATTAATTCTGCGTGAGATACTTTCTTTTTTTTCGCTTACTACCTCGTATTATGAACAAGCCGCTTTTTCATATAGAGCTGACGCGTATAAATTAATAATAATATGCTATAATTATGGTTTCTGTCGTTGGTGCATAGTAATTTAATTCATAATGCAAACTATGTAATTGCAGCTTTTGTTGATAATTATAAAATATATAAAAATACTTACCAATATTCCTACATCGAAGTTTACATTATTCATATGTTGATTTTAATCTGAAATAAATAAAAAACATAAATATATTAATTGATGAAGCTAGTAAGCGAATAACACCTTTATTCGGACAATTATATATAGAGTTTTCCAATAAGAGGTTTCATTTTGATATTTAAAAAAAACGAGTATATTTTAAAAGAAATCAATGGATATTTATTGCATTGTAAAGAGAAAGATATGCCATTAACGATGGAAAATGATATCAGCCAAATGGCCGCCACGACTACGGTTGCAGCACAATATCCTTTTCATGAAATTTTCTATGACCAATTCGCACATTTGCGGCTGTATGTCCTCGATAACTTCACGAATTCCATCTTTAAGATCTTGAATCGATTGTGGAGCATTGGCATAGACCTTATCTTTCACGTGGCCCGAAAGAAAAAAGTCTAAAGGTGTTAAGTCACAAGATCTCGGGGGCCATTGTGATCACCTCTTTGCGAAATAACATAGCCAGGAAACTTTTCTTGCAAAATTGCGATTGTTTCGTGGCTTGTGTGGCACGTAGCGCCGTCTTGTTGAAAATAAAGGTCGTCCTCATCAATATCTTCCAATTGCGGCCATAAAAAATCATTAATCATAGCTTGATAGCGCAAACCATTCAACGTAACAGTGGCACCAGCCTCATTTTCGAAAAAGTAAGGTCCAATCACACCGTCAGTCCAAAAACCGCACCAAGTGAGACGTTGAGGATGGAGAGGCTTTTCAATAAGAATTCTTGGATTTTCGGAGCCCCAAATGCGGCAATTCTGCTTATTCACATAGCCTCCGAGGTAAAAATGGGTCTCATCACTGAAGATGATTTTTCGGTGAAAATCCGGATCATTTTGATGCATTTCAAGGACCCAATCAGCAAAGATACGACGTTGCTGGTGATCGACCGGCTTGAGTTCTTGTGTAAACTGAACTTTAAAAGCCTTCAAACCTAAGTCTTTATGCAAAATACAGTTTAATGTCGTTTTTGGAATATCTAATTCCAAAGATCGACGAGGAATCGACAAACCTGGATTTTCGTTTTGGCTACAGTAGCAATTGGATTTAAGCGACGCACACAGTTTCAATTCTTCACTTCACTAAGTTGTCCCAACAGTTCAAATTTTTTAACCAGTTTTACTATTGCTGGCAGAGAAGGTGCTTCACGACGACCCAAAAGTGCTTTAGTTTGGCAAACTGTGACTGCAAAATTTTCACCATTTCTGTAGTGAATTTTACTAATTTCAATGCGTTGTTGAAGCGTGTATTACTTGCATTTTTTGTCAAATGTCAAAATATGACAGCTGCAAAAGTGACAGCTGTCTAGATAGAGGGCTATTCAAAATGAAACATCTTATTGGAAAACCCTTTATATCATTAAAAAACATGTGATATACAAAATGATGATGATAAGGCTATTATCTATCAATAATTAAGTAAAAACTTTACTTGCAACAATTGTTGTCGGTGGTATCATTCTCTTTTTAAGTAAGTAAGTAATTTAGTTCCATAAAAAATGTATACATTCTTGGATGAGTCAAAAAATATATTATATATTATATTATATACATTATTATATTTACTGATACTTAGTCTATGTTAGTTTAATAGCTATTGTATAAGATTTAAACATACAGTGATAAAAAAATAAATAATCAGATAATTAAAACTTAATAACTATTGATCACAAATTGAAATTTAGTGTAAAGATAAAATATAACAATGATATTAGCAAATAAAATAATGAGTAATAGTGCAACTATAAATAGATACGACTATCACATATTGAAGACTATGGATTATTTTACAGATTATCGCAGAACTCTTCGTACTGTTTAAAACTGTAGAAACAATTTTGTCCTAAAAATTGTTTAATATATTTTCTGTTAGGGAGATTATTATAAACTTTTACGCTTTGCACTATACACGAATTTTAGTAAAAGCTGTGGTTATGTTTGGGCAACTTGATTAAGTTATTCCGTGTATTATATTTGTGTTCTGTTTCATGTGTGCTGAATAGGTGAATATTACTTTTTACGAATTTTAGCGTTTCATAGAGATAGAGGCTTATTACAGGCATGATTTTAAGTTTTTTGAACAGCTTGTGTTTGGTTTTTTGTTACAAATTGCTCTTATCAATCGTTTCTGTAGTACACACACTTTATGAATATTGATTTTGGTGGGATTTCCCCAAAAGATGATACCATAAGATAATTGGGATTGAAAATTTGGAATGTAAACTGTTCTGGAAGCATCCTGATGTACGTCGTTTCTCGTGGCATATATAAAGTACGTATATTTGGATATTTTAGAACACAACACCTCTATATGTTTATTCCATTTCAGATCTTTTTGAATTATGAGTCCTAAAAATTTAGCTTCTTCTTTTTCCGATATTAATTCGCCCTTTATATTGACATCAGTTAGGGATATTGGTGCTCTAAAATTAATAATGTGTGTCTTAGATGGATTAACTATAAGGTTGTTTCTGTCTAACCACGCACACATCTCATGCATTACGTTATTTGCTGCTCATTTAGTTCATTGAAACATTGACCTTCTAAGTGCAACGTTGTGTCATCAGCAAACATTATTATATGAGCATTTATAGTTAGTGGTGTGTCATTTACAAATAGCAGAAATAGTAACGGGCCTAAAATGCTACCTTGTGGGACACCGACTGTTGGACAGGCAGTATTTGATGTATAATATTGTTTTTTATAGTCATTGTTGTTACATGCTTCCGCTCCGACAAATATGACGTTAGTAGTCGAATACAGTTTCCTCTAATACCGTAGCTAACTAATTTATTTAACAGTAATTCATGTAGCACACAGTCAAATGCATACTCTTACTTTCCCTATATAGAGGGAGTATTGTTTTTGTAATTTTTTTTAAATTTTTTTTTTGCGTAAATATTCGCTTTGGGGTCCCCTGAGTTCATTGCACTAATTTCTGGAAAAAAAAATTGTGTGTCTGTGTGTGTATGTGTCTGTGTGCCTGTTGGTGGGCGCTGTATCTCAAAAAATAAAGATCCTATTGAGATGAAACTTTAAACTTAAGGTTTTATCGTTAAAAACTGAAACTAAAAAGCTTTCGGTAAACATTTATACATGCTAATAAACTATAAGAGTTATATGAAATTTATATAACAAATAACTATAAAGAATTTGAAACTGAACAAATTATTAAGAATAATATTTTTGCGTAAACCTCATAGTTTTCGAGTAAAGTATAGAGAAAGTATTATGATGGCCACATCACCATTTTTGTAATTCACAAAATAACTTAATTTAAAAATATTAACTTATAATAATTAAGCGTTTTTACTATTAAATCAATTAATAGCTACAATAATGTTCTAAAAGTTAATGATTTAAATATTATAATAAACAAGTGTTTATAGTCAAATTATTTTGCATTATAGACTTTAACAGTAAGAATATTTCCATCTTTCCTTTGGGTTCCATTGAATTTTCAGTTTTATTTGATTAATAATTGCAAATATGTAAATTAAATACTTATATTTCTAGTGATACATAATAAGAAACATAATATATAATGTACAAACTACCAGCTAACAGTCAAAACAACTACTCCTCGTACTAAAGCACCGCTAGGCATTGAATTGCATTACATTAGCTGTCGTTACATGTCTGAAATCCCATTCAATAATTATCAATAATATTATTACACATTGTTTTATAAATTTTAGATTTTCTTCTATATTCTGAGAATCAAAGTAATTAAGCTTCACATCCTAATAGAATAGCATTATTGATCTATATTGCGTAATTTGGGTGTAATCATATACACAGAAACTAATTTTAAAGATTAATTATGTCATTTGTGGAAAATGTTCTAATATACTTAGTTTACAAGAACTTATAAAATAATCTGCCCTCGCATAATACAATTTGGAAACACCCTTTTTCATTAAATAGTATCACCCTTTAAAAAAAATCAAGCTGCTAAGCTTGTTACAAAGGTAATTCTAAAAATAATATCTCGCTTTCGACAACCACTAATTGGATATACTCATAATCTGAATTTGTATTTATACCCGCGTTTGCAGTTGTAAGTGACCACAAACCATTGATAATGATTAGTAAGGAATTTTATTTCGTTTATCATAATAATAATCTTGATTAATAACCTCTTAGTGCGATAGTCTCGCCTTCTATACAGGGTATCCCAATTTCGATGCTCACCATTGGTATCTCTGTTATTAGAAGGGATAGAGCAACGGTTAAATGGGGAATGTTTTGCAGAAATCAGTGCTAATAACAAACATTATTTCAATTTTACCTTAACTTTTTCAATTTTAAGATATTTTGAAAAAGCCGAAATTTGTCAATTTTAATTTTCCTTAATAACTCGATAATACCTATCGCGACCTCTATTAAACCTTTACATTATTCAGACACTTTTTTAAGACAAATTTTTTGGTGTAAACAAAAACCCCCGATTCGAATTTGTTTCCAGGTTATTAGCGCTATCTTTTGTTTTTTTAATTTAAAATAGGATTTGTTATGAGCACTGATTTCTGCAAAACATTCCCCATTTAACCATTGCTCTATCTCTTCTAATAACAGAGATTGCAATGGGGAGCATCGAAATTGGGACACAGTGTATGTGCAGATAAAATGATCCCTGACGTTCACTCTTCATTGAACTGATCTTATCTTCTTCATATCTTATTTATAGGTGCTATAATCCCCCGTTTTCCTTGAATATTGTATTACTTCCGTTTTTCTGCCTTCAGCCTATTCACTCGTGATGCAGTTAGTACTTTATTCTTGATAAATGCTCTCAACAACTCTAAAAATCTCTGTCAAACCTTTACTTTATTGCCAATTTCTTTGTTTACATCAAACCTTTAATAGTTATTTAAGGTACAAGTGTAAAAAGTGATGCTTTATTGCACGAACTGGCGTTTAAAAACACGAGCGAGGAACGAACGAGTTTTTTTAAAGCCAGGAGTGCAAATAAAGAAACTTTTTACACGTGTGCCTTACAAAATTTTATCTTCGATCGTAAAGGATTTCAAAGAATATATTCTTATGAGTAATATTTTAATGTCATTTCAATAATTCAATTAATGAAAACATATTTTACCCGCAGTGCACTAATGAAAACGTTACTTAGCAACCAGTAAACAAGTTGCACAAATGTCGGCCGCCATTATTATTTATGGAAAAAAATGTTCGCTTTATTGTAATCGCTTCGACTTGCATTAAATGAAATCTTCGGAGTTCCTAAATCTGCCATTTCGTTTGTATTATATATTTTATTTTTAGTTTATTAGTTATTTGTATCAATTAATAAAAAAATTAGTTTTTGGTCGAAAATTTGTGCTATTCATTCATATGTCAAATTTGACATTTCTGTGCAATAAAAACAGTTTGACATTACCGTGCAATAAAAACGTAAAAAAACACTAGTGCTTTAAAAAGCCACGTTTACAATGAAAAATGATGCAAAAAGTGTCTACTTTCTGTACGATCGTAGATAAAGTATATTTTTAAAGACTTCATGTCTACATTTACCACATTCAGTTTTCCAAGTTATACCTTTGCTTCTAAAATTACGTTTTTTTAAACATTTCGACTTTGGTTATATTGAATTTTCTAAGTTTCCCTTTCGTCTTCGGCTCTTTCACGTTCTATCACAATCGTTTTTATTGTTTCATATGATTGTCATCTAGTTCGTCTAGTGTCAAGGAGATAGTTCTTTCGAACTATAATAGACTTATATTTTCTATTTATTTCTATTAAAACATAGTGGATTACCAACTATCAACTTCGTACATTTTATATCACCCTTCCAATTTATTAGTTTATTCAAAAGAAATAATTTCATTCAAATTAGTGTTTCTTTGATAGTTGTACTATTTGTAACACGCAAATTCATTTTATATCATTCAATACCTGCCGAAGTATTAGCCAGGGAATTAGTTGTTTAAAAATTAATTTGCTTTTTAGTCTTAGTAAGACTCATTGTTGTAGATTCATGAAATGTTTTCGTATTTTTAAATTATTTTTCAACATTTATAGCTGCAGTTGGGATGATGAGATAAAGCTCTCATACCATATTGTTGGTGGTCTTCCCGAGGATCTTTTGATCTCGGTAACCTCGTCCTGGCAACTTTTGGCAGTCTGGTTTTATCCGTTTTTCGTTTGGCACTTAGCCCTGACGTCTTCGCTTCTTTTGTGGTTCCGCAAGCTGCATCTTAGGGTTCTCATCTCCGTTGTTCTCTCGTTTTCTGCCCTTCTTTCAATCACGTATGTCATAATGGGCCTGGCACAGGTTATGTAGATTCTTGCTTTGCTTTATACAGACATGTGATTGTTTTGCCATAGTAAATCTCTCATATACCCTGATATTAGATCGGCTTTCGTTGTTTGAACTTTCATTTCTCCTTTAGGTTCCTGTTGCTTGTTATATTGGATCCTGGGTACTTAAATTGCATGACCTGTTCTACATCTACGCGGGTCCCTAAATACTGTGAGGTACTGTATCTTGGTCGTAGATATCTGCAAGTTGAATTTTGAAGTATTTTGTTTAAACTTGTAAATTCTTAATAAATAAAATATTTCTTTGAAAATTTAATACAATTATCTCTTATCCGTTATCTGAAATATGTTACTTGTACACCCATCTATATTCTTCATCTGCCTGTAAGTTTTTATAAACCATAATATCATAGAATATGAAATTATCTGCTATATGTTATTGGTCATATTTCGCCTGTCATCTAGATTCTATCTGCTGCCAACTACAATATTTCAATCATTAATTCATATTCATATGTAATATGAATATGTCATCAATTATTTTCGTATGTTATTTGTCACTTATCATTTATCATTCGTTATTTATAATTTGTCATTCGCCATCCGTCATTTATTCTTTGTCATTAGTCATTCGTTATTCGTTATCATTTGGTTTTTGACATATTAAATTGTTATTTGTTAAATCCAATATTATTATTAGAGAGTAAAAATTTTCAATATGATTACAAGGATCTCTTAAAATGTATTAGTATAAAATAGAAAACCAACCAAACTATACTTTCGTATAGCATATAATAGATATTCTTAATAAACTAAATAATTTAAAATGTCATATATTATACATATATCAATGTCTTATGTCATTTATTATCAATCAATTGCTAGTTGAATTTTATAGTTATTAAAAGGTTAAAAGAGAATCAACGACATCTATAAAAATGTATAAACACATCATGTAAAATAACTTACAAAATTAACAATAAATATGCTTAATACATTAAATAATAAAGTATCCATATTCACTTACCTGTTGTCTAAATTATATTATTTATCATCTATAAGGTGTTATTTGTTATTTATCATCTGTTTATTTATTTAATAATAATAATAATAATAAGTTTATTTGTGTTAAGAAACAATATTTACACACGTCATAAATACAGAAATAGCAAAATACAAAAGCAAGCGGGAGAAGCATTGCGTAATAATAAAAATTTAAATATAATAAATTTCATGTGTTATACAGGGTCCTGCAACAGTACGTCAAGCTTTCCTAGCGCCTTTCTCGTAAGAGATAGAAAAAAAATGTTTCATATAAAAATTTATTGAATTAAAAATCTCTATGCCGTAAAATTATTTTAAAATATACAGGGTGTCCCAATTTTGCGTTATAACAAAAGCAATTTTTTTTTTAAATGGAACACCCTGTATATTTTTTCATTTTATAATTTGGATAGTATTTTATAACTTAAACCTTTTTTTGGTTTTTAATTTCGATATGGCATTTCCGAGTTATTGACGTTTTTCTGAAAAAAATGTAAAAAGCGGAGGTTCACAAAAAAAATTATTCTGATGTTGTATTTAAAATTTAAGAAATTTTTTTTTTCCTATGGTTGGTCATAAGTACTGTTTATGTACCAGTGTTAAAAATTTTCACTTTTGAGGAACCCTGCCTTTGTATCAGACACGCCATTTTCTAAAATTTCAAATTGTCGTAACTCTTTTTTTTTAAATGGAATCATATATTTTTTTAAATTTTATATTATTCCACATCTAATTTTCTACAAAAAATGTTAAGCATACCCTATACCTAAAAGTGATAATTTTCAAGATATAAAAGAATTTATATTTCAAACGGTCCTTGAATGCGAATTTGTTTTTGAATAGATAGCCATGACTGAAAAAAATTCATCTGTCAATTAAACAATTAGTTTGACATGTAAATGGGAGGTGTGAATTACAAAAAACAAAAGAAGAAAGCCTATCATCAACGAGGAACCAAAAAGACATTGGTGAAGGAACTGGCATAAGCGAGAGGTCAGTACAAAGCATTCTGAAGAAAAATCGATATCAAGCATATGATATTCAGTGCTATTGGTGATTCCTTATAAACAATTTCAGGTTTTGTTAGATCCTTAGATCTAGCAGGTCATTTGGTGGGTCCATTCCTACCAATCCACTGGTTGGGAAAAATGAAATGCCCTCACGTCTTGTGAAAATTGGGCAGGTGCTCCGTCTTGTTAAAACCACACCCTGTTTCTTGTTAGTTAGGGTACATTAGCTAACGTTCCGGGTAATTCAATTTGCAAGAAGTACAAATACATAGACCTACTGAGATTGCCCTCGAAGAAATGTTGACCTACAACATGGTTTCCAAAAATTCCGCCCCAGACATTCAATGCTGATGATCAACTTGTCTCATAACATGCGGATTATCAGTTAAATAATAGTGAAAATTGTACCTATTGACAGATCCGTTGTTATGGGATGACGCCTCATCCGTGAATAAAATATATTGGAAAAACGAAAGATCCTCCTGTATTTTCTGTCTTCCCCAGAAACAAAATTCGGAACGAAATTGAAAATCAGTATTACTCAGTTCTTTATGTAGCTGAATATGATATGCTTGATATCGATTTTTCTTCAGAATGCTTTGTACTGACCTCTCGCTTATGCCAGTTCCTTCACCAATGTCTTTTTGGTTCCTCGTTGATGATAGGCTTTCTTCTTTTGTTTTTTGTAATTCACACCTCCCATTTACATGTCAAACTAATTGTTTAATTGACAGATGCATTTTTTCAGTCATGGCTATCTATTCAAAAACAAAGTCCTTGAATACGGACCGTTTGAAATATAATTTTTTTTATATCTTGAAAAATATCACTTTTAGGTATAGGGTATGCTTAATATTTTTTGTAGCAAATTAGATGTAGAATAATATGAAATTTAAAAAAATATATGATTCCACTTAAAAAAAAAAGAATTACGACAATTTGAAATTTTAGAAAATGGCGTGTCTGATACAAAGGCAGGGTTCCTCAAAAGTGAAAATTTTTAACACTGGTACATAAACAGTACTTATGACCAACCATAGGAAAAAGAAAATTTCTTAAATTTTAAATACAACATCAGAATATTTTTTTTTGTGAACCTCCGCTTTTTACATTTTTTTCAGAAAAACGTCAATAACTCGGAAATGCCATATCGAAATTAAAAACCAAAAAAAGGTTTAAGTTATAAAATACTATCCAAATTATAAAATGAAAAAATATACAGGGTGTTCCATTTAAAAAAATGTTTGCTTTTGTTATAACGCAAAATTGGGACACCCTGTATATTTGAAAATAATTTTACGGCATAGAGATTTTTAATTCAATAAATTTTTATATGAAACATTTTTTTCTATCTCTTACGAGAAAGGCGCTAGGAAAGCTTGACGCACTGTTGCAGGACCCTGTATATGTTTACATACATACCTACACATATACCTACATATGCACACATTTATAAGCATATAGATACACATGCATATATACATATTCATACATCTAAATAAAGAAAATAAAATTTAAACCTACTAATGCTACATTAGTAAACTTATATTGGGAGAAGTGTCAATTTGAGCATTCTGCTGCTATCAATTTTGGAAAAATAAAACAAATGCATCATTTAATACTGAATAGATTGTAGAAGTAATAAAATAACATTAGATGAAATTGATTTAAATATTAATAAATTAGAATAAATAACAATACAAATTTAATATTCATAAAATAAACTAAAATTATAATAAAATAAAATTTTTTAAAATGCTTTATTACAGAAAACATAAGTGTTACCCAGCACAAGGTTACCCCACTGCAGAATTAGAAAACGAATTTAAAATACCATCCCTTGCACACAGACGTAGAGTAGCGGAGATAACTTTTATTTATAAGCTTATTCATAATAAAATATATGACTCTTATATTTTATCTAAGCTAAACTTCAGCGTTCCTAGAAGGACAAGTAGGCACATACATACGTTTTACCTTACACGTGCAAATACCACACATCATTTAAATTCCCCAATTACATCAATGTGTAGTACAGTTAATTCGCTCTCTAATGAAATCGATATTTTCCATGTAAATCTTTCGGCTCTCATTAATTATTTAAATAAGCATAGTTAGTGAATCTCTGTTTTTTTTTTTGCGGAATCTGTTAATTAGTTTATATGTTTGTCTGTCTTTAATTATAAACATTACTTTAAGTTTTGCATTGATTAACATAATAATTAACAATTTATTTTACTCTTAGTATATACATTTTTTATATTATCCTGTAATTAGTTAAACACTGTTGGATAATAAATATATTATTATTATTATTATTATTATTATTAAATTCGTTATGTTAAAATTTTCTAATAGATAAATTAAATTAAAATTATTTAACAGCAAGAGATAAAATCAATTAAAATAATACTAAAAAAATAAATTAGAAAATAAATAACAATAAAAACTATTATTAATAAAATAAAAAACTAAAATTATAATAAAATAAAATTTCGTGAAATTAAAATTTTCAAATAATAAATTAAATTAAAATTGTTTAAAAGCAAGAGTAAAATTAATTAAAATAATATATATATATATATATATATATACATATATACACATACATATACATATATATATATATATATATATATATATATATACATACATACATATATACATACATATACATATCATCCATACTTATTTGTATATAAAATCAAAAAGTATGGAAATAATACAAATTTAACTACGATTAAAATTTGAATAAAACTAGCAATAAATAAGACATAAATTATAAGTAAACATGTTAAAATAAATAAATAGAAAATTAAATTAGATTATATCATTGTATGAAATGAAATCATTCGTACTGTAAGGAGCTTTCGTAATAAGATATTTTTTAATTTTCAGTTTAAACTGATGCATTGGTAAATTTCTCGTATCTATTGATAACATATTAAAGAATTTAATGCCATAATAATTTTGTCCAGTTCTGGACTTTTGCAATCTTAGTTGACCTTGCAATAGATCTTCTTTTGCCCTTGTATGATGATTGTGATGATCACGTGAATCATACTCAGTAATATGCACTTTAACATACATTAAACACTCAAGTATGTAAATCGCCGGTAATGTTAAAATGTTTTCACTTATGAAAGCATTTTTGCAATCTTGTTGATAAGGGATTTTTGCTACGATTCGGACAACTTGGCGTTGTAACGCGAAGATGCGATGTCTGGAGAAAGAATGTCCCCACACAACTATACCGTAACGAATGCGTGATTCAAATAAGGCAAAATATGAAGTTAGCAGTTGTTTGTGCCCTACTTTTTTTTAATTTATTTATTTATTAACAGGTAAGAACATTGTACAGTGTTCACGAAAGTAAAAATATAATAAAAATACACAAATAACTTAAAACTAGATCAATATAGGTATTAATCAATTTAAGGACACACATGTTAAAAAGAGATGTAGAACAATATTTAAAAAACACTATTAAAAAATAGCTTAGCGCTTAAGAGCTATCCTACATTAGCCAAAATTCCTAGCGTAGTCAGTCCTCATGAAACGGACGTGAAAAGTCTTTGTTGTTTTAAAGCCCCTGGATGGTACATGCAATCCAAGCAACTGAACTAATTCTGGAGAATTTATTAATCCATTAGCAAATTGAAAGCAGAAGGTAATATCAGCATGTATTCTACGTTTCCTTAGAGGGAATAACCTAATAGTAAAAGATGTGTTTTCATGGATCAAAGTGAAATTGAATTGAAATTTCTTCTGCACTCGTTCTAGCACTAACATATTCTTTACAGTATAAGAAGACGAAAATATTTCCGCAACCATACCTAAACAAGATACGCCAATAATTATGTGAGACGCGCAAATAGGAAAGGAAGATTTTGTAAAAGCAATTGCATGGAAGAACACGATACATGATAATACAAACGATAATGGTCAAAGATTATGCAACCTTGCAGTCACAACAGGAATGAAAAATGTCAGCACAAAACTCAACACGGAAGAAAACATAAAATAACGTGGTTGTCACCTGGACAGCATTACGGAAATCAAATCGATCATATATTAATAAAAAAAAGAGAAACCAGCATATTAGACGTGAGGTCGTATAGAGGGGCAGATGCAGACTCAGACCAGTTCATGGTAGGAGCAACACTTAAACAAATAGTAACAAAACAGAACTACAAGAATAGACAAACCAAATGGGATACGGAGAAACTACATAATATAGAAACAAGGTAAGAATATAGAAACATGGCAGAACATAAAATAGGCGACAACATATCACTAATAACAGAAGACGTAAACACAAAATGGACAAAAATAAAAAAAGCATTAACCGAAGCTGCAGAAACAAAAATTGGAACCATAAAAAACCGATCCAAAAATGGATGGTGGAACAATGAATGCAGTACACGTATAGAAGAAAAATCTAAATTCAGACGAAAATGGTTACAACACAACGACCAAGTTGCAAACATAAAATATGCTAATACACAACACAGATGGATACAAGGAAAGATGGAAAATATAGAAAATGAATACAAAAACCATAACTCTAAAAAGTTTTACAAACAAATAAATAATGAACGAAAACAAAATGTAAACGTTGGGAATGAAAAATAAGGAATGAAAAATTGTTGAACACGAAGAAGAAGAGAAACTTATGTGGGAAGAACATTTTAAAGAATTATTGACAACAACAACAAACAATACTACACAAATAGAAGAAATCGAGGAAGCAGAAGAATTCTTTAATATACTAGAAGAACCGACAAAAGAGGAAATAATTGAAATAATTAGAAAATACAGAAATGGAAAGGCACCTGGAGGAGACAAATTTAATGCAGAAATGATAGAGTATGGTGGGGAACTTGTAAATGAACAGATAGGAAAGCTAATTATAGAAACATGGAAAACTGAGACTATGCCGGATGAATGGAACAAAGGAACTATAGTACCTATACATAAAAAAAGCGACAGAAGCCAATGTAAAAATTATAGAGGAACCACACTGCTATGTACAACGTACAAAGTATTAACAATAATGATTCCAAAAATTCTGAAAGAATACTCAAAGAACATTGTCGGAGAATATCAATGCGGTTTCGTACAAGGCAAATCGACTGTGGGTGCAATTCATATGGTAAAACAGGTAATAGAAAAAGCGAGAGAACAGAAAATTGATATACAATTACTATTTATAGATTTTAAGCAAGCCTTTGACACAATGAACAGAGCATACTTAATCACTGAACGAGTTTAAAATCCCTAAAAAAAATAATAAATTTGATAAAAATGACCATAAATAAGACAAAATCCGTAGTACAAACGAAAAATGGAAAAACGAACGAGTTCAAAATAAATAATGGATTAAGGCAAGGCGATGCACTCTCAGCTACCTTATTTAACATCGGATTGGAATATGTAATGAGAAAGATAGACACAAAGGGAACTCTCAGAACGAAAGGGAGCCAAATAATTGCGTACGCTGACGATACAGTCATAATACTTGATGGAATTAGTCTACGAGGGAAAGAAAATGGAAATGTCAATAAACGACCAAAAAACAAAATACATGATAATCTTAAACACAGGCGCAGAAGAAAAAAATAAAAATAAGACAGCACGAATTTGAGAAAATCAATAAAATAAATTATTTAGGCATAACAATTAGCAACAGGAACAAAGATAAAACTGAAATCGAAGAAAAAAATACAGAAAACAAATAGTGCATTCTATGCGAACAGAAAAGTTCTGACAAAGAAAGCAATTAGCAAGAACGCAAAGATAAAAATATATAAAACAGTAATAAGACCGATAATCACATATGCAGCGGAAACGATGACAATGACATAAAAAGAACAACACAAATTAAGAGTAGCAGAATGATCAATAATCAGAAAGTTGCTAGGATCAAGGCAAATAGAAGGTGAAAGAAAAAAAAGAAATAACACAGAAATATTAGAAATACTTGAAGGAAAAGATGTAGTAAACATAATTAAGACAGCTCCTATAAAGTGGTCGGGCCATGTATGGAGATCGGGAAGTCAAACCAAAATGCAAAGAAGAGAAGAGGAAGACCAAGAAGTAGATGGCAAGATGAGGTGGAAGCAGATATCAAAAGCATAGGAATTACCGGCTGGAAGAAGAAAGCAGAAGATCGGAAGAAGTGGAGAGAAATAGCAATGAACTTTAATCTTTAATATGAGAAGAATTACGGGGATTAATCCACCCCAATATAAATGGATTGTAAGGGCTTCAATCTGAAGCGGCGAAACTCCACAAGGAGTGTAGTGCTATATATATTAAGACCATATTAGCCCGCAGTATTCCCGAGTTGTATATGAACAGACTAAAATATTAATTCCGCTGAATTGGTAAGAGTGCCTTTTAATGAAACCACTATCTGCATGGCTTCTGATGCTACAATAGAAATGTGTTTAGAGAAGCTGGCGATTTTCCAACAAGACGCCAAGCCAACTAGATAGTTAAAGAGTAAAAATCCCTTTAAATATTTTTGCAACATTTGAAAGAATTGATATGGATCGATAATTATCGACAATGTTTCTCAGGCCTCCTATTTATAAGGAATTATACATGCATTCTTTCAGCACGAACGGAAGATACCTTGGTTAAGAGATTACCTGAATAGAATCCAGATCGGTCTACTGAGAGGAAATGGGCATTCTCTGAGAATCATTGTCGGTCCATCTAGCCCAGTGCACATCGTGACCTTCAAATCTAATAATTCACGTAAGATTGTTAAAATTTTTATTTTGGGCCCCTCGATAATATTCAGATTAGTATTGCTGTAAAATAATTGTTGCAAGCACGATGTAGCATAACAAAAAATTTCTGCAAATAAGTAGGAGATATTTTGACGATCACTAGTAATATAGCAATTATTATTAAAATACTCGGGGATAGTGAAGCTATTAGATCTACTAGAATTAACGAATTTCCAAAATGTGCGTGTATCTGACCTTATGCGGTTTTCAATAGTTGAAATATCTGATAGCAAGATGATGATAAGGATTAACATTCAGCACGCACGCGCTTAAAGTTGACGTAATCAAACTGTAGACTAGATTATTTATGTTTTAATTGCATATGCTTTTTAAGATAAATTTTGTTCATCAATTCAGTACTATATTGATGAAAATATTTTACATATTTTAGGCACGAACGCGTCAATAAATTAACATTGTGATCGACGTCATTATTAATAAATACACTGTCCCAATGAATATTACAAAATGTAATACATAAATATGCCTTACTTAAGTTATATTTGAAGTCATAATAGCAGGAAGAATTAAGATTAGTTGTACACTCAGTAATAATACTTATAACTAACGCTAAATGGTGTGTATTACATACGACAAGTAGCATTTCTCAAACACCCGCCGAACAATCTTCGAAAATAGTTGCATGTGCAAAAACTAAATCAAGAATTACCGAAATAAATTTTAAGATATTATTAATTTGAAAGATGTTGATAAGTCCAAACGTGCCAGCAATAATAGAAGCATTAGAGCATAATGTGTTTGTAAAAATACCTAACTCATGTTTCTCACAAGTAATATGACGAAGATTATAGTTGCCAAATATACAAAGACGTTAATGGGGATGTAAATCATGAAACTCTTTTACGGTTGAGCAATGTTCTTCGTAGACAGTGCCTGCGGAAACTGGTGGAATAATTATCGCTCTGAAATTTGGTGGACCCAAAGTTTATGTATCCGTCATAAACTTCTTCGTAAAAAAGAAGTAAAGAGAAACCTTCCAGCAATACTTTACCATTAAAAATATTCTGGGTAAGTCATGTTTCGGTAAATATGATGCTAAACTCCTCTAAGAAGGTAGAAACGTGGAAATCTGCCAATTTTGTGAGCAGACCCCGCGTTTTGATAAATTACACACCGAGATGTACGTATTTTAAGATTAGTAATATTACTATGATTGACGTTAATATCGTCTTCTGTTGTTAATTCTGAAATGCCGTCCGAAATACTGGAAAATCCGACTAAGCGACTTTTTTTAGTTTTACGTGAACGGTTTATAAATTCACGAACTGTTACGCTTTTAGTCCAGTTATATGGTTGTAGACATTTGGCTAAAGTGTGCCTATTTAAAATACTGTGTTAATATCATTTTTGCCAGAAATTAACTACCAAAGTGTTGATACTAATGCTCTTTAATAGAACGTCAAAGTCTTTGACGGCCACAATTCTTAACGTGATAAAACCCACTTATATCATTACTTTTAATTAACGTGTTATTACAGATTCCACGTATACATGTGAGCATGTGCGAATAAATATTATTTTTGTTGGTTCTAACTTCAACTGATGAATTATTTATTTACAGACCGTGGAAGGAGAATGTAAAATTACAATTTAAAAACATCAATGATCAAAACTTATTAATAAACTAATTTTTCGTTTGCATAACCTTTGCTTGTGTATCTACCATACTAGAGTACGCTAATTTATTATATCACTATTGCTTGTGAAAGTATGTAAAGTCATTCCTCAGCGTACACAAGAAATTGTACCTTTACAGATTCCAATTTGATAAATTTTGAGCCTCTAATGTGTTTCCAGCAAGACTGGGTAACCTATCATACAGCGAACGTCACAATGGATCGCATGCTAACTTGCATAACTGCGGAAAGTATTTAAATAATCTAATATTTAATATATACTGACATACATGACTCTTTTAAATAAACAAAGAATTTTGGTAATACCTTTCACACAAAGTATTTACTTATTTTATTAGAAAATCCGCTACATGAAAAAGTAATAAGATAAATAGTTTATTTACTAACTATTTAGCCATTAAAATTCAATACTGTACACAGAAACAATTACACGCAAATTTAATTTGATATTAATGATATAATTTATTTATTTACATGATATGGGTTGTTTTAATTGATTCACACAATTAGTATCGCTAAATTGAATTAATTAATGAAATTTCAACATTACAGACATACTTCGGGTTAAAGGGTGGTTCATTATCAGTGCAAATGAATAATACAATCAACCGCTTTAACTGTTACTATTAAAATGAATTGAAACGTTTATTTACAAGTAATAATTAATTATGTCTTAATAGACGTAAATAAGTAAATATTAATAACGGAAAGATTTTCCTAATTAAATATTTTTTACATGATAAAATTCGCAATTTACTTTTTAATTAAAATTAATACTTTTTATATTAAAATGTATGCAAATGTGTTTTTATCTGGTAGTACGGATATAAATGTTAATAACGTCGGGTAAATTAGTATAATTAAATTCCGTGTATTTTCCAATAAAGCAAACAGAAAGTGAGAAGTTTTAATTGGTTTCCGAAGCAATTACCTAGTGTAAACGTTATTGTTTAAATGTTAGAGCCGGCATTAACGTTGGTCGTATCCGCGGAACTATTCTAAAAATATCGAACCGCCATTCTGAGGGAATAAAAGCTGAATGTAAACCTAATTTAATGCATCTCACGAGTGCAGGATTAACAAAGCCACGGTTTAAGTTATAAAAATGTGCATAATAGGATCAATGAACCGGATGGCTAAAAGATAGTAGAATTATTTAAAATCCATTCCACAAATTCCCTTGCAGGGAGGTATTAATAAATTTGCATAAAAATGCATTTCTGGATTGTCGTTAAATGTATAAACACTGTATAATTACACAATTGTATAAATTAGCAACAGAATACTGTCGATGTATTTTTAGTATAAAAATAAGTTGACCCTTATTATGTTAATATGCTAGGGAAGGAAATAAATTATGATAATATTTATTTTTTTAATCAATAACAACTTTGCATAGAGAAATTAATTAGCGTCGGGATAGTATCATAATAACAAAAGGCGGGAAAATATGACGCAGTGTAAGTTGAAAATTAATTAAAACCCAACAACCTAATTAAACTAATTAATCCCCTCATGTCCAAATTATATAATACTTAAATGTGTAATTTAAAAAGTATGTCAAATAATTAGCAGCATAACCACTGTGATATCTTTCAATGGAAAATAAAACTGTTACTTAAAATTGTTATTTAACAAATTACCAAATTTTAACAATATTTAAAAGTAGTTTTTGCAATGATGTTTCTAAGAAGGATACGACATATTTTAAGATTAAAAAAGGTTTGAGTCATGGTAGATGATGAGTGCCCTAGATATACTTTCAATTTGATCACATGGTTACCAAACAAGGCAATTGATTGCAATTTTTGATATCGTTCCATGCTGTTGAAACTGAGTTTCTTAAATAGGAGGAAAATTGTTAAATTTAATTTTTAGGTTTCTTGAAAATATTTATTAGCACTATTATTTATTTTATAGCAATTTCATATAATTATTAGCTTCTTTAAAAACAATTAAATTTAAGTAGACATGTAAAGCAAAATAAATGATAAAATATATTTAAATTTTTAAATTTAACATTTTTAGAGTCTTTAAAACACTTAAACTATAAGACTTTTCAAAAACTTAATTTAAAATAGTCCTTCTTTAAACTTTAAAGCAAATATTTAAATCTTTTTAAAATTTTGGAGGCTTCGGAATATTTAAACTTCTCAAAATATTTATTTAAAATATCGATTTTTTTTCAAACTTTTGACTCTTACAGAACTTTATAATCTCCAAAATTTTTAGTATATTTTAAGAAGTTTAAAAATTTTTAAATATAAAATATTGCTTAGAAGAATTGAATTGATAGAATCAGCCTCATCATCTTCATCTAAAGGTACAACCAATAGCAGTCCCAGCTTTTTTAAATTTTTCAGATTATTTTAATTATCAGTCTCTCTAAAATCTTTATTCGAATTATTAATTCTTTATAATTTTTAAATTCTTTAGAAATTATAAAAATGAAAACTTTCAAATATTTAGAATATAAAACTAATAGTCTTCTCAAAACCCTTATTTAAAATATTGATTATTTTAACCGTTTGACGCTTTAAGAACTTTATAATCTCCAAAAAATTTGTATATTATAAGAAGATTTAAAAATTTGAGTGTTCAGATAATCTGAATTATACGTCTCTTTAAAATCTTCATTTGGTATTCCAACTAGAAAAAGAAAATTAAGAACATTACCCTCAAAATAATTTTCAAATAAAAGAAGAGAACAGCAATTGTAGCAATTTATGCTACAATTGCTGTTAATAAATTATAAAATGCCATAATGACACTACGTGGTAATTCATAATTAACACTGAATAAAACACTTACTATATTTTTAACCACTATAATTTATTATAATATATAAATGTATTACAATATACACGACTTAAGTTTCGACTTTTGACAGTCATTATCAAGTGAAAAAATTAACGAAAAAAATTACATTTAAGTAGATTTTGAAAATTAAGTGAGTAAAACGATTTACGGTGAACAGGTGCAAAGGATTAAGATTAAAGAGATTAAAAATTTTTGAAAAGCGGTGTGTATACTAAATGGGTTTGCTCGTTTAACAGGTTAATGACGGGATTTTTACTACGTTTGATATAAGAAGCCAGTCTTGAATTTTCTTAAATAAAAATTAAAATTACAATATTATCTCAAAGAACTATAATTACTTAGAAGAATTGATAGAGTCATCCTCATCAACTTTAACTAAAAAAATACTATCAATAGAAGTTCAAAATAAACTTTATTTTATTTCTCGGATCATTATACCTATCAGTATGACTAAAATATTTATTAAACTGTTAACGGTTATTCTTCACAAATAAAAACTTTTTACATTAGGGGAATTTAAACTCTTGTTCTGCTCCATGTTTTTTATTTCAATAACCTGACACGTTTTTCGATTTTACAATCATTATCAAAGGTATATTTAAAACTAAACTAAAATTACGAATGTGTACACTTTATATGGATCATACTACTGGTGGGAGGTCTAAGCTAATGATGTTTTCGGATTGCGTTAATTCCTGTTGATTATTCAGAAGATTATCGCCTTTGATTATTGCCCGTTTAATCTCAATCCCCTCTAGGAGGTTAAGCCTAAATCCTTTGCGTCCAAAATGTACCGGAGTAATCTCTCCTAGATGGTGTCCTGTTGTTATAGAATGTTCGGATAATCCTGTTGTTATTTTGCCGTTTTGTATGGATTTCTTGTGTTCTTTATATCGTGTTTCAAAATTACGCCCGGTTTGCCCTATGTAATATCCGTCACAATTGTTGCATTTGATTCTGTATATACCTGATTGTTTGAGTTTATTCTTTGTTTCTATTTTATTATTTAATAGTCGTTTAGCGAGATTACTTTTGTTCACTGTTATTGCTTGAATGTTATATGTTCCCAACTGTTTTTTGATCTTCATGCTCATGCTTCCAACGTATGGGATTGCTGCGTAAGTCTTTTCGGGTTTTTCCAGATCTCCTTTATAAAGTAATTTTGTTTTGTTTTTCCGTTTTTTTCTCTTTAACAGTTTATCTACTATTTTCGTATCATATCCATTGTTTAAAGCTATATCGTAAATTGTTGAAAGTTCTTTTTGGTAGTCTTGCTCTGTAAGTGGTATGGTTACCAGTCGGTGAATATAAGCATTCAGGGCCGCAATTTTTATTGTTTCAGATTGGAAGGAATCTTTTGGTATAATTGTATCCGTTGTCGTTGGTTTTCTGTATATTGAATGGCATATTTTGTTGTGTTTTATGCTTACTGTTAAGTCTAGGAAATTAATGTGATCATCCTGTTCTTTCTCCATAGTAAACTGAATTTTTCTATTTTTGTTATTTAATTGGTCTAAAAATACACTTAATTGTCGTAGTGTACCACCCCATACACAAAACACATCGTCCACATATCTGCACCAAAATAATATGTTATTCTTATTTTGGCTCCTAAGGAATTCCTCTTCAAATGTCTTCATGGTGATGCTGGTGATCCCATTGGTAGTCCATCCTCTTGTCTGTAGAATTTATCATTGAAACGGAAATAATTTTGAGTTAAGCAAACGTCGATTAATTTGTGGATTCCTATTTCTTGAGGGGAATGTTTTATTAATGATTCCTTTATTATATCACTCAGCTCTTTTATCGGTATTGACGTAAAAAGACTTTTTACGTCAAAAGAGACTAGAATGACTTTTTTATTAATGATAAGCTGTCGTGTTCTAGTAACAAATTCTGTTGAATTATTGACTGAATATTCTGACCTACAAGGCATGAGTTGGGGTAATTGCTTATTCAGATATGCACACATCTTATACGTCGGTGCCTGACAGTAGGATACCACTGGTCTCATAGGTATATTCGGTTTATGTATTTTGGGCATGCCGTACAGGGTTGGTGCATTTGGGTTCATTTCTTTCAGACGGTATTTCTGTGCTTCGGGGATATTATTTGACAATTTAATTGCGTTTACTAATTCTTTCTGGTATTTATCCGTGGGGTCTGTCCTTAGTAATTTAAACTGGTTCTCTTCTATCAAACTTTGCATCTTATCTATGTACTCTGATCTGTTGATGATAGTGATCGTGTTACCTTTGTCGGCTTTGCTGATTATTAATTGGTTATCTTCACACTTTTTCTTTATCTATTTAATGATTCGCTCTTCTGGTTTTGTTGCTACATTAGTGAGTCTGCCTTTCCTTATGTCCTTCCGTATGATATTCATTGTCGGTATTTTGTCATGTATGTTGTTTACTCCTGCTCTGTTGAATGTAATTTCTGTTGCTATCGATAACTCTTGGAATTGATGATAAAGTGATGAGGGTGTGGGTGAATATTTCAAACCTTTTTCCAAAAGCTGCGTCTCCTTTTGGCTGAACGGAATCGTAGACAGATTCTGTACTCTTGGGAAGAAAGTATGAATGTTCTTATCCGGTGTGTTGTTGTTTGATGGCCTTTGTTTCCTTAGGTATTCGAGTTTTTTCACTTGGGTGATATAATGTTCGTGTATAATTTCTCTCACTCTTTCCATGGTATCCGAGAGAAAACAATCCAGTGTAATGTTATCCAGCCTTTTTGTTAACTCCATATGTATCACTTTTAGGTGTTCTCCAAGGAAGAATCTTCTTGAATACCATTTTCTATTTTCTAATTCTAACCAGTGTGTTGTCGCATTTTCCATTGATCTTCTTGCCTCAACTGATTTATTGTTGCATCTTATTTTCATATATTTAGGTGTTAATCTAGACTTTAAACACTCTCTGTTGAAATATATATGGTTTGTACACTTTTTCATTTTCCATCAAGAGTGTAGCGTAACAAGTATTAAATTTATAAAAAACTTTTTAACTTTGTTTGTATAACACTGACTTTATTTAGTGACTAGAAGTTTGATAATGATAAGTTAAAATTGTCGAAACTATAGTATTCCAGTTGTTGAGATCTCCTGGTTCTGAGATCCAACCGGTGGTTTTTGAAATGAACGTAGAAGTAAAAGAATTGTTTTCAAAACACTTAAAAACTTTAATATTTGAACTTGACAAAATATTTACATACAATGAAATTAATACGTATACAAATAGCGTGTTGCTTCATCAACGGTGTTCAAGTATGTAAGACTTAAAATCTCACACGGGACAATACAAAATAAAATGTACCCCATTTTTGAGGGAGTGTGCGGGCAAGCGCATGTTAGAGGGTTCGAGGCTAAACAAGTCGTAAAAAAATGCAAATGAGGCTGCGACGTCTTATATACCCAATATATATATATATACCCAAAAAATTCCACAACTTTCTGACATTTATAATTTAGCTATAGTAAATGTAATATCCCCCAATAATTAAAATTCCAACGGAATTCATGAAAAATGACATTGTTTATACGAATCACCTCGAATCCTGAACATACCGCCCCCTTAAAAGACTATACTTAGTCTTTCGAAAAGTTGCTTAAAGTAACAAAACTAATATACAAATGCACAGACAGAAATTCCCTTCTTATGCGCAGTACTATTTGTTATCGCACTTAGGGAGTGGGCACAAGCACTTCACAGAACGTTTTGAAATACTTGTGGATGTTTTTACGAAGGCAACACGCACAACACTGTCATTCCCAGGATAAACTTGAACCACCCGTCCCTATTGAAGGGGCGGTAGGTTGTCCTCTTGGATCAGTACCATATCTCCAACCTGGATGCTAATAGGAGCATCGTGCTTCCATCTGGATCTGCACTGAAGGGTATTTAGGAATTCCTGGCACCATCTTGATCAAAAATATTGTGCTAAGCGCTGCATCGATTGATAACGTCCGAGCCTATGTACTAGCACGTGATTTAGATCGGGATTCGGAGTTCCAGTTAAAGGGCGCCCAATCAAAAAGTGTCCCGGGGTTAAGGGTTCTAAGTCGTCTGGGCTATTAGAAAGAGGAGTCAAGGGGCGGGAGTTAAGGACTGCCTCAATCTGCATTAAGCTGGTAAAAAACTCTTCATAAGTCAATAATATATTACCAATCGTGCGCCGAAGGTGTGTTTTAATTGATTTAACACCTGCCTCCCATAACCCCCCAAAATGAGGGGATTGACGAGGTATGAAGTGCCACTGTATGTCTAGATCCTGCATTGCGGAAGTGACCTTGTTTTGAAATTCGTTATGTCTTATGAAATTGTATAAATCTTGCAATTCTGATTTGGCTTCGACAAAATTAGTGCCATTGTCTGAATAAATATGTAAAGGTTTACCTCGTCTTGCTACAAACCTACGAAAAGCGGCTATAAATGTTTCTGACGTTAAGTCGCTTGCCAACTCAAGGTGCAGGGCTTTAGTTACAAAACAAACACACATATATAAGCCTTTACTGTTTTAGCGCCTCTGCCCGTTTGGTTTTCATTAAAAGTGGGCCCGCGTAGTCCACGCCGCATGTGTGAAAGGGTGGTGCGGGCGATACCCTTGATGAAGGTAAATTTCCCATTATGTGTTTAATTTGTTTCGGTTTAGCTCGAATAACTCGTTTGCAAAGACTTATACTGTGTACGGGCCAATATTGACTTCTAGCTATAGATAATAAAGATTCCGGACCACAATGTGCGTTTTTGACGTGTAAGTTAGAAATAATTGTTAATATTGATTTTGTCCTGAATCTCACTGACACGGTTGGCAATGAATGTTTTCCAGCGATTTGGTGGAGCCCTTAACCAACATAAAGCAATTGTGTAGTCGCACCACATGTATTCCCTATCAAATTTAATATTTAATACAGATTTAACCTTTTCCGTTAACCTAGCCAATAAAACCGCACATAATAAGTGTGTGTGAACTTGATTGTTATTGTCAATCGACCTAAGCCACCTCATATTCGTCACAGAAGACATAAATCTGAATTTCTTTTGGACTATTGCATATCACGTTTCTTGAAAATTGTAATGTTTCTATGTTTTTTAGGTCAGTTAGAAAATTTAGCCATTTGGCATGTAAATCCGGGGTAATGGATTCGTCTCAATTTAATTTCAACTGCCATAATTGCTGCATTGTTATTTTTGAAACTATTATTATGGGAGATAGCAAACCAAGTAGATCATTAATTTGAAAAATGCTGGATAAGATCACACGGGTGTTAACAAACCCTTTATTTAAATAATGAAAGTTATCTGTTTTACAATTACTTCATTTGTATTAGCTAAGTCTATTGGATCAGTGTCACAGTTATGTGAGAATTCTTGGAATATGGAATTATCGTTTGAGGACCATTTACGTAAAACGATGCCAGCGGATTTAAGAATTGACGAAACTTCATTTTTTATTGAGAGAGTATCCTCTATTCTATTTGCTCCTGTTAATAAATCATCGACATAGAAATCATTTTCTATGACCGATGATGCGAGCGGACTAGAAATTTTATTTTCATTGGCTAATTGCTTAAGACATCTAATTGCTAGCAATGACGCCGCTGCTGTACCATATGTTACTGTGTTTAACTCGTAACACTGGATAGGTTTATTGGGGGAATCTCTCCATAGAATTCCTTGCAATGACCTTTGCTCCGGATTTATAAGGACTTGTCGATACATCTTAGCGATATCGGCAGAAATGACGTACGTGTATCTTCGGAATCGTAGCATTGAATTGAGTTTAAAGATATCCCCGAATGTGAAATGATCGAGCCGTCAAAGACAACTCTTAATTTTATGGTGGTGCTATCTTGCTTAAAAACGGGGTGGTGGGGAAGATAACATATTGGATAATTTCCCGTTTTTGAATCAGCTATTTGACTCATATGGCCTAGTTATTCGTAATCTTGCATGAATTTAAAGTATGACTGTTTTAACTCAAAATTTCGACAAAGCTTACGTTCAATACCTAGAAATCTTTGAACGGCGATTTTTCTAGTGTCACCTAACGATTTAAAATTTTCCTTTAGAGGTATATTAACAATAAACCTTCCATCAGATTTTATAGCGGTTTCTGCAAATATTTTTTCACAATAACTCTCCTCTGCCGTGAGAGGGGGAGGAGATTCAATATTTTGTTCTATTTCCCAGAACTGATTAATTTGTTTATCTAAATTACAACAGTAATTTGGTGCGATAATGGTTGGATTATCCATCCGAGCAATGTTTTTTATAAAGTTGGTATGTTTTTAATTGTCCGATGCACAACAAATTTCAGAATAATTGTGTCCCTATCAGCATATTTATCCCACCATTCTTATTAAATGCAGGGTCAGCCAGCGTTATGTTTATAGGTATTTTTAATTTCGCAGGATTAAATGAAATTATTGGAAATCGCTCGGTAATTTTGTCTAATACAAAACATGATATACATTACATTAACTGGATTGCCATTAACTCTCACAACATTTACATTAACTTGCTCTAAATGAATTTTTAAAATATCGCACATTTTGCTGGTTATAAAATTTGCATGCGATCCTGAGTCGAGTAAAACTCTGCAATTGTGAGTGTTTCCATATTTATCAAAAATATTAACGCAAGCAGTTGCTAAAAGAATAAATGAATTTTGTGTGATTTGATTTGAAACAAGTGTTGTGGGTTGTGATTTTGATACTGCATTTTGGTTCGAGTTTGTATGTAATAAGGTGTGATGACGATTGAAATATTTTTTACAGACAAATTGAGACTTGCATTGATTTTTAGAATGGCCTTTTCGTAAAAAATTTATACATAAGCCTAGATTTTTAACTTTTTTGAATCTATCATCGACAGACAATGTAATAAATGCGTTACATGAAGTTATATTATGCGAATCACTACAAACGGAACAGAGAGCGTTGCTAGTTGTAAGCGAATTGACATTAATTTTTTTTTGTGTTTGTTTATGTTGAAGTTTGTTTGCCCTTTGTGCATGATAATTCGATTTTTCGCAGTGCAGAGATTCGAGAATATCACATTTATTTTTTTAGAAATTTTAGGAATGAGTCAAAAGTAGGCATTTCGTTAGAATTACTTTGATATTCAAAATCCCTTTTAAGATGGTCATTTAATTTTTTACTCATTAAATATACCCCATTATTGAACAGGTTCACCTAACGCTTCTAGCGCTCTTAAGTTGCATTGAAGAGAATCTAAGAAAAACCTAAGCGATTGATGCGAATTATTCTCAATATTAGGTAATTCAACAAAATCCTGAATATGCTTAATTATAATCAATTTTTTATTATTATATCTCTCTTCAAGCAGATTCCAAGCGGTTTGATAATTTATCGATAAATTGTGACTAAATGAATCGTTCTAGCGGCGTCATTTTTCACGGCAGAACGTAAGTAATAAAATTTCTGAATGTCGTTAGTATGTATTAACGATTTAAAATCTCTGTGAATTGGTTCCAATTATCATATGCTCCGTCAAAGGTTGGTATATTTAAGGTAGGCAATTTAACGTTAGCTGCAGAATTGAATTGCGGTGTGTTAACAGAAGTATTTAACACCGGGAGTTGACAAGATCATTCATTTTTTGAATTTTCGAAAAATAGTTCATAATTAGATTTTAAAGAATAATATTAATCCTCAAATGACTCTCTTTCGGCCAGGCGAGTCGTTATATTATCTTCATCGATTTGCTCAATTTCATCCATAAGTGATTTCGAGCTCTTCGAGTTTGTTTTCTGAGATTTTACCTTTACTATTATGCTTAAAAAAAGTGTCGGCACGTGTAACACTAGATTTTAACGTTGCACGTTTGGTAATGAGTGAATTCAACGTATCAGTTTCAGCTAGAATAAAAATGAAAACCCTCTAAGTAAATCATTCACCTCTAAAAACTTATATTAAATTCAGATTTCTATTTTTTACAAAAGGTGTACTTTATTATTTTGATACAGGGTGACTGACGAAAAACCTTTGGTGCTGTATCTCGCCTATTTTTTATCCGATTTTAATAAATAAAACATCAAATTAAACCATTTTTAAAAGACTTTAATAGGATCTGAACTGTTATTTTTTCTCGCACCCAGTTTTTGACAAAATACGATCAATATTTTTTTTTTAATTGCACTGTATATATATTTTTATTGATTCGCAAGGAGACTTTTTTTCTGAATATAAAATTGTAGACAAATTTATCCATACATCAAACTTAAGTCGAGAAATTGAGGATTAAAAAAATAAATAAAAAGTCAAGTATCCATTGTAAACAATATACAGACCCTATTTTAAATGTCAAAAGTGACAGTGACAGCCATTGCTACAATACTGCAACGATTTTTAATTATTTCATAATTAAAATGTTGCAATATTTCAAACACTGTACAGAAATCGTTTTTCAGTTTCTAAATCTTGCAACATTTTTATTATGAAATTATTAAAAATCATTGCATTATTGTACCAATGACTGACACTGTCACTTTTGACATTTGGAATAGGCTCTGTATATTGTTTACTATGGGTATTTGATTTTTATTTTTTTGTTTTAATCCTTGGTTTGATAAATGGATAAAATCGTTTACAAATTTAGATTCAGAAAAAAATCTCCTTGCGGATCAGTACAAAATATATATACAGTGCAAATTGAAAAAAAAAAAGTTGATCGTCTTTTGTCAAAAACTGGATGCAAGAAACAATATCAGTACAGTTCATATTAAAGTCTTTTAAAAATCATTTAATTTGATGTTTTATTTATTAAAATCTGATAAAAAATAAGCGACTTACAGCACCAAAGGTTTTTCGTCAGTCACCCTGTTTAAGGTACTGATTTAAAAAATATATCTTAAACTCTCTTAAAAATAGTCAATAAAGGATTATAAACAACATGGAAGAAATTAAATGTCCTGACCTGAATATACTATTTATTTTATATAAAAAACTTGCTAACAAACAATTAAAACCCTTCTTAGAAAGTACAAAAATTGAAAATTTCTTAGAAAGAGTGGAGCGCTAGAAAACTAAACTTCGTACTAAATAATTGATTCGTTTTTAAAACCAGAATTAAAAATTTATTAGTTTGAATGTATTAAACTTTAAAAAAATATTTATTATTTTTTACAAAAATAAATTATTGCTTAATAAAACACAGAAGTATATTTTGTTAACTGGAGGGTGGGTTGTAGGCCCCCATACATATACTTTTTTCTACTTCCACTGTAAGTTCCACAAAACTCTACCAGTGGATCTATATCTATAGAAAAATAGAATTGGGGTTTAAGCTTGGGTATCTATGTATAAGCAAGAATAATTGGCTGAAAATAAATTAAAAATCCCTTCAATAAATTTTAGAAATATATTTAACTGATTAGATAGTGGGTTAGAGACCCAAAAACTATATTATTATTTTATTTTTATTTTTATTTTTTATAAAAAAATAGAAGTGGACTTGCAAAGGATGGTCCTGAAGTTTGAACCTTCTTGGTTTCAAAAAACTATACTAATGTTTGAGATTTTGTTATTAAAAAAAAATAGTTTAAATTAATTAGTTATTATATTATTTATTAAAAGTTTTTCTTAAAACATACTGTGTAATGAGTGCCAAAAACTAAAGTTAAATTCCAAGCTTAGCTAATATCTAATAATAACTCAATAACTCATTGAGATAACTCATTTACTTCTGCATTAGGGATTAATCAAGAATTAATTTATTTGCGGGAGATAATTAATATTAAATATGTCTTAATTGAAGAGCTAAAAGACAAACTAAATTTTAGGAAAATGACAATTCCATTGCTGGAAGACAAATATGCAAATCATTACCGACATCTAATAGTATGAGAAAATATTCTAAAAAATCTACTCAACCCAATTTAAAATATCGGAAATTATAGAGAACTGTAATAATTTAGAAGAACTTGTTATTGTAGTAGTGCCGAAATTTGCAATATTCCATCCGAAATAAATTTGCAACCGATGTCAAAGCCGATGCTAGTTTCTAATAACAAGTTCGTGAGAGAATTGTTACAACAACCTAATCTAAATGTAACAATACGCAGCAGTGAAGAATTTATCCATTTAATGGATAATAAAGATGCCGAAATACCGAGAGAAAAATAAATGGATTTTCAATCATATATATAAATAATGTATCACAAAGAAGATACCTCCACAATTACCTATGCAATCAAAAGTATTTGTCAATACAAATATCTCCAAGTATTTATGCTAAACATTAATTAATATGTATAAAGCTCCTGACTAGTACAATGCTATATGGAGGCTGATAAACTTTGCCAAAAACAATATTTCCAAGAATAAGATGTGCAATTATCACAGTAAAGAGTTCAACCACTTTTTTAGTCATATTGCTGAAACATTTGTCAATAATTTTCCTGATATCACTCTCAGTCATCAAATACAAATTTCTGACTCCCTAACTAACTGAAGCAATTCAGCGTAAAGTTTCTGATAGCATCGCCAAAATAGCATTATAGAGTCGCGATTAAGGTATGTACTGTTAGCATTGGTCTTTTTTGTTTGGAGAAGCAACTGTAACTGGTACTTCCTATCTTGAGAGAAACACATAATACAAATATCGCTTATTGTAATTGCAACTTGTTGCCACAAACTTTTCTCTCCTTTTTTTAATAAGGGAGGGTGAGTCGAAAATTATAGAATTTATAAATTTCCAAAAAAAAAATGTTAAACTGAGAAATCACGTAAAATTTTGGTATTTAAATTACCAAATATTGAAAATTATAACTAAAATAATGTTCCAAAATATGGTGCAATAATGGTTTTCTGTAAACCCACAACACAAATAATACAAGTTTCTCCAGGACCCACTATTTATATAGTAGTACCAAATTATACCATATACCACATTAATGGTTTCAATTTAAGCGATTTATTGCATTAAAATGGTCGAAAATTGTTAAATATCTTATCTGTGAATATGGACGTTAACTGTTTTGGTGTTTTGAGGCATCTTTAATTTATTGTGAAGGTTCGCTTGCTTATTAATAAAAATAAGCTTTATATTTTATACATGACATCATTAGGCCTAAATATTTTCCTTAATATATGTACTTGTGTTTAATTAGATCATCAAATATAATCGTGGTATTATCAGTAAAGAGTAGATTGGAAATAAACTGTTCGATTCATCGTCCTTAAATATGACTCCAGCGCACATCCTGTTCTTATTTCACGTTAAATAAAAGTTTTCATTCTTTCTTCATCATCATACTTCACAGTGGCTATTTGTTGTAAGTAGATGTTTCCAGGATAATTTCTTCTAGCTCCAAGGCCTAAAATTGGTATAGTTTTGGGGAAAGCTTTATTCAATCTCCGAAATGTAAAAGGCAACTTTAGTAATATGCAGTACCTAAAATATTAGTAAGTAGCGTAAAAAAGTAAATACATATAATAAAATAAATAAACAGCCTCAATTAAAAAGCATAATTTGTCAAAGCTTAAATATCCCTCATATGGAATTTAATTTTATGCAAAATAAATAAACTGCAGGAAAAGCCTTTTAAATACGAAGCTAATGCCAGTCGGTTTGCTTTTAATTATAAAATCACGTGTTGTTTAAATACGCGTATTTTTATTTTTCCTCGCGATGTAATTGATTTTCGTTAAACTCAAATTATCCTTTAAATTTTCATATTTACGTTCCTTATTCTCCCTTATTAATTTAATTATATAATAATTCTACCTAACCTTATAAATATATTAAAATATAATTAATGTTGAAAATGAATAAAATCCATCTTTTATAATATAGGCTAATTATGACCTTGAACTTACATATAAATTAATTGCGGCGGAATAACAGGCAATCTTCTTATTAAATTTATTTCATCGTTTGTTTGAAAATACATATTTTTAAATGGATTAATAATTTTCACTTAATAAAATACTGACATAGTATATGGTTTCAAAAATGTTTTTATTGTTTCACCACACAGTGGCTTCATCAGGTAGATGAAAAAATAATAATTTCCTTCGTTTCAAATGAAAAGGTTTCAGGATGCGCAGATTTATAAATGCTTTTAAAACTTTCCGGAAACGACGAGTGCCAGGAAATATCTACAAAACCAATTTAATTTCGTTATTTACCTAAACCGTAATCTAAAGTTACTTTCTTCGGATAAAAAAAAGTATATATTTTTTTAATAAGTTTTACATGTTGATACGATGCAAAAGTAAAATGTATTCTTGTTATTATCATTAGTTCATCTCGAATAAAGATGTGTAATAATAATACAAGGAGGAAAAAGCAGAGGGATGATAACATACAATATGAAGGGATGGAAATTTTCGGTTTGCATATAACATGACCCGCTCATGTGTAAATAGATTACGTGGGTGAAGGCAAAGAGGTGTATAACGCATAGTAACAATGTTATTCAAACGTGTATATTTTTTTAATCAGGTTCAATTTCCTAACAAAAACATATAAGCTTTATATAATATATTAATTATATTTTATAAACAAAACAATTTAAATTTAAATGTATTTAATATTTGAAATTAAAAAAATTGTACTGTAAATTATGTATTTATTTCTATTTTATTCATAGCCATGTAATAATAGTATATTTTATACACTTAAATATTTTTTATTATATTAATTAATAATCCATTTTGGTTTTAATAAAATAGTTAAAATAGATTACCAATGGAAAACAAATAGAATATATTAAATAAATTTACTAAAACTAATTTAAATCGTTAATAATTTTATTACTAAGAGTTTTTATAAATCATTATTCCTTAATGTAAAACTAATAGTGTTAAAAACAAAACAAATATACTACGATCAAACCAATTTAAATGTTATGAAGTTTATTTTCTACAATAATAATTTTATAAATCAGAATTCAATAACAAAATATTGCTGACACAAAAGAAAACAAATAGCATTTATACAAATTAATTCAAATTTAATGAAGTTTATTTGTTTCTTTTTTAATAGTAATATTTTTATAAATTAGAATTTAGAATTATTATTTATAATCAATTTAAATTGAATGTTTATTGAGTTTAAGAAATAAAAATTAATGAACTAACCAGCATATCTCCACTCCTCTATACAATATAGGCAGCGTGTAGTGGTGGTGAATAGGGTGGATTGTCGGCGTCGCGACGCACTTGATCACATCACCGAACTGAAGAGCAGACTGAAAATGGAAGTGGCGAAAAGGGACCTCGTGTATTTCCATCGATCTACGCATGCGCCCTTTTCATTATTATCAATAACAATAACACCTTATCTATCAGTCAGTTACCCGTAGTTTCGTCCGTGATTTCTTTTACAAACTAGCACCGTCAGCCAGCTGGAAGGTCGGCGTCGCGGTGCTGGTTCCTGGTATATGGAAATGCGTGCGGTTTGGAATGCCCGAAATTCGCAGGGCGTCGCCTGCCCATGTTCCTGCCGCCGATGCTCATTTATAAATAAATCCAGCCGAAGGGAGAGTACGAGACGACAGACGTAACTATGGTAACGCTCAGTAATTAGCCGGTTTAATTATTTCATGTGTCACTTTTCAACTGGTTTTATCTACGAGTTTCAGCTGGATAACGTTAAGCTGATGCGATTTCAATATTTCAATTCTAATGGACAAAGTAATATTGATGTATCGAACTCAATCAAATAAAATCTGTCATTTCAATTTTAAGCTACAGTAAGACAAAAAGATTTTAGAGCCAAAATTCACAAGAATTATTCTTGAACAAATATATTTTAATAATATAATTTAAAAATACGAAAACATTTCGTGAATCTACAACAATGAGTCTTACAAAGTCTACAAAACAAATTAATTTTGAAACAACTACTTCTCTGGCTAATACATTGAATAAAAGTCCGCACCTGTGCCGTGTTTACTTGTGTATTTAGAGCTCTGAATTCAAAGTGCTATTTTTCGCAAATATTAAAATTTAAAATTGTGAAAATAACAATAGCGAGAAGTGCGTATTTTGGAATACCTAAAAACCAACCTATATAAATGTAAGGTAAGAAGAATCTATAAAATCCACAATATTATCAACAAGCCGCACAGAGAAAAGAATAGTAATCCGCATGCGTGACTTTCAAGCGAACACAACGCGACGCCCGTAATAAAACAATTATATTCCTCTGTACAATCATTTGTATTACCCATTCCGTGGCCTTAACTGTTTTGTCTGGTCAGCCACTACGATAGTCCGCGTAAGTGCACTGTGTCCCAGTAATATTATCTCTCCCTTTCCCTTTGTTACAAAAATACACAAATTTTCTTATATACACACTTAATAACAACAAAATGTCAACAAGCAGGAAAAATAGAAATAAAACAAAAAACAACCATAATAATAACTCAAGTGAAAGCGAAGATGAAAAAACGAATAAAGACATATATAAAATGCTTAAGGAACTACAAAAATCGCTACATTTCATGAGTATAAAGTTTGATGAATTTCAAACTGAAAACAAAGAATTAAAACAGTTATTGAAAGATAACAAAAAACAAAATGAAGAATTAAGAGAACGTATACAAATTTTGGAAAATACAATAGAGAAAAGTGAAAAGGATAAAATCAAAAACAACATCATCATAATTGGAGTGCAAAAACAGGAGAAAGAAGAGAAAACGGAAGAAGTGGTATCAAAAATTCTAAAAGGACTAAATATTAACATTGAAAGAGACCAAATAAAGTCTGCAAACAGAAAAGAACAAAACAATGAAAATAGTCCAATCATTGTACAATTTAAAACAAAAGAAACGAAAGAAAAGATATTGCACGCCAGAAAAACAATTGGTTCAATAACCAACACAGAATGTGCTCTTAAAGGGAAAACAAACGAAATATACATAAATGAACAACTCACTCCATTAACAAACACACTTTTCTATAAAGCAAGAGAACTAAAAAAAGAACACAAATATAAGTTTCTATGGACAAGAGATGGAAATATATATATTAAGAAGACGGAAACAAGTAACAAAATTAAAATCAGGACTCACGTAGATTTAGACAAAATTGTCTAATCATCAAAAAAATAAAATATGAACATCACAAACTAACTTAAAATCATGTGTAATATATATTTACACAATGCTAGAAGTATAAAAAACAAATTTCATGAAATAGAAATACTACCAAAAATACAAAATAACCCGAGCATAATCGCAATAACGGAAACATGGTTAAGTCCTCATAATGAACACTTATTTAAACTACATAATTATAAAGGAGAATTCAACTCAAGAGATTCAAGAGGAGGGGGAATAGCAATATACATACAAAATGACATTGACTATAATATCATAGCAAATAAAACAATTAAAAAAATACAATTTCTAACAATACATTTAATAGAACACAATATTACATTCACCCTTATATACAAGCCACCACACATTAACTGTAATATCCTGAAAAATACATTGAAAAATCATATTTTTAAGAAGAAGAATAATCACATCATACTAGGTGATATAAATATAAACTTGCTAGAAAAAAAATAAAGCAACAAAGAAATACACAAGTATTCTAACTGAAAATAACTATAAAATCAAAAACAAAATATGTGAAAAAGAATATACGCGTCTCAATAATAACGGTAACAATGCTATACTGGATCACGTATTGACAAATAGAACTAACCTCATAAACAAAATAAAAATTTTAGAGTCAAGTATATCGGACCATAATGCCCTGAAAATACAAATAAAATTAATTTAAAAAAATAAAACCAACATATAAAATTAGCACAACCATAAAAACGATCTATGAACAAATAACAAATCAAATAAACCATATAGATATAAATGAAATCAACAGTTTTAAACAATTATCAGTCAAATTAGAAAATATAATACAAAATAATCAAAAATTCAAAAATATAAAGAGAAGAGAAGAAAACCCTTGGATTAACGAAGAAATCATAAATAAAATTAACATTAGATCTAAATTACATAAAAAATTCCTTAAAAATCCCAACAACGAAATTTTAAAGGAACAATACTCGATTCAAAAGAAACAACCACAACATTGATAAAAAAACAATAAAATCTACAAGAAAGAAAGAAAAAAAAAATTGATGAAATAATGAAACAAAATGGAACACTCACAAAAAATAAAACTGAGATTTCGAATGAAATCAATTATTATTTCGCAAATATAGGCAAACAATTAGCCGAACAAATCATAGATCCAAAAAAACCACCGGCTGCGACAAAAACGAAAAGACAAATTACTGTATTGACCTTTAAACATACAAACTACGAAGAAGTTAATAATATAATAATTGGACTCAAAGAACACAAAACACGTGGATTTGATAAAATTACAAATTACCTAATAAAACAAAACAAAAGAGCACTGATACCTATACTAATTAAAATACTAAATAAAGTACTGGATGAAGGATGTTACCCAGAATATATGAAAAAAACAATTATAATACCAGTACACAAAAAAGGAAATGCAACTAACCCCGAAAACTATAGACCAATATCACTACTATCAACATTAAACAAAATACTGGAAAAAGTTATGCAAATTCAAATAAACAAGCACCTAAGTCAACATAATATTATTCAAAAACAACAGTATGCATTCCAAGAGCATTCAGGAACAACGTCTGCAGCGTACGACCTAATTAATGAAATAAAAACAGCATCATATGAAAAACAAAAAATGGTCGCTATTTTTATAGACCTAAAAAAAGCCTTCGACACAATCTCAAAAGATATTATGATAGAAAAGCTAATGACAATAGGAATACGAAACAGAAAAGACATAAACCTACTGAAAACATACTTAACGAACCGACCTCAAATAACAATTATAAATAATATAGAAAGCCAACAGATGTATGCAGAATACGGAATACCACAGGGTGGCATACTTCCCCCAATATTATACATAATATACACGAATGATATGATGGAATTAAATATCAAGGGAAAATCATACTTATATGCAGACGACACATGCCTAATATATACAGGAAATACCTACCCGGAAATACAAGAAAACATAAATTCAGACCTAAAAATTCTTGAAAATTGGTACTATAACAACTTACTAACACTAAATGAAACACAAACAACATTTATGGTATTTAGTGCAGGACAACAACAAATAGATATCAAAATTAAATTAAGAGGACAGGAAATAAAACAAGTAAAAGAAATTGATTACTTAGGTTTAAAAATTCAAGATAACCTTAAATGGGATGGACACATCAACCACCTAATACAGCACAATACAAAAACTATAGCCTCGATCTACAAAATAAGAAACTACATACCAACAGAAATAAGAAAACAAATATATCACGCACTTTTCACATCAAAAATTAGATATTTAAGTAATATATGGGGCAATACAACTAAGAAAAATATTGGAAAACTACAAGTTCAACAAAACCGTGTATTAAAAATATTATATAAAATGGACAAAAAAACTAATACAAATGAATTATACATAAGAACGCAAGAACTGAATATAGAAAACATCATTGCACTAAATGACCTACTATTAATATACAAAATTAAAAACAAGCTTATTAAAACGAATATCACACTAAAAACAAACAAAGACATACACAACCACAAAACAAGAAGGAAATCAGATCTACGAGCAGAGAAATACACCACCAAACTATACACACAAGCACTAACAACAGACTCAATTAAAAAATACAACGAGCTACAGGAACATGTACGGACGCTTAAATATCCTGCTTATAAATTAAAAATCAAAAACCTATTACTAAATAACAAAATATATTAATGCAGGCATTTAAAGAAGCAACTATGGATCCCTCAATACCGATAGCCCGAGACGGGTCAATTACCCACAATTCCCGAGGCGAGGACGGAGGGAAGAAGAAGATGGACCAGCGATATTATTATAGTATTAACTGTTAAACACAATAATTTATAATGATATCCTGTTTATTTATTTTTTTTAGAATAAATTATATATTTAAAATAATACAAAATTAATTTGCGTGTTACAAATAGTACAAATATCAATAGAAATTATTTTGCAATTATAGGAAAATTGTTAAGCATTTGATAAGTAAAAGAGTCTTCGCCAGGTGCGATATTCGTTTTCAGTTCTTCAATAGTAAAAGTGTTTGATAAGGGTTTATTCCCGTTATTTGGCGAACCATTAAGGGCACTTATTGGCCGAGGTTTTACTAAGGGTGGAGCATTTAACTCCAATATTTTCTTCACCTTATTCCATATAGTTTTAATAGGTTGACTTGTTTTAACGATTTCATAAACTGAATCCATTTTTATTTTGCTTTATCATTAAACATACGTTTTGAAAGAGCAGACATTTTCTTGACTTCTATATAGTTTTCATGTGATGAATCTTCGATATACTTCTGAACAATGAGTTTTGAGTTTTTTTGCTTAACTAATTGACTACATTCCCCATCCCACCATTTCGGACTATTTCTTAAATTTGGGGTATTCTGAGCCTTTTCTGGTATTAAGGTAATAGCTGCTGATGCAATTGTTTCCGTAAGAAACTTGTAACGTTCTTGATTGGAGCAAAACGTAGCGATGGCTTCCATTTGGACTGAAATGTGGTTCCTGTACTGAGTCCAATCAGCTTTTGCACAATTCTATCTTGTACTACATCCTTACTCAAGAATGCCTCAAAGGTGGTTATTAAGGGGTTGTGGTCCGATCCAAGAGAATCATTTAATACTTCCCATTGGGCAAACACCGAAACCTGAGTGTTACATAATGTCACATCCACCGCAGAACGCGTCGGATTGTAAGATATCCTGTAGGTTGAGAGTCATTCAATACTATGTAATTATAAAAATCTATGGCCTCTTGTAATTTTCTTCCTGCAGACTCCATTGACACTAATATAATATAGCAACTCCACCTTTTTCGCTACTTCTGTCACGTCGAACAATATGAAAATATTTTATTTGGAAATGTTTTCCAGGTTTCAGCCAAGTTTCAAGTATTATACCTATATCTATATCATTATTCATAAAAAAAATCTCTAAGTTTTGTTTGCTTAAGTTTAATGATCATGCGTTCCACTACATTATTCTTAAGCTTCTCCGTTTCATTTCTGATTACGTGAATTTTATACAGAGCTTCTTTTGTTGGGCTACATAAATCGTATTTTTTATATTTAATTCATTGATATCTTCGGCACTCAACATTTCAGTATCTTTAATTATTTCCTGAATAATTTTATCTGTTTTATTTGCAACTTCGGTTTTAAATTACATAATTCCTCTTGATATGGGTTAGATACCACTGGCATAATTTTAAGATTGGGGGGTTCGATTTGGAAAACAAAGGGGAGGGACAATTTATGGCAGAGGACGGCTTTTTTGGTAGCATTGACAGTGTGGGTGGTCTGAAAAAGGTATGCATGGTTAGCTTTTTATGATTGAGTAGGTATTTAAAACTACATTATCTAACACAATATTATCAAGTATTAATTCATCAGAGAAGTACGTACTTAAGCCTTTCAGAACAACTTTTTTCTAGTGCATTGAACTTCTTTAATACTGTGCAAAATATTTCAAACTCGCATAGGATGTAATTTAAATATCCAAATGGTCTACAAACACATTTTACTTGGCAAGTTGTCCCTGGCGGTCGTCAGCAGCATATTATTCCAATTAGTGGTGTTGCTACTCTATCTATTTATATTGGGTTTTAGCTTGGTCAACCCTCTAACCTCAAGCTTCGACCCTCTAAGCTCTGGACATGCCGTAGGTGATCCAACAACCGTTTAACTGCACTTATACCAATGTATATATATATATATATATATATATATATATATATATATATATATAATCAAATAACCCTTTTACCCTTTCGGGTGTTGGGTGAAGTCAATAAAATACACCTTTTCATTGTCCGTGTATAAATTCCGCCCATTCCTTTTTGTTCCTGGCTCGATTTTTTGCCTCCGTAATCGGAATCCCCTTTTATTCTATTATCTTCTTCAATCCTTCTTCCCATGTTTTCCTAGGTCTGCCCTACCTCCTGTTCTTCATCGTCCATGTTTGCCATACCCTCTTTGTAATTCTGTTGTCATCCATCCTTACCAACTCATTTGCCTCCTTTCTGTAAATGTTAACATTGCTTAATTTCCAATTCTTCTCTAATTTTTGTATTTTTTATCTTGTCCATTTTTGTGATTCCTTTGACTGCCCTCAGGAATTTCATTTCCATCGCTTGAGCCTTGCTTTTTTGTTGATTATTCAGTGTCCACGTCTCACAACCAAACGTTAAAATAGGCCTGGATATAGATTTGAAGACGTTCAACGTTCATTTTAGTTCCACGTGTAATTTCTTTATTCTGTATAAAGTTTTTCTTCATTGCATGGAAGAGTTTGGACGTATTTTCTACTCGTATATTTATTTCAGATTCGTATTCCCCATTTGTTTCAATATTTATTCCTAAGTACTTACAGCTTTCCACTTGTTGTATTCGTTCACCGTCTCCTATTACTTTTAATTCTTCTCTATCTCCGATCACCATCACCTTGGTCTTCTGTATATTGACCTTCATTCCATATTTATTTATTGTCTGTTTCCATACTGTTATGTTATGTTCGATATCCTTGATTCTACTCCCATATATGACTACATCATCAGCATACACGCCTTCCGTTATTCCAATGTTATTTAATTTGTGGAACCCTATATTTAGGGGTTTTGTTTGGGTGCTGCTAGTGAATGCTAAATAAAAAAATTTACGTTGTTAGTGCATTTTTTCTATAATTTGTTTTAATGTAAATATCTGGTCTTGAATACTTCTACCCGTCCTAAATCCGCTTTGTGCATCGTGTAATTTACTTTCTATTTTGTTTCTAATACTTCCCTCAATTAATTGCTCCAAGATTTTGGTGATGGTGTTTAGTAAATTTATACCTCCATAGTTATTGCAATTTTGTTTTTCTCCGCTCTTGTGAATTGTTACTAGTAATGTTTCTGTCCACTCAGATGGTACTTTTTCTTCCTGCCATACCTTATTTATTATTTTTAGTAAAATTGTCCATATTTTTTAGCATTTCCGTCGTTATTCTATCCTTTCCTGGGGCCTTTCAATTTTTTTAATAATCTTATTATTTGCCTTAGTTCCTCTTCTGTTATGTCTGCCTCATTGCTCTCCTTTTCGTATTTTTCTTTCCGATTCTCATCTATATTCCTATTAAGATATCAGATTGTCAGCTTTTTGAACATTGAACAAGTTTTCATTTATTAAGTACCACCAGTTCGTTTATTAGATGTTACACCTTAAACTAGGTCCAGTACTGCTGGTGACGTATGTGTTCTTGGCGAATCTAACGACGGCTAATTTAGTACGTCAGAAATTTTGATGTGTTTCACTAAAATGGCAAGCTGAGTCTTCAAATCCCGCTTTTCCATTCCACCGGGTTGACTTGCCGATGAACTTGTGCTGCACTACTAAACTATACATCATCTGTTGGACGACAGAACTAATGAACTGGGTCCCATTCTCGGATATACATCGGCTAGGAATTCCTTAGTATAGACCCTATTTAGTAATGCGTTGGCACATTTTGTGGCCGTGGCTTTTCCCAGTGGCAGGATTTTGGCCAATCTTCTGGCAATATCTTCCACAATGAGGATTTCTCTGGAGACATAGGCAGCAGTCCGAATAGATCAAACAAAATCGTTTTGAAATGCTGATTCTAGGCTGTAATATGGATTGATCCTCCAGGCTTCAGCATTATAACGATGACATTCGATACAAATTTTGAGGTATTTGGCAACATCATACCTCATCTTCCTCCAATATTAACGTTGCAATAGCCTGTGGTAAGTTATGTTGAATTCATCCAATCCAATTATTATGGGTTTCTTTCAACTGGACTGGAACTTGTTCCTTCGCGATACATTATTGAGTGTCCTTGTTGATGACGTTCGGAGTGTATCGATACACTACTCTTTTTTTCGAGGAGGTACCCTTTATTGGTCGAATAAACGGCATCTTCCGTGTTCGGCTGAGCTTCAAAGGCGTCAATAATTTTATTCAAATATTCATCCTGATGTGTTCTTCGAATATCAACGGCGCCTCGTTGTAGCTAATCAACTTGTTTTCTGGATAGTGAATCTGCTACAACTCTCTTCCAACTTGATAGCAATGTCGAACGGCTACAGCTGTAAAAAATGAAAAAATAAATGAAAATGATTAACTACACAGAGGAGTGTTAATTCGATTAAATGTTTTAGTATGAATGCTTGTTGGTTTTCATCACATCGGTCTAAATGATTTATCATGAGTGTAATTTACCTTGCCTGGTTTGGGTATTTATACCACCTTGACTTTTCTCCAGTTTTGTGGAACATATCTAAAAGCTATACAGGCTCTAAACAGAGCAAACAGGTGTTGAAGAATATGTTTCAGTTACTATATAAGTAGAGCTGGGTAAACTCCATCGATTCCTGGAGACCTAAATGATGAGAATGTTTATACGACAGAGGTTATCTTGGCTCATGTTGGAGGTTATGTTCCAATCTCCTTCTTAATGGGTATGAATTTCCTTGTCCTACTTGTTTTAACAGTCGGGAAAATGAGTTTTTGATAGTTTATCCATTGACTTGACTCCGCGAGGTTGTCAGTATAGCTGCCATCCTCTTTTTTATTATTCCAGGCTGTAACTATAGGTCTTTGAAGAGAGCTTTTTCAGCCTTGCGGGTTGTAGGCTCAATTTATTCACAGAAGTATTTCCAAGATTCCCTCTGCCGCTGCCTTTTCCTTTTTGTATAGCCGCTGAAGCTATTTATAACAGATCCAATCAATTTGAGAGTTAGAGTGTTGCCCTTTCTTGTTTGCTTCCTCAACTGGTTGAGTTTCTTATTCCACAATGGGTTAGTTATTTTCCGTCTACCCTAGTTTAGTAGGAATGAGAAGGTGAGAGCCTTTTCCAAAAGTTTCTTATTCAAAGTTGCTTACTTACTTTGAAAATCTAAAAGTTTATGAAAAACGAAATAATTGCAACAAAGGTTCTTAAGTTTGTGATTTTTATGTACATACTTTCTTTTTAAAAAGCTTCAACTGTTCAACGTTTTGTCGTGTCTGTAAACTTAAAATTTTTCAACTTATAAACGTTCATTAAAAATTGATCAGGATTTTGTTGTTTGATCAAGCAATCAATAAGTTTACTTTTTTAAATTATAATACAGCTTTAGAATTAACCACTTGAAGATTTTGCACAGCTTGTGGACTATATTGTTAGTATAGGCTCAAGTGTAAAGCACGTGAGTCAGGAATGAATTAATGAAGAACGAATGCAAGTTCTTAAGTGGCCAGTCATTGACGGTTTATTACGAGGTGTGTAAAATTGGTAAATACGACTTCTGTTGAAGTATACACAGAAAAGCAACGAGAAGTATTAATAAGAGGCCAAAAAGTAAACGGAAGAATGATAATTTAATATAATTAGAACCAAGATTTGATGTATATATTAATAATTTATTGGGATAGGTTAGGAGTATGTTAGGACAACGAATAGTGTATTGGAATAGGTCAAGAGTACGTCTATCCAATGAATAATTTATTAGCCTAAGTCGTACTATTACCCTAGGACAAAGATTAACTTATTGCAATATGTAAGAGTTCGCTAGAGCACTGAATAATATATTGGGATAAGTAAAGAATACGCTAGATTAGTAATTAAATGATTGGGATAGGTCTAGAGTACATTAGATAAATAAATAATACATTGGGACAGAAGTACGCTAGGACACATATTTTTAGTATTTATTAAAAAACTAAAATTATCAAAACAACTTTTAACAAATATTCTTAGACCTAATACTTTTTTTATATTTTGGAATATATAATAGAATTAACGTATTTTTAAATCAATAAAAAATCAAAAGGTACCTATAATTCAATTAATTTACCAAAATCAAGAATTATTTTTTTGGAACGTCCAGGGAACCCGAAGTGGTTCAGGTAAAAAACCCTTCACTGAGATAGGCAAACCGCAGCCACAAGCTCAGTCGCGTATTGACCGAGATTTCGTCTTGAAATATAGACTTGTCTGTTATATTTTAATATAACTTTGAACAAGACCAAATTATTGTTAGAAAGAAGGTGGAAATTTAAAAGGTATTAAACTTATGGTTTTAAAGAACTGAATATCAAGCGCTTAAGTGATTGAAATGATTCATAGGCATATATAGGTTAACACCTATGGGTCTGCATTATTACAGCTCGTTTTTTACCAACACACAATTGTGCTCTGAAAATTATCTTAAAGTTTCCAATCTAAATATTTTCTACTAGACAGTAAAGTCTAGACAAATTTGGGTCGATAACTATTTGGAAAATCAACTACTTTAACAGAAATTACTAGGTGTTTCTAAATAAATATCGGGGTTTTAATGCTTTGTAATTTTTGTTATGAAAAACTTAAAATCATAATTATTACATGAAATTAAATAGCCAATTACATAGTTATAGGTACATATTGCAAGTTTTAAGCGAGTGAGCACCTTTCATCACACGGCACATATCAAGTGGATAATTAATAATTGTCGCAACGTCTGCCTCAATCCTGTTTCTTAGGTTTTCGTTTCCATAAAACTTCCCTAACAGTCGCCACCAAAATTACTAATACACGACTAGTCTCCCGAACTGATTTGGTCGGGCTATACGTGATAGACACTTTCAGTCGCTCAACACTCCCTTCAGAAACATTTGATCGTCCCGTACTTCTCCCTTTTCAAAGGCAGCCTGTATTTTCAAACTGATGACGTTATTAGCCTATTACCCGGAACACACATTACACAGTAACTACAGATTCGGATTTTTAAACTGCAGAACACAAAAATCTTTTTGTTCACTAGTCTCCATTTTCGCTTCTAGTGCCCTCTAGCGCATGCGTGTACCAACAAACAGAACTGTCTGAGTTGCTGTTTTATTTCATGTATTAATTATGATTATAAGTTTTATGTATTAAGAACTACAAAGCGTTAAAACTCCGATATTCATTTAAAAACTCTCAGTACATTTATGAAAATTATTATTTGTATCTCTCTACAAATATATTTAGTCGAGTAACAATAATAAATAATGTTTTAATAAATAATATCAAACTCCGTTGTATTTTTAATTGGGTATATAGTTCATAAGGTTTATTGATTAATAAAACTTTATTTCTATTCTACCAGTATGAAGTACAAAAAGTCCTAAATTTTTCTGGACATGTATGTCAGCAAAAATCAATAATTCTAGGTCTATGATTGTGTTATATCTAAAAAAAAAAAAACGCTGAGCATTTTAACCTCAAACTTTAAATTTAAGATTCCTTTATCTTCAGAAAAGCGAAAGAGTTTTTGTTAATATTTAATACTTATACCTCCTTTATCTTTTATTGTACGAAGTGTGAAAATATGTGAGAGAAATAAACAAATTTATTGGAAAATAGTGTTACATCTGATAATACGACAATTACTATCCTGCTTCTATTCTTGCTTTCTTCTTGTTTTTCCATTTTTCCGGTTCTCAAACAAATGAGATTTTCCTAAAATTCGAAATTTTAAAATAAATTAAAGTTTAAATCCAATGAGATAAGCAGGGCCATTTTTTTAAATTTATTTTTAGGATATCATACTAACAGATAGACATATAGACTATTTGTTGGCACGTTATCCCAAAAATAAATTGAACTAAAACATTAAATATACAAATTAAATATTGAAATTTGAGTGCAGTGTTAATAATAATAATTAATAGTGAGAAAAATAAATACTCATAAAGAAAATTTATGTTTCTCACTATTAAGTAATTATTAAAAAATTAAACTTAGGGTAAATCTAAAAGAAATTGTTTTCATTATAAATGGCTCTTTATTTTAAGTTATTTTTTGGTTCTTGCCATTTTCTTTAATTACGGACAATTTTACAAAATTAAATATTTAATAATATATAATATTTAATATGTATAAAAACAAAACCTTCATAAACTTTTTGATATCAACAACTATAACAATAATAAAATGTGAAATATTTATAATTTAAATTTTCACGAGACGCAGAAGTTTTGAGAAATATTTGGAAGAAATTAACGGCATGCATTCATAATCACTCTTCAAGGCGCCATCTTTAAAAATATATAAGGTTTATAAATAACATTTAATTTACGTTTTATTTTACAATTCCGTAGAATTAAAAAGGTCTTGACGTAATGAAATTTAGTCTTTTTTTATTGTTAGACCAGGAAAATTTTCAAAAATTTCTCACAAGAATTAAAACACATTTTTTTTATAAACTACTTGAATTTTGAAAATATAAACGAGAACATTTTTAAATTTTTGAATAATTGGGATAGTAATCCAAAAATTAACAACAGCCCTTTTGTCATCTGAATAGACGATCATGTATATATTCAATATCATCATTATAAAGTTTATCTTCGATTATTTAAGTTAATCCAGTAATAATAAAATGTTTTTCAATGCATTTATAATTTAAAACATGTTATTTTTCCTTGGTAATAAATTGCCATATAGTAACCTTGATAAAATTAATCCGTTTATAATATTAATCAATATTATTAATAAATGTATAAAGATATATGATAGTAAAAGGTTGTAAGTATCTAATTTTTAGAAAAACAAGAGTTTTTGGCAGGAATTTAACTGAAAAGTGTCTTGACATCAAAACACCAGTTCAATGCAATTTTATAAAATCGAATTTTGTTTATAACAATTTGTTTAACTAGAAATGATCTCATATAATTTTAATCATTTTACTTTTTATTAATTAAATCAAAATTATGAATTATCATTTAAACAAATTGGGTATAAATTAATAACATGTACTTGAAGTAACATAAACACATATAAGAAACTATGGAGTCGGGCCTGGGGTTGAAGTTTGTCTAGAGTTCAAGGACAACAAACAACAGGTAATTGGTAATTTCGTTTCATTTACAATACCTAATGTATATTTCGTTCCGTATCGATTATTTCGGCATTTGTTTCCATTCAACAGGCAAATGTAAGTATATAACTATACCTGTTGCCAAGACACAATATCTACACGACTAATCAAAACTATTGAATACATTATCATTTCATAATTAATAACAACATTAAAATAATTAAATAACGATTTATTGCATGATTAGTTTAAAATATATTTCTATTAAGCAAATACGTCTATTTTTCTGATAATTTTCAGCACTTATTAATAGTCAGACAAAACAGCTCTAATAAATAATAACATTTTTTTAAGATCATACTTTTCTTTGTATTATATTATAATCATCTTGATTAGAAATTAAACACACTTGGTTTGTTTCACATTATAATTATTTTGGAGTTCCTACATTAGTTAAATCAGATTGGGAATACAAATCACTAATCTTAAGTAATTTTAAATTAGAACACTTGTTATATTTCATATTATTGAATTTATTTGCCTGACATGTTTCTAACAGCGATGATAATTTTTAAAAGAATTACAAACATTAACTCGTTCTATCAAGAGTATAGTGAAAAAAGTATCGTACAAATCACTAAATATTAGTCTTTTGTCAGTCGAAATTGAGTGTAAAATATGTTGCTGATATTAACTAATTTTATGTTTATTATTGCATGTTATTTTTAGTACCCTAATGATAATATTAATATTTTTTTATCTCAGTAAGTGTTGTGCTGTGTTGTAATTTTAAAGTAAATTTAATGAAAACCTACAATGAAACAGTGATATTCACAATTTGAGTGGTTTTAGTTTTTGTAGAACAAAAGTCAATATTTTTTTATTAATTCTGGTAAAATAAATTAATGACATATTAATACGTAGAAAATTTCCTGAAAATAAAAAAAAAACTTTAGTAATTCCCATTCAATTATATTTTAATTTGTTTGCCTCTTGATAATGATAAAATGTACAAATTAATTGGAGGAAAAATTAAAAGTTGTTTTTAGTTAATCATTTCATTCACAAAAATAATAAAAATATAAATAAAATAATTATAACCCAAAATTAAATTACATCCCTTTCGTCATTGCTTCTAAAGATAAAAATATACACCATCTTTCCTAGCCTTTTCAGCATACTGTATTATCAGATACAAGAAAATAGTTCAATAGTATATTCATTGTTACAAATATATATTTAATTTCTTTACATGTTGGAATTCAATTATATTTTATTAATTTATTCAGAAGTTTTTAGATAGAAAAAGGAAGGTAGCCAAATTTTTACCAATTTTTTATTGTTTACTATTTAGTAATATAGAAGAAGTGTCAATTTAAATTAAATAGTAGAAAAGAAGCTCACTGAGTGTATTTTCAAAATTAAACTATTTATTATATTTAAAAAATCATTTACAGCAGTCAAACATTCATTAAAAAAAATCGTGTCATGACTTCAATTTAGGAAACAGGTCAACGTATGTAGATCGCTGGTTTTTCAAATTACACTTTCTTAACAACAAGTACAACAAAACGACAAGTACAACAAAAGAACGTTTTAATTGCAGCTCTAACTCCAGCACACCGAGTATGTATTCAAGAGTGATAGTTCATGCATTGCAATTTCTTCTTCCTTGATTTCTTCACAGAATACGCAAAACCATGAACCAACAGTTTCCATTTTTGGCGTTTTGCCAAAATTTACTGAACTTATTTTTTTAAAGTTTTATTCCAACTGCATTTGGATTTGGATTACTCTTTCCTTGCGGTGACATTTCTTCAAGAACTCTTCGAAATCGTTCTCGCATATGCCATTGAGGTTCCTTCTGGTTTCGTTTTAAAATACGTAGGATTATTTTTTGTTAGCAGTTTTCTTGTCTCTATTGAAACTATTTGGCAAGCCATACTTTCTAGCAACACGTTTTCTAACGTTCTTAATTGGTAAACCAAAAACAAAACCAAAACTTATTTATGTCTAACTTATACAACTTGAATATTTGATGTTTGATATTGTACAAATACATTAATCTATCAAAATCTTTCAAAGTTTTAAGTGTAAGCTGTAAATAAATAAGTAATCTTTATGCTGATATAATAAAAATTGTAATTACTTACTTCTTGAATTGTTTGAGTACATTAAAAGTATGCTATTGATGGTCATGTAGTGACCGAAATGTTCATTTAGCGAAAAATAATGTGTTAAAAGTGCCAAACTATTGTTTTTTACCTTTGTATTTACTTTCGTTTAGATGAATTAACTGATTTCACTTTTACGTCTAAATAATCAATTTACTTCTTAGTCAAACAAATAATTCTTCTTTACAAATACGATTGCATTAATCTCATATATATCTACGTATAACAAATTGCCTGTCTCATCTGCCTTTGGATATCAAAGAGGTCTAAATTTAGCTTTCAGTTCATACACTCCAGTTTATTTAGTCATCTAGAAATTTTATTGTATATACTATTAATATGGATAAGCAATTTAAGATCAGCATAAAAAAATACCTTACCATGAATATTTGTAGCAATGTTTCAATGACTACTGTGAGTAGTTCTATTTTGACATACAGTAAAATCGGTTATTTTTAGTATGTTTTATTGCAGAAGACAATTACTTTATTTTATTTATCCTGATTTTGTCTTAATATAGCTCCAATACTTAAATTATTTGCATCGATATTCAGCACTATTATTTTCCTTCTAGTTTTTGACTCTTGGCTTTCTTAATTCCGTTGAAACCTTTCATTTTCTTCGGAGAGTCAAGATAACTATTTAATAAAAAAATGATTCCTTTTATAAAGCAAAACAAAGCTAAAATGACATATAGTATTTAAGCCACAGAAGAGCTAAAAATGTAGCTTGGGGGTTACCGTGAAGGAATATTCTACTGAGTGAACTAACATCAATCCAAGAATGCACATTGTCATGGTGTGGGACTCAATATCCCACCATCAATAAACCACTAGGATTACTCCAATAGGGTGTAAACTACTTTAGAATCATCCTGGGGTGAGGAGATGGACTAAAACTAAGAGATTCTGGAACCCGTTACAATCTGCAGTAGAGGTTCCGCTTCAATAGAGTCACTATTTGCTCCATCTATGATCTGTGATCTTGGCCTTATTCAGCCCTCAAGTCTATTAGGTTTTAACGGATATGGGTCCACAAACCTGTTCATAGCCTACTTCTGCCCGTATCGTGGCTTATGGCATGCACTATAGCTAACAACACTTGGCCTGTTTGGGTTTAATAACCATCTGACAAGACATATTAGACTTGTCGATATCAGTAGTCGTATCTCGCAGTGACAAGTCTGGAGTATATTGATTTCACCGCCAATTAAAGAGAAACCACAAAATAAACAAATACCTAAATCCAAAGTAGAACAGCATAAAGCCGATGGATGCATGTCTAAGGAGATAATGATGACTCTAGGTACCAAGCAATCGCCAATTTCAATTGCCTTATTATGGCATGCGGGGCTCTGGTATAATGGATCTTCTTCTTTCCCTAGCCACTTATAAGACGTATATGGACCAAAACCTTAAACATTGAATAAGTGAATAGAATGTAAACTCTAAAGGCAAAAGGCCTTAAATCTAAAAATTCAAGGTATAAACCACAGTAAAGGTGGGCTTACGTTGTTTTCAATAGAACCTCCTATACTCTAAAGTGGTATCAAGTGCCTTATATTGAAGATTAAACAAGCTAAATTTGAAATAGGATTTCTGAAGAAGCCTTGGTATATAAGAGGGTAGTCTGGTGTATTAAACAGGCTAAAATACTCCAAGGGTAGTTCTAATTCTCAGAAAAGATATTATTTATACATTTATTCTAAAATTCACTATAGGTGACTTAGCAACAGTTCTAGTAGAAGTTCCCACGAAGGAAGGCAAGAAGCGGGTTATCACGATCTCTGCCTATCATCCAGGAGATCAAATCAAACCATCAGCAGAGGAGGTAAGTAGACTCGTCTTTAAGGGACAAAAAACATTACCTCCTAGGCTGTGATGCCAAAACCCACAACATAATATGGAACAGCACAGTCACCAATAATAGAGGTAAGGAACTTCTTGAATACATTACCTCTAATATTTTAGATATTAATTATAGATATATGAGCCTACCATTTATTTACGAGAGATGTTTATTTCTAACAACATATTTAAAATCATCATTACATTATACTTAAACTACATACGTTTCAAAATCATCTGTAAAAGTCCTCGTACTCAATTTTATCTCTCCCGTGTAATTCTCGTCCATGTACTTGAACTCATCGGTATATTTCTGTACCTGAATGCAGGTGATGATGAACTGATCCAGGGCTATCCTCCCTTTCGACCGGTCCGCCCTCATCATCAAAAACTTGTTGCAAGCTCTTGAAGAGCTGGGATATAGATCTTCAACGCTTTCGAAACTTCCTCTTCCTTCGTCCAAAAAACTCGTTCTCTGGTAATCGCAGCCATTACACGAATTCACCCACTGTTTGATATAATATTAAATCTGCACGAATTCCTTAATAGCTAAACCGCCGCGACTATCCAGATCGAACAGGCGGACGATTAATTTGCACGTACCGTCAGAGGAATGTTTGCCTTGAAAGACCTTGAAAGCGGTTTGTAGCTATATGGGCGTTAATTTTCAGTCGTGTTTCTGTGCGCTTGTTATCAGCCATTTATGAACTTCTGAGTAGACACTTGACGGCTTGTCAAATGTTTTCGATGCTGGATCTCTTTCACTTATAATATAAAACCCTGACGGAAATTTTTGGTCATAAAATGTTTGATGTATGAAATGCCAGAATTTGTTGTTTGTACTGTAGATGCAATCAGGTGTCGGACATCACTCTAGTTGATGCCTTCACAGCAAGTACAATTCAAAATTGGCATGCTCTGGAAAAACTCTTTTTATCGATTCATCAGCAAATTGAGTCCGGTGTTGAGGCCATAAAGAATGGAGAATAGAAATCCGAAGAACACAACTTGGAGCCTCTATAGAGAACCGACGATTTATTCCTCAACATCCAGACTACAGAAGAGCTAGAAACATCGGCGGCTCTGCTCAGAAATAGCATCTTACAGTCGTATAAATCTAGTGGTGAGCTGAGGAGCAGATCTCCCTCTAGAGACGTGGCCTGGAGAAACAATGATTTAGGTCGCCTCAAGATGCAAGCCAGAAAAACTCTTAATAGTGCAAAGAAAAGAGTCAACTGTAGGAATATAACAAGGAGTTGAGGAAATCCAAAAGGCAAAAATAGAGGACATTCTGTGAAGGAGTTACTGATACAACCTTAACAACCAGGCTCCAGAAAGTCATGTTCAAAAACAACACCAACAGCATCGTGTTAATAAAAAATCTGATGAAAGTTATGCAGAGGAACCCAAGAAACGTCTTAATGTGTTGTTAAAGACGCAGCCAGGATCACCATCTGTGAACTTCTAAGAAAACACGACTCTATCTACAGAAGAAAACATATTCCTACCTACTAGAGAAAGCAAAAGCAAGAAAAGTAAACTCATTGTCAAAGAAGAAAAATAAGACGTTAATAACTTTAAACCCTTTAAAGCTAAGATGGCATTTTCCCTGCACTGCTGTAGCAAAGGTTTGATATAATAGCTCCTTACCTGCTTGCAATTTGCAGTTAGATTTACGCCACGCTATATTTCAATGGAATACAGTTACCAATCGCTCAAAAAATGAACCGAAAGAAGTGTATAAGAAATACGTTTGGGGTGCTTTAAAGCATGTCTATAATATCGTAACAGATGATGAAATAAAAGTGGCTCCTCTAAGATGGACCAAATCAAATAGAAGTAGTTCGCGTACGAAGCACTTCGAAGTAAACGGTTGTCTGTATTTTCTGAATAACCGATCATGTAGCAACTATAGCACTAGTGCAATATTTGACGTAAATGTTTGAATAGTATATAATCATTTGTTTGTCAGAGGTCTTCGGAAAAATAAGGAAAACCAACCATTGAATATGAATCATTCTCCAGCAAGACAATATGTCACATCGACTCAAGGAAGAGAACTTTTGAGGACTAAGAAAGTCGAATTTATACGCAATTTTGGTTTCAAAGATACCGCCAAAGATTTTGATCCGAGGCTTTGGAAAAACCATCTTTTTGGTTGCTTTTCGTACTCGCCTATCCACTCTTCATCGAGTAGAAGATCATTGAGAAGCAACGAACTCCGTCTGTGATTTCTGCGGCCAAAATTTTTATATTGTTTTATGTATATATTTACTTAATTATTTTAGCAGGAATAATCTCAAAATACTTTCCAATTGAACTTTAAACTGCTTAAATATTTTTTGGCAATTTAAACTCTTTCTATAGATAATGGCACGATGATCCATATTAAAATTCCGAATATCTAATTAAGGTCAAAAAGTGTTACCTGCGTTTTTAGAGAGGATATATCATTGCAACAAGAAATGCAATGCGGTTTATGTACGATGGTGCACCAGAGCATTTTATTGTGGTTAGTAGTGTTTTTTTTAATAGTAACAGAGATCGCTGGATTGGTTGAGGTAGCACTCACTCATTGCCTGCTCGATCTAAAGTCATTAATTTACACTATTCCGGTGGAAAATGTGAAAGACTTGCAAAATCGGATAATTGCTGGGTGTGGGTTCCACAGCATTGGTTACTTGTGGCATTTGCTTATGTGAATCGAATTAAAAGTTATACTTGCCTAATAAAGGTTTTGTGGTAAATATTCTACTTTAAATGTGAACTAAAGTCTTAGTTAACGCAGTGTATATTAATGCCTATGATCATGGCACAAACTAAGTTCACAGACCAGATGTCTACAATAGAAATGATCTCAAATCTTGTGCGACCAAGAAAAGGAAAACATACCTTATAGTTTTATTACATTATTTTTAAAATAGTGCTTGTTCCATTGGAGGTGCTCATCTAAATTGCTGGATATATGTTAATCTATGTTAATTTCTCTTCTTCAGTAAGTTAAACTTGACATTTTTGTAAACTCATCAGCTATTTTATCTGCCTTATCTACCAAATCCTTTTGCTCCTTTTCGCCGCGTTTTTAAACTTTTACAATGTATTTTTGATTTAATGAGAGGATAAGCTGCAAAACTAAAGAGAGAGAGAGAGAGAGAAAATGTATGTATGAGAAAACCATTAAACCATTTATTCAATATCTTTAATTATATACATATATCATGTTAATAATAATATGTCGGTATCAGAATAAGGTGACTTATTGTTTATACATTACAACTAAAGGGTGTGCATGTAGCAAAACTACCTACAACATAAAAACATAAGCTTATAAAATAACGACAACGCACAACGATTGTTTCCAGTTATGCCACCCATTCACAACCGATTAACGAACAAAAAAATAAATAAACCCAAAGTTTAGAAATAAAATAAACAAGACCTCTCTTGTTCATTTGAGTAGGTACGTTCGTTGTCGAAAGTCAAAGTTGTGAGTATTTTTGTTAATAATACAAGAAATTGTTTTATCACCATAAAAACTTCTCACTTTTATCAATTGAGATAGATGCACCATTGAAAAAACAGTTATTTTGTTACATGTTAAACATTTTTTTGCATAAATATACATCTTTAGAGTAAATAACAGTCAACAGTGAGCGAATGTAGTAAATACCCATTTAGATTAATGTTTATAATGAGAATTCTAACGACAACGAAAGCCTTTCACCTACTAAAGGAAAACAGAAATTTAGAACCCTTGCCCACACCAAAACCGCCCCTCGAAATAATAATAAAACAATTAGCTTGGAGCGATTGAATTGACGTGCCTCTTGACATTTTACATTTTTCTTTGGTACTTGGTACACACAGCTTAAGCCTATATCACAAACCTTTTTTTTCAGAAACAAATCAATATAGTTCTCTTTTAAAGTAATCAATAATTATTTAAAGATCTCAAGCATTAAATTAAATACTGATGTTCCATTAATGAAGACAAATAGATTTTTGAAGTGAGATACTGATTATAAAATTGTTTTAACACAGATAACTAAATTCTCTTTATGTAATAGCAGATGCGTTTCCAAAAACTTCTTTGGTGGATGTTGCAAAAACATTTTTAAAGGTATTTTTTTAAATTAATGTAATTGTTGCTTTGATCTCTTACAACATGATGAATAATTTGACTTCAAAATTTAATCCAAAAGTACAGATTTAAATAGCTTTTCTAAAAAGCTATACAAAAAAAGTATTTTCTTAGTAGATCAATCAAAATCTGAACACAATTTTATATTGCATAAAATGAAAAACGACAAAATTATATTATTACTTCTACAGATGTTATCTTTATAATCTGTAGAATAAATCAAACACTAAAATTTTATTTCATTAAGAGAATATCAGTTTTTGATCCACCGCATACATCCCTGTGCCTCAGCTTATTAAAATATTACCGTTTTCTTTAAATTGAATCCTAATAAAAAAATAAGAAACAATGGTAAGCATAAATTTCATACCCTATCTATGGTTTGTTTATATGACACAAATTTTCCATATTTACATTAAACTACGTTTTTTCTCTAGGTTTTTTTTAGCGGAAAAAATATCTCGAAGCTATTCACTAACTTCCATTGTATTGTTTCATTCTTTGTTGCAAAAATCTCGTTTTCTCCTAAACTTGTCCTTTCTCACTAGCATAATGAGTGTTTTTTTCTTAATACATACATATATAAATAAATACACTATTTAATAGCTAATATTGAGAGATCCTTTTCGTAACTGTGACACCTGTTGACGCCGAGCGTCGAATTGTTGTAACGGTATAATCATAAATCTATTGATTTGCTGAAGGCAACGACAGTAATTTCTATGTGATCAGTGATCACATCGTTGTATGCTAAAATAATACTTGATAACCTTTTTGATCATTACTATGTTATAGTAAATACATTAGAAATAATTATTCAATACAATGAGATTATAGTTTAATACTATATCTAATTATAGAAAGATACATATTTAGTTACTATGGCAACCATCAATGTGGTTGCTACATTGATCAAGTTACTGAGATAATATCTGGCCATATAAAGCAAATAAATGAGTTTCTATTAGAATACATCATTTTAATAAAATCGTTATTATTTCATCATTACTATAACATTTAAAAGGTTATGTTAGTAGTTATTATGGTTACGGTTGTTACATTAAAATGTTGCCTACTATAGTAACAAGCCTCGACGTCAATAGGTGTACGTTACCGTTTGTTTCATTTTTTTTTAGTGTTTTAGTAAATTATATTTATATTTATATTCTGATGAGTCTAACTAATTAGAGGACATTGTTCTTGTAGGTGTTGCGTTTCTTGGAGATTTTACTCGCGCAGCTTGTGCCAGTCGGCTATTTGGCGTCTGGGCGAGTTGCACACCTCGTTCCAGTGGTGTAGAGCAGAACCCGCGCATTTTGGCCCTCCTAAATCCAACCTTCCAATCACCTACAAAAAAAGAAAACCAATTATTCTCATTGATTATTCATATACTTATATAAAAATGACTTAGCCTAAGTTTAGTCAAACTTCCACAATAAATATATCTAAATATTTCATTCTAGCCAGAACAACTTTTTGGATATTACGTAAACATTTAATTTCTAAAAATTTGCTGTGTTGCTGTGTGTTTTTAAAGGGTATAATAAACTATATAAATATCGTAATACATGCAACCATCAGCAGTATTAACATAGCCAATAAGAACTACTGACGGTTTGCAAAATTTTAGAAATATGTAACTAAAGACTTTAGTTTGTTTAGAATCAAAAGTCTGTATTTCAAACATTTTGGTCAGAATCCATGAGATATTCAAGTCAATATGTTATAGAGTTAAATTATAATAAATAAATTATGTTTGTTAGTCGTTTGATAACTAATATTTGATATGGTATCTAAGGTACGTATTCTTGGTCTCTTAGTACTTAGTATTATTATATATCCAGTTTTTTTAACGCCTTAGCTGTTTCTTTATTTTATTCTTCTTCTTAAGTGCCGTGATGAAACGTTGGCGACTGCCATGTTCGTAATTGTTCTAAAGGTCTCTTGATGCTGCGCCACGTAAAGGAAATCAAGAGATATTATGGTAGATTTCGTAGCAACAACAGTATTTTTGCGTCCTATTGACCTTTTTCCTTCTATTTTACCATTTAAAATTAGGCGTAGGAATTCATATCTAGGTCCTCTGTATAGGTGTCCGAAGTATTCCAATTTTCGGCGTTTGGCTGTTTGTAATATTTGTCTGCCATGGCCTATTCTGTAGAGAGCTTCTTCGTTGCGGGTTCTGCTTGTCTATGGTATTTTAAGCCGCCTTCGATAAATCCACATTTCAAACGCTTCAATTTTGTTAATTTCTCTTGTGGTGAGCGTAAATGTTTCACAATCGTAGAAAATCACCGCCCAGGTGTAACATCCTGCAAAACGCTCCCTAGTTGTTAGACACAGTCAATTATTTTTGAATAAGGGTTTTAGTTTTTAAAGTGCTGAGCTGGCTTGTTCAATTAGGCACCTTATCTCTCATATTATAAGAGAATCAATGTATAGCGTTTTGGGCGTATTGGTAATGTTCATGTCACTGAAGCACTCCCGACACTGACTCGAACTGCGATCTTTTTTTACATTTTGAAGGACTATAAACCTCTCATTTTTGTTTTGAAAAAGGGGACAAGTGTATTAAATCTGCGAGAAGTCCGTAAAATGGACTACATTTCTCAGTATACCTCAGATATACGACATGTACCAGGAAGGAACACTGTAGTACCATATACACTCTCCAGAATTTCTCATATCAGTCGTACGGACGCAATTTTTACCAGTGTGAACCCTACACATATAACCAAAGCACAGAAGAACGACCAGAAATTACAGCGTTTTTAAGGTACCCAAACACTTCGTCCTTACTTTTACAAGTTTTGACTACGATTTCTCAACGAAAACTCCCAGACTGTTTGTGCCTCAATCTTTAAGGAAACTAGTTTTCAAAACGTTGCATAATATAGCGCACCCAGGGATCGTTTAAAACTTCCCAAAGCCCGATCACCGATTCGGGAATGTCCATATCGACTTAGTTAAGATGCCCACAGTCGATGGATTTTCATACCTTCTAACAGCCGTGGACAGATTTACGAGGTGGCCAGAGGCATCCCTCTTACAATATGCTAATACAAACACAATAGTTATTAGAACGTTATATTCAGATTGGATGGGGAGATTTGGAATACCAACGGATATAGTTTCCGATAAAGAAGCACAATTTACCTCGGCAATATACAACGAATTATATAAATTCTTAGGAATTAAATGGATAAAAACGACGACGTATCATCCATGTACTAATGATCTGGTAAAGAAATTAACATTAAGACATCCCTGATTGCGAGAAGAGATAGAAACGACTGAGCGACATAATTGCCAGGGGTGATCTTAAGCACATGTGCACTGGTTTTTTAACCTTCTATTAGCATCGAGAATAATGCTTCCCTAATTCCGAAGCTTTTGCGGTAACCGAACTGCCTTTAACCCAGAGCATCTTGGAATTTGACGAACTACTATGCAATAAATGTAGTAATAACTTGGAGATCGTGGCTAATAAGCCTGTAATCAAAATGGGTGGAGTAAAACACTTGTTTTGTTCCATGATTTTATTATCAGTTTCCTGACACGTGTTTCGATCCGTTACGATCATTTTCAAAGTTAAGCTAAATTAAATAATGAAATATTACAATATATATAGTGTTCTTTAATTACTGGAAATTACAGCGCTAATGATGTTGTCGGAACTGATGATCTCCTGCTGGTTGTTAAGTAGATTTTTTCCTTTGCTAATCGCCCGCCTAATCTCTAATCCCTCTAATAGGTTCATCTTACGTCCTTTTCGGCAAAAATGGATTGGTGTAATCTCCTCCCCTATACGGTGTCTGGTGTTTTTGTAATGTTCCACCAGTCCAGTGTTTGAATATATTAAGAACACAAGTGATGTGAAATTAGCTACGTTATTTAGAAAAACTAAATTGAAAATGAAGAAATGTTCAAATCATATATATTTTAACAAACAGTGCCTCAAATTAAAAATAACCCCGAAGTATATGAAAATCAAGTGTTGTAACAAATCAGTAGAAGCACAACGAGCAGTGACAAAAGCGACCATATACTGGATTGAATTAGAAAGTCGGAAATGGTACACTAGACGGTTTCACCTCGGCGAACACCTGAAAGTTATGCATATGGAACTGACAAAACGACTAGACAACATTACTTTAGATTGCTTTATAGCCGATACCATGGAATACGTCAACACATGTTCATATCAACACTACATAACACAAAAGAATAAATTAGAAAAGCTTAAAGCATCTAGTAGTAAACAAAACACACAACAGACAACTACAAGCTATCCATTCTACCCAAGATTAAAAAACTACTCAGATATAATATTTAACGAGCAGGAGAGCAGATTGATGGAAAAAGGACCCAAATATTCCCCTACGCCAACTATTCTCACGAACCACCTAGAGGAAATCGCAGTAGACACAGAAATAGCCGTAAATAAAGCCGGTATAACTAATAAAGCCGCTACAATACCACTATCAAACATAATAATCAAAGACTATAAAAAAGTATCCAAATGGGGAAAAACAAAAAACCGCGAAGAACAAACCATTAAACAAATCAAACGAAAATGTATGCAAAGCAGACAAAGGGAATACAATCACTATACTCAAGAAAACAGAATATATAGAAAAGGTAGAATCATTCCTAACAGAGAACAATTTCCAAATAACTAACAAAGATCCCACCCCAAAGTTCCAAAAACAAATTACAGAAGTAATAAGAAAAACAACGAATATATCTGAACAGGAGAAGTTTAAACTAAAATAAATGAACCCGAAAGCACCAATTCTATACGGAATGTCTAAAATTCACAAAGAAGAAATACCAATGCGACCGGTGGTATCGTATTGTCAAGCCCCAACGTATAAATCCTGCTCATATATTAATAAAAGACTACCACAAATTATACCATGCAAATCAGAACATTCCATAATAAACTCGTAGCAATTCGTCAACACAACAAAACCCCTCAGAATATTCAAAAAAGCAATCTTAGTTTCATTCGACGTCAAAAGTCTTTCCACCTCAATACCAGTCCCGGAATTAAGAAACATAATTAAACAATCATTAGATGAACATTGTCCAGATCGACGTCTGCCTGAACCAAAATTACTTCCGCTTCAACAACAAATTTTATATTCAAGAATATGGCCTTCCAATGGGTGCTCCCACCTCACCATTATTCGCGGAAATTTATATGAAGTCATTTGAGGAAAGATTACTCAACGATAATAATCCATGGAAAAAGAATATCATCCACTGGTGCCGATATGTAGACAACGTGTTCTGCATATGGGGAGGCACAGAACGACAATTAGAGATCTTCCTCAATTCAATGAATAATATAAATACCCCTATAAATTTCACGATGAAGAACACGGTAAACTTAACTTCCTAGATCTCACAATAGAAATTGAAAACAACAAGATAGAATACGCAATATATAGAAAACCCACTACAACGGACACCATCCTACCCAACGATTCCTTTCAATCCGATCAAATTAAACATGCAGCATTGAATACATACATCCATCGTCTCCTATCAATCCCAATGAATGACAACAACTACACCAAAGACCTCGACACAATATTACAAATCGCCTACAACAATGGATACACAAAAGAAACAGTCTTTAAAATAATAAAAAGGAAAAACAAGATAATAAAGAAAAACCTACTTTACAGTCCAGACGAAAAAGACCAAGAGTCAGAAATATTCTCAGCAATACCATTCGTAAAAAATAGAAGTACGAAAATTATAAAAACAACAAAGAAAACACAAAGTGAAAACAGTAATAGTGAACAGGAGTAATCTAGGCCAGAAAATAATTAATAACAAAATAGAAACATTAGATAAACTTAAAAGATCAGGGATATATAGAATAAACTGTCTAAATTGCGATGGTATATATATAGGACAAACAGGTAGAACTTTTGAAGCAAGACTAGGGGATCACAAAAAATCAATATTAAATCAAAATTCAAACACTGGAACATTATAAAAACACCAGACATCGCATAGAGGAGATTACACCAAAAATGACGTAAGATGAACCTATTAGAGGGATTAGAGATTAGGCGGACGATTGGCAAAGGAAAAAATCTACTTAACAACAAGCAGGAGATCATCATCAACATCATTAGCGCTGTAATTTCCAGTAATTAATGAACACTATATATATTGTAATATTTCATTATTTAATTTAGTTTAACTTTGAAAATGATCGTAACGGATCGAAACACGTGTCAGGAAACTGATAATAAAATCATGGAACAAAACAATTGTTTTACTCCACCCATTTTGAATATATGGTTCCATCAAGAAAGTAGCAGAAGAAGTATTGAAGCCTGTAATCTTCACACTTCTTAACATTCAACTTTTTAGGAAAAGAAATGAAGGTCTAACACTGTTAATTCTTTTATGTTGTGATAGTTCAATAGTTTCAGCAGCCACTCATTAAATATTTTGTCGAAGCCACTGACTTTGTTATCCTTAGACTGATTTCACGATTTCATACACGGACGATCGGTCTCCGCTCTTAAAGTCTGTAAGATGGGCTTACTATCCTTAAAAAGTTTCTTCATCTATGTTTCTATTCTGCCATTATTTTATCTGTTTGTGTTATTAATCATCCTTGCTTGTTTGCCAGTGTGAGTATGCTGTTTCTTTTGTATGCACCTGAAATTTCCCTGATTTTCTTGTGAGTTTTGAATTCATAGTGCTTCTTCTGAAGCAGTTCTATTTCATTACATTTTGTTCTCAGCCACGCTTCCTTAGCTTTTTCGATTTCCAGTTTAATAGTTCATGTTTTATTAAGTTAAGTTTAATATATTAACACGGTTGGTAATCCTAAATCTCCAGTGTTGTCTCTATCAGTTTTAAAATATAAGCTGTTCTTTTCTGTCATTGAGTATTTAATTATTGCTGATTAAACAAATATATTATTCCTATTATTGTGTTTCCTTTTGTACTCAGCTTCATTGGTGTTCTTAAGGGCACTTTTGCCGAAGGTAATAACTTCATTTTTAAAGAGATAAATATTCAAATTGTTCTTTGTAGTCATTTTTTAAATTTTGACTTAAGCCTCTTATCATTCAGTCACACGATTATGTATAATTTAATTATTGTTATTATTATCTGGACATATCTAAAATTTTTACTTTTGAACTGAATATGAATTTATAAATATTTTTCCATACACTTATTTTATTTAAAGGTAATAAGTGCAGTATATCAAGAGTTGGCTGATTACAGACTTTAAGCTTATTGATAAGTAAGTATTTTTGGTTTTGTGCTATTAATACGACATCATACAAGATGTTTCTTATAATATAGTTTCATCTTTTAGTCCAATAGGTTGCAGATGGTTTAGCAAAGGCTTTATGATTTAATTTCAGACATATGATAATTGTAGATAGTATTCTCACTAATATATTTAACTACTGGCATTGGAAGGAAAAGTGGGGTGAACATTCTTGCAGTGATTGATTGGATTATAACTAATACGTATATATATGTTGTAAATTTTGATTTAATTTCTCCAATCATGAGCAAATTAATTTTCTTTTATTCCATTCTATCTTATATGTTATAAATTGCCCTTTTTGTAATATATTGGATCTCATCCTTGACTTGGAGTATTAGTGAGGTAATATTTAAACTGCTTAGCCTTAAGAACCGATTGCGATTTTCTGATAATAACGATGTCTTTAGACTGATTCCTTTTTTATCTAGATTAAACCTTTAGAAATAAGAACAACTTCTGCAGTAAATGTCGATGCACCTCCTTACAGACTTACTGCGATTGTGTCTAGTATATGATACTAAATAATTATATACTCTAGGATACCTTGTCCACTTGTAAATATTTAAAAATTTAGCTTTTTAAAAGTTATGTGACAAACAGAACCATAGAAAGTACTAACATAATTATTTGATGTTACAAATGTTTTATAAAATATCGCCTCCCCAGTATGTTTTGCTGAGCGATCTAATTATATTGTTTCTTTCTTCACATTTGATAACTATATGGTCAATAAGACTCTCATAACAATTTTATGTCAAGAATGATTCCGAGATATTAGAACAGTTTCATATATATTAATATGTTTTGTTATTGAGGGTAATGCCAGAAAAAAAAACGATCCAACAATTTTCATTACAAATTGTAAACCAATTTATTTAGTATCTTAATAATATTTCTACATTATTGTTTGTCCGGATTCACAATTTTTGTAGATATATGTATCACAAAGTCTTCGACGTATACATTGTATGCTACTAATATGTAATGAATAATAGTGGTGCGATTATTAAACCATTAAGGAAGACCTAGAGATGTTATTCTTTGTCCAACATTTTACCCAGTTGAACTAATTAAAGCAAATAACAAACGATTCCTATTATATTAGAATTGTTGTAACAAAGTTATATCTACATTTTAAACAAGAAAAAGGTATTTAACTTTTAATAACAAATCTATTAATTTGCTGATGGCAACGACAATAACTCTTATGAGTACTGTTAAAATAATATTCGTTACTTATTTATAATATTTGTTTTTTTGTAAATATGGATACCAAGATGATGTTCTTCAAACATTATTTGGAGATGAGTTTCAAGTGAATGAATTTAAAAAAAAAACAGAAAATATATCTTTCTGTGATATTTCAATTAAATTACCTTCAGACCAATTAATGTATTTAATACCAGCATACATAGAGCCACATAATACATAAGTTTTTAAAATAATATGTTTTTTTAGTAATATTCACCCTCCATTCATATTAGAATATGATTTTAATTATTTAATCATCTCGACTGTTTTTGGGGTTGTATCAAACCATCATAATGGAACAAACTTAATAAAGTATATTGATTTAGACGTATCGATAGAACATTAATTTCTAATGAATATCCTCATGCTCTTTATATCACATTATAAATAATATTTCAAATTCACTATTTTGGTAAAATGGAAGATAGGTTATATTGAGCTCAAATCACTGTCCAATATTAATGTCTTCTGCGGAAACTATATTGCTATAATTTGTTACCATGTGCGTGTCGTATGTTGAATTCTTATCTTAACAATCGGTCACAGAGAGTTAAATTTAAAGATTGTATGTCAAGCGAACAGAATCTCTACCACGGGGTACCTCAAGGTTCGATTCTTGGTCCCCTACTTTTTTTAATATACATTAACGATTTGCCTGCTCAACGTCTTAATTGCTCACTGATCTTATTTGCTGACGACACGACTGTGAAAAACACATCCGCAAATCGGATAAACGCATTGTGTGAAAATCAGTCTTCAGTTCTTGGAGTTACTGAATGGTTTAATGCTAATAGATTAGTAGTAAATCCAGATAAGTCAAAAACTGTAATGTTTACATTGCAGAAAAATGCTGAAATAAGTTCTGCAAAATTTCTTGGAGTCCATCTTGACACGAAATTAACTTGGAAAACTCATGAAAGTGAATTGTCAAAAAAACTTTGTAGTAACATATATCTATTAAGCATGCTCAAAACCTCGCTCCCTGATTTTTGCTTCAAATCGGCTTACTTCGCACTAATTGAGAGTCATTTATCATACGCTATTCTGGCATGGGGCCATTCCAGTATAATCACTAGATTATTTTCTTTACAGCGCAGAGCTATTAGAATTATGGATAACGTTTCATATAGAGAAGACTGCAAAAACTCTTTTATTAAACTGAGGATACTTACACTACCATGTCTTCATATTTTAGAATGCCTGTGTTATGTTCACAAACATCTTGAAGAATATAAAATACTAAATCAATTACATGACCATAACACTAGATCAGCAACTCAGATTTGTCCATCTTACACACGTTTATCTAAAACAAGGAATGGTATTGACTACTATGGTCCTATAATATACAATACAATCCCCGAAAATGTGAAGTCTCTGCCAATCACAAAATTTAGAACGACTATTAAAGCATATTTATGCCATAAAGCTTTCTACCAAATTTCTGAATGTTTATCAAGTGGCCTTGCAGATATTGTGATGTAATTTTAATTTGTTAAAATGTACCGTATGTTTATTTTATATATTCAAATCTTTTATATTACGATATTTTAATTTCTTTGCTATTTAATCTTTTATTGTGAAGTTGCGTACGCTGTTTTTATATGTTTTTAATTATTTATTGAATATTTTATCTTTTACCTCGATTTTATAATTACCAAATTTATTTATACTGTGGTTATATACTTTTAATATGTCATTTTTACTAAGATTTTATTTATAGTTTTTACATTTAACATGTTTAATATGTATTTTATAATATGCTGCGATCTTATTACTGAACTTTTATTTTTACAATTATTTTATATTATTTTATTACATGATCACTTATTTTATATAATTTAAACTATCTGGATTTTCAGCTTGATTTTTTATATTCATATTACCTGATTTAATTTATTTAAAAATTAGTTAGTGCATATACGAAATTTAATTTTAATGCGGTTATACTCATATTGTTAATTTATTGCGGTAAGATGTTCCTTAGAATACTCATATATTTTTGACTTATGTAAACCTTTAGGTAATAACATGAATAAATTTACTTTACTTTACTTTACTTTACTTATTACATAAAATAAATCATACTTGCGGATGATATTCTGAATATGTTTCTAATATATTTATAGAAATTAATCCAGAGGTAGCAGATTCAATTCCTGTCTATAATGATACGATATGCAAACAAGTTTTACCTTTTGTCTATTGAATCTTAAATGGCAAAGAAGCAAACTAAGATGTAAGAAAACACATATTTTATATATAAAGAGTCTATAACTATAGTTAATTTTATTGTATGTTGTAAAACTGACGCTAAATTTTTCAAGCCTCTCAGATGGAAAATGAAAAAGAAAAATGGAAATTGTTTTATAGTTATGTCAATTCTTTTACTCCTGTGAAATACTTGTGAAACCTTGTTAAGTGTAGCAGTAGTAAAATAGATATAGGCATAGATATTATTGATTGCCCAATTATCAAACGCAGCTAAAAGTAAACTTTATCAAATTATTTATTTATTTATTTATTCATTTTTACTTTACAATATCCTGTTAAAATATGGTAAACGAATTGAGATATGTACATTAATAACATTTGGCAGTCTGGAGAATATCCTAGTAGTTCCAAGATTGTTGTCTTAATAAATACTTCAAAATCCAATAATAACTATTCTTGTAGCAACATAAAACTTTGTTTAAATAGGTCAAAAGATTTTTTTTTCTACATAACATCGTTTTCCGCAATTTCAAATCTACCCCAAATAACCGAATGGATACACTTTTAAGTATTCTTGGAGCCTTCTCTGAAAAGAAATATGTATTCCCAGCTTTTTAAATGTATGTGAGATTTACGATGTTGTTTAAGATTTGTTAGCAATATTTTTTCCTTATTGAAAGAAAGATATATGTTAGAATTCATTGAATTCTCAGTTATCTCGGATATCTTCTCTAGGTTTGCGCCATGGAAGCCTACTACATGTTCTTAATTTGGACTACTCACTCAAAGCCATTTTTATATTCATCGAATTCCATGATAAAAAGCTGTAAAAATATTTTTTTCTGTCCAGATGGTAAATCTTTAGACAAATAGGAGGGCATATTCCAAATTTAGTTAAAATGAGTAATCACTTGGGAATCAAAAAAATCAATTTTGCTTATTGTTACTTAGCATATTAAATCAAACCTAGATTATAGTTGAATATTCTAAATTGGAAATAATCTCGCCAAGGGAAGAATTTCATTAAGTGCGGATAATAATGATAAATATAATTAATATGATTAGACTAATTTATCCAAATATTTTGTTAAATGGAATAGAGATTTAGAGTCTGGCACTGTCTTCAGAAGTATTCAATCATATCAATTTTATTTGTGCTAAATATAATAAAAATAGAAATTATCTTTTAAATACCTTGAATGTATTACTAACTTATCCTTATAATGAATGCTTAACATTGTTATTTTATCGGGAGCATATTAATATTTTATTATTAAATTATATTTTTTGTATTCAATAAGAAGGTAGATATTTCGTTCCAATATGAACTATTGGTAAAAACTATTAAAAACTACAAAATGATAAATCACTTCCTAATATTCTATCATGCAAAGGTGTGATCTTTTTATGAAAAAAATCCAATACGATTGACTTTACACATGGTATAAATCATACTCTAAAAAAGTTAAGGTATCAATTATAATCATTAATTCAGAATTAATCTGCACATATTTCTGGTACTAGTTATTGCATACGTTTTTATGTATTTGCAATAAAAAGCATTCTTCTAGTTATCAGTACTAAATTAATATATTAACTAAATGGATGAAGTATTAAATTTACCTCGTTTTTGGTGACCCTGTCCCAATCCAATAGCAAGAACTCCAAACTGACCTGCTCCAAACCCTCACCTCCTGCGGGAATGTCAAACACGAAACTCTCATTGAAAACTGGACTCAGGGTCCTCTTCTTAACGTGCGTCTTCTTCTTCGCGATCCTCTGGCCGTTGTACAGCAAGTAAATTTTCACGTACGGATCCGCCAGTCCTGTCACGTCCATTTTGGGAAGGTTGCGCGCCTTCAACACCACCACCGTCAAACGGTTGGCCGCTGGCTGCCAACACAGCGACACCAGCAATTCCCCGCGCCCTTGAGACTTAATCTATAATAACAAAATTATTATTAATCTTCACCAATTTAGTTTTCGTAAGCTATGCCAACCTTTAAACTCCTCGGCTGGATCTCCCTGCAAAGGGCCATCTGTTGGTTCTCGGCCTGTGAGAGGTCGACGGTGTTGAGCGCGCAGAAGACCTCGCCGATGATGTCATCTCGTGAGTACCGGTCAAAGCTGAGCACGACAAAGTGGAGGGTGATGGAGGGCAGCTGGTTGAAGTTGATGCCGTAGAAGGTGAAGTCTTCGTCGTACACGGGATTGCGTGTTTTGCGCAGTACGCGGGTCTTTACCTTGTGCTGCTTGTCGGGCAGCAGCTGGAGTTTTACGTACGGATCGCTGGATCCTAAGTTCGGATCCTTCGCCGGTAGGTCGCGACAGCGGACGACGGATACTATCAAGGCGTTCTTATCGTGTTTGTACCTTAAAATAATAATTCAATTAAAATTGTTTAAATATTTTTCATTATTTTTGGTCATGACTAATAAAACTCTCAATTGGCGTTATTATAATATGTATAGCATATATAAATAACAATTATAGCATCTTAATCATGTAAAAGTTGCAATAAAAATACCAACTAATGTTACATAAAAGCTTCCGAAAGTGCAATTAAAATAAACAAGAAGAAAAATGCTCTACAATAGAGACTCAGTACAAAACTACTAGAGTAAGGCCAATACAGATTCGTTTTGACATTCATTATAACAAAGTAGAAATCTTTCAAGAAACTGTGAAAAATTCTTGACAACAATTGCCGAAGGGAACAATGAAATTTCTGAAAGTTCTTTTACGATTAAGAAAAATTCAGTAAAAACTTTTGAAACAATTCTAGAAGAAAATTCTTGCTGCCTGGAAGAAATATTCATAAGAAGTTCTAGAAATATACGAGGGAAATGCTGAAACGTCTAGAATCTTCTAAGAAAGTTCTCAAATATTAAAAGTTGAATTACATAAATGGATTCGGAAGTGAAGTTAAAAGAAATTTGAATATAAGCATCAAGAAAAATGTACTACAGCAGAGACTCAACATAGCACTTCTAGAGGAATGCCAATACAGATTCGTTTGACATTCAGAGTAACACAGTAGCGATCTTCAAAGAAATTGTGAAAATTTCTCGAAAACTCGAAGAAAAATTGCTAAAAGTAAGAAAGACATTTCTGAAACTTCTTTTACGATAAAGAAAAATGCAATAAAAACTTTTGAAATAAATCTGGAAGAAAATTCTCGCAGCTTGTAAGAAATATTCATAACAAGTTCTAGAAATTTAGGGAGAAATGCTGAAAAAGTCTAGAATTCTCTAAGAAAATTTTCAAACATTTAAAAGAAATATTTCTAGAATTATTGTTTTACTATAACATAAAACATGAGTTGCTAGAAAATATTTTAAACGACGGTGGAAAAAGCTCTAAAAATTTATAAGACACCAACAATAAAAAAAAACTTAAATAGTGATGCAAGTAGCCTTTTAAATTGTATAAAAAATTATTGTATGTCTGAGTCTGGAGTTCTATAGACAGCATTACAGATATTCTCATTATTTGTTTCCACTGAAGTCCAGTGCATTTAAAAGATGATATGATTCCTAATTTATTTATATATGGGTACACTGCCATATTTGTTTTGTGGGCGCGAAAAACTTGTAGCAAGGTTAAATCCTTCGATATTCTTTAATCGGGATACTTAGATTTCATTATTTCACATTTTGCTTGTTTTTACACTTTTCGAATATAAATGTTCTATTACTACCGATTCTGTTGTGTTTGGGTCCAGATTCGGATGATATGCCAAAAAATAGTTTATAGTTTCTCTTTTTCACTTCTTGCCATTTTTCTTTGTTGGATTTTTTTGTTATATATTGGACTATGTTTGTATTTGGGGTTTCCATGATTCTATGTTCACCTTTTGTTAGATTTATAATTTCCTTCACTTTACTTTCCGGTTTCGTATGTGTTTGCTGTACCAAATGTTTATTTATAAACAGAGGCCTAAATTTGTATTTAAATTGCAGTTCACTATCGTTTCAGAGATGTCGCTGGTAATCGGTTTGGGAGTAATTTCTGTCTTCGAAGGAATCGGTTTGCGTTTTTGTTATTGAAATAAGGTTAATTTTTCGGTTAGTAATTTTATATTCACCTTTAGGACTTCCTCATTATCTTCTTTTTTGAATATAATTTTTTTCAAAACTTCCACTTCTTTCCTTAAGCTTTTATTTTCTCCTTGTAGCAGCTCATCTGCACTAACCTCTGTTCCACAGCAGATAATGAGAGTTTCATCAATAATAGTTGCTTTACTATATTTCTTATTACACCCAAGATGGTAAGAGTGTTCACACTTTATACAAACTAACTTTTGCATTATTTATCCATGCAGCACTTATAATAAACTTCCTTTTTGTCAAACACGTCAATTTTGTTGTCCGCCATCTTATTTTTTATGTTAGTTATTGGAAGAAGTAGCTGGAGCATTTAATTTGTGATGCAGCAAAAAAGTATACATCTGTAAATATGAGATATGTTCAAAAAAATCGCTGCATAAATCTGATGAACGCCTGCTAGAATTTGAAGCAAATGAACTCCTTTAACATAAATTCCATATAGATCTGAGAAAACCTTTAAAAATTAAAAGATAAACAGAGCAGGCATTGATACTTGCTCTAAATAAATAGGTAGACTTAATTTCCCGTACTCTTAACTACAGGAAAACTTTACTAGATTGAAAGGAGTCTTTAGCAATCAAGAAGAACATAGACCGGTAGAAATGTATAAAATCGGACATTGATGCAAGGATAGAAGGATTGATCAAGCATAAAAATACCAAGAAAAACTGTGAATTTGCCATACTTATTATAACATGCTTATAGTGCACAAATGTTTGTTATAACTGCTATTAAATACCTATGGTAGTAGGCCAATTATAAAAAATGATGTGTTATCAAAACTACAACCTATTAAACTAGTGATATGGAGATAGTAAACTTCAACTTCAACATTACAACCTGATACTATTTATAATGAAATCAAATTTAGGATTACCATTACCAACATATCATTTTAATGTCAATTTATAGACGTTGGATTTTCTTTTCATCTATCTGACGAAGCCACTGTGTTGTGAAAAATTCTTTTAGAATATAAATAAAACACTTTGTAACTTTGTATAAAACTATTTATTTTCTGTTTACTATAGTTTCGGCAACTCAACGTGCCATTATCAAAACATACAATGTGTGTATGTTGTATGTTTTGATAATGGCACGTTGAGATGCCGAAACTATAGTAAACAGAAAATAAATAGTGTTATACAAACAAAGTTACAAAGTGTTTTATTTATACTCAAACATGTATAATGAAGGAGAAGCCGCAAAAATTAATAATCTTTTAGAATAATAAATACGTTTTTGAACCATACTGTGTCAGTGTTTTATAAAGTTGGATTTTAGTTGATTTTAAAAATAGAATCCTGAAAGTGAATCGGAAAGAAGTTGTAATTCAAAAGTCGAACATTGAGAACAACCAGAGATAAATGAATGACAACTTGAAGGAAACATCAGATCAAAATATCATTATGTTCTTAGAACCCGTTTATAATGGTAATGGATGGCAATAGCTATTCGCAGAACTCTTCTTTATACTGATAAGACAGTTATTATAATAATTACTACTATTCTCTGCAAAAAGAAAAAAAAATGCAGATTGGACCAATTATTATTATGAGCAGCCTACAAGAAGCCTTTCACTTGCGAAGAAAAAGATAGCTGATAGGGTCATACAAGACATGGAGATTTATCTAGTAGCCATGGTACTCGCCACCCAGTTTGGTAAAGAAAAATAATAGATCGACTCGCTTTCGTATTAATTATTGTCAACTTAATATTGTGGCTAAAAGAACAGTTATCCTCTACGCCAAACCGACCATATATTAGTCAGACTGGATATACTATTTTCACGACGCTTTATCTTAAAACTGTATCTTGGCAAGCGTAAGTTCGACGAAGAAAAAAAGAATTTTACGTGAGAACATTAAAGCAATTTAAAAATGTAAGTTGGGGTGATTTGAGACAAATGGGATTGTTGAGTTGACGTTAGTACCTTTTCTATATATACATATTGGAACACTGAACAGAAAGGATAAAACAACATCCTTCAACTAATTTATATCAAAAATGGCAGTCAAGTAGCCTACCAGAAAATTTACGTTAAAAATGAAAGCTAATAGTGTCATGCAGAATATGGGGAGCTATTATCCAGTAGCCCATAGTTCTTGCCAGTAATGTTAGTAAAGAAAAATAATAAATTGACTCGCTTTTTTGTTGATTATTGTCAATTTAATCACTAAAAAAACTGTTATCCACTACCTTAAACCAATTAAATTAAAGAAAAATTTGCTGGATATGCTATTTCTGAATTTAGTAAGGGTAAATAGTTCTCGTGGACCCAGAAAAATAACGCTTGTTATGAGAATAAAATTATAATATTTTAATATCATGCCTTTTAGTTTATGTTATGCACTGATAGATATAATAGTAAAAAGACTATTGACGACCTCTCCACTATATCTTGACTAAATTGATGTAAATTGATGATGTAAAAGATCTTCGAAGACCATATAAAGAACTAATAAGAAATTGTCCGACATTTCAGAGATTTTGGAATGAAAAATTCATAGTAAGGATTGTTTATAGAAAGGCACTTGGTTGGTTTCACAATTTTTTTTTTTTTTTTTTTCTATAAACAATCCTTACTATTAAAAAATGTTTCACCACGTGATAAACGAGAACCAAATTCAACGAAAAATTCATGTTTAAAAGAATGTTTCTTGGTGTTCGTGTGTTCTACATTATTGGCACACAAGACCTTTATCATTACGCGAAAATTTGCTAGGAAGCTGAAATAAAACATGCCTATTTCTGCATGAGTTAGAATGAGGATACGAAACACCATCAGATACAATGCATAACTAAAGTAGAAATGAATTGAAATTGTAAACAGATATTTTCTCATCAATCACTGTATATTTCTGATCATCAAATAGACTGGATTGGACATATTGATCTATATTTTACTATTAATTAGAAATTTATAAGAAACAACTCTATTCCAGAGAGTATCACAATGTATCGTAGATTACCTCTCGACTGTCCACCTAGAAAATAAGAAATATGTTACTGATCTATGATGGAAAATAGATGAAGTCCATTGCCAAGTATACTGTAACATTCTAGGGGCTAGTGATCAATTGCAAAAAAAGTATGACGAAAAGATGAACAATATAATAACTTTTGAGTGTTCGAGTGTATGACATCTACTCCTCATTTTTTGCAGTTTTTCCTTGGAAATATTTTATGAAAATTAATGAAGATTGGCGCGTATATTATTAAAAGTAGAGATGGGTTATTGTGGAAACAAAATATCTGTATCTTGTGCGAATCACCTAAAATTTGTTAGTAGTAGTGTGTGGCTATTTACCACGTAGTCTTTCCGCCGTGTTATTTGCGTGAATGTGTGTGTAAATGAGCTTTTTACTTTAAAGGATGGCTCCCGTCGCTCTAAAGCACCATCAATTTTATCCCAATGGTGACATCCAACTGCTGACCCGAATTAACGTTGCTGCACTATCGCTAACGCTAGTTCGGTCGCAACCGAATGCGCCACCACCGGCGTGTACAATTGTATTGAATTTTTATTCGTATCAATCGCACATTCATACAATCAGTGCCAACCCCAAACTTTTCTGAAAATACGGAAACTAGGAAAGAAAATAGCCTTTCCAATGTTATGAAATACAATGACAAAAGTGCTAACTCAGCCAAGGAAATAGTTGATATATTTGCTGAATATTTTTCATCCATATACATCAAAGAAGCAGATGTTAACTTTCACCAAGAAGTTTGTTTGGATAGCATTGGTGTAATTCAAAATTTTTATTTGAAAGAGACATTATGTTTATGTTTAGTTATTCTTTGTACATCTTTCTTAAAAAATACATTTCAAACAAATAAATTACAAAAAACATACATCAAATTTTGGACGAAAGAAGCACGGGCGGAGTTCATATTAAAATACGTTCTTCCACTCAAACCCATCTTGTACCATCTTGTAAGAAGCTGGCATCATCTTCTATATCCGGAATCAATTTTATTTTGCTTTGAATTGGTTAATTTGTCCAATCCTTGTAGGAAACTTTTGGCAGTTAATGTCAGCATGACAGATATATAAAATAGAAGCGCTATTAGGACTGCGCCACTCGTGTTCTGTAGGTCCTGACGGTATACCAGGTATAGTTTTAAGCAAGTGTGTTTGTTCATTGGTAAAACCAATTTTTGGCTTGTTTTTAACTTCACCCAAATTGGTTTTTGTGTCAGACCAGTGGAAAATAAGTTACCTTATGCCTTCGATTAAAAACACTTAGAACCTTTCTTCAATATTTTATTTTTATCCAGATGTACATTTCGGACACAAAGTGTCCATTATCAATGGTTTGGTTGTATCAATGTGTACATAATGTAGAAAACTACCGAGGCGTCTGCATTCAGTACTTCATGCCTAAGATGATATTGTTGCTGGTAAAGTTCAAAAAATGTCAAATTATAATTTCTGCGAGGCAGCTAAACTCTAAACAATTTAATGGAGTATCAAGCATTCTTGTCAAACGCCTCTGAGAATTATGATCACGTCGATAGTATATACCCTGATTTCTCCAAGGTGTTTGATCGGGTAAATCATAAGATATTAATGTGAAAATTACGTCGACTAGGATTAAATAACGACATACTAGGTGTGCCTAAGTTTTTTTTTATAAACGTTTTATTTTACAATTAATTTTGTAATGGTACAATGTCCCCTTCAAAACACTCCCCCTTTAATGCAATGCACTTGCTCCAACGATGTTTCCACTGCTGAAAACACGTTTTCAGTTGATCTTCAGTCAGGCCCTTCAGTAGCCTCGTCGTCTCCTTTTTAATATTCTCAACGTCCTCAAAATGGCGCATTTAGCACTTTGGGAACTAAAAGAAGTCACAAGGTGCTAAATCGGGCAAATACGGTGAGTGATCGATCACAGTAATCTCATTTTTGGCCAAAAACTCACGCACCACGAATGATGTCTGCGCGGGCGCATTGTCATTGTGCAACACCCACGAATTGTTTTGGGCCAAATTTGGCCGTACTCGAAAAACACGGGCTTTAAAAAAAAAAACCTTTTTAAAACTTCAACGTAGAACTGTCCATTGACAGTTTGCCCTTGTGGAACGAATTCATGGTGCACAACTTTTTGGTTCTCGGATCCCCTGCTTGCTTTTATTCCATCGATTGAGATTTGAGTTCAGGGTCGTACTCGTAGAACCAAGACTCGTCACCAGTGATGACCCTGTCGAGAAAATCCGTTTCCTGTTCAGCAGAAAGCCAATCTTCACAGCATTGAATTCTTCGATTTTTTTTTATCTTCGTCAGAAGTTTTGGAACAATTTTGGGGCACAATTTTTTCATTCCCAAATTTTCCTTCAGAATTGTGTGCACCGTGTTCTTATTTAAACCAAGATGATAAGACAACAGTCTGATAGATATTCGCCTGTCTTGCAACACTGCATCTCTTACGCAATCAATGTTTTCTTCAGTTTTTGAAGTGGAAGGACGTCCTTCTCGTTCGTCGTCCTTCACGCTGTCCTGTCCTTCCTTGAATCGAGTTACCCACTTGTAAATAGCAGCTTTTTAAGGAATCCTCTCCATAAACTGTATTCAAGTCCGTCAAAATTTGAGTAGGAGTTTTACCAAGTTTTGTGAGAAATTTAATGATGATTCGCTGTTCCTCATTAGAAGAAATCTCCATGATTAAGAAAAGGTTAAGAAAAAAATTCACACAACCGCACAACAACAAGCCGATAAAACTTGGACTGAGGTTCAGTTAGAGTACAAAGAGTGGGGCAAAATCACACTACTCCACAACAAACCGTGGGGAGGGATTTCCGCGAACTTTTTAGATACACCTCGTAATTAGGTGGTTCTCATCATTTTTGAATAATAGAGTTGCACTATGTGCGAGTAAATAATTTTTTGTCAAAAGAAATTTCAGTAGTATCGACGGTTCCACAGGGATTCAATTGTGGACCAATATTATTTCTACTATTCATCAATGAAACACATAAAATATTGCAACTTCTTACTATTCGCTGATGAATTGAAATTGTTTAGAGTCGTAAAAAATATAAATGACTGTCAAGAAATTAAATGCGATATCAATGGTTTATTAGAGTGGTGTGACGATAATAAACTCTTTCTTAACATTATTAATTGTTCAATTTTATATTTTTCTCGCAATAGACAAACTATATACAATAAATATACAATCTGGTTACAAATAAATTTCTAAGTGTTTTAATAAAGTTATTGTTATCTTCACGTAACTTAACTCAATAAATCCAAAAATTATATTATTTTGTTTAGTCGATTTGTTCCTTTAGCTTATTTTAGAATGTTTAGATGAGACTAAAAATCCAAATTATCTATAATTACCTTAGTTTAAACACAAGCTGGCCCAGATAAGCCGCGTTCTGTTGTAGATTTTTCTCGTTCGTCTCGATTTCTTCTTTGCTGGGCGTGTGCACTTCGGATTCCGTGGTAAAGACATCTTTGGCCATTGCTTGGTCGGCGTTACCATTCACACCAGCTTCTAAGGCTCCGGGCATGCTTCCCGTGGGACTCGGCGTGTTATGACCAGACATCTAAATTCAAAAGATATCGAGTGAGAAAAATACAACAATTTTAAAGCATAGAGCGATTTATGTTTGAGATGTAAAGGTAATAGAAAATTTGTTGAACTTTATTATAAAACAATAAACTACAAATTTTGAATATTATTTAAATAAATTTTCTCCACTATTAACAAACTAAATTTTTAATTAAGGAAGGAGAAAAATAAATAAAACTTGATCAATGTAATGGAGTATCAAACATTCTTGTCAAACGCCTTGAAGAATTATGATCAAATCCATAGTATATACAATGATTTCTCCAAGGCGTTCGATCGGGTAAATCACAAGATATTAATGTGCAAGTTCTATTCTCCTATTCATTATACGATCTGAACTGCAAAATAATCTAGAGCTGATAGAGCTTCAGGTACGCAATTATAATCGAATAGGAGAGATAGATATTAATGGTTGAGACGTGATACATCTTGAAAATTTAAACAAAACACTTTCTTTATAAAGAATAATGAAGTTTTATTTTGTTTGAGCAACTTGATTAAAATATGTATAAACTTCTTATATTTGTAGATTTTTTTTAATGATGGTAATATTCAGAAATTGTAAAAGTAAACATCAATTTGCATGTACTTATTGTCAGTCAGTGTTTGTCAACATAATTGTAAGATGGTAACAGTAATACAACACAGTCTAAATGCAAATTTTATGCAGTGAAACGGCCATCCATTTTAGTTATAAATAGAACAAAGATAATCAATTCATCCTCCCTAAAACAATGATGTGGCAGGATATATCCATATAAATAGGGAATAATCGTTTACGTAACAATTCAGTTTTAATTTAACGAGACAATATCGGCGCAATTTAGTGCTTGATGGATGTATTTGTATACTGGGGTAACTTACACCCGGTGGTGATTTGGCTGGTCCGGTCGGACTCGGGCTCTTCTTCAGGTAGTGCGTGGTGGCTCCGGCTGGACTCTTAACAGCCGTCGGCCTTCGATGGGTGTGGAATGCCAACGGCTGGTCCGGACCGTTCCGTTTGCCGTTTTGAAGCCTTCTCCGTCGGTAGCAGAAGCAGGTCACGGCGGCCAAACACAAAACGAATACGGCACCTCCAAGGCATAGTGCGATCAAAGTTGGAGATGTGACTGAAATTAACAAAAAAGGTAATTAAAGTTATAATAATACAAAACTGTCTATTAAAATTTATTATAATACCAATACAATGATATTAAAAATATCTCATTTTAATATTAGCGAAAAGAAACAAAATAGGATGAATGTTTCTACTATCACGAATGCTTGAATTGATTAAATAATTTCTTGAATTCTTGAAAAAGTAAATCTAGATTTTAGAAAAAAAAATCTAAAAAATCTAGGGCCTCAAGAAAAATCTAGATTTCTACAAACAAATTTTCTAAAAAGTTCTAGAGCCACCAAGAATTTTTTTGCAATTTAAAAGATAAGAATATAACCTTGAAATCTGGAGGTGAAATTTCTAGAAATTTCCTGAACCCTGAAAGTCTAGATTTCTAAATGAAAATTTTCTAAAAAATTCTAGAGCCTCCCAGAAATTTAGAAGACCAGTTGAAAAAATATCTTGAAATTACAGAAAATTCCTTGAACTTTCTCAAAAATAAGAAATCAGGAAGAGAAATTACGGAAAATTCCTTAAACTTTCTCGAAAATAAGAAAAGATTTGTAGGGGAAAGTTTTCTAAAAAATTCTAGGCTCTCCAAGAAAAAAACCGCAATTTATTTCCACATAATTTTATAGCCTCTAGTTGAAACAAAATGTTGAATTCTAGAGAAGCAATTCACCTGAATTCTCGAAAAGAAGGGGAATTAAAAAAAATATTTAGAGGCTGAAAGAAAATCTCAATTATATAAAAAAAGTCAAAAAAAATTAATTTGGGGAAGAAGTTATTCTCTAAACTTTTAGAAAAAAATCTAGAATGCCTCAAGGAAAATCTTTGCAATTTAAAAGACGACTTCAAAAAAAAATCTTGAACTCTGGAGAATAAATTGCTAGAAATTCCCTGAACCCTCGAGAAAATAATCTAGATTTATAGAAGTAAATTCTAAAAATTCTACAGCCTCAAAGAAAATATTTGCGATTTAGAAGACAAGTTGAAAAAATCTGGAAATGTGGAGAAGAAATCACTAGAAATTTCCTGTGTCTAGATTTTTAAAAACAAATTTTCTAAAAAAGTCTTCATTTAAATCTTTGCAATTTACTGGAAATTTCCTAAATTTTACACATCAAATTCAAATAGATACAATAAAAATCAAAAATTCGTTATTATTTTTTTTACTATTTTAGCTATAATTCTTTAAATAATAATGAAATTACGAAAATTCTTTCATTAATAAATTAGCAGCAACGAAGAGAAGTAAAAATGCTAAAAATTAGACATTCGATTTTCAATTATTACAGCACGGACGGATTTAAACAATTATTTCACCAAATGATTTCTAACATCGAATACAAGTTCATAGGCAAAAAATCAAAAACTTTATTTTCAATTGTTTTTTAGTATTTTTACAATTACTATTTACAGGATGGGCGGATTGTAAAAATTCTTTTACGAAACGATTGCTGACGTCCAATTCAAATTAATAGAATAAAAATTAAAAATTTGTTATTCAATTGTCTTTTTTTACATTTTAGCTATAATTCTTGGAATTGTTATGAAATTACGAAAATTCTTTCACCAATAAATTACCAGCAACGAAGAGAAGTAAAAATGCTAAAATTTAGACATTCGATTTTCAATTGTTTTTCAGTATTTTTAAAATAACTTTTCATAGCAAGGACGGTTTAAAAAAATTCTTCTACGAAATGATTCCTAACATCAAATACAAGTTGATGGACTAAATATCTTGAATTTTTTTTCGCAATTTAGATAAGAAATTCCTAAAATTTCGAGAAAATTTTGTAAATTTCCGGAAATATTGCAAAAACATTTTAAAAAACTACCCTCAAAAAATTGCTTTGCTATATCCAAAACAACTTGCTCAAAAATACTATAATTTACAGACCTTTTTGAGAAAAAAAAAACAACAAAATAAGGAAATAAATCTAAATAATTAACGAAAGATACTAAAATTTTGAAAAGATATTTATAACAAATTCCAAAATCATTAATGAAATACTACAACCTAAATATACAACAAATAAAAACATTTAAGAAAAAAAAATAGTAGACTCCTTGGAGAAATTTCTAGAAACCTTTAAAAAATCTACATTTCTAGAAAAAAAAAATTCTTGAAAAATCTAAAAACTTTGCATTTTAAAAAATAGCTTGAAAAAACAATCTTGATATCTGGAGAAGAAATTACTGAAAAGATTTCTGAAACAGATTTTCTAAAAAAATCTATAGCCTCCAAATCTGAATATTAGTTATTGGAAATTTCTGAACTCTCGAAAAAAAAAGTGTAAAATTCTGGAAAAGATATTTTTTTTTAATTTTTGAGCCTTGAAGAAAATCTTTGAAATTTATAAGACAACATTAAAATCTGGAAGAGAAATTACTGAAAACAGCCTCTAAAAATATTGAAACGAACTTTCTAAAAAATCTAGAACCCCCGAATAAAACCGTTGTTAACTTCTAGTATCCTCCAAATAAGTTCTAGAAATCTACAAGGAAAACCGAAAAGTTCTAGAATCCTTGATCAAAATTCTTTGAGAAGGAAGATGCAAAAAAGTTTCATGAATACTTTTAGAAACCTTTAAGTAAGTTCTAAAAAATTAGAAGAAAATTTTCTAATAAATTGTCAAACTCTCGAATAAATTATTTGCTAAAAATACTGGAAATATCTATTTATTTATTAGATAAGAAAAAGAAATTACTGTACACTTTTAGAATTTTCAAAAAAAGTTTTATAAACTTAAAATGAAATCTTTTACGAAATGATTCCTAACATCAAATACAAGTTGATGGACTAAATATTTTGAAATTTTTTTGTCGCAATTTAGATAAGAAATTCCTAAAATTTCGAGAAAATTTTGTAAATTTCCGGAAATATTGCAAAAAAATTCTAAAAAACTACCCTCAAAAAATTGCTTTGCTATATCCAAAACAACTTGCTCAAAAATACTATAATTTACAGACCTTTTTGAGAAAAAAAAAAAACAAAATAAGGAAATAAATCTAAAATAATTAACGAAAGATACTAAAAATTTTGAAAAGATATTTATAACAAATTCTAAAATCATTAATGAAATACTATAACCTAAATATACAACAAATAATAACATTTAAGAAAAAAAAATAGTAGACTCCTTGGAGAAATTTCTAGAACTCTACAAAAGAAATTTAAAAACCTTTAAAAAAACTACATTTCTAGAAAAAAAATTCTTGAAAAATTTAAAAACTTTGCAATTTAAAAAATAGCTTGAAAAAAACAATCTTGATATCTGGAGAATAAATTACTGAAAAGAGTCTAGATTTCTGAAACAGATTTTCTAAAAAAATCTATAGCCTCCAAATCTGAATATGAGTTATTGAAAATTTCTGAACTCTCGAAAAAGAAAGTGTAAAATTCTGGAAAAGATATTTTTTTAAAATTTTTGAGCCTTGAAGAAAATCTTTGCAATGTATAAGACAACATTAAAATCGGGAAGAGGAATTACTGAAAACAGCCTCAAAGAAAATTCTAAAAATATTTCAATATTTCTAAAAAATCTAGAACCCCCAAATAAGACCTTTGTTAACTTCTAGTATCCTCCAAAGTTCTAGAAATCTACAAGGAAAACTGAAAAATTCTAGAATCCTTGATCAAAACTCTTTGGAAAGGAAGATGCAAAAAAGAAGTTCATGAAACTTTTAGAAACCTAGAAAATTAGAAGAAAATTTCCTAATAAATTGTCAAACTCTCGAATAAATTATTTGCTAAAAATTCTGGAAATATTTATATTTAATATTTATTTATTAGATAAGAACAAGAAATTACTGTATACTTTTAGAATCTTCAAAAAAAGTTTTATAAACTTAAAATGAAATCTTGTGAAATTTTTTTTTTTCTATTTGTCATAATAACCGAGATATATTGTTTTAAAAAATTGATCCTTTTTACTTGTTTTCAAAATATCTTGTTAGTTTTTTGAAAATTTTAAAAGTGGAATTTTATACGTCTCGTAAATCTACACTTCTTTTCCCATTTAACTGTTTTTCTATCTCTTACAGTTTCCGAGATGTGCAAAGAGAACATCCAAAAAAACTCACCCTTTGTATACTCAAGGTCGAATTTGTCGTTTGAACAAATTTAATAACAATTTGCTTAAATCGTAATGATGGTTGCGACCGTTACTAATTGGTAATTCATAATGAACAATTTGCTTAATCTACGAATTTAAAATATTTCTCGACCGATTATTATACCACCTGTGAAATAATGAAAATTTACATTGCCTAAAATTACTACAGAAAGGATAATTATGACCGTAACCATGTTATAATCCCTAATTAGCGATTAATATAAGTAATCGGATTAAACGTAAATCCGTTTATGCTATTAGCACCCTTTTCGAAAAAGTAATTAAGTCGTCGTCCAATAAAGATGCACCTGTTAATTTAGGTGCATATATAAAGAACAATTATTTTGGAAATTAACCAGATGTCAAAATGAGTTTCTCGATATTTCCTCGATCGCTATACAATACGGAACATTCGCGAACGTTCATCAACAACTTGCCAAGGGAGATTTTAATACGAATTTTAAGGTAAGTTTATAATCACTTATAACAATTTATTCCAAACTAACCAACTTAATTTTAGACTACCTTTAGTTTAAATAATTTTTTGAAAATTAATGTAGTTTCATATTAATTTTACAGTATATTTAAATTCAAAAATTTTATATTTTTTGATAGTAAATAGCTAACTTAATAATCCAAACTTACTTAAATATAATTTAAATCACAAAATGAGAACATTTTTATTCTACGGAATAATGTAAATTAGAGGTTAATTAAAAATGTTTCACCACGAATTAAGTGAGGATTTAATTCATAGTAATGTAAACTACATACTTTTTTTACATTATTTAATTTGTATTTTAATTTGAATTATTAAATATAAACTGTAACTTACAATAATATTGAAAACATAATTGTATAATGTTAATATATTTTAGGTGCCTTCATGGAAATTGTTTATTAAGTGTGGTATCTACATGCCAATACTGGAAAGAATTGTGCTTAGAAGACCGTGAATTGTCGAATCATCTCTCAGAAGCTATGGATGCAAAAGATAAACCTCTTATCTTAAGAAGTGTTGCAGTTACATCGCCGTTCGATACAAAAAATGGAGTAAATTGCAAAGTTGTGAGAATGATAAAAGTTGATCAGTTTATTCCACATACAAAAAGAAGTAAAATAACATATAGAAACAAAAGAATGGGTAGTGAGAGTGATATAAAGAAAGGCTTTAGAATTTAAATATGTGAGATGGACTGTTAAAAAATATAAAATGTATTACAAGAATGTATATATGATTAAATTTATTAAAATCATAGAATTATGTACTACTAGTGTTCGCTAAAATTTTTGACTAGATTTACCAATCATCTACTTTAATAAGTGTTCCTAATTAAGTAATTTAAATAAAGATTTAAGAAAACATATTATTTAAACATTTGTATTTCTGCTTCCGTCAAATAAAAAAAAATATTCTTTCTCTATCTATTACATTTCATTATTCTTTGGGCAAAGGTTTGGTATTAGGAAATATTAATTCTTAATATTTTCACAAAAAAAAACATAAATGAGAGAACTGAAGATAATTACAATGAATATAAAAGAGAAAGAAAACATGTAAAAGCCCTAGTAGCATCATCAGAAAAAGATAAATGGAAAGATTTCGGCAAAAAAATGGAACATGATAGGAAGGGGAATCAAAAACTTTTATACAAGGTTTTGAAATTTCTTAGGACTGAAAGCAATGGAAACGAGATACATAAGTATATAAAAGATAAGAACGGAAACATCCTCAGAGAAGATAAAAAGATAACAGAAAGATGAAAAGAGTATTTTCAGGAACTACTAGAAGCAAAATCAGAAACAGATTAAAGAAATGAACCGGAAACAACACTAAATATAGAACTCTTAGAAGACTTCACAACTCTAGAAGAATTAACTGAAGTAATTAAGAAACTGAAAATGGAAAATCACCAGGATACGACAAAATAACTTCAAACATGTTAAAAAAATTAGGCCAAAACGGAATGGAGTTGATACTTATACATATACAAGAAGATATGGAAGGAAGAAAAGATACCTGAGGATTGGATAACAGCACTCATAGTGCAAATACATAAAAAAAGAGACAGAAAAAACTGCAATAACTATCGAGCTGCTGAGTAGTGCGATGAAAATTTTCGCTTTTGGACAAACGAATAAGATCAGTGACAGAAAAATCGCTAGACGAATCACAAAGTGGATTCAGAAGAGGCAGAAGTATACAAGACCACATATTCTCCATTAAACAAATAACACTGAAAAATATCCAGGACAAAAAGAACACATATATCGCTTTTATTGATCTTGAAAAGGCATTTGATAAAATACCTAGGGAAAGGCTATGGGAAATCCTCAAATCAAGAGGGATCACGGACAAATTGTTGAATATACTACGAGATATCTACAGGGACAACAAAAACATGGTCATTTACAACAATCAAATATCAGAAAGTTTCACAAGAAAAGGGGGATTACGACAAGGAGATGGCCTGAGTCCTGGATTGTTATAATTTATATGGACTAGATTTACTAAAAGAATATAATAATAAAACGAGGAAAACATTAATTGGACACAGAAATATGTAAGAGTGGAAATATCTGTCCGACGACATTGTACTCTTTGCTAAAAACGAGAAGGAATTACAACAACACCTGGAAATATGGAACACCACATTACAAGAATTCGGAATAAAAATTAACACCAAAAAGACGAAAGTAATGATTATTGGAGAAGACAGCAGAGAAATAAATATAGAAGTACAAGGAGAAATGATTGAACAAGTACAAACAATGAAATATCTAGGAATAACTATTGATGAGAAGGGAACACAAGAAGTCAAAATTAACAAGCGAATAGAGAAAACGATGAAACTATATTTCGCAATGAAGGACAAATTTATCAACCGACAAGAGATAACAAGAACCACAAAGATGAAAGTATTTAAAGCAATTTACGCACCAATACTGCTGCTTGGATGCGAATCGTGGAATCTCAATAATAGATCAAGAAGCAAACTGCAAGCGGTAGAGATGAAGTTATTTAAGAAGAGTAATGGGAATAACTAAGAAAGACAGAATAAAAAACACAACAAAAAGAGAAGAGCTGGACTGCCAAACGATATTTCAGACAATAGAAGGAAGGCAACTTGGTTGGTGGGGACACCTACAAAGAATGGAAGAGACAAGACCAGTAAGAAGAATATGAGAAGCCAAGATACAGAAGAATAAGAAAGTGGGAAGGCCTAGAAAAACATGAGATAGCACTGTTGCAGAAATATTAGAAAGAAAAGGACTAACATAAAAGGACGCTACAAAATTAGCCAAAGACAGAACAGCATGGAAGAAGTTCATCAAAAGTTAAATCTAAATACATCAGACACTACAATAAGTGGTATAAGGAAATAAGATTATATATATATATATATAAAACGAACATATTATCATATCCATAACTGCCGTCCTTCAACTCCACCTGAGCAAGTTTCGGCCTTTATAAAGGATCATATCGGTATTACAAATTTTACTTGTATTTCACTTACTGCTAACTCTATTTATTGCTCTTTTAAAGTAGGTATATTAGATTCTGATGTCAATAAATTTCTACATGCGGATAAATGGCCAAAAAGCGTATCCGTTCGTCTATTTACGAATCATCGCCACAATCATAAAACCAAACGGAACTATGTTAGTCCAAATAAAAACAGTAATAATAGCAAACAATATTTCAAACGTTAATTCGGTTCTACTAGATCTAATTTTTCTACAGACTACCTGCAAGTAGAAATATGAAATCTCAAAGGTGGATTATCCGCTCGTTCTACTATAAATTTGTTAGCTGATTCTGCAAACAAAACTATTTGGTATACAAATTTAAAATATGATTTCTCAAAGACAGATTTTGCAAACCTAAATGATTTTTTAATGAATATAAACTGGAATCTTCTATTTAAGAGCAAAAATGTTAACGGCCAAGTTCACATATTTTACAATATCCTCTATGAAGCAATTAATACGTTTGTCCCGGTAGTTGAGTCTAAAAACCCATTTTCCAAAATGGTTTAGTGCTGAGTTGCGACGCATGATATTTTTGAACAAAACTGCACATTCCAAATACAAAAAATCCAATCTCCAGTCTGATTATGAGGACTTCAAAAATATTCGTGCCCAGTGCAAGTCCATGATAAAATCCTGTCTTGATCGTTATCAGCAGTCGATAGAAGATGGAATTGCATTGGATACTCGTTTAATTTGGAAATACGTTAAGTCAAAACGTGCGCTAGATGAGATTCCAAATTCCTTTGTATGCAATGGCAAGATCACCAATAACGTGGGTGACATTGTGAACCTATTTGCAGCATTTTTTGGATCAGTGTACAAAGACTCTACCCCTTTTGCAAACACGGTCGAAGTTGAGAATTCACATCTTAACTTGCATTCTGCGCCTGATATTGGTATATCTACTGTCCTAGAATAGCTGTCTAAAATCAAGCTGAGCAAGTCTATCGGGTCAGAGCGAGTACCAGCGATACTTCTTAAACAATGTGCCTTTTCTCTAAGTCGTCTTCTCTGGATTAATCTTTCATTAAAATGTGGGGTATTTCCATCTTTTTGAAAAAATGCACTTATTACACCAATTCACAAAAGTTATGCTAAAAATAGGATCGAAAACTATAGACCCATTTCAATTTTATCTCATATCCCTAAGATTTTCGAAAAACTTATTACCAGTTACATTTCCTCCAGGGTTGATGAGTTGATATCATGCGAGCAGCATGGGTTTAAACGTGGTCTATCAACGGCGACCAACCTAATTACATATGGTAACTACATCACAAACGCACTAGAGAATAGTTAACAGGTTGATTCTGTTTATACGGACTTTGCTAAAGCATTCGACACCGTCGATCATGGTCTATTGCTATCCAAAGTTCGCAAATTTGGCATTTCTGGATCTCTGCTTATGTGGTTGGAATCTTATATTAGTCAAAGAACTCAACAGGTACGTCTTGGTGGTTATACGTCTTCTTTAATATCCGTTACGTCAGGGGTTCCGGAGGGATCCCATCTAAGTCCACTCCTTTTTAATATCTTCATTATCGATGTGGTTACATGTTATAAACATTCAAAATGCCTATTGTTCGCAGATGACATGAAAATATTCACTAAAATCTCTAACAGCATTTCCTCTCAACTACTTCAGCAAGACCTTGATAGGTTTAGTGACTGGTGTAAGTCAAACAATATGCTGCTGAATGTTGAAAAATGTCGGTTAATGTCTTTCTATAAGACTAGGACCCCTGCTCTTAATCACTACATTATTAATAATAAACGCTTAACATCGGTTAATCTAATAAAAGACCTAGGCGTAACATTTACCAATACTTGGAGTTTATCCGAGCACATTTCTAAAATTACCTCCAAGGCATCCCAAATGCTTGGATTTATAAAAAGAAATTCTAGCGAATTTCAAAATGCCAGCACTGTTAATAAACTGTATGTTGCATTAGTTCGTCCCCACCTGGAATACTGCTCCATTATTTGGTGTTCTTATACAGCCCGTGATATAGGTTCTATTGAGAGTGTTCAGAGAACATTTATAAAGTTTTTGTCTCTTAAGTTTTTGATATGCGATTCGTATCCGAAACTGCTAGGTATGTTCAATTTGCAAACCTTAGAGCAAAGACGTTTTAATTGCGATGTAATCTTTGTTCATAAATTGTTAAATAGGTTAATAAATTCAGCAGATTTAGTGAGCAATATTGATATACATGTTCCATCCAGGCCGCTTAGAACTAACCGGCTGTTCTCTGAGACAAGAAAGAGAACCGATTATGCAAACCAATTTGGTATACCGCGCTTACTCAGAAATTGCAACTTGAATAATATTAATTTATTTTATGTTAGCTTTTCCAAATTACGCGCCCAACTTCTTAAATTGTAATTTCAAATTCTTTTTTATTGTGTTTAATTTTTGTTAAATTTTATTAAAACGTCATTTTTAAAAGTCGACCTATGTATTTAAATGTACAACCAGTTATTTTATTATACGTACTATTTATGCGCATAGACTTATACTCATTTTATATCTGACTGATTTGTGCTTGTGAATTTAGATTTTAATGAGTATTTTTATTGTATAATTAATTGTCGTGCTTAATTTGTAATTTCTATTCTATGTACTTGACTTTGTGTCTCCTTGTAAATGGCCTACCGTTAATAAAGAATAAATATGAAAATATTATTAATGCTGTTTTCAGGTTTTCAGTTGAAAGCTGATTCTGTTTTCAGTCACATATTTCTGTAAGTTCCTTTAAAGGATATAATATGCCGCATTTGGCTAAAACAAAGATGAAATATTTTCAGATGAGCTTCAAGATGCAAGTTTCTCATGGAAGAAGGTGTTGGTTGGCTCTATTGTGAACTCTGCGCTTTCCATATACAGGGTGATTCATTAAGGGTGGCCACCGGCCTTATCTCGGAAACCGTATATCCTAGAATTTGGGGGAAAAAATTCTTATTACATAATCGGCCAAAAGAAAATGCGTAAAAACATTTTTAAATGCTTAGCTTTCCGCTAGGTGGCGCATTTTATCATTTACATAATTTATTTGCATTTTTTACAAAATATTACCGCATTAAGGCTATTGAAAATTGTCAAAATTAGAAACTACTGTACTTGGTTTACAATTTTTGCTTAAGTCATTTTTTTCTATCACCTACAGTTAAGTGGTGGGGGAAGTATACTTTTGTTTACAGAAAATTGTCTGTAACTTTCGTATACCTTAACCGATTTTCACAAGCTTAGGCTCAATGTAAAGAGTCTTAGAAGTTGATTACAAAAATAAATAACATTAACACATTTAATCTATGCACTGGCAACTAGAGGGCGTTATGTAACACTTAACCCTATTTATGTATTTTTCTCAGAAATATCAAATGGAATGATATAACTCGAAGCAGCTTACAAAAAAGAAAATGAAATTACATATTTTTTCGTCAAAACCGCAAACTAATATCTCTTGTCATTCCAAAGATATTTATTTTTTTTTAATTTTCGTTGTTGTTTTTCGTTGTTTTCGAAGTGTTGGTTCACCCTGTAAGTTGTAAGTGAAAACATACTGCTACAGTTACATTTCAAAAAAATATCAAGTTAAATCGAATGGCACAATATTTATTAACATAATTAATGAAAAAAATACATATATAATATATAATATAGCAGAAAAATGTCATTTCTTTAGATGATCTAGTTGCACATTTTAAATGGTATACAATCATACTATCCTGCCGACTGCGCCAGTTTAGCTTTTTTTAATAAAAATGCTTATTTGAACCTTTACAACTTATAAAGTTTAAAGTGATTGCGCAACTTTAGCTAAAGACGTCTTATAACTAAAGCCTTTTGCAGTTTAATAGCTGACACTGCTTCAGTAGCAGTTAATTAATATGAATTAAAAATTTAAGATAAAGTAAATAACAATTTTCTATGAAGGGTATAGTAGTAAACTGTATAAAATCACTCTATCCTGCCAACTGCGTCAATTCTATAATGTAAATATTTATTTGAGTATTTACAACTTATACAAATTATGTAATTTTAACGCACAAAGAAACATAACTAACGTTACTGACTGGACTTATTGACCTTTTTATGATATAGGAAAATAACGATTCAACTTCCTATTACAAAACTAATTTCACTTTTTAATCTTTAATAAACTGAAAATCAAATATTATAGAGAATAAAAATGTTGATAATTTCTTTTTTCAATATAAGAAAGGCATATCTTTTTTAAGAGGAATAAGATAAGATTATGAAGACACTATCATACCGACTGCCTCAATTTAGCTTATTTATAATAATACTTTATTAACGGGATAACCCCTTTTTTGTTACAATACAATTATTACAAAGTAACACAAACTTATATTACAAATTAATTTAGATATTCTTCTTAAAGCCTAACAGTGCATCAAATAAAGATATATAATTAACATATTATATATTATATTATCATTAAGAATAACGCAGAAATAAAATATAATAAAGGAGGAAATAATCAATACGAAAACCAAAAATGAAACAAAACAAAAATAGTAATATCAAAACAAAATAAGCGCATGAAGTCTACATAACACTGACTACACTCTTTTTGAAATTCGATAATGATGAATTAAAGAAATTTACTCGGTTGTCTAAATTAAATTCATTACCTAGTCGCATTAAACGATCAATGGTGTTATTTGATGAAAAGTTTGTGCGATGTAATTTTAATCTAAATAAGGGTGTATTTCTACGAGATCGATCATTTAAATATACGCGAAAATTCAACTTTTCTAAAATTAAGGGACTGCAAATGTCACCGTTAATTATTTTATGCAATAAACATAAATCTAACACCTTTCTTCGTGTTTCAAGCGATTGAATGCTTAAGTTGTTCATTATCCACGTATAATTACCTTGAATATGATTTACACCCATTTTAAATTCTATACATCGTAGAAATTTCTTTTGTACGTTCTCAATGGAGATAATGTCCTTTTGAGTATATGGCGACCATATACTGCTTGCATATTCCAATTGGGATCTAACTAGGGAATAATATACATGCCATACAAAGCCCCAAATACGACAAGCTTTTAAAACCATATTACAAATATGTGATCTAAAAGAGAGTTTATTATCAAAAACGACACCCAAGTCTTTAAATTCTGTAACACTTTGCAATTTTACAGAATCGAGTTGGTACACAAATTCTGTACGCGACCTAGATCTAAAGAATGAAATAGAATAGCATTTATTGCTATTTAAAAATAAATCATTTTCGTCACACCACTTATTAATCCTATTTATATCACGTTGAACTGCATAACAATCACCTATATTGTTAATTATTTTGTACAGCTTTAGATCGTCCGCATATAATAAACATTCAGAATCCTTAATTACCTCCACAATATCGTTAATAAATAGCAAAAACAGAATCGGTCCGCAATGTGAACCTTGGGGCACACCCGAAGTCACATTGAAATATGATGATTTAAAATTATTAACATTAATACATTGAGTCCGATTTGTTAAAAAAGAACTTATCCACAACACAACACTTGGATGAAAACCAAGCTCCTTTAACTTACGCAGGAGCACAGAATGGTTTACCCTATCGAATGCTTTAGCAAAATCGGTGTATATAACATCGACTTGAGAGTTGTTCTCTAAAGCATGCGACAGAAAATCCCGGTACAATATTAAATTCGTTACTGTTGACCTTCCCGACAAAAAACCATGCTGCCTATCGGATATTATATTTCGGCTCATCCAAAGTAATTGTAGAGAAATAGTTTCATCCAGCAATTTCGGAATTATGGACTGCAAGCATACTCCACGGTAATTTGTAATAAGTTGTCTATCCCCAGCCTTGAAGATCGGTCGCACAAAACTTCTCTTCTAAATAGGGTTCACCAGGGTAAAAGCACATTTTTTCAGTACACAAGAAGGAACTTCATCGGGGCCGGTTGCATTATTTTGTTGTAGAAGTGAAGTAAGTAGCCATTCTCGGTCGACATACAGTTTGGAGTTATGTACCTGTTTTTTGGCACCAGTCATAAAATTGTCCATAACACGAGGAGCAACATAAACGGCTGAGAGATACTTGGCAAAAAGTTCAACAATGCTATTACCATCGCAAGCAGTGCTATCATTGAAATGCATGATACTGGGAAGTTCTTCTTCTTTATTGATGTCATGAACATAAGTCCAAAACTTTTTTGGATTAGAGTGAATTGCCGATTCGACGTTGATAAGATAGCGGTGAAAAAGTTCCGAATTCAGTTGTTTACAGCTCGATCTTAGTTTACGAAAAATTTGGTAGTCATCAAATTGTCCACTTATCTTGTACTTAAGATGTGCCTCCTTTTTCTTTTTAATTAATTCTTTAAGATCTTTATTAACCCATTTAGGGAATTCATCATTTTTATCAGGAACGTATTTAATCGGTATATATCGATCCATGCCGGTATAAACTATATCGTAAAAGAGGGCTGCAGCAGTGTCCAAGTCTAGATCATTTAGGAAATTCCAGTCAATAGTACTAAAAAGGAGATTTAGATTTGCAAAATCTGCCAGATGGAATAAAAATTTCTTCCTGTACGTCTTTAAGTGATGAAAATTTGCACAATTTATAATAATATCATAAGCAAAATGATGATCAGTAGATTTAGAGAAGGGCGCATCATCCACAGTTACATTAATACCATTAATATTACTGAAAACTAAATCTAAAAATACGTTACGAGTATTTGGGATGTAATTTACTTGATTAAGATTAAGAAAGCAGTACGATTCCAGTAATGCATGTGCTGCAGTATCGGATTCCTTAAGAGAGCTGTATACAATACCGTTAGTGTCCCATTTTAGGTTAGGAATATTATAATCGCCACAAATGAAGTATTTGTGGTCATCGTTATCGTACACTAGATTTTCCAAAGCAAAACAATGATCAACATAAACTTGCGATACAGATCCAGGAGGAATGTAGACAGCACCAAAAATATATTTAGATGTGCCAATACTTACTGAAATAAATACATGTTCAATTGAATTATTACATAAAATTAAACGAGACGAAAAACATTTCTTGACAGCAATCAAGACTCCACCCCCACGAGTGCTGCCAGTGTCGTACCTATCAGATCTATAAATTATGTAATTATCAAAGCGTAACATTGAATTGGAAATATTTGAATGTAACCATGTTTCAACCAAAATAATTACATCAAAATCATTACTGTTTACTGATAGCATAATATCTGAAATTTTTGTGCGAATACCACCAACATTTTGATAATAGATTAAAAGTTTTTTGACGACTTATTTCCAATATTCTCACGAGATTTTCCCTTTAAAATGTAGGGAGTATCATTGCGGTACCGAATTGTAAGGTCCGACTCTCCATTTTCCACTCTCGAATTTAATTCTCCTTTATTTTTTTTAAAATATTGACGTTGATTGAAAGTTCTATCTCTCGAAAAGTGAGTTGGTGAATTTTTATTGCTAGAATTAGCGCTTAGGACATCGTTAACAACCTTCACATCATCAAAAATCATTTTTAATTTATAAGAAGTTTAATTTACAACTTCCAAAGTTTAATTATTTATTATTACTTATTATGCTATTTTTGAAAGTCATAATCCCATCTCTAATACGATGGAAAATAAGCTAAAATTTAGGCAAATATTAATGTATTTAAATACTTATGGTGAACAGAAAGAATGAGGGACTCTCACTGCCTACCAGAAACAAGGGCCAGAGTGAAAGAACATAACAACAGCATGAACTCCGACTAGCGGATGTTTTTTGTATGTTTTGTATAAAATTCTTGTATATGTACTTTTTTTTTAAATGGAGCTGAAATCTAATAAACTTAAACATTTTAACAAATGACGCAAATGAACCAACTTTTTCGTGTTTAGCCCACGTAAATATTGATTTGCATTCTGAACAATTTATCTCTAATATACCAGATATTATTAAATATTAGTTTTATCTACAGAAATAAAGAATATGTGTGACAATTTTATAAATGGTCTAAAAACTACTCCATGCTTTTCATTCTAAAAATGTTTGGATGATTCGCCAAAAGAATCAAATGTTATAAATTGTTTGGTTGCTGATTTTTATTAAAAGCAAATTTAACTACGTTCATTTTAGTGTTGATAACATTTCAATTGTAAAAGAAGTAAGTAAGTAATTATTGGTGCACTTCAAGATTAGGGTGGATTATCTGCTCTGTGGATTAAAGACTAAGACACGCAATTATGTTTATTGACAAACATTAATGCTCTATTGTTCAAAAAAATATGATTTTGAATATGATCTTCATTTAAATAAGTCAAAATAAAGCGGATAATCATTTGCCTTTTGAGTGAATTTCTTTTTATAAACAAATAATCCCAGATTTTTCAGTAATACTCTCATCAAAGTGCATCTAATGTTTAGTTAGTCTATGATGAATTAGTGACCTTGAGTTTTTACAGTCACTTAGGGTAACCATATGGTGTTGCGTAATTCATATGTAAAAATTCATTAAAAAAAATATTTTCTAGCAATTTCTTCAAGAAGAGAAACATAGCTAAATTAATAGCGAAGAAAAGTTAAAATCTGTATACTAAATTAAAGTTCAGATAAACCCCGCTGCAAAATTACAGCCTATTTATCAAAACTTTTATTTAAGACCTAGAAAGTTCAGAACATTTTCCAAGAGTTGTTAATATTCCTTAAGAAGATTGTTCATATTATAAATTAATTAATTTAGATAAATAAAAATGTCAAATAATTTAATAGCGACTAGAGTAGATAAATTAAATAGTAATAATATATTTAAACAATCTACAATTTTATTAACACAAAAAAACCGGACCCTTCTTAAAATTCCAGAGATATAAAAATTCACTAAAGACAAAAAATTTTTGTTAAATTTGTTTAATTTCAAATTTTTATTAAAAAATCACGTCTTTCTAAATTATAATAAGATTTCATAAAAAAAAAGGTATAAGTTAAAAAAACTGCTGTTCATTAAGTGTACTTAAACGCAGTAATTATGTTTTTTTTTCTACTAAAATGTAGAGATTGCGTTTAAAACATTCTCATTAAAAATTAACAAAATTGGGGCAGTCAATATAATTTCAAGACAGATTAAACAGATTTAAATGTTAGTCTCGGTCCTCCTTTTTCTTTGCTAATTTCAAAATCTTACACCTATAATTGTTTAATTCTTTAAAATATTATGATTGTTAATGTTTAAGTTACTGGAAAATTATATCAGCTATTCAAATGCAACAATAAACTTTTAATTGTTATTATTGTTAAAACGTTAATACAAACACTCAATCAAAGTTAAACAAAAATTACACGACTGTTCTAAATAATCAAAACTAATTTTTAAAGCGGCTGATTTTACAGAAGTAATAATAATCCCATCATTATCTTCTTAATAAACGAATAAGCCTAATCTCTCCTTCACCTTTCAAACAAATCCGATGGACATTATACCTGCTTATAATCCCCTAAATTTTATCATTTCGTTTCTAATCCATAGATAAAACTAGTTCTTCTTAATTTGTCTTCACTTGATAACGACCTTAGTAAGTTTAAACTTAAATTGTGATTTTATGTTTGTGTAAATTAAATGTATAAGTATTTGTTTAATTGAATTAATTTATATTGACTAACGATCCTCACAGTCGCTGAAATTGTCAAATTGTAATTTGCTAATTGCCAACAAACTAGATTATTTAAATTTTGACGTAATTATAGTCATGCTTCATATCGATTTTCTTTTTGAAATTTGGTTTAAGTTATTGCTCAAGAGTGGTTGTTAAATATTTTAAATTTTGCGCCAGTTTTAATATCTGAAATTGATGTGAAATTTAAATTTGTTGGAAGATCGATTGTCGATATGTGGATGTATTGTACCCAGATCTGTTTCGGGCATTTAATCAATGCTGCTAAAAAAACTTAACGTTATAGTTTTGTGTCACTCTAGTATCAAGTTTATGGAGTCTTATTTGAGTAATAGATTGTGTTATGTCTCATACAATGCTTATAGAGCTAATGAGTATGCTTCTCCATCCGATGTACCCCAAGATTTCAATTTTGGTCCACTAGTGTTTGTTATCTTCATAAATGATTTATATTTTACGCTTAATTGCCCAGTTCTTGCGTATGCAGAAGATATACGATATTCTTGTAAGTAAATACACAACAAGATATAGAAGCTTTACAGAATAACTTAAATTTACTTTCTCATTGGTGTGACACAAATGGACTTGTTCTAAATGTGGACAAGTGTTATTCAATGACCTTTTATCGAGGTAAATTCCCATTGCTGTACTCATATACAATCAATAATCATCAACTTGGACACAAAACTACTATTAAATATCTTGGTATAACTTTTGATTCACATGTGTCTCAACAATCACTTAGAATGATTATTGGGGCTGCTTACCGATCTTTGGGTTTTATTATGCTGATATCAAAATATTTTAATGATGTGGAGCCATTAAAAACTTTGTTCTATTCATTGGAGGTTAAAAAGCTTGAATATGTTACAATTGTATGGTTTCCACTTTATGCTAGTCAACAAATGCTATTTGATAAAATAACATTGCTTAAGTTTTGTAATTAATATTCTAATATTGAGGCTAAATATTCTAACTACTAGTGTTCATTTTAATTACATAAATTATATCTCTCACTATTTCTCAGGCAATTAAACCTGCTAAACCCCTGCTTATCCACCAAGCCGAGCGCTAAAATGTATAAACTAATTGAATTACAAATACTAAACTAATTCAATTACACGGAACTGAACCGTGCACATCGATTACGCGGTTTAAATTTTTAATTTTTTTAGTGTAATGGGATTACGCTTTTTTTTCCCGTCCACTTTTCCGCGCTAATTGGGAGATTAAATTAATTTCAATTAAAAAGAAACGTGGAAATGAGTATAAATGCGAGGGGCGGTCGGGTTGTTGTGTGCGTTTCACATATTTTCAGCGGAAGGGTATGAATAATTAGGTAGCGCCGCTTAGTCGTGCCTTTGGGTCGATTCAACCTTTTCCGACCCCCCATCGATTCTCCAAATGGCGCATTCCGTTCAAAACATGCAATTCCCAACACACAAATAAAAACAATCGCACGTTAAATTACGTTAAATAACGTACAATAAGATCTTGATTAATGTTAGTCGAGCGAGCTTTTTCGCAGCGAGCTTTCTAAACGTTTACTTATCTACGCGTCTAGATTTGAATATCAAGAATAAAATGAATTATTAAACATAAAAAAATAATTAAAATAATAATATATTAATATTAATATAAAATACACGCACTTTCATTTTAATGCACCATCCAGAAAGTATAATACGATTGATAAACTTTTTGAAAACAATTGTTTATTCGTTGGTACAAAATGATTAAATTCTCAATAAAAAAAGTTGAGCCGCTGAAATTTTTCCCCCATAGTTATCTTAAAATTCCACAACTTTTTATAAGGGCATTAAATTTGTCACATCTTTTGAAGTGCCAGCAAATCAAAATCCACAGATGTACGGTATCACCTCTCGCTAATTTCCAAAACTGGATTATCGCGTCACCGACATAATCGGCCCAATTTGTACGAGCTAAAGATACCTTCTGGTTTATTTCAACCGATTAACATGTTGGCCAGTCGAACCACTCATCGAAATTACTACAGATTCTGCAAATCTCAATACAGTTCGTATTGAGATTTGCAGAATCTGTAGTAACTTAATATAGTTCATATTAAGTTAATGTAACAATTGTATGGTTTCTTGCATGTCTCTATATTTTCTGTCTAGTAATAGTAGTTCTGTTAGTTCAGGAATTGTATGGGTTAGATGTGATATCTGAAGCGTGTGTATTTGTATACACTTCTTTCTAAAGATTGCATCTTTTGAACATATTGATTTACAACGAGAGTCATCGTGATTCGCTCTTCATATATGAAAAGGTACGACACAAGAGCGCCGAAACTGCATACCCTTAATCCTACGTAAAGTGCTTTCGTGGAAATTGTTCCCATCCAGTAATGAGACTCGTCCTTACACGTTCTTATTTTAAAATATAAATCTACCCTACATGAAAGTCGCATCTTATAAGTAAACGTTATCTCCATTAATATTTCACATTTTTTATTAAGTATTAGTTAAAGTTTTTATTACAACATCTTTATAACTTAATATCACAATATATTGTTATTTTGAGCAAAATTTATACATTGAATATTCTATTCTAAATTACAGATTAGAAACGTCTTATATACAAGCTTTAGATAAGGCAACAACACAGGGAAAACAATTACCAGTTACGATTAAAATTCTGTCAACAAATGAAGAAAAACATAAACAATAATGAGGAATTTCTAAGCAAGCTGTGAATGTCAGGCAAGGTACAATTACATCTCACAGATTTCCAAAAATAACTTTTCACGGCAGACATAAATTAAGAGTCAACTCGAAAACTGGTTGAGTAGGAAATGCAGCATCATTTGGAACGGCGTTATTCTTTAAACTGAAGAAAACCTCGAAATAGTCCTTTCGTATGATTCAAAATGCCTACCAAAAAGAATCCATGTCACATGCAATAATTATCATATCAAAAACAATAGCATAAGGCATTCAAAAATGGCCGCGAGGACGTTGAAGGCGATAACTTAGTTGGGAGAACTTTAACAAACTGAGCTGAGGAAAATCTGGTAAAAGTACTTGATCTGGCCCTGATTGAGTTAGGCTATGGTGTACAATGTTGTAACAAGAGATTTACAAATGAGAAAAGTGTTTGCCAAACTTGTTTCCAAAGTTTGAATGGATAAACAGAAGAAATGCTTCAACGTTTGCAAGACGATCCTATTTTTTTTTTTAATAAGAGGTTACTGATTTTAAGTCCTTAGTCTACGATTTGGATCTTAAAACATACGTCAAAGTGCGGAGTTGCACATCCGTTCGTCTCCATAACCTAAACAGCACATATAAGAAAGTTACGTGTGAAAAGCATGTTTATTGCTTTTTTTTTGTTTCGATGCTTAAGAACTGATTCACAAAATTTTGTTCCTAAGAGTAACAGTAACTTTTACTCTAGTATGCTCCACCATTTGAAAGATAGAGTCAACTGCATCTATTCAGACATCTTTTAACACGTCACTCGACGCTGCCAGCACTGATCTTGCTTCCAGTGACTCTTTTTATATTCCTCCGGATAACGAAAGGTGAAAGAAAATCGATTTAACACGAGTCCAGTCATCCCGGTTTACACGAGATCTTTTACCATCTTACGCGTGAAGTCTTTCAGCAAGACTACGAACAACGTGTTGATGCTGTACAAAAATGTTTAATAAATTTTGTAACCTTAGAACAGTCTTAAAAATTTCTGAAAATGTCCTAAAAATCCTTCTAAATTCTTTGAAAGTTTCGAATTTCATTTATAAAACCTTATAACGAAATATAAATAAAAATCACCAAAAGAATACATTAAAAAGCCCTTGCTATAAGTACCAAAAGTACAAGAGAAAACCAAAACCAAATTGAATATCATCAAAAACAAAAGAAAAAAAAGCAATAAAAAAATGAAACGGCACCAGAACCCTAAGAAAATCGAAGAGTTAGAAACAAGGACACAGAAAAAATATAAAAACAAGAACAAAAGTCAGTCATAAAAAAGACTCCAGAGTTAGAGAAAGACGAACCCAATTCAGGGTCACAAAAAAATCCAGAGTCACCATAAATAAATGTCACACTGACGGCCCCAAAAACCCCAGGAAGAATCAATTGTAACAAAAGATAAAAAGAAGAACAAAAAGACTCAAGTGTTAGAGAACAAAGAGAAGCATAATTCAGGATCACTAAATAAAAATCCAGAGTCTCCATAAATAAATATCATAGACACAAGCCCGTAAAATATAGTAGAGGTCTTTAAACATTTGAAATGGCCAAAATATTGCTTCTCCAACTAACAAGTGGTCAAAAGTACGAGGGAAAACAAGAACCAAATTAAGGATCACCAAAAACATACAAAAGACAGCAAGAAGAAAATCAAACGTCACTAAAAACGCAGTAAAAATCAAGAGTAAAATCCAAAAGCAAGAACAAATTTTAGTCACAAAAAGGTCTAATCAAGAGCTAATGAACAAAAAAGAACCAAATTAATGACCACTATTAAAAAACAAAAGAAAAACAAAAACAAAATCCAACGGCAACAAATTAAAAAAGATTTAAGCACGAGCAAAATCTAAGAGGAAAAACAAAGCAAAAAGAAAAATCTAACGTATGAAGGAAGGCAGGTAATTAACAGAGGAAAACGCAAAACCTAATGTAAAAAGCAAGGATTATTTAAATAATAAATAAAAACCAAAAAGGAAATCCAGAGTCATAAAAACCAAACGAAAATGTAAAAGCTAAATTCAATATATGAAAAATATTCACAAGAAAACATAAGCCATAAATAAAGGTGACAAAAAGTACAAAGAACAAACAAGTACCAAATGTATAAAGACAATTCACGAAACAATATAAATAAAATGAATACCTAAAGGTGACCAAAAGTCCAAAGGCAAATAAGAACCAAATTCGGGATCATCAAAAATCAAAAAAAAGTAAGAACAAAATCAAAGGGCACAAAAAGAACAAAAAATAAAAAAGACCAAAGTTCAATATATAAACAAAAGTTACCAAACAACAGGAAAAATTTACTGCCTTAATAAAGCCATGAGAACAAAAAAAAAGAACCGAATTTAGGATCAAAAATCAAAGAAGAAGTAAAAACAAATTACAAATTCCCTAAAAAAATAAAACAAGAACAAAAAAGGAAAGAGCAACAGCTAAACTGAAGATCGCAAAAGAACATCTGAAAAGTCTGAGAAACCAATTTTAATGCTTTCAAAAAATAAAAGTAAACAGCTAAACCAAACGTATGAAGAAAGGTCATCGAAAGAACAAAAAGAAAAAGAACATCATCCAATGAAAAATTCAAGATCACCAAAAAAAAACAAAGGAGAAAGCAAGAACAAAATCCAAGGGCTCCAAAAAGACATCGAAAAAAAGCAAGATGAAGATCTAATGTATAAATATTGGAAAAAAGCAAGAGCTGTAGCGAAGGTCATCACAAGTAGAAAGAAAAAACAAATTTATTTTCAAAAGAAAAACCAAAAGTGTTTTACTTTTGCTTTTTCTAACGTACGAAGGAGGGAATAATAGGGAGGGAATATTAAACGAATAAATAAAAAACAAAAAGAAAATCCAGAGTCATAAAAAATAAACTAAAATGTAAGAACTACATTCAGTATATGAACAATATTCACCAAAACATATAAGACATAAATAAAGGTAACCAAAAAGTACAAAGAACAAACAAGTATCAAATATATAAAGAAAAATCACAACACAATATAAATTAAATGAATACCTAAAAGTGACCAAAAGTCCAAAGACAAACAAGAATTAAATTCGGGATCATCAAAAAAACAAAAGAAAAAAAACAAAATCAAAGGGCACCAAAGGAACAAAGAATAAAAAAGACCAAAGTTCAATATTTAAACAAAAGTTACCAAACAACATCAGGAAAAATTTACTGCCTTAATAAAGCCATAAGAACAAAAAAAAGAACCAAATTTAGGATCAAAAATCAAAGAAGAAGTAAAAACAAATTACAAATTCACTAAAAAAATAAAACAAGAACAAAGAAGGAAAGAGCAACAGCTATACTGAAGATCGCAAAAGAACATCTGAAAAGTCTGAGAAACCAATTTTAATGCTTTCAAAAAATAAAAGTAAACAGCTAAACCAAACGTATGAAGAAAGGTCATCGAAAGAACAAAGAGAAAAAGAACATCATCCAATGAAAAATTCAAGATCACCAAAAAAAACAAAGGAGAAAGCAAGAACAAAATCCAAGGGCTCCAAAAAGACATCGAAAAAAAGCAAGATTAAGATCTAATGTATAAATATTGGAAAAAAGCAAGAGCTGTAGCGAAGGTCATCACAAGTAGAAAGAAAGAACAAATTTATTTTCAAAAGAAAAACCAAAAGTGTTTTACTTTTGCTTTTTCTAACGTACGAAGAAGGGAATAATAGGGAGGGAATATTAAAAGAATAAATAAAAACCAAAAAGAAGATCCAGAGTCATAAAAAATAAACTAAAATGTAAGAACTACATTCAGTATATAAACAATATTCATCAAAACATATAAGACATAAATAAAGGTAACCAAAAAGTACAAAGAACAAACAAGTATCAAATATATAAAGAAAAATCACAACACAATATAAATTAAATGAATACCTAAAAGTGACCAAAAGTCCAAAGACAAACAAGAATTAAATTCGGGATCATCAAAAAAACAAAAGAAAAAAGTAAAAACAAAATCAAAGGGCACCAAAGGAACAAAGAATAAAAAAGACCAAAGTTCAATATATAAACAAAAGTTACAAAACAAAGTCAGAAAAAAAGTACTGCCTTAATAAAGGTGACCAAAAAAACTAAAAAATAAGAACCAAATTTAGGATCAAAAATCAAAGAACAAGTGACTGTGTCAGTACACAGTCACTTGTTCTTTGATTGACAACACATCCGCATCAAATTATATGTAAATCAATTTATTGTATAGTTTGTTTATTGTGGCACATGTGAAATAAATAAAATGAAATGAAATGAAATGAAAACAAATTACAAATGCACTAAAAGTAAACAAATAAAACAAGAACAAAGAAGGAAAGAGCAACGGCTAAACTGAAGATCAAAAAAAGCATTCTTAAAAGTCTGAGAGAAGACCAGAACAAATTTTAAGGCTTTCAAAAAATAAAGGTAAAAGTAAAAGCAAAACCCAACGTATGAAGAAAGGTCATCGAAAGAACAAAGAGAAAAAGAACAACATCCAGGGTAAGGAAAAATTCAAGATCACCAAAAAAACAAAGGAGAAAGCAAGAACAAAATCCAAGGGCTCCAAAAAGAAACATTAAAAAAAGCAAGATTAAGATCTAATGTATAAACAATAAGAAAAAGCAAGAGCAGTAGCGAAGGTCAGCACAAATACAAAGAAAGAACAAATTTGTTTTCAAAAGAAATTACTAATGACATAAGTATACAAGTCAAAAAAGACCATAATAAATATCAAGGCCACCAAAAAAATTAAAGGAAATCGGAAATCCAACATGTGAAGAAATATTGCAAAAGAACAAAATTGACTCTGTTTTTCTTGTTCTTTTGCAATATTTCTTCACATGTTGGATTTCTGATTTCCTTTAATTTTTTGGTGGCCTTGATATTTATTATTATTATTATTCCAGAATTATACAAAATAAAGGAATATGTAAAAGACAAATTCAATACATCAAATAAGTCATCAAACAATATAGGGCAAAATTAAATGCATAGATAAAGGTGACCAAAAGTACAAAAAACAAACAAGAACTTACGGAGTTACAAAAAATAATAAAGATTAAAACAAGAACAAAAAACAGTAACAAAAATTGAAAGAAAGAGCAACAGCTAAATTAAATATATAATGAAGATCGCAAAAAAACATGAGAAAAGCAAGAGAAAGAGTACAAGTGTAAGAAAAATCCCAAAAAAGTTTTAAAGCTATCAAAACAACAAAAGAAAAGCAACGTATGAAAACAGGTCACCAAAAGGACAAAGAAAAAAGAACAACATGAAAAAGATAGGAAAATGCAAGAGCTATATTCAATATATAAACAAAAGTCACCAAAAAATAAATATAAGGCATAAATAATGCAAACTAAAATAAAATGAACAAGCAAGAATCAAATTCTGGATCACCAAAAAACAAAGGGAAGAGTAAAAACAAAATCTAAGGGCACCAAAAAAGAACAACGGAAAAAAGCAAGATCAAAATCTAATGCACAAGTTAAAGTGACTAGAAAGTATAGTAGAAAGCAAAAGTAAGAACAAATATCACCACAAGTATAAGATAAAGAAGTACAAGTAAAGTAGCAGTGACTAGAAAATATAGGAAACAGCAAGAGCAAGGACAAAGGTCACCTCAAGTACAAAGAAAGAACAAAATCAAGGAAAATTAAAAAAGCTTAATTATTATATAAACAAAAATCAGTAAACAACATACATCGGTGATGGCGCATTCGGTTATGCCCCCGAACTGACGTGCAGCAACGTTGGTTCGGGTCAGTAATTGGATGGGTGACCGGTACCATTCACCATTGGGATACAATTAATGGTGCTTTAGAGTGGCGGGGGCGATCCTTTAAAGTAACAAGCTCCTTTGCAATTACACAAATCACACGGCTGAAGGACCACGTGGTCGATAGCCAAACACTACTACTACTACTACTCACTAAACAACATACGGCATAAATAGAAGTGACTAAAAGCACAAAGAACATACAAGAACCAAATCCACAATCACCAAAAAAAGAAATAAAAAAGAAAAAAACAAAATCCAAAAGCACCAAAAAAGAACAATGAAAATTTACAAATAAAAATCATTAAAATATATAGGGAAAAATAAATTCAAGAACAAAAGTCACCAAAAGTATGAAGAAGAACAACAGTTGTTTTCAAAAGAAATCATCAGACTTTAGTGTAAAATATCAATATGATTAATATCAACAACTACAGTCAAAATTAATTCAAAAGGTGGTTTCTAAAAAGCAGCGATCTAAAAGTTAAAGGGTGACATATCTTACTGAGCAAAACTGATTTTGAATAAATTTGACGATTCTGTAGACTATTTTAGTTTAAAAGGAGGTAATTTTATGATTTTTTATACAATACAAGTTTTCGTTCAAGTCTATTAAAATCATGAGAAGAAGGTGAGATGTGCTGCCAAAATTATACAAATGATGTCTTTTTCAGCAAAGAATATTAAAAACAATAAGCTTTCAGCTGTTTAAATATTTGTCATCAAAATATTAATTCATTTTCAATAAAATTTATGTAATACCAAAATATATAAAAAATAAATTTAGACCATTAGCTTTTACAAGAAATATCCTGCCAGCAAATATTAAAACTGTTGAAAAACTGTAGGATATAATTTTGACTCAAAAGTAAGAATAGCAAAAAAATCGAGAAACACTAGGAAAAAAGAAAATTATGAAAATATTCATTTTGAATATTTCCATATAGTAATATTTTTAACAAGCTATTATTAAAGTTATTTGGAACTCACCTACCCCTAAAATACTTACACCAACAATTAACTATTAGACGAAAATTATATAAAAACCATTTAGGTTTCCAAGATAGATCGAAACTGGTCAGTTACTGTTCTTGATAGAGAAACAATCATTCAATATTAGAGAAAAAGATAATCTTCAAAAAAAAATTCCACCGAAATATAATTCATTATTATTATATTCAACAAATTCTAAAAATGGTAGAGTTAATACCAGTTATACTAGAAATTAACACAAATAACAAACAACCAATCGGCGTCCATTAATACCAAATTTTGTTTTGTCTCTTAATATATTATCTAAGATAATGTACAATTTGATATTATTGGTTTATTTCAAACTTGAATGTCATTTTTTACAAACAAATCTCGAAGTTTTCAAAGAATTTTCTTGGGTTTTATTTTCGCTAGAGGAAATTAGAAGCCAACAATAATCTTTAAAAATTTCGAGTTTTATTCATAAAACCTTACATTTAGATAATATCCAATATACACTTTTAATATTATTCAACCTTATTTTTGCAATATGTCTATGTTACTAAGAAAGTAATCATTATCAAACAATCATTATCTTATATTTCAGCAGTATACACAATAAAAATTTTGATATAATAATTTCAATTCTTATCAAATATAAAGCAAGGTGTATGACTTCAGGTGGGTTGACAGCTGACTTTTGACATTTAACATTTCGCGAAACGAATTAGAAAAAAATACCAAATCCATCCTAAATTCGTTTTTGTGCCATTCTAAACGTTCACATATATAAGCTTTAAATCATATAAATTATAGCGAAATTATTCATAGGAAATAAATTATTACACAATCGCAAATTCGCGTGTGACCTGAAAATCAAAACTGAGCAAAAAAATAAGAAACATAGGCCGGTATAAAATCGATTGTCTAGCTATTAAACCGCGACGCAAAACAATCCATCGATTTTTACCCTCAAGACGAACACCGTCTGGACTCTCCTTTCTTACGCAGAAAAAAAACACATATAGATCTACACTCACCCCTTTCGATGGCCTTGATCTCGGGCCCGTCCTCCGTCATCTTCCTCTCCGAATCCGTTCCGGCCGTTCAACACGTTACTACAAACTATTAGAAGCGCGATTCACACGTTTAACAATTCTACAATTTCAGTTCGTTTTCCGGTGCGCAAAAATTTTTCAGGGGGTTTTTCAACCCTCAGCGGTCGTCACTTGTCTCAATGAAGATCGAGGCGCGTTGCGCGTCGGTCCGCTCGGTGGCGCTCGCGGCGTTATAATCAATATGGCCGACGCTTGCGCCCCTTCGGCGCCCTTTTCGCGTGACGTCATCCGATCGTGGGGGTTTTGCACATGATTCATTATTTTTATTGGCTTTTTTTCTACACCTATTACTTACTTTCCTTACTTGGAATGTAAGTAAGTATAAACAGGAAATTGTGCGTTGGCATAATTTGAGGAAAATTGCTGGTTTTGGTTTTTGTTTCGGTGCGTTGCGTGGCAACAGTTGTTTTATATTAGAATTTGTTTTTTTTTGTTTTATTAGCCGGTATCGGGCTTCTATCCAAGGATCCATCCATTTTTTATCTCGTTCCTTTTCGCTTTATTCTTTCCGAGGGAACTTATCGTATTAATTATAAATTAAGTGAGATAAATTAGCTGTAACGTGTATTTAAACATGTATCATCACCTTAAAATTAGTAAATTCCTTCAACTTTTTTTAAAATACTTATTTAATATATATTTTTTTAATTACGTGTGATATTTAGCAACACTTTTTAATAATAAAATGTATTCAACATAAGATACAAAATTGTACTTCAAAAAATTAACATCTAAAATAATCTAATTATTTTTATGTTAATGTGTGGATGATATATAAGAGCATGGCTGTAAACATTTAAATGATAAATACAATCTCAAATTTATTTAAATTCATAAGTAACTTCGGTATAATTCATTGCACAATCTTGCTGAAACCACACATAATTCGAGACAGCATTAAATACTTTATATTATATAATACTTATTTTTCCAGAAGGGACTTGTATAGAGGTAATGCTAAACGCAAATGAAAGGCAGAATTCTCAACAAAAATTACTTATATGTATATAAATTAATAATAGATAAAATAAATTTGTTTCAATTATGAATGAAATAAAATTACATGTCAGATAATTTAATATTGCTTAATAAGTACTTCCCAGTAAATACTTTTATCGAATATATATGGAATATTTACAAAAAGATATTATTTACACAATGTTAATGAAACAAATGAGCTGTATAAATTTCGAATTTAATTTTAACATTATTCACAAGTCAAAAGCGATAGACTGGATAGCGTGCCATTTTGGTAATTATTTATTCAGCTGACGGCATAAATATTGCAGATACTAAAACTATGAACCCTTTCAAAAATTAAAGCTTCATCAGCATTAAATCAATACAGAAGGATAATAACGACAACGAAATATATCTTTTCTCTGGATCACTATTTATTTCTTCTGTAATATTTAATAGGTTATAATAAAAATTTTTAGATAAGAAAACTAATTATATTTTAATTAGAATATATTTCTATATTTTAAATTAAAATATGTATAATGTGTTTATTATTTAGTAAATATTCTTATACTATTTTTAAGTCATTTCTACGAGATAAATAAAAAAAACGCATGTTAGAAACAATTTGATTAATAAATACATAAAATATTTAAGATGATGTATAAAATAATAACAGGTTGATAAAACGAGAATGTCTTAATAAATTTTCCTTAGCTACTTTTTAACCACACTTCCTTAATGGATCCTTTTTAAAGGAATTAGAAACATCTGTTTTAGATGTAAAAAATTTCGTACATTTCAAATACTTTGAAAATCATTAATAAGATATTATTAATTACAAATTTGGGGTTATATACTATAGCATAAGCTGTTCATCTTTTATAGTTAAATCTCTTCATTGAATATTTCAACATATACAGTGTTTATTATGAAAGTAATGTGCATGATTTTATAGTGGCGCGACGATTCATCGCTCTGAGTGGAAAGACGTGCCTCGGCCTTTTAATACGGTAATCAGGTTTTGAGTGCAGCTTGGAAAGAAAGCAACCGAACATTCCAGATGCTTCAAGAAACCTTCAAGCGTGACTGCATTTCAATGTCACAGACCGGGATATAGCACAAGACGTTCAAAGAGGGCCGGGAGGAGCTCGCCGAAAAACCCCGTTCAAGTAGTCCAACATTTTGAGTTAACCCAGCCTTTTACAGGTACTCAAGAGATTGAAACGCCAGGACGCCCTCGGCCCCATGGCTTAAATCTTTACTAATTTCCTGGCCTGGAACAACACTTCAGTGATCCCCCAACCCCCTTAAAGTCCCGACTTGCCTCCGTGCACCCTTTTTTATGTATCCGTCTGAAGAGAGAGCTGAACTTTTGACAGCTTCTTATTATTGATAAATACTAATGGTAAACTTAGAATTTTATAAACACATTTTAATTTCCACAGTTTATCATTATTGAGACCTAATTTATTTATATCAAATTTACCATAGACTAATCGCTGTTGCCCAGAGCCGATGTCTATACTTCGAGCGCCCTTTTCTGCTCGCACGTAGAACGGCTCAACATTATTATTCGATCAGACTGATGAAGCCACTATGTGTTAAAACATGTTTCAGTGTTCAACAATAAATGTGAAACTCTCAACGGGGTGGTTTAATTAATGTTTTTATTCCAACCTATTGAACGTCTTCTCATAGATATATTTTATCTAGAAATTAATAATTCGGCAGTCATGGTCACAACTATACTAAAAAAAACTCTTCATATATTATATAATCCTCTCATTCTGAATTCCAATTAGATTGTAACTTTATACATAAATATCTATGTTGATGTTAATGAAAACGACTTTCAGTATGCTATTGATTATTCTCCAGTCCAATTTGTCCAATCACTGAAATGTCTTTGAAATGCGTAACGTCTTGATTCCTTTATGTAGAAGTAAATCCTTCAAGGTCGTATTTTTGTGGAAATGCTTCTTTAACTTCTTCATTACTAGGTAATAAATGTTTATTTTTAATTTTTAAGCGCCAGTATCAAGTTAAACTGCACTTGCTGCTGTAGAATTTTAGTATATTAACTCTTCCATATTTTCAAACTTTTATCTGAAGCCACCTGCTATTCCTCCAAATATTTTTAAATCTTCTACTTTACAGTATGACAGATTATAATCGATCCTTCGATTATAATAGTGTAATAGGTTCAGTTCTTCTTTTCCAGTTAATCCATGTTGACTATCATCATTATTCTACTCCAGAACGCCATAACCTGCAACATAGTATTCCTTTGAAAGAAGATTGATATCACCCTTGCTAGTTAGAGTATAAGTAAGCACATCCAGAGCTGGCATGTGTCAACGGATACTCTGTGCTGGTAAGATCACAGATGGATATGTTACAAATTACGTACTAAACTTTCCGAAGAGGTAGCATTCAGATATCCAAGAAAAACTGACAAGGAGCTATTTACAAAATTATTATCGCGAGGAGTTAAGAACCGTATACCAAGAACGCTGGCTGAAGTCAGTGATCTAGCGCTGCTTCTAGAAAATGCTCTCATCTCCTCATATGAAAAATCATGCCCATTAAACTCGAGTAGAGTAAAATCCACCAACCCATGGAGAATATCGATTAATCCAAATAAATCCCAACTCCTCATTCCCTTTCATCGACCTCACAATTCTCAATACACAATAACAATAAATAACCACATATTAACACCTTCTCAATCCTGTAAATACCTAGGTATATCATTTGACCGCAAATTAACCTTCAAATTCCACACCCAAAACCTTAAAGCGAGTATCAAGAAGAGAGCAAGACATTTTAGAGTATTAACGTATCAAAATCAAGGCATATCGACACACACAGCCGTCCATATTTATAAAACGATTTGTCGGCCTTTTCTTGAATACTCCGCTATCCTATTCCATAATCCCCGTCCCGCCGTCTTAAAAAACCTCCAGGTAGCAGAACGATCAGCCCTTCGCATCCTTACTAAAATTAGACACCCTCTTAATCCCATTCATAACCCATCTAATACCCTCCTATATGAATTAACCCAAGTAATCCCTATTGAAGAGCGTCTGAAATATCTATCCCAAAAATTTGCCACAAATCCCCACAACCTCGAAATCCTTAACCCGTTGTGTAATCCTCGTAACCCTTTAGTCAACCCAAAACCAAAACATCCACAAATCACCATTCATCAATTCATCTCATCAGTTCATAACCTTCGAATGACAGAAGACAATTAACTTCGTAAGACATTAGTAATCATGACGTTCTTGACAGTTAAATCCAGGCTGAAAGACCGCGGGTCAATAGCCGATGATTAGAAGAAACCTCAAGTCTGTACTCTGTTTACTTCATAAAAACTGTATAAATACTTACTTCTATTAATAAAGATGTTTTCTCTCCACAAACCCATGGTGGAATAAACTCAGCCAGTTGAAGAAGCAAGCAAGAAAAGAGTATAACAAAGCGCAAAACTTCAAGCAGAAAATTTAGACAACGACAGAGGGAATTCTGTCCAACCACAGTCGCAAGGCTGAAAAAAGTCCCCTTCAAAGACCCAACGGTACAGTCTGAAATAATTGAAAAGTATGATGGCAGTTATACCGACAACCTCATGGACTCTTAAAAACTCATTTTCCTGACTGCAATAACATGGAAGGTAGGGATTGGAGCATAGCCTCCAAAATGATCCAGGTTCATGTCTCAGGAATGTATGGAGTTTACCCAGCCCTACTTATATAGGGACTGGAACCTATTCTTCAACCTGATGACTCTGTTTAGGGCCTGTATAAATTTTAGAGGTACCTTCCAAAACTGTAAAAAAAGTCAAACCAGGGAAGACTACAGTCATGCCAAATCACTTAGACCAATAAGCCTCGCATCGTTTATGATGAAAAGGTTTTTGGTCGTCTTCTTAACCCAAATTAACACGCGTACATACCAAGGACAAGCTCTCTCAATGCTTGGCACTCCGGGTGCACTTAGTTTGTGGATAAAACAGATGATAAGCGAAAGGACGGTCCAAGTATTAATAGGAAACGAAGTCTCCAAAGCAAGGGTGATCTGTGTTATCTTCTCTTCTGTGAAACATCGTAATAGACGACTTGCTAAGAAAAATAAATGAATCTGGCGTATCTACGTATAAACATTTTGTTAAGAAATGATGTATCGATAACGCCCTCTCGGTAAATTCAATTTAGACAAAACTGATGCTGCTCACCATTAAAAAGAAACCGGGCAGAATGAAGTTGCCTGGGATATTCAACAACACACTAACTTTGGATTTTTGGTAAAGTATCTGAGGGTTATCCTAAATCCTAATCTGAACTGAAGTAATCATCTTCAAACCAAATTACAGAAGGCGTGTATGGCGCTGTAGCAATGTCGAAGAGTCGTTGGGCCATCATGGGAATTATTATCCAGAATCACCAAGTGGCTGTAATTTGCCTTATCCAAACACGAAAGGTAATGAGAGGGCGCATGCTCTAGCAATAGGAGGTGCATCTTTGAAAATCAATAAGAGGCCTGTACCCTTATCCAAAAGCAAGCTCTCAAACGTACTGCAAGACATGACCCCAGCAGAAGACAGAGGAAGGTGGAAGAACGTCTCCACTTGTGCACACAATACGATCACCCAACGCTAAAGTTGCCCAATGTTGTGTTAATCTATATGTTAAATAGGATACTAATGAGGTGTGTCAGCCTCTCGTGAACTGCGACTGGTATCCTAACTGGACACTGTCAGTTAATGAAACACCTATATGTATTAGGAGTCGCTGAAGATCCCAACAGCAGACGGTGCAACGAGGAAGCGGAGCATATCTTATGCTATTGCCCCGTTCTGGTAACATTAAGGAAGATTCTGCTGGGGACAACATGGCTAAAACCGGCCGATCGTGGAGGCCTATTTCCCAGCAAAATCCTCAACTTGGCCAAAAAAGTAGGGTGCCTGTAGAGCTAATCCCCCCATCTCTGGATGTGCATAATGGGCTCAATGAAGGGCCTGCATACTGTGACTTCGACATTGTAGATACTATATAGGATCGATAACAGCTGCTGTCCTACTTTGGCTCATTATTTTTTTTTTCTCATTTAGCCACCGGTAATTTCAGTCAGTTGTCCAATATAAATGAATTACAATGAGACTAGAATGATTGCAATTTTAGAGAAGATTTTGCTGTCTGTCCATGTTGGTATGGAATTCTCTGTCTTCTATTATATCAAGAATTCTATTTTTTCTGGATCTACTCTATAATCCAGGCATGTTCTAATCTTGTTATTGCCATATTTGATTCTCATTTTATTCTATATTTTTATAGTATTTACAATATTCTAAATATAATTGCAGAAATAAAACATATGTGTTTCTGTGGATCAACCCAGCTCGGTCAAAAGTTTGAAAGTTAAACTCCTGAATCCGTTTCACTCATAAAGCGACGTGTTCTTCTGCATTTTTGAACTAAATGAACTATTTAAGATAATCGGTTTTATTATTTTCTATAAATATTTATAAAATGATCTGCTAAATTTATTACTCCAATGCTCTGGTTTTGGAAAGGGCCAAAAAACCTGATTAACTTCTCTCGCCCTTTCTGAATTTATGAAAATTTCTCAAAGTACTTATATCGGTATTGATCACGATTTTTCTATTTGGTACTTAATAAACTATTCCTTCTGTATACTGTACAGTTTCTGAAATGCTCTCTTATTATTGGTTACATTGAAATGAAATGAAACGTTGTCAATTTCTAAGGTTAAGTTTTACATCGGAATCTTTTTAAAAATTGTCTTAAAGAATTTCAATACATTTATGTCGAGATATACCAGATAAGTCTTCTAGGATTATCCTTTTACCAACACGACTGGAAATTCTCTTCATTTTCTGAATGGTCCTGTATTATCATCTCTCTTCCCTATTAAATTCTCTGAGTTAAATACATATTTAATGATTGACTTCTTTAATTAGTTGTTTTCACTTAAACCATCGTTTGAACTATTGGTTAACCAACATGGCTGTTTCCTGTCCTCTATATTTAACCTTTCTCTGGGACCTATATTTCAGATAATAGAGCAAAGTAAAATCAGCCAATACTTTATCTTTTAATTAATACGTTTTTATTCTCCTACCTTTAAAAATCGTTTCTTGGATCCAACAGAAAGTTTTTGTTAGTAATTATATCTATTCCAAATATCAATTTTTATTTTAATATCAGCTACTATAAGTTTGTATTGAAATAATGCGTTGCGTATTGCAGGTTTGATTTTGACATAAATATTAGCCTTTTTTTCTGTTGCAGTTTGTAATTTCTATATTGTTGGTGGAATATTAGGTCGAACAATAGATCTAGTAATACTATAGATGGCACGAATTTCCAACGATACATCCATCAATTATCATCGTGATTTAATAGGTATGCTTTTGGTGAAGTTCTTCTTTATTTTCTTTTTTTTTGGTATTTTTCACGTTTACCATCATCCTGGATGAGAACATGGCCTACTGCTAAGATATTCTGGGACCCATTAAAATTTGAAATATCTGGTTTCACACCCGGCATCAATGTGAAAAAGAAGCCACAAAAAAACAAATACCTCAATCTAAAATGGAACAGCATAAGGCCGATGTATATTTAGAATAGTGATTGTCTTAGGTTAAGTATAATGATCCAAACAGACATGTATACCTACTAGCAATGTGGCCACTATGTACATTTGTAATAGCAGCGATGCAAATAAATATGATTTGATTTGATTTGATTTGTACATTTGTAATAGTGGCGATGTAAATAAATATGATTTGATTTGATTTGATGGATGTATGCGAGGCCCTGCTATAATTGACCTTTTTCTTTTCCTTTTTCTACTCGTGGGACGTACATGGACCAAAACCGTGAACATGGACGACTCCCCATGTCCAAAGATTCAAAACAACTGAGGAGGAGTTTCTGAAAAGCAGCGAAGACAAGCTTGTCGGTGGCCCTAAAGGTCTAAATACCAAAGACCACAAAGTTAGAATGAGTGATGCCGCCCGCAATTCCTCAAAAGTGTGTGGGGTGTGGAGCCAGGGGAAGCTCGGGTAAAGGCAATAATGTCCCTCGAGAGAACAGATGGAGAAACTACCAATAGAAGAAAAACCCTAAAGGCAAAAAGCCCTGAAACACAAAATTCAGGGGCTGGTGCCAGTACCGCACAAATGGCGGGCATATGCTATCTTCAGTTGAATATTCAAAGTGCCCTTTATTGGAGATTTAAAAAAGCCAAATTTAAAATAAGATTTCTGTAGGAGCCTTGGATCAATAAGGGACAAGTAATATGCCAACAAGACAATTGTAGTCTGCTGTCTAAAATTGATTCCAAAATTTACCACAGGGGACCTAGCAGCAACCCTAGTGGAAGTTTCCAAGAAGAAAGGAAAGAGGTTGTCATAGCCTCTGTCTATTATCCAGGAGGTCAAAGCAAACCACCAACAGGGGAGATAAGTAGATTCATGGAATGATACAGACGAGCTCAATAACCTCCTTCTGGGCTGTGATTCCAACGCTCACAACATTGCACGGACACTAATATAAAGGTAAGGAACTTGAATTGATTATTATTTGTTACACTGCAACAGGAGCTGGATATTATAACCTCCTACCTGCAGGCAGTTTACAAAGATAGCTTTTTCAGTTGTATCTGTTCATATTTTTCGACTGATTGTAATAGGTATTCTATTTTGTGTTTCGAGCCGTTCTTAAATTGTATTAGAAACCAAATGAACCTATGGTGTGCTTTCCTATGCATAACAACATTTTAGAGGCAGAATCTACTTCAAGATCATCATTAGCAGTTGTATAGAAAATGGTGTAATCAGTCTATATTTCAAGCACATACTGGAAGATTTGTATTTTAACATCTATATTTTGCATAGTATAGTAAATAAAACATTTTGTAGATTGAGATTTAATTACATAACATTTTTGTTTGCATTCACATACTCACAAACACTATAAATGATAAACAAAAAAACTTCCGTCTATATCATCAAAGGTAATTATTAATCATCAAGGTATTTTAAATAAATATTTTTATTGTTTGTAGTGTGTATCATCCGTAGTATCATACAAGGCTACCAACATCAACCGAGTAACAATTGTTTGTGTTTTAAAGACATTATACAAAGTAAAAGTATATATTATTCATATTATTAAGAAACAATAAATAATAATAAATTTATCGATATCCATTCCGGTGTTATCCTCGTCTCGTTCCATCTTCCGTACGTCCAACGTAGTCTAGATCTTACACAAAATACATACTTAATAACCGGCCAATTCGGCGAAGGTGGAGTCCATCTCGTCGGCCAAAGACTTGTATCTGTCCTTGTTGATGCCAAGCTCATCTAGAAATTAAATTAACAAAATTAATATAATTAAATACAAATATGTTAAAATAAATATTAAATAAGATATTATGCTACATAGAGGTTGATTAGTCTAGATGAAGTTATGTATAGATAAGTATGTTTATGTAATTTTTATAACATTTTACTATATGGGAATGCTAATGAATAAGTAGTAACATGTTTTTAGTTTTTTGACAGCAAATGTGATTAATAACAAGTTAGTAGTGGTTTTTATACAAAATGTGTTTAGTAGAGTAATAGACGTAGACCAAAAACATGACGGAAACCTGGGGAACACCTGGAAACTTGTACCTTATATATCCTGTATTTAAGCAAAGCGGCGGCCATTGTTAATGCTTAAAGCTCACTAAATGTTTAGAGTGTAGAAAAAGGTGTACGGAAAATTGGTATGGCGTTGATTTTAAACACTGAAATTTTCAACCCTCGGCTTTGACAAATTTTGGCAATAGCGAGGTGGGATTTTTTCAGTGTGTTAGGGTAATTAAGAAGCAGTGATAGTTAGATGTATAAATAAATAAAAAGGTGGAAATGGAAAAATATGTACAGGGCGGGAAAATATGGGAGAGGGGTATGTGCGTGTATATTGTTATGGAAATTATTTTTTCTGTTGGGAAGACATTTCTACGAATGTCTTATCGATATCCGTCACGATGCCCATGTACTTGGCCTTTTCGCGAAGCACAAAATCTGCAAAAGAAGCGTTCAAATATTATGATTAGTTTAATGCAAAAGCAAAAGCTTGATTATTGAGAAAAGCCTGGAAATAAGATAGAAACTTATAATTTGTTAAAAAAGATACCTTTTCCCTTAATTAGGCATTAATTTTAAGCATTTAGGTTAAAATGTGGTTTAATTCAATAATTATGTAACACTAAATATGACCTTAATTATATTAACTTTGAATAAAGATTAACTTAATTTAAAATGTTTTCAAATAGAAACCAATTTTTGAAAATTAATCTTTTCCAGAACAATCTAAACAGTTTAAAATATCTAAATAACTAAATTTAAAAGACCATCAAATGTTTCTTTTAACTTTTTTGTAACCAAATTTAAGGCATAGTGTAAAGAATAGGTGACAAAATTTGTAGAATAAAGAAAATTTAAAAAAGTCTAGTTGTATACGTAGTACTTAGCTCTCAATTACATGGTCATTTAATGTATTAGCTTAACAGAAAATATACTCTGTATATAATTTTACAAAAAAATATTGTTCCCTTAAAAAGTAATTATTGGTACCCAAGAAAAAAATTTTAATTTAGAAAACTCTTTGAAACACATATAACGTTTAACTACTATTCCAAACTGTCTATATAGGAAAATTTGTAATGGTTGGTAATAAAAGTTTAAGGAATTATAACTATTATCGTTTCCAAAAAAAGTTTTACCTTCAAGCCTGTCAACTTCCTTCTGCAACTTCTTGACGGTCTTCTCGGCGTACTCAGCGCGGGCTTCAGCTTCCTTTAGCTTGACGGTGAGGGTCTTCAATTGTTTCTTGAACTCCTCTACTCTCTGGTTGGCCTTCTCTTCGGATACTTCCAAAGATTTCAAGGAGTTACCGACAACCTTCACAACAGAAATTAAAATGTTTATATTTTAGACATATATTCTAAAGAAATTTTTACTAAAGGGTAAATATTTGAATTAGTGTATACGTTATTGTCAGTTATGTCATAATCAATGTTTTTGTAGTATTTTTTTGTTGGATGCTTGAAGCCATACTTTACCATATGATAAAGTTCCTGATTTTTGCAGTATGTTTGTGGTCTTACAGAAAAATCAGTTCTAGAACGTTTTTGAATAATAAAATTAAGACCTTTATTATAAAATTGAATGCTTAAAAGTATTAGGCATAATTCCAAATTTTATTGTATAAATGATACAATTGAAAGATATCAGTCAGTTGTTAGTGATATTACTGTACATATTTTTAAGATATGTATAAGTTTACTGTAAAAATATTTAAATGTTATATATACTATTAACCTTTTTATCAACTAAATAGAAAAATTTGACCTGCGTAGCAAACCTAAGCTACCGATTCCTCAATAAAATGCTTCACTTTATTAAGAGGAAAAGCTTTTCTAAAATGAAACATTTGAAATCTCTGTACGAATAGAGAATGGATCTAAACAATATTCTGCTGAAGATAACGAGGACGCTATTGATTTTATTATATATAAAATATAGTATTAACAAAAGGTTAAACAATTGTAACGACAAGTTCAAGTCAGATAAAAATAAATACATAAAATTTAGATTATAAATAAAATAAAACATTGACATAATAATAAATTTAAAAATACGAAAACATTTCGTGAATCTACAACAATGAGTCTTACTAAGACTACAAAACAAATTAATTTGAAACAACTACTTCTCTAGCTAATACTTCGACAGACATTGAATAATACAAATTAATTTGCGTGTTACAAATAGTACAACTATTAAAGCAACACTAATTTGAATGAAATTATTTCTGTTGAACAAACTAATAAATGATAAAATGTACTTTAGATTGTTTAAATGTAACTATAACATGAAAAATTATGAAAAATGAATTTTAAACTGATTTCATTAAATTAAATTAGCAAAAGCAATTAAAAAATCTAGCATTCAAGTTTATAATCATCTGCAGACACGTGTTTCGAACTTTCGCTCTCTTCAGTACAGCTTTATTATAAAATTGATCTTAAATACAAATAAAAACACTTACTAAAATAAATATAATGAAATATGATAATAAATATAATGAAATATAAATAACTTACTCAGATATGTACGGCAACTGACACAAGAATGAAATATAATAAATTTAAAAATACGAAAACATTTCGTGAATCTACAACAATTCAAATTAATTTATTTTGTAGTCTTAGTAAGACTCATTGTTGTAGATTCACGAAATGTTTTCGTATTTTTAAATTTATTATTTAATTTTCTACAACGAACTAAAGGATTTTAATACATTTTATTATTGACATAATAGATAGCAGACAGGCACTAAAATCATAAATAAATAAATGATTTATTTATGGAGACTGCCAAAACGTATAAAGATAATGATGAAAAAATTAACGTAAAACAAACTGCAGACCAAAATAAATGAATATATTTATGTCACCAATAAAACTAACTAATATAAAAATAATAAAGGAAAGCAGATCAAATAGAAAAAAAATGATCAGAAATATCACTGATGGTTAAACGATATATAGTCAGAGTAACACTCATTGTTGTAGATTTACAAAATGTTTTCATATTTTTAAATTATTAGATAAAAATGATATGTTATGCCGTGTTGATTTTGGAAGATGAGGACAATCTGTAGAGAATGCTCTTTCGATTCGAAAACACAGCTGCCAAACAAAGCACTTACCATATCGAGAGAACCAAGAAGACGTAAACTAGCAATATATAACGAACCAATAGAACAAGTCATGCGATTCAAATATCTCGGAGTCAACATCACGAGCATCACAGACCTCCAAGAAGAAGTTAAGGCTCAGACAACCAAAGCAGCCTTAATATTCAGATACTTGCGAGATGTAGTATGGCGAAACAAACACATCACCATATATAAGAAATGTGTAAGACCCGTTATGACATATGCTGTGAAAATAAGAGCCGAAAACTCCACAACAAAGAGAATCATCCGAACAGCTGAGATGAGAACATTAAGATCCATATCGGGATAAACTTTGAGGGTCCATAAAAGAAACGAAGACATCCGAAAGCTTTGCGACGTCCCAGATATTGTAAGATGGTCCAGAAACAGATGTCGCCAATGGAGGGATCATGTTGAGCGTATGGATGACAGCAAATTGCCGAAGATAGCAAGGGACGGTCTCCCAAGATATAACAGACCTCCTGCATATCGTATGGGTGGGCATACGATAATATGAAAATTGGAGCTCATCATTCCAGCTCCGACTCTAACAGAGAAAGTACAAGGCAAACGCATTAGAAAAGAACGAAGACGAAGATAAAAAATAAGTCGAATAAAAAAAAATTTAAGATATAGGGTAAACAAAAAGTCAGATTAAAGATAGCAAAAAAAGAAAAAAATGTTAATTAAATTTGAAACAAAATAGACCACTTAAACATTTTTTAACTTTATATAACTGGGACAATTTCAATTTCTCATTTTCTAGTTTGAAAATGACAAGTCGATATTGTCGAAAGTATAGTCACTAAATAAAGTCCAAGTTATACAAAAAAGGGTTTCTTTGGTGAATTATGATTTATAACGACCTAGACGTTAACAGTTCAGACCTCTGAAAGTTAAAAAAAGATTTACAAATTACATAAAAAAATAGCAGAATATATATCTAAGAAAGATGGACAAAATATCGCTGAAAGAAAAGAAAGGCTGAAGAAATAATTGAAGAACAAAATAATTACAAATACAAATCTGGTGTAACACACATAACACTACTTACAAATAAAAACAATATACTACTGTAATAATTAAAACAATTGACAGACAATCCAGGTGAAAGAAGATAGAAAAAGAGTAAGAATCATCGCAATAAAATTGGGATAAAAAAATAATAAAAGATATAAAGAAAACAAAATATTGACAAAAGTACAAGGAATAATAACAAAGTGGTCACCATGCGAAGCGTTACTTCTCGTTGGTATTGCCAGTGCTGTTAATGTAAATGTTTATAATATCCAAAAAATTAAAAAAACACTGCCAGGTGTAAAGCTAGGGCTATGAGTAGTTTTCTCAACACAACAAATGTGCGATATGGCATATGTATGAAGAAAATGTTATAGATAAGTCGCCTGTTTGGCGTAATTTCAATATGGCAAGAGAACACCCATGATGACGAATAACCTTCATCAATAGTCCAGACTTAGCTCTATCAGATATTCATCGGTTTACAAAACTCAAGGACTTTTGGCAGGAAAGGGGAGATTACGTATCTCAATACACTGGCGCTGTAGGTATATGAATCTTGGATAAAACTCATCACATGCTTGAATTTGTAAGATAACTATACAGAGAAGTAGTTTAACATATGCCTACGGAAGAACGTAAGTTTGAGAGGAAGACCATTCATTAACAGTCAACTTCGCCCGTGACTCATGTGTCCTAAATTATCTGTATTTTTTATATGAAATCTATGTATATCATGTAATATTTTTAAATTTTCTAAGCAGAAGAAGCGAAGACAATAAACAAAAAAAGAAAGAAGAAAAGTAAAAAAGAAAATAAAACGTTAATATTTGTTAATATATACATTTTTCTTAATATACCCAAATGGGTACTACTTTCCGGATGGCCCTCGTAGATAAAAAATATTCAAAACAAAGGAATAATAATCAAAATTAAAACAAAAGGCGAACAACTGATATAAGGGAAAGAGCAGACAAACAAGAGTTAAAAACGGTTAAAAAATAAAATAAATAAAAGACCAAACTAAACATAACAAAGACAAAAAAATAGGCATAAGACAAATTACACTTGAAAAATGGAAAGATAAATAAATTAATATACTGCTGTAACAATTTAAATCAATCAAAAATAACATATAAAGAAATAAAATTAGGGAAAATAAGAAGACAAAAAATTACCAATAAAAATAATGCTGACAAAATAAATAATTTAAAAAATAAATAAATAAGCAGAAAAAAACGAAGAAGGAAAGAAAAGAAATCAATGACATACAAAAAATAGATAGAAATATAATAACACACAAAATAAAGATAGAATGTAACATGAAAGATAATAGGAATAAAAATCACAGACAATAATAAAATAAAAAACAAATAATACCAAAGACAAACTACTGATTAATACGAAATATAGACAAATTGTATAAAAAAGAGATAGGTAAAATATAGATCAACAGAATATAAGATGCAGACCAAATAGATGAAGTACAAAATATAAACCAAAGACAAATAATTTAAAGAAAATAAATAATTAATAAATACTGAATAACAAACCATAGAAAAAACAATAAAGAAACAAACTAGTGGGAGATAATAAAAACATACAAATAGACGATCAAACATTGAAAGGATCAATATATAAAAAAATAAAAATTAAATAAATAGTAGACACAATAAACGTAATGAAAATAGACAAAAAACAGACAGCTGATTGTTAAGAGACACAAATTATAAAAATGATTCATACAAAAAAGCAGATGAAAACAGATAAAAGAAGAAACATATAAAAAAACGTTTTAGATAAGATAAAATCAAAAGAACAAATAGTTAATAGTTAAAATAAGAACATAAATAAAAGACGGATAAATGATAAATATGAGACAATCAAAAGACCAAAGCAAAAAGAATCATAAATCGCCCAAATCACTAACGGAAATAAACAAATCTGCAAAATTCAATATAGTAACAAGAGATAAGCATAGTCAAAAGGTTATACCACTGAAAGATAATGATAATATACAGAATATAGAAAAAAGCGAGCAGAGATGAACATTATAGTCAAAGTAAAATGGATATTCAAAAATAAGTTTTAATGTAATATATACTTCACATTAAAATGAAATTCACAATAGGTTAATATTTGGCTTAAGACGTAATTATGCTTAAGATAATGCATGAAAGTAATGAAGTAACTACAAATATTGTAATGTTAAATGTTAAAACTTAAAAAATATAGGCAGAGTGTAAATATAGATTTAAAGGCCGTATAAATAAGACAAGAATAACAAAAATAATAAATAAATAACAGCAAAAAAACGAAGAATATGCACAAAAATAAAATAATAAAGGAAATAAATAATTCATAGAAAATTTGAATTAATAAATAAAAGGCAAATAATATAGATAAAGAACAAAAATATAACAAAAAACGAACTGAATTTGGACAAAAGATACATACAGTATTTTCAAAAATCAGACAAATTACCCTTAATTATTTGACTTCTAGTACCTTCTACTAATTATACTATAATCATTATAAAAATAAGAAAACATACATAAAGCAAATAAATAGCTTTAAAAAATTAAACAGAAGAGTAAAACTTAACATTAACTGACAAATAAAAGATATACCAAATGCAAACAAACACAGGTGAAGGCAAATAATAGTTGAATATACGATAAATGAAAGGCATGTAATGAAGAGACAACATCCAGATAATAAGCAGATAAAAGCTAAACAATCATAAGATAAGGAAAGGACAGAATAGATAGATTAAAGATAGACAAAATGCAAATGTAAATGAAAAAGGCTATTGCAGCAAAAAGATGGACAGAAAACCTACAAAAACAACTAAGGAGGATAAAAAAAGTAATAATAAGACCTATCTTTTAGAGAGATGACTGATGAAAAAGCAGACTAAAGAATATAATTGATATTCAGCTAAAAATATTGTCATAATAGTTTTTTACACCTAAACTTATAACTTAATTCCAAAAGTCATTAAATTAAAAACGCACTTTGAGATCAAATAAAGAATATAAATAGTTGTATATCTATGTTAGGTAAACAATTTTTAGGTCAATATTTAGGATATCTGAATTTTAAGATAAAAGCTCGACGTTAAATATATTTGAAAATGTCAATAATTTGAATCCCATAAAAAAATCTTAATCCTATAATTAGAGGTAATTGTTACTATTGTTTTTATTATAGTCGGTGGTTATAAATTTTAATCAGTCAAATTACCTTCAATTCTTCTTCAAGTTCCATGATCTTGGCATCACCACCCTTGACACGGTCTTCAGCTACTTCGAGCTCATCTTCAACGAAGGCCAGCTTGCGGGACACTTCATCAGACTTGTTGTCAGCATCTTCAGCGAGCATACGGGCTTCCTTCAATTGGTTGGTAAGTTGGTCCATACGTTCCTCGTCTTGTTGGGAACGGTTTTCCAATACTTTGCACATACTATAAAATGATAATTAGGCATTAATACTCACATTAAAAATTATAAAATGTATGCCAAAAATATAGTTATAGAATTTTGAAATGAAAGTGTTTCTTACTAAAAATTATATTAAATTACCGTGAGCTCTCATCGGCAGCTTGGGAGGCTTCAGCGAGCTTGGAGAGGGCGGTGTTGAGACGTTCCTCAGACCTTTCCAAATCTTCTTCAATAAGTTGTACTTTACGGTTGAGGGATGCTACTTCGGATTCAGCCTAGTAAAATAAAAGTAAATGTCTTAATTAGGTTTATATAATTAATATAGTAGTTGAAGGCAAATAACATTTTCCATTGAAAGTTTAATACAGGGTGACTGACGAAAAACCTTTGGTGCTGTATCTCGCTTATTTTTTATCCGATTTTAATAAATAAAACATCAAATTAAACCATTTTTAAAAGACTTTAATAGGATCTGAACTGTTATTTTTTCCCGCACCCAGTTTTTGACAAAATACGATCAACATTTTTTTTTAATTGCACTGTATATATATTTTTATTGATTCGCAAGGAGATTTTTTTTCTGAATATAAAATTGTAGACAAATTTATCCATACATCAAACTTAAGTCGAGAAATTGAGGATTAAAAAAATAAATAAAAAGTCAAGTATCCATTGTAAACAATATACAGACCCTATTTTAAATGTCAAAAGTGACAGTGGCAGCCATTGATACAATACTGCAACGATTTTTAATTATTTCATAATTAAAATGTTGCAATATTTCAAACATTGTACTAGAGTTTTGTGCTTCTACAGAAATCGTTTTTCAGTTTTTGAAATCTTGCAACATTTTTATCATGAAATTATTAAAAATCATTGCAGTATTGTACCAATGACTGACACTGTTACTTTTGACATTTGGAATAGGCTCTGTATATTGTTTACTATGGGTATTTGATTTTTAATTTTTTTTTAATTCTCAATTTCTCGACTTTGGTTTGATGAATGGATAAAATCGTTTACAAATTTAGATTCAGAAAAAATCTCCTTGCGGATCAGTACAAAATATATATACAGTGCAATTTGAAAAAAAGTTGATCGTCTTTTGTCAAAAACTGGATGCAAGAAAAAATATCAGTACAGTTCATATTAAAGTCTTTTAAAAATCATTTAATTTGATGTTTTATTTATTCAAATCGGATCAAAAATAAGCGAGAAACAGCACCAAAGGTTTTTCGTCAATCACCTTGTATATTTATGAACACTGTAAAGATTTCTTTAACAATATAACATCTTGGCTATAAAATTGAAATGTTTGTCTGAATTTTTTCATTCGTTTACTACCGTATTTACAATTATACATGAAGTCAAATTATAAAAACTATAGTCCACCATATAATTTATTAATTTCCCACACAATTCGTGTTGAAAAATTTTTGAATTTTTTTGATTAATTAAAAACTTTGTTTTTTTTTCACTTTTATTGTTCTGAAAAATAGTGAAACAAAAGCCAAGTGTACAAAAATCAAAATAAACTTAAATAACCTTATATTGTTCAAATCCAAACAAAAGATTAATTATATTATTGTCATTATAATTTTGAAATAGCTTTAGTTCCAATTTCTGTAGTCAAAAATATGGGCATTAAACTGAACTTCTAAATTTTTCTATCATCTTTAAATATGACTACTCTCAGTTAAATATAATTTTTGGGTTTTGATAATAAGAATAATTTCAAAGGGTATTACTTACATTGGTGAGAGCCTTCTCCTTCTCGTCGAGGTCCTTGTTGGCCTGTTCCAACTTGTCCTTGTTCAAGCGGAGATCAGCTTCGACCTGTTCCAATTTCTTTCCCAATTCACGGACCTCTTCATTGACCTGTTAACAAAGGCGGGTTACACGGAGTCTTTATGTTGCTATTGTTTTGGGGTTACCTTCTCAGCGCGGAGGTTGGCATCCTTGGCTTGGCCTTCCATCGCATCGGCCTTGTCCGCTGCGTTGTCCTTCTCAAGCTTCATCGCTTGCATCTTCTTCTTGATCGCGTCCATGGTGGCTGCTTTTTTGGGACTGCCTCACAAAGAAAAAGAACCAAAGATCTGATAGCTGAAAATAATTAAAAAATTAAATATTCAAGTAAGGATAAATATTATTAGTTTTTAATTAAATTACACTTGGTTTACGATTAATAAAATTCTCACTTAACCCATGGTGAAACATTTTTATATTAATTAACTTCTAATTACACTTTGTTTGTTTAACAATTCGTCTCTATTTACTCAACTAGTTTCGCTTTTTAAGACATTCTCAAGACTACAGAGAAATTGACTAGTTTTGTAGCTCACTCTTGATAATGCCTTAAACGAAACTAGTCGTGAAAATAGAGAAAAAAACAAATGTGAAACAAAGTGTAATTTGTTTAAAAACTTCATCAGTAATAGTTCAAAATGTTTCACCAAATAATAAGTGAAAAAATCATTCCAGAAAAAAAATTATTAGTTTTATTTTCAGCACTTATAACAAAAAATAAGAGCTCACGCTAAAGGTATTAGTTTTAAATCTTTAGCTTGGACACAAACTTGTCTTAAATATTTTATTGTGGAGGTTTTTGCTATAGTAGTACATCTTGAATATAGTGGTATCAAGTTTAATTTAATTTTTCTTCTAAAAATAATAATAGTTTTTAGGGACTTCAACATGTATATTTCAAAAAATATTTAATAATCACATTTTAGTGTACTTTGTACTAGGAAAAATTTGGAGTCAATTTAAATGAGGCAAATAAAAAGCAGAGCCATTTTTACTACGAGCCTCTGTAATGTTCATAACTTTAATATTATATCAAAGTAAAGTTTATTAATATTAACCGAGAAATTCGTTTAAATACCTTGCCAAATGAATATTTTTAGACTTTTTACGCTATGTTTAATTTAAAAATGTTCGAATCGAAGAGTTAAGGTGCTTATTTATGGCGCTATTAAAAGTTTCCAACTTAAAAGTTATGAAAAAATTACATTTTTAATCTAAATTGTGGGACTCAAATTCTGATTTGGTTTAAAAATAAGTTAAAATTAGTTATTTCAAGTTCTAATTTTTGACCTATTTAATCATAATTTTCTATGAACTTGAAATAAAAAGATTAACACTTTCTTCACAATTAATTTTTATTATTATTAAGGAAGTTTTAGTGTTTTTATTGCAGCTTTATTAATTAAATCTTCACTCAAGAGCGAATTTTGAAACTTTTCTATGCGTTAAAAATTAACTAAGACACCAAGAAAGTTATTTGTTAATTTAGTATAAATATCTTCAATAATTGATGTTTTAGGTAAGTACGCAGACATTGTAGCAATTATACTTTTTTTGTTTATTTTACGGTGTTCCTAATGGATGTTCGATAGAAAGAGAGCGAAAATCGGCGAGAAAACCCGGGTCTCCCGAAATAACTCATTCCCGGTTTAGGTTGGCATTCCTGCGTCGGGAACTTAGGGCGTTGCTAAGAGTGCGTGGGCGCCATCTTTATATTTAACCGACCTACATTTTCACTCTCAGGCGTAAATTTAAAAAAAAGGAACAGAAATGTTTCATAATAGGCGAAAGCCTAGTATTATAATTTTGATTTGCCAACTGGAAAAAAATATGATTTAAATCATTTCTATACTTAATTTAATTGTGGAGACTTTGTTATACATCATTATTAAAAGAAGATGTTTGAAAGTGATAAGTTAAAATTGTCGAAACTATAGTCACTTAGTAAAGTCGCTGTTATACAAACAAAGTTTAAAAGCACTTAATTTAATTATTCGGATAGTTTTATTGAATTACACTTTGTCAATGCTATTAACGTTTTAAAGGATGAACGATTGAGAGGAATTTAAGCCGAGGATGCGCAGTTGATATAGTAAATTGGCGACGCCAACTAGAGCGTTCTAGTCACAGTCGGTCCGTTAATTTTATCTTCGATTGTTATTTCTCTTGCATAATGTATCTAAGTATATTAGCTTGTAACTAATATGGAATGATGGAAAATATTTTTTTAATATAACCCTGAGGCCTAGAAATACTAGACGGTTATGGTTACACTTGTAGTGACGCCAACAATTTTAAAACTTCAATACTTTTGAAGTAAGATAGTTTGTAATATATTAGCCTATAAGGTAAAAGTTAACAAATATAATCAATTATCAATGATGGTTTTGATGATGAGCTTTGAGATAATTGATAACCTCTTTATTATAAAATTGTCAAGACACTACATGGTAAAAATCTGAAGATGAACGGAATTTATATAAAACATATAACTCACTGGATAGTAATTAGGAATAATACACTTGTTTCGTTTCATATATTTACTATCAGTTTCCTGACACGTGTTTCTTTTTTTATACTCCTTTGAGAATGGCGAGCAATCGCCGAAACACGTGTCAGGAAACTGATAGTAAATATATGAAACAAAACAACTGTATTATTCCTAATTCCTATCCAGAAAGTCTGCAATGGCTATCAAATGAATTACTGAAGTCTGTACTGAAGTCTGTATAAGAGGAGTCTACTTACACAGATTTCAGTAAGTAGAGTATACTTATATAAACTTCAATAAGTCAGAGGGGTGGATTTGTAGGTTAAATACTTGTTTAGTTTCATATTTAATTGGTCAGTTTCCTGACATATGTTTCGACAATTGCTTGTCATATTGAAAAAATGAAAGAAAAAAAAACTAAACAAGTATTTAATCTACAAATTCATACTTGTGATATATATGTTTCGCCAGGAAAGGAGCAGCGGAAGTATTAATTTTACTTCAATGAGTCATTTGATAAGGTTAGCCACTGCAAAATTTTGTGTAAATAGCAAATGTATGGAGTAAATGGTTGAATGTTAGAATAGTTCAAATGCCTTATAAGTATCTAATGTCACTCAGTGAAGTTTCTAAAATTACACATGCGACCTCAAAGGTACGTCAAGGATCACAACTGGGTTCACTATTTATGGTGAAATCCATTCCATAGATGATATTGAATCAGCCATTAAAACAAATTTCTTACTCTATGCTTATGATAAGAAAATATCATAAAATTTCTACTTTTGAGGATTGCTTTATACTACAAGAAAACCTAGACCATCTTATGATTTGGTGATGGCATAATTATCTATATTTAAACGCAATCAAACGTTTCTCCAGAAAATGAATGATGATGATGATGGTTTTTGGAGGGCAACCAGATAGTCGCAGCACTTAGATCATTCGTTGGTTCTTTTTGCCACCAGAAAATGGATAATGCTTGCTCTTTAAAAATTATCTAAAGTGATGTGGATTCTAATCTGAATATGAAATTACATATAAAAATGTTCAAACAAAAAAAAACATTTTTCAAAAACTATCTTAAATATTTTGCGAGGCCTTATAATAAGTCTAACGAAACAAATAGAGGAAAGGAATAATAAAATATTATTTAAAGTATATGGTGGTAAAACTTACACTTTTTGAAGAAAAGAATGATTGAATATCATTTCTAATGATTTTTTGTTTCGTATACAAATTGGAAGAAAAAGAATGTCGTTGCTCCGGAGCATTAGGAAGTCGACAGAGACGGTTTGAAGATCTGATGAGAGCAACAATAGTTAGAAAATTTTATGCTAAAATAGTCGTCAACCTTCGCTAGCAGAAGCACCTACAGAAGAAGATACAAATAATGTCGTTTTGGAGTGATTGTGCCAATACATGCTATTACTAATGATTTGATATCCCCACCATGAAAAATAAATAATACAGAGAAAGGAAGACTAAAAAGAAGTGATTTACAGATTTTACAATACAACACAACACCAAATGTCGAAAATTTTCCCTAAAAGGAAACCAATACTTGCTTTGTCTAAGTTTGATGGGATTTCTTCAGGTCGCGTAACCTTAAAGAAGAAACTGATTCATGCTTAAAGCCATCAGTTTGTATAGCTTTTCTTAAATAAGAAAGATAAAAAATATTATGTAAAAAATTAATCAATTCTTTACCCAATATTTCATGTTTCACCAAGATATAAGTGGGAAAGTTATTCAAGAAATATTAGAAACTATATTTTGTTTTTATCACACAGTATTATAGAAAAATAATATTTCTAAAATGTTCTCTCTCTCTCTCTCTCTCTCTATATATATATATATATATATATATATATATATATATATATATATATATATATATATATATATATATTTTATCACATAGAAATTACAGAAAAATTACATTTCTAAATTGATTGATATCTGGCAAGTATGGTGGATGTTAAATTTTGCACCACCCTCTTTTTTTACGATATTGGCTCTGTGAAGGCGATTATTGTCTTGTAACAAGAAAACCATGAACCTTGATGAGCGTACTAGGGTCGTACCCTGCGTAGTCGTTTCATGAAATTTCAATGTAGCTTTTTAGAATTGAAAGAAAAGAAATTTGACGATATTCCTGACATCCAAAGAGACGTGACGAACTCGATCCCAAAACAAGCCTTATTAAAATGTTTCCAGAACATGTATAGCAGATCTCAGCGGTGCATAGTTATAGGAGGTTGTAAAAAATTATTAACTTTCGTTAATATTTCATCTACTTTAACTTTACACGACTATGCACCAAACTTTATAGCCAGAGGTTGTATTTGTACTAAATCAGAGGGCATTGTTGGGAGCTGCTATTAATTAGAGTCTGTGAAGATAAACTCAGCGTAGATGTCTCCTTAGATCAGTGAACTTCTTTTCTGGGGAAATTAATTATCTTACTTGGAATCAGCTTCCTAAAACCACTATTTATCAATTCGTTTCATCTTTAATCACAAACAAAACAGAAACTGTTAATTGGCGCATAACAACGGGCTAAAAGTCTATGGCCAATGAAAGATGATAGCTACTAAAAGAAGAAGAAAACAGAAATCAATGATTAAACTATTCTTGAACTTGCAAAACAAATCTCCTTCATAAGAAAGCCAAAAAATAACAAGGAAAATTATTAGTGTTATAGAGAAGTTTATCACCATTTCATATATAAAAATAAATAAAACACTTTTCACTTTGTTTTACCACAATAGTTATTTATTCACTGCGACTTTAGTTTCGAATACAAACTGATTATTATAAAATATACAATGCACTTTATTAGTGCAGAAAAGCTAAAATTAATATATATCCTATATGACATCATTTTTCATCAAACACATTTTGATCATAATTTGTCTGTATCTTCATCTTAAGACTTAAACTTTTCAAAGCCAGAAAAGCCTGAAGTAAGCATAATATGAAGATTTTTTTTAAATTTTAGATTGTTTAAGTGCTTTTATTAATTTTTGAAGCCAGGTCTTTGATTATTGTATTTCATTCAGAAACTGGGAAAATGCATATTAATAATATGCCCAATTTGAAGAAGGTATAATCGAAGTCTTTGTACAAGAAAATAACTCAAACAATCTGAATTTAAAAAAATAATCTTAATAACAAGTTGAAGCAAAGATCAAGAATGTTGTCATTCTATATATATTACACATATTATTTTCAGCTTCACTTCCTGATGATGGAAGTAAATAAAGAGTGTTGTACAGCGCATGCCAGATGCACTGGCTGAAAAAGAAGATACAGTAGGAGTAAACGACCAGCTGGTAGACCAAGAGTAAACGTATCCAAACACGCCCAAGAATTGATAAAAATAAAGAACTGGAATAGACCAGCTATTGATCTTAAACGTTCAAGACAAAGCATCCAGAAGGCCTTCTGGAGGGCTCGAGGGAAATTTGTATTTGGTCTTTGAAAAAATTACATATTATAGTTATAATCGAAGACTTTGCTTCAGGAAAAATAACTCAAAAAATCTGAATTTTAAAAAATTTCTTGATAATCAGTTGAAGCAAACTTTCGGTTTTAAGAAGGTTGAGTCTCAAGCTAAAATAGCACAATGAATAAATTATAAACAAGATGAGATGAATGTGTAGAATAATGTGCATATATTGCTAAAAGGCACTGCTGAAGTGTTCTTACAGGAAGTAAAATGTTTTCAAAAGTGCTGAGTGATTAGTGCAGTTTCTTGAATGAAATGCAATAATCGAAGACTTCAAAAATAACTAAAACAACCCAAATAAAAACAGTTTCTTCGTGATCAGTTGAAATAAACTTTTGGCTTTAAGAAGGTTGAGTTTAAAAATGTATGATTATAAAATGAAGCTGGAAAATGAGAGGCCTTGCCGATGAACTACTTAAATTTAAATCTCAGTCTGAATGAGCAGAGTGGGCAAATTATGATCAAGATGAGTTGATTGTGATGTACAATATCACTCTAAACAAAGTGCTGAAGTTTTGAAATCGGGAATTAAAAAATTCTTGCAGGATTTAAACACCTTTTGTAATTAGTGGAAAGTATCTTGAATGAAATGCAATAATAGAAGACTTGGTTTGAAAAAACATCTTAAACAATCTGGATTTAAAAAATCTCTTCATCATTATCAAAAACTCAGTTAAAACAAACTTTTGACTTTAGGAAGGTTAAGTTGAAGACAAGCATTATTTTAAAATGGAACACGCCCTCTTTTTCCTGTTTTATTTTAAAATAATGCTTGTATTCAACTCAATATTGTAAAAGTCAAATATTTGTTTTAAGTTATTACCAAGAAATTCATGTTGATAATCTACTTGAATTTAAGTGACAAGCTGAAGAAGTAGAATTTACAAATTATTATCAAGACGAGTTGATTGTAAAAAATGATATCACCCAGGATAATAAGCATATTTTTCTAAAAGCCAGTGATAAATTTTCTTAAACTTATGTTAAAAGAATCTTGCAGGAATTAGAAAGCTTTCATGAGATGCATGGGTGACCATCTCCAAATTGTTTAAAAGTATCAAAGAAAGGTCGGGGTTATAAATACCAGGACAGCTGATGTTAAATACTAGAAATAGGAGTGAAGAGCCTTGGGTCCGTGTTCTAAAGTGAAAGGAGAGGAGAAAGAGTTTTTGTTTTTGACTAAAAGATTCTTCCAGATTTTATGAATTTTAAAGGTCTGGAATTTAATATTATTTTATTTCATACCTAGCATTTAATTATTAGAAGGGTATTGAATAAACAAAAGCATAATTCTAAAAGGTGCGATAAAGTATACAAATATGGAAATAAAAGTATTACAAAAAAACTAAAATTAAAAATTCCATGCCCAATAATTTTTTAATTGCAAAAAAAAATTATAAAAAAAAATCCAATGAATATATTTAATGTATTTTACAATTTAACCATGCACAAAAGATAACAAAATTCCTCATTATAAACCAAAGTAATTAGTGTAAGGTAACTGACCTTGACTTTAATTACAATCTATGTATATTTGGGACTTTCAAACCAATCATTAAGTAAATTAAGCATATCTGCTTGATTACGGAGGTATTTATTTTGTAGTACATCTTAGATATGATGAAGAAGAGGACACGATTATTTTGTTTTAAAGTGGTAAAACGAAGTAATCGTGTCTTCTTCTCCATTAAGCTTATCTTTTGATTAACTAATATTTTAGAGGAAAAATATTGAGCTACTCTTAAATAAATTATTGTCGAATTCAATTTTAAGAAATTTATAAAATCTGTGATAATTATATAAAATACTATGCCTTAATATTCAAAGTGAATTCAATAAAATAAAAATTCGAAGAAGGTTATTTTAAAAAAGGTACTTTACTTGTCATTTGAAATTGAAAATTGATTACCTGCTGAACAGTTTTTGATTTTATATAAAGTGATTTTTGTTTGTTGATTACCCGCCAAAATCAACAATATTTATCTTAATAGATAAAACATTTTGAATTACGGAAAAACTGGTAAAGGAATTAAATAAAAGTCAAATACTTGAAGCTAAAACAAACAAAATGATTTGACGTTAATCTAATAAATCACAAAAACTTGTATGACATCCATAACACCTTAAGATCAAACAATTCATGTTTCAGTTTAATATCATTAAATCAAATTTAAATTACTCAACAGTTTGATAAGTTTAACGTAATATAAGCCTTTATGTATTACTTCAATCAGGTTTTTATAAAAGAAATACCAAATTAATTTGCAAATTGCATTTCCTCGTTTGACCTTCAAACCGAACCTATTACAGTAGCTTGTGGGACACCTATAGAAAACGCATCAATTATGCGACCATTAAAAGAAAACCTTGCAAGTTTTTCGCGTCGAGTAGAAATAAGGAAATTTCCGAAAATTCGCGTAGCCCCCCGTTTGTTTTGACATCCGACACGGCCCGCTCGATTATTTTTAGACGGCCCCGCGCAGCCGCCGCAGCGTCAGAACGTAGGAAATTCCAAAACCGGCTCACAGCTGTTCCGTTTTCGATTAAATCCACAAACACTCAGATTTTAAAACACAAAACATGATTCATTACGTAGACTAAGGGGTTTTTGGATTAGTAGATTATATCACTAACAAAGAATGACGAATTGAGAAAGCTTAGTTACACAACAACTAATCATAGCAAGTTTATAATTACTAAGTAGTAACAGGCAAAAAAATTTGTAGGTAGATACATTTTTAGAAATTTAAAAATTGCAAAACCAAATCTTTCAACGTTTTAACAAAAAATGATGTAGATTTTTAGAAATTAAGAAAAAAGCTTTTAACATTTTAACTACCAATGCTTTATTATGATAATATTATTTTATTATAACGATTATGACATTGAAACGATAATATTAAGATACCAATTGTGGTAATATTAGAAGAAGAAACATTCATTTCAAGAATTTTGTACAAAAAGGTGAAGTAGGAAAATTAATCCAACATAATATCAAAAGTAATAGGTTATGTTTTTAATTATATTGTTAATTGATACATACTTTATCAAAAGAAACTAAAGTCTATTAGCAAATCAAATTCCTCAATCCTTTCAATTAGCATTTATTACCACATCAAGAACAAAATATTTAAAGCATAATTAGAATTAATATAAAAGTTGTTATAAATAAACAAGTTTTTTTTTGATATTTTTTTATATGTGTGTTAGATGAAATAATTAAGACGGAAAAAAAATTGACACACTTGCACACATTTTGGACCTACCTGTGGCCGTCGGCGATCAGGAGCTGCTGCTATCCTCTCAGCTACAGGCGTCGCGACGCTTCCACAGCCCCCCTTGTCCCCCCTACCGAATTCCCCAAAAACGCCTCCCCTCGAGTCCCCACCCGGTTCCCGAAAACGAAATTAGAAACGTTACCAGCGGTACCCAAAAGGTTTCCGTCGCGACGCCAGATGGGCGTGCGTGCGTTTGTGTGTGTGTGTGTGTGTGGCAATTTCATTCTCTCGTAACCCCACACATTTCTAAATCTACTTCAGCGCACACTGAATGATTGTTACAGTTTTATTTTCGGTTTATTGGCAGGATCTGGTATTTCTCTTCCTGAAAAATTCCAAAGACAATTTGCAATTTAATTATACTTATTTCTTGATCAAAATTTAAAGCTTAGATCATTCATTTGCAAAAATTATACTCAAAATATAATATTGAGAATAAGTATCTTGAAATTTAAAAGTGTAAATTAAATATTGATTTACAGGTGCAGTATTAATGAAAAAAATTTTAGCATTTTTGCACAGTTTTACATTATTACAATGCAAAAACTACCATCTAAAAGTTAGAACAACTACTCCTCGTACTAATTCAATACCCTACACTTTTCCTAATTTATTAAACCTTAATCAACTTTAAATTGTTATATTTAAGGAAATATATTTCTCCAGAAAATAAGATAAGTTAAACCTTTAGAATCAAATCCAATTATTTTCTAAAAATTCATCGTTAGGGTAAAACCTAACTTTTAGATAGAACATGTAAGAAGTGAAGTTTTGATTACATACGTTTAAATCATGTCCAACTTCTCTGACACAGATAATTTATATATAAATATTATATTATAAGAATGAATACTTGTGAGTGGTGTCATAATGCTTATTTATAATAATACTTACTACTACTGCACCTGTTAGATTATTGGCCACATTAACCATATCTTTTCAATCTCAAAAACTTTTACATGCTTCTTCCCCTTTCAGTAGTACTTCATGTTACTTATACGCTTAATATAACAATGCATCGAAAAATTACAATTGTTAGAAAAACACTTTTGTTGTTCAGCATTGGATTTGACTATAGACACCCTTACCGCACTGCGACCTGGATCTTTTGTACTAATACCCTACTAGTAGTATGTTTGTAGGAATTCAATTTTCTTGGTAAGGTCAAATAATTTCCTAGAAAACCATTCTCTGATTTATCCACTTAGGGCTAGTCTGGGGGTAGTCAGGAAACACATGCGCATAGGATATGATCGGCCATTCCACATTGTCTACAAGTGGTATGGTTCACATTACCTCTCTTGTGAAATGGGTATTTCACTGGGCAATATCCTGTAAGGAGACATGTGACCAGTCTTATATTGCTTTTGGTGAGGTGCAGGAGCTGTCTTGTGCTTGACGAGAAGTCAATAAACATTTTGGATTTCATTTGACTTTATTTTCATTTATCCAATACGCATTTCTGCACTTTTTTCCATTTCTATATGCTTTTGATAGCTCACATGTAGGGTTTGGTCCAATAATGGTAGTCAGTCAGCTCCTATCCTGGGAAGTACATCGGTACATGGTACATGGTATCTACATTAGAGTGAGCTTGCTGCCTTGGCCAATTGGTTCCAAACTGGTTTACAGGACTAAGCAGTTTTGGAATTGAAGCTATACGCCTTAAAATTTCTTAGGGGCAGCCTGACTGTCAGACAGATATGTGCCCCTTTGTAGACCTTTTTCCTGCAAACTTGAGCCCATCTTTCCAAGCTATTATTTCAGTCTGTAAGACTTATGGGCACTGTCCGAAAGAAACCGATTCCCTATATCTAGGCTCGCATATATCTATGCAGGAGCACACTTCCATTTTTGATGCATGTATCTAGATTACCCAGATTACATAGTTATGTTTTAGTTTTTTGATTCGATTCAGGCTGTCTTGGCCACTGCGATATACCATAGTAGGGACTATAGAACCATGCCTTGTAAGTACCCATTTGCTGTGATTACCGTTTTTGATTCCCTTCCTCTGAAATCTTACGGTTTTCAAGTACGGATAGGTGGGCATGTCGTTACCTTTCTTGGTGGCCTCTTTTCCACAGTTTTTAAGGTTTTAAGGTAGTGTTGTCAAACCCATCTTTAATATCTATGAAAACACCTAATTCAATCCCCGTGTATTGTATATATAGTGAAACTTCTATACCTGTTGCGAGACTATGAAGTGCATCCACAGTGGCTTTAACAGGTTGATAGGCAAACTGTTGCATATGGAGCAGATTTGCCTTTAAGGCACTGCTCCTTAAAACGTTGTCTATAATTTTCTTAATGACTTTTAAGAGAAATGAAGTAATTGTGCGGTAGAATTTGGCATTGGCTTTGGGGTTAAATCACCCTAGCCTATTTCGATTTCATTGGAATGTAGCCTAGTGTAAAGCTAGCTTTCGAAACAGTCTGCAAGTAGAGGACCATTATATCTAGTCCCTGTTGCAACAGTGCAGGGAGTGCTTTGAAGCATTTAAAACTGTTACCTGCCCATTCAGTTTTTTTCTTTCGTGATGAATGCTTTCTCTATTAGCTAATAGGTAGGTATATGCCTCCTTCAGTAGATTGAAGAGTATTTTCTTGAGAGTCTCCAGACGTCGTTCCTGTAAAGAACGTCTTTATCAGCATATTGAGGCTTGACTTAAGCCACTCTGCATAACTCTGAAGAGGTTGTTTTATTAACCCTATGCTGTTGGAGTGGGCTTTAGACAGGAGAGCTCTCACAGAACATTTTCAATGTTTTTGTTTTCAATTTTCTTACAGTGCTTGTTTATATGTATCCCAGCTACCTGTTGTCTGTGCACTGTTGAACGTTTTTCTGGCTAGCATATTTAGGCGTCCTGTTACCGGCGTTCAGTTTACCTGAACGTGGTAACAAATGCGTAATTATATTTTAATCCATTTTACGAGCTACCTATTGCTCCTAATAATAATTTGCATAAATTCCGCATTATTGAAATAATCCAAACGAGATAATTTTCCAAAATGTGCAGCTGCCAGTGCGAAACAATAGGTCGGGCCCTTTTTCGGCGAAGAGGATCATTACCTGTTCTCGGAATTGCGGGGCCTACGTGACCGAAACAAAGCCGCGTCACCGAAGACCACCATATAAAACCAGGCTCCGGCCATCGCTCTTTACCAGTCGTCTGCCATCAGCAGCGGTGGTCAGCCTGGTCGGCTTCGCCGATTCAAGCCTCTTGCCTTTCTTGTATATATTGTATATTGTTCTATGTCTATTTTCTGTCTGTCTATCTTTTGTAATATATTTTCTTCTTCTCCGGCCCCATGTTTAATTTACACACTTTCTCTTGCTCTTTACTCTGTTTCACAGCTAGCCGGTGCCCATACGTTGACGTGGCGTGGAAGCCCAAGCAAGTATCACCGAAGGGAAACTGTTTAATCGAAGCCTGCGGCTGCTAATCGATGGTGAGCCTCGCCAGGGACCCCTGTGCCACCTCCAGTGCGTGTTGGTTCCAGAAAGTACCGTCGGTGCTACTTCCTTGCCAGTCCACCACGAGGGCGTCTTCTGCGTCCACCGTTAACAGTCCTAAATCCTTTTACACCAGCGCATGTCTTTGGAGGACAACAAGATTCATACGACTTTTTAGCATAAAAAAACACTTATTTTGATATCCAACAACAACCAAGCGTTGTATCCTAATAATACCAATGTATTACTAAAAGATTGTTCACATGAAGCCTAAGTTATTTAAAGAGTATATGTAAGCTATTATTATATTTGATATCACTAATCAAAGAAAATAACTTTTAATAAAATGGAATAGGCATTAATTTAACGGTACTTTGTTCACCTAATGATTGAAGCATATTCTTCTTATTTACTATTATAATTGTTTTAAGCACTAAATATTAACTGAGTTTTACTAAATCTGTTATAAGCATATTAGTACTTAAGTAATTAGATCACAACTGATAAGCTCTGAAAATATTTTTTTATTATATGTTATGTTTGTCTTTATCATACATGCTTTATAAAAGAATATTAACAAAAAGTTGGTCAAAAATGTACATATATATAAAAAATACAAATTTTGTCAGCATGCTAAAGGGCATCAAATGTTCTTCCATTCAAACCCTTACTTTCCTCCGCTGTTCCAAACGATTCAGCATTGGATACTTATTTTGTTTAGCATTTAGATGCTTATTTTTATTTATTATAACGAATAATCTATTAAGAGAGTTCATAGACTGATTTCTGTTGGCCATCTTTTATCACAACTAATTTTAAATCAAATATTTAGATGCTTTTTTAAGATACTTCCTTAAAGAATTGATCAGAAACAATATATATAAATTTTGTTCAATTTCGAAAAACTTCATCATGAGTGATAAAGCCTGAACACTAATGCGGTTTAGGGAATGAGCAGAATTGGCTACAAATGTAGTAAACCTGCTGAAATTATATTTGAACCATTACCCTATCCTATCGCAATTTTTTAAGTAGGTTGAAGGGATTTCGTACAAAGACAAACTCACTTGTATGCAGACCTTCGGGAATAGAAAATGGTTTATTTGACAACCGACTTTGAGCAGCAGTCAATTGATTCATCTTATTTTTAAGTTTCTTGAAGATGTTTGGTTTTGTTTGGATATTTGAGTGCTCGAAGATATCACCGTTGAACGGAAGACGTATTCAAAACAAATGCACCTGTATAGTTCTTTAAGCAGATTTCTTAATCCTAACAATACAGTGCAGAATGAGAAAGTTTCAAATCTTGTTTGTTTAATAAAGCGTTTCACCAATCCGTTGGACTGCAGGTAATATGCATGGTTGTCTTGTGTTGAATGGCTAGAAACGAATTAAATTTCTTCCAAAATGCAGATTGAAACTGGCTTGCGTGGTCGCTAATTTTAACGTGAGGAATGCCAAACACAAAACCCAGGTGTAAAGAAAAGCTTTAACTACTGAGGGAGCGATAAAACAATGAGAGGTATTGCTTCCGGCTATCTTGTGAAATGGTCAATACACCAAAGTAAGTAGCGGTACCTTTGACCGATCATTTACAAAATACGAAGCACTTTGTTTTTTACTATTTTTTTAAATATGATGATTTTCGATTTGATTTCTCTCTTTCTCCCAGCCCACCTCCAGGTTTCGCTGCTCTCTATGTCTCTCTCTCTCTCTATCATAACCGTGACCTTTGTAAATATTCGAAGTATATGATAATTTTTTTAAGTTGTACTTTTACCATCATATTATATTGATTGACAAACTATAATGTCTATGTGTATGAATTTAAAACGCTCATCCAATACTGAAAATTGTTATAATGAAGTTATCGTGTGTCTGGTTACCATTACTTTTTAGCAAGCTGGACAAGCACGAACGAAAATAACAACATAAATATTTATTAATACCGCACCATACATAACGATCACATATTAATTTTTGTGTGGCGGATATTCCTAAGTAAATGAGGTTGTGATAGCCAGAAATGATATTTTGCCGGTCAAATCTTGTTAAGTGAAGTATCAATTAGTATCGGTTGAGAAGAATTTGTAAAATCTCTTAGTTCTAATTTTAGTTTTGTGTTATTGTTTTTGAACAAGTTTATCAAGTCTTTGTCATGATTTTGTAACTTACCGAGTTCTCGGAGATGTATAATATAACACGGAACAATGCGTTTGCTATTTGATTTTCGGAACCTTTAACATATCGCAGATAAGAAGTAAATTGTAGTATGTATGCCAAATGACGTGTTTCTCAAAATGACATAGGACTGCGATGATAAGTTTGTGATCAGTAGTAATATACAGGGTGTTTCTGTGACTCAGCGAATAAAATTACCCACATATACTAGAGTGAAAATTTGTAAAAAGAAAGTTATTATAAAAGTCTTCAAATGACCAAGATAAAGGACGATCGAAGTTAAGAACACATTTTACTAAATATTTTCAATACCTTTCGCGGTGTAGTGCTGAATTTGGAACAGCCTAAAATAATATCAAGTAAATTCCTTAGGCAATTTGTCACTTCGATCAGACCGCGGGAACCATGCTATATAGGGTGTTCCTAAAATGTGTTTGATCAGAACTTTTTTGTTTGCTCGTAAATATACATTTGTTCTTCCACAAACTTATACCACTCTTTAAAATTGAATATTTTGTAAGAAATCGGCTCTCAAAATGTTATTGCCAATACCTGTGGTAAGAAATCTCCAACTAAATATATTGTCAAATCCGAAATCTAGATTCAGTTTAATTAAACCGAAAGTTCTTCACTTTTAGATTTGGACTTTTGGAAATCGGTTGATGTCACTTGTCATTAATATTATTGTACTTAAAATGCTTATTTTAGCTCCACTGTTTACTAAAAATTAATAATTTTTATTTAAAAAAATAAGCTACTTATGGAAAGCGTATCAGGAAACATGATCGCTTATGCGCCTGGTTTATCAAGTTTCCTTAGCTGCAGGTGGGAACGCAATGTTGATCCTTGGGGCCAAATTTGTTATAATACTAGCAAAAAAGAAATTTGTTGTTTAATGATTAGGTATTTTACTATTATCATTACCATTCTTTTTATAAAAACGGTTCTGTCAACCTATCAAATAATTCCCAAGAGAACGTCATTGATTACGGAATACCAATTTGTAATAGACATCAACTTATTAAGAAGTAGAAATAGAATGAATACTTGGTGACCCTGAATAGAAGATTGGTTATGCAGCCAAACTTCTTACAACGTTAGTTCGGATTTTTTTTTTCATCAATAGCAAGTTTGAGACGAAGCAACATTAAATCACACAGAATTCTGTAAACAAAATCCGTTCTCCAATATCATATTTTCTGAAAAAGAACCAAACAACACTAATAGGTATAACAGTCTTGAAAACGCTTAAGATTTACCAGACTTTGTTGCTGATAGATTTCCATGCTTTCTGGTTAAAATTTTGCTGGTGGCGCTCGCCACAACACATGTTATGTATTTCATAACAGGGTTGATGTTATAGACTGCACTCATACAATTAAATTATGATAAAAAATATTTCTAGCATTTTCTATAACCTCTGAAATTAATTTCCTTGCGCCTTGACGAGTGCAGCAAGATCAGAAATGCACTTATCAATATTTTGCTACCCCTGGTCCGGAGTAATTGGCCTTCATACCTTTCTGACAACCCAGTTTACAAGGTTCTTCTAGGTCAAGTGCTGCTCAATATTTTGTTTCTCAAGTTGATAATCAAGACGTTTTTTAACTTCCTGATAAGCATTCATCATACGCTCACAATATGCAGCCTAGAGCAATATTTTCACGGTTGGCTGGACCAACATATTTTGCCCAGGGTAGGCATCGAAGCTTACACCACCTGCAGAAACCGCCCGGTGCCCTCTTATAACTCTAAGGGTTGCCGGTCAGAGTGCGCTCCCTAGTCGGATTATGTTCCTATCAGAGTTCAGACATCCCGCCCAGGCCGGCTAGGTATATAGTAGTTTGGCCACCGCCACCCCATCAACAGACGTCTGAACCCCTCCGAGGGGTAGCCCACGTTAACCAGTAGACTGGCCATCGCCCTGAGCTGCAGCATGGATTGGCTTCCAGCATGACCCTGAGGTTCTTCTTGGTTTTCGTTTCTTTGATATCCCTTCCCAGAAAGTCGACACGATAATCAGGAAGTCATCCGCGAATCCAAAGATCTTAGCACCCTCTGGTAGTAAGAATCTGAGTACCCCGTCATATGCCACATTCAACATTAACACTTAGCGGAAGTGAAAGATCTTATTACCACCTAGCCGTTAATAGATTCTAGTTGTTCAAATTACGAGTATATGTACGAGGGTAGATTGAAAAGTTTCCGGAATGGGCAAGAAAACGCAGTAATTAAACAGGTTTATTTTTTATTTTTCAACATAGTACCCTTGCAGGGCGATACACTTTTTCCAGCGGTGCTCCAACATTTTTAAGCCTTCAGAAAAATATCATTTCAGGAACTCTGCAAAATAAGCTTTAGTGGCGTCGATGACCTCCTCATTTGATGTAAAGCGCTTGCCTCCGAGCCAAATCTTCATGTCTGTGAACAAGAAGAAGTCGCACGGGGCCAGGTCTGGCGAGTACGGGGGATGCGGCACCACCTCGTAGCCCAATTCAACCAATTTAGCATTGGTGATTCGGGATGAATGGGCCGGCGCGTTGTCGTGGTGGAAGAGTACTTTTTTCCGCTGCAAATGAGGCCGTTTCTCCTTCAATATGCCGTTGAATTGATCCAATAAATCGCTGTAGTATTGTTCCGTGATATTTTTTCCCTTCTGCAAAAAGTCGATGTGTATCACATCTTGCGAATCCCAAAAAACGGTGGGTATGACCTTTCCAGCCGATGGGACAGTCTTTGCCTTCTTCTGAGCAGATTCGCCTGAAAAAATCCACTGTTTCGACTGCTGCTTGGTTTCTGGTGTGTAGTGGTGGATCCATGTTTCGTCCACGGTCACGAATCGGCGAAAAAAATCCTTTAGATTACGCTTTAACAAGGCCAAGCACTCTTTCGAAGTGGTCACACGATTTCGCTTGTTGTCGCGCCTACAGCTTCCTCATGCCCAAATGTTCGTGCACGATATTTTGCACACGTTCATATGAGATGCCCGTGGTCTCTACTATTTCACGCAACTTCACTCGTCGATCGGCTAACACGAGATCATGGACTTTGTCGACCATTTCTTCATTTGCGGCGGTTTTTGGACGTCCACTGAGTGGTTCATCCTTGGTGCTCGTACGGCCACGTTTGAACTCGCTCACCTAGAAACTAATAGTCGAAAATGAAGGTGTGGATGTGCCATGAACTTTCTGCAAAATATCTCTTATCTCCATCGCCTTTTCCCATCCATCCAGAAATGTTTGATGACTGCACGAAATTCGTTTTTATCCATTTTTGCAAAAGTGCCTGACTTGCTTCAGAAGATATCCTAGTAAACTAAAACGGAACTACGCACGTGTCTGAAAATTTGACAGCTTACCTAAAATAGGTTAGCCTTGACAACCATCATAACAATTTCACGATACGCGCGCCATTTCTTGCCCATTCCGGAAACTTTTCAATCTAACCTCGTACTATACTTCTGTTCTGTTTTTGAAAAGATCTTAGAAAAATAAGTGATTGGTCAAAAAGTGTCATTTAAATTACATTCTTATAAAATTGTACCTATAGCGTAATTTCATGGTTCAATCATTACATTAAGCGGGTTTTTGGAACTCGAGAAAAAGTAACGTCTGAAATCTGGGGAGGCTTTCACGATGGTGGGGAATAGTACAATTATTAAAATCGAAACAGCAAGTGTAGATATATTAACTTCATCTGCCTCATCGCTCTCAAATGCGAACCAAATCTTCTGGTTTATCAAGTTTCCTCAGCTGCAAGGTGGAACGTAGGGTTGAGCCAAATTTCTTGCGATACTAGCAAAATCGAAATTTGTTATTTAGCGATTGGGTAGCATTTCCATTAATATTATTTTTGAAAAACCGTTCTGTCAACTAAATTGGGACCTGTGTTTAATTATGAACTCTAATTTAGATGTTGACTCATCAACTTGTTAAGTGCAGTAATTTCATCTTTTGTTTTTATTTTGGAAATAACGAAATAAAAGGTTACTTTTTATAATTCCATTATTTTGTCAGCGATTAATTTGAAAGATTTACTAATTGATTACCTAAAAAGTGACCTACCTCATTGGGCAAATCAAATAAGTTGTTTTAGGAGAAAACTATTTAAAGATTGGTTTCCCAGAAGAGATGACATGTATCTTAAGAAAAAACTACCTGCCCTACAACCAAGTTACTTATTCGAAAGAATTTCTTTCATTCGCAGTTGTTCTGAACGTGTCGTACACGTATAATTTGAACGACTAGAATCTATTAACGGAGGTGATAAGTTTTCTCATTTCTGTCGCTATATGCAAAAGTAACGAAGAACAAACAATTTTAAATTGTTCTTCAAGAGTTAGTATTAATATCTGCGAAATAAAATTTTTAATTGGCCGAAGTTCTAGATCGTTATTACTAAACGACTATTTTTAGAAACATGCTGTTCTGCCGAGGTAAACAGAGAGGTAGTAAGAGATAGTGGTACGGTTGTCACAAGATAATACAATATCTAATGGAGGATGATTTACTATATTAGATTGATTGTGATAATTGTCAGAAACAGCAGTCGTATTATTACTAGAGTCAGACATCGTGGAGTATTTATTTATAGTTTATTATTTAGTATTAGCTGGTATTATGAGAACACCGAGTTAATCCTATAGTTCGATATTTCGTTCTCAAAGAGGTACCTGAAGTATTTGAAGAAGAATAACCTGAGAGATTTAAAACCATGCCATGGCAGGTGGCCTTAAAGGTACTCCACAATAGAGGTATTTTCCACTAACTGATGCGTATGTTCGCCAGTTACCTCAGCGACCGGGACTTGGTGTGTGCAGGCGAGGGGGGCAGGTAGCTATAAGTGTCAAAATGGCAGTGTCTGGCCCGCTAATTTGGAGCAAATGACGGGGTCCTCAATCTCTCTCTGCCGGAGAGTGCAAAGATCATTGGATTCGCGGATGACCTCCCGATTATCGTTTCCAGGAGTGGCATATCATGAAGTACCTCGGGGTCATGCTGCAAGCCAATTCATACTGCAGTTCACAGGTTGCGGAGACAGTGGCCGGTGCGGCAGTCAAAGGAGTAGCCAGACTACTGGCTAACGTGGGCGGCCCCTCGGACAAACGTCTGTTGTTGGGGGGAGGTCTGAACTAGACTAGGAACATAAACAGGCTAGGGAACGCACTCAGACCGGCGGCCTTTAGAGTCATAATGTGATACCGGATGGTCTCTATAACGGCGGCGGAAGTGTTGGAAGCTTGGAAGCCTCCCCCGGACCTACGCGCGCCTAAAATTCTACGACATTTTTGCGAATAGTGGGAACAACTCATTACCAACGAAACTGGCTCGTGTGGACCTTGATATTGAGTAGCAAGTAACGGTTGTTGGACTAAGAGCGTAGCTCATACAGGTCTTTTCGGGCCACGGGTGTTTCCGGACATACTTACTAAAAAATCGGTAAAATAGCCAGTGATGTATGCGTATGGTGCGCACGCCAAACATACTTTCTTGGTATGCCACCAGTGGCGCGAGGAACGGGCCTAATTAGAATTTTTAGAAGAACAGATCCGTGATGAAGAAAAACTTTAACGGAGTGCTAAAGAGCAAATCATGTTGGTTCAGGCCAAACGTGAAAATATTGCCTTTCAACTTGAGGCTGCATACCGTGAGCGTGATTAATGGTTATCAAGAAGTTAAGATGCACACGTCTTAATTATCAAGGTGAAAAGTAAAATATTGATCAGCGCTTGGCCCAAAAGAACTTTGTAGACTGGGTTGTCAGAAAAGTAGGAACGTCAACCAGTCCTGACCAAGTATAACAAAATATTGATAAGTGCATTGCTAATATTAAAGGTTTTAGAAAAGGCTAGAGGTACATTTTATCATAATTTAATTTTATGGGTGCAGTTTTTAACATCAAGCCTTCTGATATACATTAAATTTATTTATTTAATTTATTTAGAAGCTGAGCTCCCGGTCGACAACCTGGAGCAGGCAATGCTCGTTAGCGAAGCTGTGGCAAGCGCCACCAGGAAAATTTTAACCAGGAAGGAAAAATCTACCGGCCACAAAATCTGGGAAATCTTCGAAGTCTTCAAGACTGTTATACATGTTAGTGTTGTTTGGTTCTTCTGCAAAAAAATAATGGAGAACAAATATTGATTCTAAAAATTTTTTACATCAATGTCTAGTTTGACACGAAGCAACATCGAAAGGCGAAGAAAGAACAACTCGATCACAAACACTTTCAAGACCTGTTTCCACCTCTTTCTTCGCCTTTTGATTTGATGTTGCTTCGCGTCAAACTAGACATTGATGTAAACAAATTCCTGAGTAACGTTGTAAGAAATGCAGCCAACTTCTTCCAATCTTCTATTTGGGGTCATCAAGTGTTACTTCTAATTTTAAGGGATGCATTGATTTCTTCATCGTTGTTGATGAACACTATGATGTAGACCTTGTGTCTAAATGACTGGTGTTTCTTAGGAATACTTCAGAAAAGGTATTAAAAAATCTAAAAGTATCAACCGACCTCCTTGAATAAATACAATGTACTATCTATTTATTCGACCTATCACAATAAAGTATATATCGCTATAGCGTTCTCTTAACTTTACTCACAGAAACTTTGCTTAAACTAGCGTACTCCTGATCTACCATAACAAATAATATATTAACCCAGCGTGTTCTTATTAACCTCACTCAAGGTCATACTGCCCAAAGCAATAGTTTTATAAAACAGGTCAAGGTTACGCTGACTTAATATACAGTCCGTTATGGTAGGTCAAGGGTACACTAGGTCAATATATAGCTTATTAGGGTAGGTCAGGAGTACGCTAGTTCATACAATGGTTTTAAATTTAATTTAAAATTTAAAATTTTTAAGGAAAAACTATACAAGATATCATCAAATATTATTAAGAGACAAGAAACTTTAGAATGAACTAGTATTTTAATTTTTTTATAAAATGCCCCAATTATTTTGTGCATTATGTAAAAAGTTAGATAAGATAAGATAAGATATTTATTAATTCCTTAGACTATACAGTATGGAACAGGTCGATAAAAAAAAACATAATATACATTAAATACATAGATATCGTCATACATGTTACACATTACATTAGATATTACATTATCAGTGAAGATGCTCGGTAATTGAGTAATAGCACTTAGACGTTAAAAACATTTTTAGGTTATGTTTAAATATTTTAATTGTACTAGATTGCAGGAGTGAATCCGGTAGTTTTTGATAGCATTTCAAACCGATGCATTCCGGTGATTTCTGACCAATATTTGTTTTAAATAGTGGTGTTCTAAATTTATATTGGTTTCTAGTATTGACGTTGTGCACATCAGTATTTCTTTCGAATTTATCTTTATTGCAAAATATATATACACATACTTCATAAATATAGATACAGGGAATAGTGAGTATGTTGAATTTTTTGTACAGTTCACGACATGGAAAATCTCTCTTTACACCCGCAATAATCCTAATAATACTTTTTTGTGTTATTACGTTAATAAATATTATTAATGATAAATATTTTTGTTTTTATGATAATAATGATAAATGGCTTGTTTGTTATATTATGATAACCAATAAAAATAAATTTCAGCCAGATCGAATGTAGTGTTCAATTGTTATATATTAAAAAAAATAAACTTTGAAATTAATTCCTTGTTAACTATAAACTTTTAGATATAGATGAGTTATGTTAAATCGTCATATTTTGATCCCAGGAATCTATGGTTCAGCCAATTCCCCCACATTAACGGGGCACGCTGTATTTTTAAAGTTCACTATTATATTTACTAATTACATGTTTAAATAATAATATTAATGACATTAAACTAATTGTAAACACTTGAAGGTAGCAATGAGCGATGATTCATAAAAACAATCTCGAGCGACAAGTGTAGCAACTAAAATGGACTCGCACCAAAAACGGGAAAATATTCTCGAAATTGCGTAACGATTAAAAACCGTTCCGTTTCGCAATATATCCATAAATGGTGTAAACAAGACGCGCCACACTTAATTTACGCAGAAACGTTTGATTTCAGCGTTTCCCGGCGTCCCCGTCGAGATGCCGAATGTGCAAACGGTGAATTGACACGTGCAGTTCACCGGGGTGCAAGGCTACGGTCCGGGGGTTAAGTTTAAGCGGTCGAAACGGGGATGTTGTTAGCATTTGCGTCGGTGTTGAGGAATGTCGGTCAGTGTGTCGTCGTCGGTGTCTTGTAGTTTGGTTCAATGTCGACTTTCGCTTTTACAGCCCTTGCCTCTGCAATTAACTGGCTTATCGAAATAATAATTTCAATCGACGGTTTATGTTAAAATAAAAGTTATGGCATATATTTTATATAATTACATATAACCTTTTAGAGCAATTATTTGCTATTGCATCTTACTGATACATTTAGTTATTGTAATCTTTTATAAAATTGTAATATTTATTATCTATTCACTAATAGAAATTTCTTGATTAAGTCGTATTGATGATATGATTAAAGGTATGCACTAATTAAACGTGTAATATTAATATTAATTTTAACACTAAATTAATATCTTAATTAAAGAAACATATACGTAATACCGTTATATCATCAAAATTTTTAGTTATTCCGCAATGGACGTAATAACCAAAAATTATGTCAAATCCGTTAATTTTAGTATAACACATTACCTCAGCAAAATTTAGAATTTTGTTGGATTCTAAATATATACATACATTACAATAATACTATTAATTTTAGAGAGAAATCAGATTGTAAATTTAATTATCGAGTATTTTTACTGTTTATACCCATGATACTTCATTACATATACCAACTTTTAATGATTTGTCTGAAGTTAATACGCGGAGGATACAAAGTAAACAAAAATCACTCAACTCATCTCGAGGGGTAGTCTTCTGTCAAGATCTTCTGAACTGTACCGAAAAAGAAAGCCTACAATAATTAAAATTATTATTATTATCATTCCTTCAGTATATTTTGTGTACTAGTTTATTTATTTTATTTATACAGTTTAAGTAATATTAGAAAATATTCTTCAATGGAATTGTAACGTTGCAATTCACAGGTTACAATATTTGCAATTGCTGAAGGAATTCTCATAATTTTGTGTTGCCCTCCAAGAAACACATTTTATCCTAACTCCGTCGTTCTTCCTTCGTAGATCCCCAAGCTAAAGATAGTGTTGCACTCTTGGTGCGGAGTGATAGTTTTCTAGAGATAATCAGTTTAAATACTGAATACGAGCCGTAGCACTTAAAATACTGCCCACAGTCAAAATAAATGTCTATTATATATGTACCTCCTGAAAGACCATTTTACACTAGAGATTTAAAGGCTAAAAATCATCCATTGCCATCTCCTTTGTTACTCCTTGGTGATTTCAATGCGCACTCCTCTATATAAGCGTTCAACAAGAAAGACACAAGAAGAAAGCTGTTGGAAATCTTGTTGGAGGTTCTTGGATCTATCTTATTAAATAATGGAGAAAAGTTCGCATGAACACATCAAACGAGGATGAATCGAACATAAACATATTAATTTGAGTATAGCATACGCGAATGCTGCGTTCAACATCCGCAATATCTATTCAGTGATCACTTCCCCATCTTAATTAACACCAACATCCCCAAAATTACTATTGAACACGAGAGGAAATGGAATCTAAAGAGCACAAACTGCCAGAAGTTCTCACACTCTTCGTTGTTCTGTCCGAATGTGAAGATATTGATAATTTAATTTCACAATTTTGTAATAAAAGTAGCTCAATGCAACACTCTTCAAAGGATAACAAGCTCTATTCACTATGGATGAATTCCGTGGCAAGATAGCCAAGTAAAATAAGTAATCGCGGTTAAGAAACGTGCTTACAATAGTTTCAAGCATCAACCCATGCTGGATAACTTAATAACTTTTAAAAAATGCAGACCGCGGCAAAAAGGTGCATACTCAGCAAAAACGAGCTAGCTGGCAAGAATTTGTAGACTCGATTTATTAATTAACTCCTCCCTCGGAAATATAAAATAATAAATTCTCTTTATTCTATACGGTAGAAAAACAAATCGGTAACAGATCGTAGAGATTACTTGCCATCCTCACATCTATTACTGTAAGGACAAAATATCACCGACCCCCAAGAAATTGTGGAAACATTTGCGAATTACTTCGAGACCAATCGCTCTTGATTGGTCACATTAACACGATTTTTAAATAATATATGACACTATGGAAGAGAATAATACTCTAGACTTTAAAGGAGAGATTGATAATGTTTATAACTCCAACTTCAACTCACTTGAGCAAAATATGCATTATCCAATTCAAAACAAATCGTCAACTGAAAGCGTATCATATACATTATGAATTTCTACAAAATTTCCCTCAAGAGGAGAAATTATACCTACTAAATATCTTTAATAAAATATGATCTTGCAGCACTTTCCCTGACGTATGGCGAGAAGCCATTATAGTCCCAATCCTCAAGTCTGGAAAAGAACCGATCTACCCTAAAAGCTATCCTCCTATCTCACTAATATCAAATGTTGGCAAACTTCTTGAGAAAATGATAGCTAGAGCTTAGTAAAAAAGCTTCTCAGCAAATTTCCAACTGGATGATATCACAGTACCGAAGATGCGCTTTTTGAAAAAACTCTGCAAAATGCAACCTAAATAGAAGTCACATCACTGCAGCATACCTAGATATAGAAAAAGCATACGATTTGGAGATATGGAATTCTGCAACAACTGTACACTTTGTAACTTCGTGGTAGAGTACTTTTGTTCATTCATAATTTCCTTCAGAATCGCTGCTTTTCTGCCAAAATAAATGGAAAGTTATCTAACTCACATCTTTTTGAAACTAGTATTTTCCAGCGATCTTCACTTAGTGTAGCTTTATTTGTAGTCTCGGTAAACTGTCTTCCTGAAAGAGTTACGCTTACGAATGGCGAAATGATCTATGTAGTTGATATCTTTAATTTTCATAATGGCAACAGCTAAACATAATAGAGCGCACAGCAAAAAGTCGTGCTCAAAAATCTAGATGTGTGTACACTTCTGTCGATTGCGTACACCGCATCCCCCTCTGGTGTTATCGCTGGATGGTCAGGACTTACCTCCAGCGGATCAAGCAAAATTACTTGATGTTACCTTTGATTCTCAACTCCTGGAAAATACATGTAAAATAAATAGTTTGCAAGTGTCATAAAAGTATAAATATTTTAAGATATTTGGGAAATATCAAATGGGGAACATGTCGAAAAATATTAGTATTGGACAATACTGTTTGAGTATATTAGCTATGTGAGGGCGAGCATTGTCATGAACAAAAAACATGAACTTTGTTTATGAGTACTGGGGTCGTACCCTGCGTAGGCTTTTCATGAAACGGTTCAAAATGTCAATGTACCTTGCAGCATTAATCGTCATTCCCTCAGGTCAAAATTTCTTATGGATAATGTCTTGACTATAGAAAAAGGTGATGAGCACTGTTTTGATACGTAGTTTTCCTGCTATGGCCTTTTTCCGAAGAGGTCATACAGGAGAACGCCATTCCATGCTTTGCCGTTTCGTTTCAGGGTAGTATCTGAGACACAATACTGTTCAAGAAGTTTGATGATGTATCCGCCGTTTCGACAAAATCTTGTGAACCCTCTAAACGTACCTGCTTCTGATCGTCAGTCAAGTGGTGTGGCTCAAGACAACAATACGTTTTTCTTATCCCTTCACGACAGTAAATCGACGATATTCCTTGAGTAATTTCCTCACTTTGTCAATGTTTTCATCACTGGCGGAGGTCGTACACACACTTTAAGGACACTGCTTGATCTTCATAAACACGTACCAGCAGAGTTTCTTTCGGTGTCTTGCAAAACTTTAAATTGATCTTTTGTTCGTTCATTTTCATGTTCTCAGTTAAAAAATTACGCACTAAACAAGCACTTTGTAAAAAAAAGACTTATACATCGCACAAAAATGGTGGAAGCAGATGGTCAACACCTGCCACTACGCAACTGCAGCGTATTTGTTTTGCCAATGTTGCCAGATCGGCTGTTCTGACTTCATTCACCGAACTTTATTTTCAGTGTTTGATAGATAGATAGATAATATATTCATGTTATTAACAAAATGTTTTACATAAGTCATAAATAATATAAGATTACAAGAACAGATACAAATTGTGAAAAATAAGTTAACACAAACTATACATACTAGTTTCAATAAATTATGGGTCAAACAGGAAGTTATAATCCATGTATGAGACGAAAGCACAAATATATTTTAACAAAGGATGCATGTGGAAAATAAGTAAGTAAATTTTACAATCAAATACGAATTAAAAATAGTGTATAAATAAAAATTCTAAAATAAAAACCAAAATATATACAATTAAAAAACAATAGATGTCAATAAATTAAAAACAATGTTTTTTTATTTTTTTATTTATTAGATAAGCATTTAATACATTAAACATATTTATATAAAACGTGGTAATTGGAGCTAATATGTAAATTAATAACTTGAGTTATGTGAGTGAAATATCTTATGAATATTATGAGTTTATTTTTTTGTCATGTATTCCTCCCAAGAGAAAAATTCATTGTTGACATTAATTTAATATGGGGTTTCAACTTATTTAGTAGCATTATCCTTATATTATTTGGCAGAGCGTTGTAGAATTTTGGTGCCCAAAACCATGTGCCATTTAATGATTTACAAAGCCTCATAGAAGTGAATATTTTAATTTTGCCGCGTCTCATAGTTGTGCATAATATTATTTGTAGTGAAGTTAGTTTGATATTTGGCAACAAATATGTGACATTCAAATATATAGCAAGGAAAGGTCATAATTCCTAATTGTTTAAAACGAGATTTCCATTATTCTCGATATCTTGCACCTGCCAGTATTGAATAGGTAATTAATGACTGTAGGTTGCAAACTAGCAGGTAAGTAACACTGACTTTGAAACTGAGTTTGAAAGGTTCTTCAATAAAAATATATTTCCGCTAAGTTTATTTGCCAATATCTCGTCATTTATAACCCATGTCAGTTTTGAGTCTAAGTGTACTTCTAAGAACCTCGTTGACTGAGATGTATCGTGATCATGTCTTTTGAGTGTGAAAATCATACTGATTTTTTAAATGTAGCTTATTTCTAGTAAACCATTCCGTACATTTTTTAATTACTCTATGATTTTGGCTTAATGCTAAGTCCATATTTAAGTGAGAGTTTTTAACTCAAGTGTCATCAGTGTACAACACCACAAGAAACTATCCCAACAATTAATGTTTTCCTATCCCGGTTCAAAAAGGAAAACACGCCAAATGAAATATTCACTTTTCCTTGAGACATCGAAAAAAATCAAAGAACATGCGCATATATATACGAAAGGCTCAAAATCAGATATGGTAGTGGGTTCAGCAGTCATTGTAGTCAACAATGCATACTCTTGGAAACTCCTACTCTACTCGCCTATTTATAGAGCCTAATTATTCGCGATATAGCAAACTTCACTATATATATATCTGCACAAAATGCATCAAACTTTTTAATAATTACAAATTCAAGAAGCAGCCTACAAATCATCAAGAACCTTTAGAAGGCTTATGGATGGTCAAGGTATATTATAAAGCAACACCAAAATGTAAATGAATGTGGTAAATCCGTGATTTTCTTCTGGTGTCTGGAACATGTATGAATCCGTGGTAACGAAGAAGTCGATCAAGCAGACGATGCAGATATACTGGTTACACTAAGAGATTGTCAAGGGTAAATAGACATAAGTACATAAGAACTAGGGCTGAATGTTGGCAGAATCGCTGGGAAATTAATGATAGTCTGCTAAAGGGGGTGAAACTATATATCCAGGATAACATAGAGTTTTGCAACACACATGCATATATTAAAAGGAGACCTGTCCCAACTGTTATTGGTGTTAAGAGCGGCAGTCAATCAAACATATATTTGAATTTTTTAGCATTATAGGTAACTCATAAACTGAAATTAGTAAAAACTTTCAACAAGAAATTTATATAGAAGCCAAGTTGTAGTATTAATATACTAATTAACAATTAAACAAAAGAACAGTTCTTACAATATTTAATAAAAATAATTTTTTAAATTGTTGTCAACATTGAACCATTGGCACCTTGATTTTGCCACTTATTTGCTAACAATGGACCACCACTGCAAATTTGTATATAACAATTTGATTTCACCTAGTTGCAATATCTGTAATAAAGGATTTATTCAAATCGGAATATTTCTTTGATTTTGACCAGATAAATACTCAAAGTTTGCAAGTATCGCAAATATATCTTTTCAAAGATTTGCTGACACCTGCACAATCTTCATGGATCCAGTCTTTACAAACAAGGCATCTTATCATGTTTTCTTTCACAGATTTTTCACACAATTTACAATACCAATTATTTGAACTGTTGGTCTTCTTTCTTCGCTTTTGTTTGGTGATATTTTGTTCGTTGATTCTAGGGTTGATTGATAGCTTGAGGATGTTATTTTTTTAGACCAATGAGTAGGTCTGCTTCTTTCTTTTAATTTGCGTTTTTGGCACTCTATATCTATATGAACTTCATACCTTGAATCCGCAATTTGTTCAGACACACTAGCCTCTCTAGTGTTCCTTCAGATACTGGGAAAAATGCCAGTCTTTCGAAATCTTCCTGGATTTTGATGCATCCACATTTCCTCTATATAAAAATTGATTAATGGCTTAAAAATTACACATCAAAAGGCTGCAATTTATGAGAGGTATGATCTGGAAATGAAATCATAACTATACCATGTTGTTGAGCATATATTATAACATCCAATTTTTTGTATGAGTTGTAAGACCATCCAATATCAAGATAACTTTATTATTCTTAGTTGGTTGTACATTGGACACAAAATGTTTTAACCATAAGAGAAATATTTCCTTATTTATGTATCCACTATCTGGATTGAAAGCAAATGTTGAGCCAGGTGGTGCTCCATCATTTAATTCATTATTTTCTCTTTTTCGCTTAAAATTGATAAGCGGTGGTACGAAAAATACAGCAGCATTACTGACATATGGATGTCGTTTTTGTACCCCGCTCACCACTTGCAATTGTCTCTACTTGATGCTTACCTTTTAGTAAAATCTTTCTTGTTTTTCTCTGTATGGTAGAGAGTCCAGTTTCATCCATATTGAATATGCGTTCTGGCTCATGAATATTGTTTTTGTCCATGCAATTCTTTAATATTTCAAAAAACTTTTAAACTGCAACATAATTAAACCCTGTTGCTCTATTAAAAGAAGTAGCTCTTGGTTGTCGAAGATTTAGCCGTGGGTGCCGTTTCAGAAATTAATAATACTCCTACCATTTTTACCAGTACATTGTTTTTTTTTCTGAAATGAAAACTGCCAAACTTCAGTGGGTTTCAAACCAAATAGACAGCTCTCTATCTCAAAAACATGTTCCCAAAGCTGGGTTTCAAGCTCCAATAGAAGATCACCTAAAGAACCAACTTTGAGATCTTCCTTGTTTATTCAAATTTTCCCATGCTATCCACGTTTCAAAGTAGCTTTCCGAATTCCAAACTTTCGGCTAGCCTAGTTTAAGCCTATTTGTGTTGTCCTCAATTATTGTAAAGCATTCTTCATATCTGCCACATCCTACTTATAATATTGACCTCGTTTTGCCATTGTAGCCTAAAAATTTTTTTTCTAAAATTTGGTGTAACGCTTTGTAGTAGTTTCTATCATTGGACCGGTTCAATGATCGCAACCTTACCTTGTTTAGATTAAAGACATTTCTACACTACTTTATTTGTAACCAGATGTACATTTCAACACAAATAATCAATGCTTTATATTAATTAACAAAACTACATTTAACACTGATATATGTGAAGCAAAAAGGTAATGGATTAGCGGGTGTCAGTGTAAACAGGTATAAATTTATTGGTGGAAAACATTTATAATAAAAAAGATTAATATGCATAGGCAGGTAAGTTAGGATGGGCTATAAGAGTAATATGAAAACCCATGATAGGGTGGTTGAGTTTTTCTATTATCTATATTTTTGTTTATTAATACTTCTTACTTATTCTTATATACATGATATTCCGAAAAGTTAATTACAAAATTTAAAAAAAAACTTTCTGTGACGATAGAAGTTTTTTTTAAATTTTATAATAATAAAAATTAGTGCAGAAATGCTGATATAAATTAATTTTTCTCATTATTAACACAGGACTGAATCAATATTTAATTTACAAATTTTATAATAGGTTTCATTTTAGAAACACTCGTTCACTATATAATGTCAACAACTCTTTGCATGCGGCATCCACGGATAGACATATACAACATACACATGCAGATAATAGCCCCGAATCATGGTGATGATACATAAATATCGTCTAATCAGCATTTTAGCTTTCCAAAACTTTCTATTATCATTATTTAATTTTTTATTGTTCATTCCTTTTGGGTTATTCATACCTTCAAAAGCTACAGAGAATTATTAAGTAAATCTTTAAATACAAACTATTTTAATGTTATAGAAGACCTTAAAGTCTTTTAGTGGAATGTTCAGAAGAAAATATTTAACAAAGGTTTTTTTATATGTTTCTTTCTAAATGTGGCAAAATATTTTTTTCCAAATATAGGTTAAAGATAATATTGAGCTCCATCCCCCTTAATAACAGCCAAAAAGCGTTCAAGAACCTATTACATCTATGCGAATTTCTTATAAGAAATAGTTTTGAAAAATAATAGAATATGGGATATCAGGAAATTACTGGAGTAGGCAAGGTAAATTGTGGTGTTCTTTATGTTAATGGAAGAGTGTGGTGTAATTTTGTGATACAGAATAAGGAGTTTAGGGCACCAAGTTGGATCGCACCGAACGATGCTTGAAAGGAATGTTGAGCAATATATGAATCGTGACAGAAAATGTTATAAAGGAGGTGTGGTAAAAGATTCCTCTGGGGCACCTCATTCTAACTGACTGGTTTTGTTAGAAAGGAAGTTGTATATGAGAATTTTTAAATGACGTGCGATAATTAAGAGGAAGGTGACCAATAGGCCAAACAGAATCAAAAGCTTTCTGAATGTCTAGAAACAAAATTATTGATTTATGACCTTCAAAATGATTTATTTATTCATTGATGAAGAATAATTTTTACCAGCGTGCAATTGTAAGTAATAATCAGTCTCATCTATTGTATCATCGATCGGAAAGGACAGAGGGTTTTGTTTAAAGAATTAAACAATAGTTACTGTACTATGAAAGTCATTGTCGTAATTATTGCTGTTTGATTTCTAAAACGTCTTCTCTAACTGTTCTACGGCATACTATCATCAGTGTTGTGCTAGTAGTGGAAGTAGAGAGCACGTGCGAATTGCAAAGTTAAAGTATCTGGACGCAATGAGCAATATTGTTTCAATAATTTTTATTTATTTTATCTATTTACAACTATTATAACTAACTGACATGGGCATTCTAAATATACGTAGATTCACAGGCAAAGTCGAGGAGAATAGCTTAGTTAAATATTAGGCGGACCGGAAAGAAATGTCGTTTCCTTACATTAAATTCAAACGATAAATTTTTATTTTTAATCAATAATATAATCACTCTCGTTACCAACAACCTTTTTCCATCTAGTGTGCAGTGTGCCGATAAAAATCAATTGCTTTTTGGATAAAATATCTTGATAACATCCAAATCTTAATTTTTTTTGCCACTAAGAAAATGTGCATTGCAAAATGAAGAATTTTCTGTTGGCAATCGCTGGATATTTTTCGATTAAAGATTGGTTCACTCAATCCAATTGTTCACAATAAAGGTCTGCATTTACAGTTTGTCCAGGTTTCAGCAATTTAAAATGAACAGTTTCGCGAATACTTCACCAAACAAACAAAAACGCCTTTTTGTGATGTAATCCCGGCTTCGCAGTACATCATGGTGATTCGTTTGAAGAGACTTCCTTTTGCGTTTTAAATTATCATTTATCGTCTCCAGTAATTCTTTTCCCGAACTCATGAGTGGCAAGCAATAGACCAATCCCAAGGCCACCTATATCTCCCGATCTATCCGTTTTAGACTTTTTCGATGGGGTTATATAAAAATCAAAGTGTATGGAAAATCATATCCATCCTTGGAGGATCATAGACTAACTTTTGTTGAAACCAGTAATCAAGCGATCAAAAAACGGTTCTTTATGATCCAAACACCAGCTCTACTAATTTTTATAATCTGCTTTAAATGATCTTCGAAGGTCGACCAAAGTTGGTTAAAGATGTTTGACAGTTCCTCGATTGTTTGACATCGATTTGCTTCCACTTCCGTCCTTAGCATGCCGTTGTCTAATGTAGTTAGTCTTCCTGATTGATAGGAGACTTACCAAATTTGAACTTGGAAAACCATATATGGCATTTATGAACGTCTAATGTACGTGAAAAAACTACTCTTGCAAAACTCTAAAAGCATATACTCTTCTGGTATTTGGCTGGCCATTTCACCCCAAATTGCAAAAAAAAGTTTAATATTGATTTATTTAGAAGTGAACAAGACACAACAAGCTAAAATTTCTTTGACACGCCTTCGAGATAGACAATGAGCTGACAAATGACAATCAAATATCGACATGCGCAGAAAGGGCATTACTCTCCGCCCCCCCCCCCTCTTATGTCCCTCGCCAAACAATGGTTATAACATTTACACGTCTCCGACTTCCGAAAACTTCCAGTGGTACCTTACATCCATCCTTAAATGCTTCAGATATGGCCATACAAGGAATCGACGGCAATCAACATTGTCCAAACTGTAGTTGCCCTTCAGGAAAACACTTCTGTATTATCTGCAAATCAACAATCCCACATTAAAAAGATTACCAAACCAAACTTATCAATCAATGAATCGAAAGAAATATTTAAAAACCCAACATCTTATAGTAAGATTGTTTTGACGAATAAATATTTTAAAACCATTTTTAAATGATTATTATAGGCACTAACCCTCCCAAAGCAAACCAATTAGAATGCAAATTGCTAACTGCCAACATTACACGAAAAAACGGCAAACGGAAAGTATTTCTAATAGCATTCAAGAATTATGAGGGCTGTCTAATCAATACCGCGAAGATTTTGTTCAATTCAGGGAAGATTTAATTGATGGAATCTTAACCCCTAGTTAAAAATCTAATAGAAAACCCCTCATCATACAGGAAATTTCTAAAGCGACCTTAAATCTAATTAATATGAATATATCAACGACCTTACTCTTCACAGAAGACCTAATTAATTCAATAAAAACAATACAAATTGCTCAATGGAATTGCAGGTTAATTATGGCTAACAAACACAGCTTTGTAAACTTCTTAATAAACAATCCCATTGGCATTAAGATAAGAAACCTTATCTTCAATTCAGCATAAAAGTTTCAACACAGTACGTAAAGATATACCAAAAGGAAAAGGAAGTGTTATGATTATGTTCATAACTCTATATATTTTCAAGAACTTCTATTAACACCCAATATTAATGTTGGCATAGAACATTCTAAGTCTATATAAAACCCTATTTGTAAAATCCTGTCTCCATTACATGGTTAACTTATTTGACCCAATAAAGGATGATGTGTCGCAGGTGGTGATTTCAATGCGCATCCCCCTTTATGAGGGCTAGAAAAAAATCTGCAGAAAGTAAGAGGTTATTCAAAAGTAAAGCAAGAGAGAAATGGATGGACTTCTGTACATAACATTAACAAAAACACTCATATAGGAACAATTTAGCATCAAATAAAATCTCTTGATGGACAACATAACCCACACTAACCTACCCCCAAATAATATCAAAGAAGAATATCTGGACTATATAATCCCTAATCCTCAGACCTTGATGATATGGTTTGACACTCTCCATTCAGCTGCAGAAAAACCTTATTGGAAATTTATAATGCCTGGTGATGCAGTATGACATATTATGATGACCTTAAAAGATCTGTAATAGCTGTAGTTCCAATACATCACATCGCCCAATAGCCTGGACTAAAGGCCATTCTAGAATTCCAGGAAATGAACTAGCTGATACACTAGAAAAGTAAACTACTTTACTTCAAGATGTATATCATTCCCCGATGCCAATAAAAGACGTGTTTAGAAAAATAACTACATAGCGCAGAAAAAAATTTCATCCATACAAAATTGGCCTTGTTCGGAAACTCTACGAAGATGATTTGGTCAGACGTTTAGAATTTTCTAAAACGATTATGGATATTTGGATCCGTGAAAATAATTTTGTAAGAAATGAGGTTACATTTATTTATATGTTATTAGTTACAACGTAATCCTCATTCTTTATATTTGGCACATACATATCATCCCCTAAAAATGAACGTTTGGGCCGGTATTTACAACAACAAAATGGAAACTGTTCTTCCTACAAGAAAATTGAAATAAATATCGGTATTAAAAATAATATTAATGAAATAAATATATTTAAATATAACACTTTCTTATTATTACACTATATTTTTACCAGTGACTCGAGCTTCGATCAAGAGATGATTATTTTCTAAAACTAAACTAAAATAAATAATAATATATAATATAATTATAATTTTTTAAACCCTTAAAGATTTAAAGATTTTCAACGTTTTAAAATAAAAAAATATGTATACAAATTTGATATTTGTAAAATAATCTTCTTTGTCTATTCCATCTGTCCAAATTCGGTATAAAGTATTATTAAGAATCGTCGGAGCTGTGTGAATATCGAAACGTCCTCCTCGCGGTATGTTTAGTCAACATTTTTCGTACCGCTGTACGGTCGTGCTGAAATTAGCAGTGCACTATTTCTGGCCGCTCTTTTTTCGGCGGTGGTAGGACTGGAGGGGCCTCGGGCGCGCGTATGTGTGTGTGCGTGTGTGTTTATGGTATGGTTGGAGTGGTAAAGTGGTAGGAGCCGTAAACTGATAGCCAACCAAGACTTCAGTCGCCCTGAGACCGTGTGCTACCAACCGCGTTCACGGTGAGTACCAAAAAATTATTAACTTTAATCCCGATCCAAAAAAAAATACTACATTCATATAACTTCTATTTAACAAATACATAATTAATAATGTACATGTGTTCCAAAGGCTCTAAGTGCTGGTTTTTGTGGATTATCAAAAAAATAAAATGTGCTCAACATATAAAATTTGTGGTTCAAATAATCTATATTTTGCATCTCGATTGTGTGATTAAATTAAACTACGGAATTTGATTGTGGTGGCTTTTTAACCAATTTTTGATGGCGTATTGCCAAATGTAATATATCATCAATTTCGCAATCTGTGATTTTGGTATATATTTTTTCCACTGTCCTAATGATTAAATATAGTTTGAGCTAGATTTTTCGCTTTTAGAAAAATCACCAGTAGAAAAGATGATTTCTGCTTATGCCAAAAATAACAGATTTTGGCGCGTTGCCAAATTATTGGTCATGGACTAGTTTTTTTTAATAAAAAAATATATAACATAACAAGTAGTTATGTGATAATCAAGTTAATGTTGATAATGGAATGTTAAGTACTTTTATAAAAGTTCAAACACAATTAAATAATGATGTTAAAAAATTTAAAATAAGTTCAAACATAATCATTTTTTTGCTTTTATAAATTGTTTTATTTATTTATTCACTTTACAAGATCTATTAAAAAATAAATAGAAACATACATACATAAAAATTCACTTCAAAATTTGATGCATAGATCTTGAAGGCGGAGTTCGCGGTTTCATGTGTTCTTCCATTCGACCCATTACTCGATTCATCTAAGAAAAGAAGACAAAAATAACCATAATAATGATGGTGATTGATATAATAGGTGAAAAATTATATTTCTCAATGTTTAACCAAGAGGCAAGTGGAAAAATTATTCAAGAAAAGAAATGTGATTGATATATATATATATATATATATACTATATATACTTGTCCTTACAAGGCTTTATTTTCATTTCTATGATTTATTATTTAAATATTAATATGTTACGTTTCATTATTTAATAAATTTAGAAAAAAAAGTATCGACTTAGATTAAAAATCCATCTTTGAACAAAGACATTAGGAATGTAATTTGATGTGTGTCCAAAAATAGTTTTATTTTTTCATGTGTAGGTGTTCGCGATGTTTTTCTTTTCTGGTAGACTGAAAGTAGGACGTTGAAATTACTTCAGGTATAAATAGATTTTTTTATTATTTCTATCAAAGATTACAAAACGGTCGTTATGTTTTTATGAAACTCTTTATTTGTTAATTATTGCCTGATGGTAGTTAGCAAATTTAGAAACCCAACTTTATAATTCTGGCAGTAACTGATAAAATAAAAAATTGAATTTCATAATCCAAATTCTATTGTAATGTCGAACGTTTCTTCAAATTACTATAAAAGTTCAGTTTTATTTTTATGATAATATGTTTTGATAATTTTTCATTATTTAATAATGTGTATTTCAAATCTGCATAATTTCAGTTCAAAAATTTTGATTGAATTAAATGAGCTTCAACCAATAATCAAATATAGATTGGTTAATTGAGTTACTTCAACTTCCACAATTAACCAATTTTGAGAATAAAGTTTTCAAACTCATACAAACAAGCAATGATAAAAATTATCTAGTAATCAAATTATAATTTTAATTAAGATAAATAGCTCTATTTTATTACTGCTTACTGCTTTCTAAAAGTTTAAACAAACAACTTTAATACATAATGTCTCAATTATTGACGTTAAACTCATATGACCTTATGTTTGATGATGGAAGCATTTACTATATGATACATCTTGGAATCAGTAACATTAAAAGTTCCTTATTTATATAACTTTAATATCGAGAATTTGATAAAATAATGAATGGAATGGAATTAATTTCTTTAAAGTTAAACCTCTGACAAGTAAGCTTATCTAAAATACAGTTTTTATTTTACGAAAATCATTTGAAAATTCACTAGAAACAAAGAATTTAATTCAAAACTTTTCGATAGAAAGAAAACTTCGATAATTACCAATTTTTAGAATAGAGTTTTCAAACTCACACCAAAGAAACACAGAATGATAATCGTTGTTTAAAATCAAATTATAATTTTAATTAAGATAAATAACTCTATTTTACTACTGCTTTCTAAGAGTTTAAACAAACACCTTCACTGCAAAATATCTAAATTATTAAATTTAAACTCATATGACCTGATGATTGATGATGGATGCCATTACTATGTGATACATCTTAGAATCAGGAGCAATTAAAGTTCCTGATTTATATGACTTTAATACTGAGAATTTGATGAGATAACAACAATGATTATTATTAGAAATTTTGTTATTTTAGATATAACTTTATTAAGAAATATATAATATTCAGTCAATTTAGTCAGCAAAATATTTCCAAGCATTTGATTTTAATTTACAAAATCTTTTATGTGATTTTTATAGTGAATATCTTTGTTAAAGCTAACTACAATTATCAATATTGCAAATTTAAGTATATTTTTAGTAAATATTTTCAAATGATAAGTTTCCCTATGGAAATATTTAAGAGTTTTTAATTATTGTTTAAACATAATGATTTTAAATATTTTATTTTATTCTGAGTTGGGTAAGAATTTTCTATTATACCTTTTGTAATTTACTTACCCAAAAGAAAACTGAATATCAATTGTATTTAAATTAAAATCTTTATAATTATATTACAATCTTATAAATTTTGGTTACCTGGATTTTTTTTTGAAGTAGGCTTTTCTGGAATAGATTTTTTATTTTACAAAAAAAGCATTAGAAAATTTACTAGAAACAAAGAAATGAATTCAAAACTTTTCGAAATAAATCAAGGTTTATTTGAAAATTAATTGAAAATATAAAAATAAACTCTCTTTTTTAAATTTTATAGCATCAAAAAAAGAAATACTTTGCTGGAACGAAAATGCGAAAACCATTAAAAAAAATTCTAAAAAAATTGGGATTATAATTTAAAAGGAACGTTAAAAAAGATTGAAAGAATTACTAAAAGGCAACTGAAAATACAAACCAGAACAAAATGGAGACACTTAATTGAAAACATTAAAAAATGGAATTATACTCCAAAAAGTAAAACTTAGCTAAAGAAAAGAGTTAAGTGGGCTTTTCTGAAGTACATTTTTTGTTTTACAAAAAAAAGCATTTGAAAATTTACTAGAAATAAAGAAATGAATTCAAAACTTTTCGGAGGAAAGGAAAGTTTATTTGAAAATTGATTGAAAATATTATAATAAACTCTCTTGTAATTATTTAAATTTTATAGAAATAAAAAGGAGGTACTTTGCTGCAACAAAACATAAAAACATAAAAAAGATTTTATAAAAAATGGCGATTACTATTGAAAAGGAATGTTAAAAAAGATTAAAAGAATTACTAAAAGGCAAAAACACAAACGAGAAAAAAATGCAGACACTCAATTGAAAACATCAAGAATTGGAATTATACTCCAAAAAGTAAAACTTGGCTAAAGCAAAGAGTTAAGTGGGCTTTTCTGAAATACATTTTTTATTTTACAAAAAAAATATATTAGAAAATTTACTAGAAACAAACAAATTAATTCAAAACTTTCCGAAAGATATCAAATTTTATTTGAAAATTAATTGAAAATATAAAAATAAAAAACTCTCTTGCATTGTTTCAAACTTTATAGAAATAGAAAACAGATGTTTCAGAAAAGCATTAATACTTAAAAACATGAAAAACACTTTGCAAAATATTAGGATTACAATTTAAAAAGAACGTTAAAAAGTATTAAAAGAATTATTAAAAGGCAACTGAAAACACAAACCTGAAAAAAAACGTAGTTGAAAACAATAAAAAAATTGGAATCATAATCTAAAAAGTAAAACTTGGCAAAAGAAAACAGTTAAGTAGGCTTTTCTGAAATATATTTTTTATTTTACAAAAAAAGCATTAGAAAATTTACTAGAAACAAGCAAATGAATTCAAAACTTTTCGAAAGAAACGGAAGTTTATTTGAAAACTAACTAAAAATATAAAATTAATTGTAATTGTAATTCTTTAAATTTTATAGAAATAAAAAAGAGGTACTTGCTGAAACAAAAATTCTTAACTTTCTAAAAAAAAATGGGATTACAATTTAAAATTCTTTTTAAAAAAGGATTCAAAGAATTACTAAAAGGCAACTAAAAATATAAACCAGAAACAAGAAAGCTGACACTCAATTGAAAGCATCAAAAAATTGGAATTATACTCTACAAAGTAAAACTTGGCTAAAGAAAACTATTAAGTAGACTTTTCTAAAATACATTTTTTGTTTTACAAAAACGGCATTTGAAAATTTACTAGAAATAAACAAATGAATTCAAAACTTTTCGAAAGATACCAAAGTTTATTTGAAAATTAATTAAAAAGATAAAAAGAAAATCTTTTGTAATTCTCTACATTTTATAGAAATAAAAAAGAGATATTGGTGAGTGAACCATTGGTTAGTAAAAAATGATGTAACACTAAAACATATATCTTTGACAAAAAAGATGTACTTTGCTAAAACAAAAACAAACCCTAAAAATAATGACACTCAATGGAAAACTTAAAAAAAAAGTAGAATTATACTCCAAAAAGTAAAACTTGGCTGAAGAAAACTGTTAAGTAGGCTTTTCTGAAATACATTATTTCTACAAAATGAAGCATTATATAGAAAATTTACTAGAAACAAACAGTTTATTCAAAACTTTTCGAAAGAAAAAAAGTTTATTTGAAAATTAATTGAAAATATATACATAAACTATTTTATAACTTTTAAAATACATATTATAGAAATAAAAAAGAGGTACTTTGATGAAACAAAAATTCTTAATTAAAAAAATGAAATTACAATTTATAAAGAACGTTAAAAAGCATTAAAAGAATTACTAAAAGGCAATTCTAAACACAAACCAATTAAAATGCACTCAATTACACATTACACCCAATTAAAAAAATTGAATCATATTCCAAAAAGTAAAAATTGGCTGGCTGAAAGACCACTGGTCGATAGCCATGAAAAAGAAGACCAATTATGTTAGAATTTATTTTATTTTATACATTACAAGTATTATATTTTATTTTCATTCTGTGAATAAAGATGTTTAGTAGTAGTAAAAATTGGCTAAAGAAAACAGTTAATAATATTCTTAAAAAAACTTGAATACGAAATTAATTTTAATAAAAGAATGGACATTTCAAAAAAAAAAAAACAATTAAAAAATTCCAGCAACGTAAATAAAAAAAGAGTATTCGTAAAACAATTAACATTTTTTAAAAAGTAAAAATTGAAAAAAAAAATAGTCGAATTCGCTTAAAACAAGTTATAAAAAATATTTGAAAATGTTTAACTCGCGTAAAACAGTTAAAATTTTCAGATTGTTATATTCTAAAAGACTTGAACAGTTATATAATATTCATCAAAATTTTAACATTAAAAAAACAACTAAAAATTTCCAAACACATTTTAAAATTTATTTTAAAAAACAGTTTAAAATAGAGGAAAATTGGTTTGAAAAACAGTGAAATTTACTTAAATTTTTATAAAAATAAATTCAAGATATCTTAGGCACCTACAGATGTATGTTTTATAAAACAATTACCATTTTACAAAGAAAATAATTAAAAAATTCGTAGAAACAAAAATCAATTGAAAAGTTTCTTTATAGAAGCAATTGCAATTTTAAAAATTTGAATTTACTAAAACGTTGTTTTAATTTGTTTAAAACTGCTAAATATTTTACAAACATTATTAAAAAATAATAAACACATACAATTTCAATTGGACACACTGCAAATTTTACGAGAAAGAAATAAAAATTTTAAAAAAATAAATAATTTTACCAAAAAAATATCTTCAAAATGGTGAATAAATAATTTTAAATTAAAATAAAACCAATCTTTTCGTAATTTTTTGATTTTGGTGTTCTTGCAAATTTTTTTTCTGGAATTCTAATACTCGTATTCTTTAATTAATCAAAAGTTTTAAGAAACTTCTTTTCCGTGTTTTCGTTGAGTGTTCTGCAATTTTCCAAATTGTTTTATTTATTTATAGAGAATCATATCAGAATTTTCCAGCAATAGTTTCCTTTAATTTCTCTAAAACTTTCCATATTATTATTGTGTTTATTATATTATTATTTCTATGTTATTTATTATATTTTTATTATAATATTATTATGAGAATTTTTATTTAGTGCCTTTTGTTATTTATTTTTTTAGCTGAAATTAAATCAAATTTTTCTTATCAAAATTTCTAAGAAATGTTTCTCTTATTTCTAGAAAGAGAAACATATTTATTGGAGATAGTAATTATAGTATGTAGTTATGACAACAATTAATTGATTGTTGAGGCGTTGAGAATCATGACACTGTCAGATTTTCAACTCTAGGTTATTTTAAACAGTACATATGTTTCGACACACTGTTTTCTTCGCCTGAAGAAGTCGTTATCTTAATATTTATAACAACAATTATTGTCATTCTTCATCTTCTTCTTCTTCATCTTGGATATCGACCGTAGGTTTTTCAGCCTTCCTATATCTATTTTCTCAAAAATCTTCTTCGAGATTTTTTTTAATTTACTGATTTTGTTTTGCACATTTTTTTTAATGATTTTTATGATCTATTTACTTTTTATAAATTTCCTTCGGATTCTATTTTCTTCAAGCATTTTTTTATTATCAAAATTTTCCACCAATTTCTTATCAATATTTATAAGAATTTTTGAATATATTTTTCTCAATATCGATTTTCTAAAAATTATCGTTTAAAATTCTTTTTTAACATATTTATATAACCAAAAAAATCAAATTTAAAACTAATAACTTAAAAATTGAAGTCTTACTCTAACTTTGACTCTAACTATTTCTTTAACTAAACCATTTTACGTAGTTTTGGAAGGTTTAGAATTCGGTATATACTTTCTTCACTGCACTCTTGATGAAACGAAATTATAATATTAGGTAATTTCTAATTAAAACACTTGTTTAGTTTCATATTGTAATATTCAGTTTCGCTCAATGACGACCATTCTCAAAAGAATTACAAAAATAACTCAGTTAGCAGTTATTTTTTTGCAGTTCTGCAACGCTTTTTATTTCTATCCTGTGGTGCCATTTCGGATTTAGTTAGGGGAAATATTGTGTAAAATGATGTTAATGATCATTTTACACAAGAAAAAAAATTAAAATTAAAATTTAAGAAAATCATGCAGTTAAGAGTTAAGTTATTCTCGTTTTATATTCAACACTCTAAATTTAGCTTAAACTCGTATTCCAATTGTAATAAAAATACTTCCAAATAAATTTATATTTAATTTAATCTTATTCTAATATTAATATAATTATCACTCAAATGTCATCGAGCTTACATTAAAGTAATAACTGGAGATCTAAAATCTAAATATAAACTCTAAAATTAACTCAACAACATCTTCAATTCTAGTATTAGTATAAAGTATATGTAGTACATTAGTATAATAAAAACTATTGAAACCTTTAAAAACAAAAAGTTTACTCTAACTCTGACCTCTTAAATTGAAATATTACTTCAATTTCAACTAATAAATAATAAATGTAAGGTAGAAAGACCTTAGGTCGATGGCCAATGAAGAAGAAGAGAAGCAGCATAAAATTGTTATGTCGAAATATTGTAATATTATCTTCAATAAAGATATTCTCTCTCCCTCTATTAAATATAATACTAAAAAACTATTTCAAGAAGTATAATTACCCTAGAAACTTAAACCTTTTATTTTATAACAAACATGTGTTGTTACTTTATTGCTGAAGCTTTATTTTTACATTTTATTAACTTTATCATAAAAAAAATTAAAATTTAAATGCCATTTTAAAACTCTGTGTCAGGTTACGTTGAACACAAGGTCACACTTTTTTGTCATGTTTCTACCTCATTAATGTTGCTTGTCAGTTTGATAGCAATGTTTCAGAGCAATTCGATAACCTTATTCACGTGCTTCACCGAGGTTTGATTTAATCAAAATTGAAGCTTCCACCATTAAAATGAACAGAATGCCATATAATTGTAACTGTTTACTTAATTATTAGAACATTTTTGTTTTGTTTTTTGATACAATTAGGGTATTTCATGATATTAGGTTATTAAACTTAAGTAGTTGCTCTAACAATTCTACAATCAAATATTGCTGCTAAATTTTTTTGATTGTAGAATGGTTAGAGCAATTCGGTCGTTAACTTATACAAAAAAGGTAACAAGTGGGTGTTCTAACATAGACAAAACGAAATTTAAAATTTAAAAAAGAAGGTTAAAGTTTTTTAATAATTCAAAGATGATAAAAATATTTATGCAGCGTCACTTAATTTTTTTAAATATTTTTTTAATAAACTTGAACATTTTAAAGCTCACTATTATATTAGGGTATTCACAGAGTATGGGCGGCTTTTTTGGTCATAATTTTAAAATTTTAACAGGACTCCACAAAAAGTTGCCAATTTGGTAGAAAAAATGCTTGAGAAATTTTCAGATTAACTAATAGTTAACCTGTGTCTCAATGGGTTTAATTGAATCAAAATACGTTTTTTTTTTTTTGAACAGACAACGAAAGTTTTTCTGTCTTAAGTTCTTCAGCTGTAGAAACATAATTGTTATTTTATTTCATAAGAAATTTGATTGACTTAATACAATACTGCATAAAAAAATAAAGCTGTATCTTCTGAATTATACAAGAGAAGAATTTAAGTTTTATTTCTATAATTTTTGTTAAAATTTACAGATTTCGTGGCATTCAGAATATTTGAGGTCAGGTCGTATGCCTTATAATTAATTGAAATGTTTAATAGAAGCAATATATTCTAAAATTAGTGTTTGATTACAAAATGGTTAGAGCCACTAGTATACAGGCTGAAATTTAAAAAAAAACTGGATTATCTAAGCTAGGCAAAATGAAAACCACAAGCAATAAAATAATAATAAAAGTTTTATACTGTTGGAACAATTAGATGTTGTATAGGCCAGCAATGATTTAAAAGAATTTGCTCATTTTTTACCTCTAAAAGATATTTGATTATATGCATCAAAATTTTAGCTTTCTTGTAAGTGGTGAATCAAGAAAATAGATTCATTTATCTCGAGTCGACCCTAATTCCACGAGTTAATTTTCCAATATAAAATTATGTTTCTATTTATATGTTTTGATGTTATGACTCTTTAAAACTAGGATATTGTTTATCATTCACGCATGAGGTCTCAATTTGTTTGCAAATACATAACCGTACAAAGACTGTTTATCTCTTGCACAACACGTTGCATTACTGCTAAGTAAAAACATTTGTTAGCATTGCTGTTTATCTTTGCTTTTATTATTAGTCTTCGTCATCGAGTGACCTTTATGGAAATGCGTTGCCCTTATATGGAAGTTAATCGGCGGAGTAATTTTTTTCTCACTTCCATTCGCCTGTCCCAATTAATTACTTTGATGTAAATAAAACCGTTAAATCACATAAATTAACAATTACAACACGTTCGATAAATCGATTAATGAATTAACACCAACCACGATTCGTTCCATTGATCGTAAAAGAAAAGCAGGATATTTAATTTTTCCTCTTTCCGCGGATAATCCGGCGTTTGGTTATGCATGAGGTGACAGTGAAAATCGGTGACAAATCGTTTGGCCGGATTACGTGTTATGTAAGTAATCTCTGGGTTTGAGGAACTGTGCTTTAATCGAGGATGGAATGCCTAATCACCGAATTCGTCGGATTACAAAGAAAGTCGACTAAATGGATGAGTGTATCGGCCGGGGATTATTCACGGGTCAAGAATGACCAATTGCGTACGCACATACGGTACGGCGACGGAGGAATGTGCGATCCTCGGCGGGTTTACGTGTGGACAAAAGTGCACATTCAGTGCGACACACTTTTTGACCTGGATTTTTCTTCCAAGGTGTGTGTTTTAAGTAAATCACTTTATTTATTTTATTCCATTGTCCTTGAATTAGAAAACAAATTCAAAATTCAATTCTTTAAATAATAAGCAGTATATTATATGCATTTAGTTATTTCTTTCTCTTACAATAAATTGTAAATTAAATAGATAAAAATTATTAATGTACTTATCATATATAATTTTATCGTAAAATATCCGGGGGAAGTTCACTCTGAAGGATGTTCTTTTACTCTTGCCCCATACTGCACCCTCAGATCTTCTGTTAATCTCTCTTGCAGACTACTGAAGGCCATCTTGTTTTAATTTTGCTTAATAGAAAACATTATTTTTCGATTCAATCGCTCTCGTTAATAGTAAATTTTCCGCTGAAATAATCAGATGACATCGCGAATATCAGTTACGATTGGCAATTAAATATCACTCCAGAAACCAGTTCAAATTGTAGATTTTTACGAAGAAAACAATTGACAATCGATAAAATCAGTTGAACATTAATGAAAACTTTAATATAAGAAGTTATTAAACATTATTAAAGACAACTGAAATTGTTTAAAACGCTAAAACAATTAAATACCACTTCGGAAAATAGTTGAACTTCCCAAAAAATAAAAACTCTAGATGGTTTTTTGTTTATTTTGTATTTTAATGATTTTAATATCTCGTTAAATTATTTAAACCGTAAAGTAATATTTATAATTAACGTTAGAGTAAGAGTTATGTTTGAAGTTAAAGTAATTCTTTCTTCGGAGTTTTGATTTTGATTTCTAAAGGATTTTATAATTCTTGAAATTATTTTTCTGTTAGAGTAGGAGTTAGAGTCAAATATAAATTTAGAATAGTGTAGCTCACAATCTAATTCTAGCTTTAGAATTTTTAAAGTTTCAATAGTTCTTGAGATTCACTTAAAGAAATATTGACTTTCAACTGTTCTTGAGATAGTTTTTCGTTAGAGTAAGAGTGAAAGCTAAATTGAGAGTTAGATTATCTCAAACTCTAGAGTTAACTGGATGATGTTTATCTTTTAAAGATTTAGGTTTCAATCGTGTTTGAGTTTTCATTTATAGCCAGGAAAAGTTTATCTTGATCTTGAAGTAGCAGGTAAATATAGAGCTAGAGTAATTTAAATTCTTATTTTGTAGTTAGTTCAATGATTTTTGTTTTCTAAATATATACTATAATAGTTTTTAAAATAGGGTTGAGTGAGAATTTAATTGATCGTATTTTAAAATCGATTTTTACTTATCATATTTTTTATTCATTTTCAAGTTACAGTTAAAGATTAATTTAAAATTAGAATAAATTAACCTTTAATTCTGACTTAGCTCTATATTTTTCGTCTGATAACGTAAAAATAATTTTTCAAATTATTGTTTCGGTTTAAAATTTTCTTTTATATTTGATAACTTTAGAATTTGCTCAATGATTATTGTTTTTTAATGCTATTAAGAATTATGTATTTCTTAGGGTAACAGCTCGAGTTAATGCTAAGTAAGACATTAATACAATAATTAATTTTTCCATAGTTTTTTTAATTAGTACCTTGATGATATTTAACTTCTAAAGGTATAAATCGTTTTTTCTGGTTTTCATATTTAGCTTTACATTTCTTTTTATTCTTTATTCTTTATCAACTTCGTTATTCTTGCTGACATATTTAAGTTGACAGAATATACAAAATTATTTTTACATATTGAAATTTCAATTGCTTTGATGGAAGTACCATTTAATTAAAAACACAAATGAGCTTACGAGCTGAATAATAGCAGCCGGAAGAACACCAACAAAGAATTCCTCACGAGAATAAACTGAATGGGTCAGAGTGGAAAACATCTCGAAGAAATGAATCAACAAAACAAACTGGGCAATGGTAAAATTTTAAGACAAGGTTTCACGACAAGGTAAGACAGATATGTTAGGAAACTTGAGGATTCTTAAAGACATTGTAGAAATTAAAAAACATACGAATTATCAGAATTATTTAGCAAATTTATTTAAAATTGCTTGAAGTTCTATTTAAGTAAATAAAATAAACTATTTTTAAAGAGTATTTTCTAAAATTTCTTGTTTTATTTTATTAAAATTTTTGAGCAATTCTTCCAAATTCTGAGACTTATTTTTTAATGCTATAAAATTGTCTACAAATCTTCTGGATGTTTCCGTTAATTTTTTCTTCCAAATTGCGAGAATTTCCTTAAGTAATCCTAAAATTTTCTATTATTTCTGGGTCATCTTGTAGTAGAAACTTCTCTTCAAAAATTTTAGTATCTGCGAAATTTGAAAAGCCTTACAAATTAAAACTATAAACATGCTAGAAATCTTAATCGACAATTTAAAATGTCATAAAAAAATGAGAAATTGAATGTAGTAATGTTATTTGTTAAAAATTCATTTTCAGTTTTTAAGAGTTTGAGTAAAAACACTTTCATAATTAAAATCAAAAATAATTGTTTATTTCTACCACAGTGTGGTAGAACAATTGTTGCAAGTCTAAGCAATAAGAGTTTTTTTATTTAAAGTTTGGGAATTTGAGTTAAAAAAACACTTTTACTGATTTTTTTGTAAACACGTATTAAATATTTAATTTTTGGTGAATAATTGTAGTTTGTAGCAATTATGCCGAATAGTAATTTTCATAGGAAATTACTTGTCGCATCAGTGTTCAAAACGTTCTAATCTAAGAAGCACAATTATTGAAGAGATTACTAACTTAGAAGATATATAAGATATAGTTCTAAATTAAGATCTTTTAGGCAGGATGAAGACCAAATAAATGGTAATGTTGAAGTCAGAAATTAATTTCCCCTTAGATAAAAAAAAGGAATGATATGTTCGAAAATTATCAAAAGTGATAAATACATCTAAAGAGATGTTTTAAATGTGGGGACGTCAGGTGAAATGCTTAAGCCACTAATGGTAATGGTAATGGAGGCTAACTTCCCAATTCATTAATACGATATTGAGAAAGTATCCAAAATTTTCCCGAAAAAAAAAAACAGATTTCGTAATGCAATAATTTTGTTGAACATCAAGGTAAAGTCAAGAAAGTCCGTTAAGGTGCCATCTTAGGTTGTGTCCTGTTAAGAGCCCTACAACCTCCCGTAGGTTTTCTCTGGACAGTTACATACAGTATTTGGTCGCTTTAGTGTTTATCGCGACCGTACAGCCAGTGTGTTATCCCATCGCTCCTTATGGCATCTGGTTGATGCATTTCTCAGTAAATTTTTCAACAATAAGTTGTGATCGAATCAAAATTTACATCTCCAAAAGTATGTCTTTAAGTTAGTCCCCTGAACCTTTTTGATATTGGAGATATGACTCTCTACTCAAGGTCGCAGCAGAAAAATTATAGGAAAAGGTAAAGCAAACGTGATAGAACATAAATACATCTGTTAGCTAATTCTATAGTCCATCAGTTGGATCTTCCGTCCTACTTCACAAACTATCGCTTCAAAAAACGACGAAAGTTTTACAGTGCGTTCTTTTTCTAACGCATTTGGTTTACTTTAACAGACTGAATGTTTTTGTGTCGTTTCTCGAAGCGATATTTTGTGACGTAGGATGGAAGATCCAACGGATGGACTATAAGTATCTTTATAATATTTGAGATCATCTTTCTATTCAAGGACAGATTCGAAGGAAATATTTATTTATTATTTATTTATTTACTTATCGTTGGTCTTCTTTCTTAAATAATATACATTCAAACAAATTATTAAAACACTATACATAAAATTTTGGCCGAAAGAAGCACGGGCGGAGTTCACAATTAAATATGTTCTTCCACTCAAACCCAATCCATCAACATCCTTGACATTTGGAATATTTGATTTCTATTTTGGTTTCTTCTTTTATCACCTTTTTAGGGAGAAGGTAGTGTCAGCATGACGGATGCACGCAATGAAAAGTTGAAGTGAGAAGAAAGACTATGTGTAATCGTTACAATATACTTCTCTATAACAACTGTTTCACACCATTGTAATTTTGTTATTTAAATATTTTAATTTCCTTACTTATGAGTCAAATGTCAACACCGATTTGGAATTACATTCATTCCATTAAATTTGGATTTTGAATTTTTGATAAATCTCATACTTAAATGATGGTTTTCAGAGGTGGTATACTATCGATTCTCAAAATTTGTGAAATTTGAAAATACGAAACAGCCCAAAGCGTTAGGATCGGATTGGAGGAGAATAAAAGTAATATTTGGAGTTGAATTATCAAATTCTATAATTTAAGCTGGTTTAATAATTTTTGTCTTCTGAACGTTGCACTTGTTTTTAAAATAAGGTTTTTCTCAGTGAGTTATAGTTAGAATATAAGTTAATTTTAGAATTAGCTAACTGATTGATTTCTGCCTTCTTAAAATTTTCATTTTGTGGAGGAAAATGCTTCTATTTTCTACACAATTTTGACTTCACTTCAATTGGCTTAGTTTTTGAAAATACTTCTACAGTTGGTAACTTTGAATTTACTAGGCCAATTGCTTCATCCCAAATCTGACCAGAACATGGCTTGATGTAGATAGGGCTTTGCGGCTCCTCTCATATTTTCTCCAGCCAATCGATCAGAAATAACAGTATTGTCATGATGTTCAATGCGCCTTCGACCAAGTTTGGTATCATAAAAACAAGCTGCATCACCAGCCACATATAAATGAGATCTAGCTTGCATCTCAGTATTAACTGTAAAACCTTCCAGTTCTGCATCTACTTCAAGATCAGATTTTATTGCCATTTCTGTATTTGGTACTGCTCCAACTGCAACAATAACCAGTTCTGCATTAAGAGAATTGTTCAATACCATGGATACTTTTTTATCATCCGCTAAAACTGCGACTACTTCAGTACTGGGGATAACTTCCATTCCCTCATTCTTTACTTTTTCTGTTGTCCAAAAATTGAGATACTCTGGCAAGACATATTGCCAGACTCTTTGAAGATTTGATATACTTTGAAATATTGTCTGTCTTTGCCTTTGCAATAGCACCCAATAATAGCAAGAGTTGTAGAGTTGTCGTTGGTAGATTTCCTAAATATTTCGAATTGGATTTTGTATTTGCGAATGAATTAATATTTTCAATAACAATATTTAAGAAACTTATCAATGTTAACTCCACAATTTCCATTACCAACCACATTTGACAATGTAATTTATACCAGAAGAATTAAAAATAATATATTTATTAAATGTCCTCCTTCATTAAAAGAAATTAGGATTATTTTCAACATGTGCTTTTCGTGTATGATAAAACAGTCAAAAGACAGGACTTCAGGTTAGAGCGGAAGAACTTTCTTCAAGTTTGAACTCCACCTTTCATCTTGCTGTCGAAATTGTTTGTATACTTTTGTTTAACCTTTTGTGAATTATATTTGATAAAGTACTTATAAACAATAAACGAAATTCATCATTTCATGTTGCTTCCAGTCCGAGGAAATAGTAAATTCTTAAAACGTGAACAATTTACATTTCTAAAATGATGTTTCTCATTGTTACAGTGTGTTTTTAATTCGGTAAACCAGACACTCAACAACCGCCGCCATGGACGCGATCAAGAAGAAGATGCAAGCCATGAAGCTTGAGAAGGACAACGCGTTGGACCGCGCTGTCCAGAACGAGCAACAGGCTAAGGATGCCAACCTCCGCGCTGAAAAGGTAAACACATAAAAAAATAACATTCAACATGTCATATTCTATAGTATGGTTATTAATGTGAGAAAAAAACTCTATCATGAAACTTATAAATTAAGTATTAAGTTTTCAATGATTTAGTTTTAGTGACTATAGTTTTGATCAATATCTAAGAATTATCAGATTAGATTATTAGTTATTATTATTATTCATAAAGTCTACATTAAAAATTAGTAACTTTCTGTACCTTAAATACAGTGTGTTCCGTTAATGTGGCGAAATTGCTGGACCACATATTTCTAGGGCCAAATATGATGATTTAACACAACATACCGCAAACTTTTGTATATAAATAAGTTGTAATAAATCATCTTATTTTGATCCTAGGAATCTGTGGTCTAGCTAATTCCCCACATTAACGGGATACCCTGTATATTAGGTTTTAGATAATTACCTTTTGATTAATCTCATATAGTCTTAATAGAGCATTAAAATTCTAATTCATTAGAAATAGATCTGAAAGTTATATCCCAACCTTGTCTAAGGAAGTACTAACCGTCTCTCCTTTGATACAACACAGATCTGAAAGTAGATATAATTAAATAATATTTCTTTTTCACAATCTCTATCTAAGAGATGGTCCAAATATATTAAAATATGTGAAATTTGTGGAGATATAATACAAAAGACTTTTTTCGTCCAATGTTGTCACTTTTGTTTTCGTTTTCGTGTAGGCCGAAGAGGAGGCCCGCTCTCTTCAGAAGAAGATCCAGGCCATTGAGAACGACCTCGATCAGACTCAGGAGCAACTCATGCAAGCCAACGCCAAGCTTGAGGAGAAGGAGAAGGCTTTCCAAATGGTGAGTACATACAAATATAAATCGAGGATTAATACACAAATATCCTGTATATCTTCATCACGTTTTTTGATAATAATTATCCTCGTAATTAAATATCTCTTTGATATTCAAAGAGAATCATTCATATTCGTTTATAGATACAAGGAGAAAATCCTTTTCCAATAGCATCATCTTATAAATATTATTTGGCCATGGATTTCATTATAAAGATTTTCTTTGAAGCAGTATCCAAATTTCAAAAAATGTGATATAGATATGATTGCAGGTTCTAAGAAATTATAACTCATGAATTTTTTATTTGTATAGATTAAGGTTTTAAAAGAAAATTTAAATGAGAAAAAAATATTATTTGATAAAAAAAGAGTTTCCCTTTTCTGTATTTATGAAGTTATTTCTTCTGATCAAGTTTTCAGTATAATGCTATACTTTATTTATTCAATGTACTTTAGAACTTTTAGAATTTAGAGCGTACACGAATAGGAAGGATGATATTCATTAATTACGCTTATCCCTTTCTGTTACTGGAGGCATTCCATTCTAGCCAGCATTTACGGATGGAGGCATCATTAAAAGGGATATTTTCAACATAACCTATTCATAAATATGTTCCCAATGGATTTTCCTGCTTCATAAATATTTGTTTTCGATGGTGTAATTAAAATCTAAAAAAACAATTTGGGAAATCAGTGCAAAATTTTAGACCTTCATAAAATATATTTTCTCATTTTGAAAACTGATCTTCACAGATGTTTCTTCTCTTTAAGTTTCCATTGTCAAATAATCTCCAGAAAGAAAATTTGGGGTAATATTAGAAAGAGAACAATTATCTCTTTGTTGATGACGTTGCTTTTTAGGTTGACTCTTTATGTTTCTTCAGCCTTAATAATGAAGTACTCTATATGCGTCTCAAATCTTTATAAAAAGGAAATGTACTTCTTGTTCACATTCTTTCCATTAAATACATGCGTGTCTCATGTAAATGCTAGATGTACGTTTAAAAAATACCAAATTTGTGTCGTTTCTCATATCAACATTTTTACGTAATCGAACAACCCAATTAAAATCTAATTAACTAATAATTAAAACACGATGTATATTCAAAAGATATAACGGACTAAACATTCCTTCCTAGCAGACAATGTAAATATTTAGGACAACCAACCGTCGACAAAGCCTTTACGGCAAATATTAAATAATCAACGCTGACTTTAATCAAATGAATGTAGGACTTTGATTTTATTTGCTCTCCGATTATCTTTCGTTCAACCCTGAATCATCTCGGCCCAGACGGTCCACAATCACGCCCGTTTGTTTGCTTTAAAAAAAAAAACAGTTTCGCCCGTTTATAACCGGAAATCGGTGAAATTCGCGTTTCGTGTGCAGGAATCCAAGACGGCGTTGCGGCGTTCGAAAATAACTCTGTAATCCTGGCCGGCCTGCCAAATATGGACTCTCCCCGCGCGTTCGTGTTCTCACCATCCATGACGCAATCTCGGTCTATATTTACCTACATGTATAACACACACACACGCAAATGTTCGTATACACGGACATTTATTCCTGTGGGAGGGAAGGAGCGAGTGTTGCAGGAGTCATTCGGCGATGAATGGCCGAGCTAGAAAGAGTGCAATAGATTATAACCTGATAATTGGGTTGCCTATATCAAATTTATACATTTATAAGATTATAAATAAAACGTTTAGGTTTTAAGAATTTACACAATTTAATGTTGATGTTGTGTAAATTCTCAAAATTGAAGTTTAATTTACCACCTATATAATGGAATTTCACCAAGTAAGAGCCTCATCAATCCAATATTTATGTATTTATTTTATATTAGGTTTTACTTTTTAAATTAATGTTTTAAGTAAATAATAAAAGATATTTAGTAATAACCTGTTAGATATTATTTGCATACAGCGAGAAGGTTACACTAAAGTTGCTGTTAAACATTTTAAAAATTTTTTGTACAATTAAAGAATGAAAACTTTTAATGTTAAATGTTGAGTTCTCTTACTCCACAGTCACTCAAGAACTGAACGAACAAAAATAAAAACTTTGTTGTTAAATGTTTTTATGAATAAATAGATTTAAACTATTTAAGTTGAGTAACTTAAGGATGGTCTATTAAGTGAGAAAATGGTTTGGATTGTTAAAAAAAAAGAGGGCGGTATGATTGAGCTCACAAACACTTGAGAAAATAAAACGATCTTGAATTATTCTTTAAGATTAAATATATTATATACAGATAAGACAAATATAATACATTTATGATAATATGAGTGTTAGGAGGTTAGTATGTTAAATGGTCCTTGTCGATGTGTCACGTTAGTCTGTCTCTGATGATGATGATGGATGATGTGATGCGATGAATTCGAAAGTAGTGAATGGAGGGGTTTTGAATTTTAGGATTAGGTTAGGATTTCTTCTTAGCAAGCAGTAGAGGGTAAGGATGTGATGGTTGAAGGAATTTTTGGAAAGTATAGAAGGCATTCCTTGATGGGGATAACAGAGGTAGAATCATATAGGAGTTGAATAGAGGGATTTTGTAGAAAATGGGAAAAGAGGAAAGTGGAAACTGCAGATTATGTGATTCGGCATATGAAACGACCGAGCACATACTATGCACTTGTGTCGCAATTGCTCACAAGCATCTTTCACACTTCGGTAGGGACCGATTATCCCACGAAGAGGTGAGCAATATTACCCCCAAGAAAGTTAACAGGTTCATGGAGGACCTGGGACTGATTGGGAAGTGATTGGTTAAGGGTAATTAAGCAATAGATCTTTTAGGTCGCAGTTCAAGTGAGGCTAACACACCTCATTAGTACCCTGTGTTAACCTATAACCTAGAGGGATTGTGTAGAGGATTACTGGGGTGGCGGAGTTCTTAGGGAGGATCGCTCGCTAACTTGGATATTGTGGATAGTAGGATTGCAGGAGTTGGAGAAAAGAACATTACCATAGTCGAGTAGAGGACGGCAGATTAAGATTAGATTATATTCCATTTTGTATAAAGGTAATTTCCGAAAATAAAATGGTATTAAAATTGTAGGTGTGTCTTTAATCGTTGATTGAAATATTTCAATTAGTGTATCCAATAAAAACTAAAAATTACTACTTGAAAGACCATTTAATTTAAAAACTTTTTTGTCTCTTAATAATATTTGATATATTGTACGGTTTTCCCACAATAACGGAACACCCTGTGTAACTACATAATTTTCTTTGTTCTATTTTCTTGGCACAATTTCAAATAATTGGATTATCTTCGAAAAATCTAAGAAAATAATAAAAACATTTTAGTCATTAATATACATCTTCTATTTCTTAGAGTCCGCATCTTCTTCTTTTTACTTTCCCTATATGAAATATAGGGGAAGTATTGTGATCGTGATTTTTTTTTGAAAATTTTTTTTTGCGGAAATATCCGTTTTGAGGTCCCCTGAGTCCATTGCACTAATTTCTGGAAAAAAAAAATTGTGTCTGTGTGTGTGTCTGTCTGTCTGTCTGTCTGTCTGTCTGTCGGTGGGTGCTGTATCTCAAAAACGAATAATCCAATTGAGATGAAACTCTAAACTTAAGGTTTTATCTTTAAAAACTGGAACTGAAAAGCTTTTGGTAAACATTCGTAGACCGGAAGTGGATGTTTACTCGAGACGTTTTTTTGTTTTTTGGTAATATTTTTCTAAATATGAAAAATTTTAAAAAACGGTTCAAACAAAAGTTAAAGAGAATAAAAAATTGAACAAGTTTTATTTAAACATATTTTTCATAAAATTTTTAACTTTTGAGAAAAAGAATAAAAACTGAAAATTTAGATATTTTTTAACAATTGCTAATTAACTGTTGGAGTTACATGAAATTTATATAACAAATAATTGTAGAGAATTAAAAAATGAATAAATTATTAAGAATAGCCTTTTTGCATAAATCTCATAGTTTTCGAGTAAAATATAGGGAAAGTACTATGATGGCCACATCACCATTTTTGGGTCTGTTTTTGGATATTTTTGCCATTAAAGCATGCATTTTACTTCCCGCAGACCATTTTTAAAATACTTGAATTCTACCATGACATGATACGACACGTGATTTTCCCAACATGTGTATCCGTATCCGGAAACGTAAATTATTATTCTTTCATTTCATTTTGAATGATACTTCTTTGTATTCTGTGCATCTTAATGTCAATAATTAGCTGATAACGTGTATCAAAAACAAATTCAGATAAACTAGACATTGACATATATGTCATAAAATAACTCCAATTAAATTGGGCAAAAATAGCCACTAACAATGGCAAAAAAATCGCCTTAATGGTAATAATCAGATCATATTTGGCTGCAGGAAATATGGCTTGAGTGGAAGAACACGCCATGTGAACTCTGCCTTCAAGTCTTGCGATCTAAATTTTAAGTTATTGTAAATATATGTTATTTTGTATATATTTTTTGTAGGACTTGTAAAGTCAATAAACTAAATTAAACTAAACCAAATTCCACAATGAAAAAAATGTTTTACCTCTCATCGTCTCATTTTTCTTATGTCGCTGACTAATCTGATTCATCATGGGAAATGAGACATTTTTCAATGTTTTATACCACTGGAATTACTAACAACAATAAAGAAGTGGAAAGAAGCCGTTTTAGGGCACATACTACGTAACGATAAGTACGTATTGCTACAGCTAATAATAGAAGGCAAAATTAAAGGTAGCAAAACGGTCTTGTCTGAAAAATATTTAAAACCATTCTCTGAGAGGTTTTAAATAGAGCAAAATAGAGAAATATATCAAATGATGGTTGCCAACCTTCTACAGATAGCACAGAAAGCGAATAATACTACATCTCTAAATTGTGGTAAAAAAAACAGTGTATCATTTCTTTAGTATCATAGTTTGACTCTTATTTTCAATTTATAAATCCCATTTAGACAAATATCTTGTTTTTTTTTCTTACATCTTACTTACAATATTCTTGGATCATTTTACTCGTGTATCTATTATCAACAAATAAAAATGCTGTTACTCCTCACTTCACTTATTATTAATAAGTAAAGTAAGAAATAACAGTGCTTTTATTTGTTGTAATTAATCACATAAACTCAAAAACTATACAGTCATCTATCATCAACTTTTCAATTTTATATGGTTTTTATTTATACGTACTATTAAGATTCTCTTAAAAGTGTTTAAATTTTTAAACATAATTATTCTTTATATTCTTTGCTTCTCCTGCTCACAAAATGAAAAATAATACATGATATATATACATTTCATATATAAAATACAAATAATTAAGAGCACGGGAAAGACGGGCGGAGTTCACCAATGGTCTTCTACTCAAATCCACGTTTTTCTGTAGACAGGTGATACACTTTTCCCATTTGCAGAGATTATTTATTAGCAAATATGCTTCATTTTGCCCCTTTTATATTATACAAAACTTTAATTCTAAAATATCCCATATATTTTAGAATTAAAGTTTTGTATAATTGATGAGGCTGTTTCTTATGTATTAAAAACACTAATATTAAAAGAGCTTTGCTTAATTTTGTGGAGAAGCTCCTACAATTGTTTCACCACATATACTGCTACAAACGTTTCACCAAACAGTGGCTTCATGAATAAATGAATAATGAGGTATTCACCACTTTTAGATGAAACATTTGTGTATTGTCTCTACAAAACGAAGCATTAAAAATCCAAGTTTTTATTAATTTTGTATTATTTACGTGTTATTTCACTATTCTATTTGTTTCCTGCTATTTGTTTTTCTCGCCACAATTTTCTGTATCATCTAAACAATTTGAAACCTCCCATCAAAAAATGAAATGACAAGAAGAATACTTGATTGCAGTGGTTTTAACTTTAAATAAAACAAATTAAACTTTGTTTATATTATAATTAATTATTTAAGAAATAGATAATGATAATAAATGATCACAAAAGGCTTCTGTTAATTAATTCAACATTAATTAATACAAGTATGTGATATAAACAACGTTTAATTTGTTTTATTGAAAGTTAATTAACAGAAGCATTTTGTGATCATGTATTATCATTATCTACTTCTTAAATAATTAATTAAATCTCTGTGCATAAGCTTCTTAATTGTTAATGAGTGTATTATCACATTTTTATTTAATATCTTCATTAATCCACCCAGATATTATATTTTATTAGACAAACTACTCTAGTTATATTGCTCATCTTTTTCATGGGTTTGGTCACTTATAATCAGTTATCTCTCTAAAAATCTAACACTTTCTTCACAAATTGTTTTTTATCCACTAGATGTATATTTCGAGTACAAAGCACTCATTATCAATAGTTAACTATTAATAATAAGTGATGAATTACACATGACTCAATAAATCTCCGGTTTAACTAAGAAAAACATTTTTTTTTTAAATTTCATTTTATTCACTAATAAATAGAAAAAACACGAAAATATTTTCGTAAAATCTACAACAAATGAGTCTTATTAAGACTACAAGAACAAATCACTTTTGAAACAACTACTTCTCTAGCTAATAAAAGTGATTTGTTCTTGTAATCTTAATAAGACTCAGTTGTTGTAGATTTTACGAAAATATTTTCGTGTTTTTTCTATTTATTAGTGAATTAACTACAACGTAAAGGACTTATATATTGTATTATTCATTTTATTCATCAACATCCTCTCCTTCAAGAGTGATATGTTTATTCCAACGCTCCTCTAACTGTTAGATGCCCTTTATGTAAATAGATTTGTCTTTGCTCTTAAAATAAGCCTCAGTTTCGGCAATCACTTCTTCATTTGAGCCAAATTTCTTTCCTGGAGCATTTTTTTCATCTCTGCAAAAAGTCAGTAGACGATGGGGGTCAAATCTAAAGAGTGCGGTGGGTGAAAAGTAATTCAAAGCGTTATTTATCCAATTTAAGCATTGTTTTCAATGTCTTGTGACACGGGACATTGTCCTGGTAAAACAGCATTTATTTCTTTTGCATGTAGGGCGTTTTTCCTTGATTTCTGCACTCAATCAATTGATAGTTTTGCCTTTTTCAATATAGTTGACGAACAAAATTCTATGCGTATCCCAAAATACGTATGCCATAATCTTTCCAGCCGACTTTTGTCTTTTTGTGCACTCAGCTGACGATTTCTTTGTAGTGGTGGATCCATGCTTCATCCATTTTCACATACCGATGCAAGAAATCCTTTTTATTTCGCTTTAACAACTCCAAACATTGCTCTGAATCGTTGACGTGTTGTTGTTTCTGGTCCGGTATGAGCAAACGCACTTCGAAAGCAACTTGCTCATGCCTAAATTTTCATCTAAAAATGTAAAGACACTACCTTCTAATATCTACAAGGTGTCAGCTATCTCATAGAACTTTATGTTACGGTCTTTTAAAACTCGTTTGTGGACATTTTGTATATTTTTCGGAACAACTGCCGATTTTGGGCAACCTGCACTGATGATGCTTATACGACCGCGTTTAAATTCAGGATACCTGTTATTAATAGTTGATTTCCCTAGTGCAGAGTCCAAATAATCCTTACCAAAACACTTTTTGGCTTCAACACTATTTTTCCACATTAAAAACAGTGTTTAAGCTCTTTTCCTCAGCATGACAGATTGGATTATTCGTTTTAGGCCTCTATTATTGGTCAAAATTTTAATTTCACTAAACAAACAAATGTTATAATTAATCTTCTAATTAACATAAAAATATTTCACCACGTCATAAGAGACAATTTAATTCACCGTATTAACATTTTAAATTTCTTAATAATAATATTTCACAATCCACCTACATTGATATGAAACTCAATGAAGAAAATTAAATAACTTTTTAAGCTCACCTCTATAAGCTATAAGCTATAGGCTATAGCCTTGGTCTTTAAAGTCATTTAATACTATACTTATATCCCAGTTGCAGTCTTTCAGTTATATTTTTTTATCGAAATATATTTTTTATCTCCTAACATGGCCTTCTACTCGCATTTCCTCTCTTCATGTCATATAGGACAAAATAATAGTTTAAAAATACAAAACATTTCGTAAATCTACAACAATGAGTCTTATTAAGACTAGGGGGGTCCGATGCCATTCGGAAAACAGACCGTCTTCATTATATTGCCTGTGTCTGTAACAACAAACGTATGAGTCTTATTAAAACTACATTGATCTAATGAAAACGATGGTAGCGACCGTTACTATGTGGTAGTTCATTTTAAAAAGGGTAAATGAAAATATTTTTTTAAGTTTTTATACCACTATTTATTGTATAATATACAATGTCTTTTGCGAAACGTAATCTTTGCTTGAGCTTACTTATTTGCCATTATATATGCAAAAATTGTCAAATAGTTACAAGACAAAAATAATAACTATTCAATTATAATTACAAATTTGATGCATTTATCAACTGGTTATCGACCAGTATTAATCTTTTCGCCTATTTGTTACTATTTTAATTTACTTTTTTGTCAATTCAAATTTTATTACGCAATAAAGTTTCGAGTTATCTAAATGGTTCTCCACTTTGTCTTTCTGGACAGACTCTGGGTAGTAAAGAGTAATGCATGACTTATAGAGCTTGTGCTTTTATTAATATGTTCTTTAAACAGAGATAGCAAAGTATTGTAAATAGTTTGTTATATTATTACTACATAAAGCTGACCACATGAACTTTGACACGCATTTGATCTTAGTAGTATTATATCAGTATGGCTCAGTTATTATATTCCAGTTAATTTGTACTCCAACCCACCATATTTGCCGTAGTTTGTCGGTGTTATTCAGTGTAATTTTAATTTCCCCATTTCCCCAAAATCCCACAATCTGACTGAAATCATCAAGTTTTATTGGTTTGGTAGTGTTTGTTTGTTCAAAATAAACGACTTCTGACACCATTAATAATTCAAGGTCACTAAGGTTTTATTTAATCCCGTCCATGTGCTCTTCACAGAAGGTAAATTTAGCTTTAATGAAACAATACGCAGAAGAAACTAACTATAAATCAATATTCGGAATTAAAGTCTTGCTTTATTTCATACTTTAATAACTTCCTGGCACGTGCATCGACAAATATAGAAATGCTATATTTTAAAAATAACATATATTATTGATGTAGGATGAAGATATTACCATAAATGTGCCACCTAATGTCTGAGCTTTGCACTAGGATCCTGTTTGAGTGAATAACTACCGATTGGAACATTTACAGTAATATCTTGAATGACCGTTTATCCGGAGTGTTAAATACTCTAAAGTAAAACTCGCTTTCCTGTCTCCAACTGCGTTACGCTGTTGAAATTCAAACTAGATCGAAACCGGTCCATGGCCGTTGTTGACTTAGAACAATAAGGATCAATTAATTAATATTAATATTCAGTTTAGTATTAGTACGGTAGTAATTACGATAACGATAAGTAAACATTATCAGTAGCTATAAAAAACAGATTTTGTACAGCTAATGATAATGTTGGTAAACAAAATGTACATTTAGCAAAAATATAATACACAATGAAGAAAGTGATTACAGAGTGTTTTACGATCGTATTTATAATCTTCTCGTAACTCATAAATATTAATTTAAGGTAGTAATTAGTTCCAATTTGTGGTCCTAATTAAACCCACCCAAGTTTTCGAATTTGTTTAAATAATTAGTTATTACATATATTTAAAATATTTCACTTTAAGCTAAAAAATATAATTTTATAGTAAATATTCTTATTACAACATTTACTCACAAGAAAAAATAAAGTATAGAGAATTATATAAATTTACAGTTACCATAAATGTGTATTTTGAAGTAATAATACAAAAATATAAGGAAAATGTTAATCCTTATTGTAGTACATGCAAAATAATCTAAATATTTGTATAAAAATTAAAGTTTTCAATAAAAAATACGCTAATTATCATAATGCTATAAAGAATACAGAAAAACATGCTTTTAATCTGCATTAAAATTATAATGATTACAAATAAAATGTAGGTTTTAAAATACTTAATATTGTTATGAATAATAAAGTTATGAGATTTTGTTTTCAAATTTGTTATTATATTTATGTATGATACTTTAAAATTCGTAATTTTATGTGTATATTGTGTTGCATACGTTAACATATTGTGCAGTATTATCCCCACTCTTGGCACGGTGAAAGTGTGCGCCGACATCACGTGTGCGCGTCAGTAGTTGACAGGACGTCCGTCAGTTAACCAGCTGATCGAGTACGGCCCGAAAATGGCCGCAACAGTGCGAATGTGACAACACCGAAATTAGTTTTTAAGTGAAACAACACCAAAAATGTCCCAGAGGGTAGGCCCAGGCCAGAGCGCACGTAAACGCGGCCACCAACACCACCCACGCAACCAGGGCACGAGAACGCGGGCCCCTCTGGACGACAACACACCACTGACAGCCAACCTAACCTCAATCTCCACCTGTGGGGCAACAACAAACAGTGGTAGTAGTAATAGTAAAGAAAATGCTGTGATCATTAGTGCCTCTAGTAGTGATATAATCGATTTAACCAGTGATGTCGATGAGAAAGTGGACGCTCCGGAGAAGAGCAAGTCATCGAAGGAGGCGGCCAACAGGCTGAGGCGCCCCGACATGTCCACCGTATACCGTCCAGCCGCAGAAGGCTCCAGCCAGAGCGACCAGGAATCTGAAGACCCGGAGACGGAGGAGCTGTCACGGCTGCGTTGCACGTCTGAGAGAGCGGAGGTGGTGGCGGAGAGGGAGACCAGAAGAAGGAACAGGAGGTGCGCCGACTACCCCGGTCTGGCGTTCGGCAGCTCCATCTTCAGCTCGGACACCCTCATGAAGTTTTCCATCATCAGGAACGAGCTGCACAACATCATGAATACTCAATTGAAACGGGTAGGTTCTGACACGCGTGAGCGTTTGCCAGAGGAATTTCTATTTTTGGGCCGGTGTGTAAACATTACTCACACCTAATGTCCTCGAATAGATCAGCTGCGTAATATTTGAAAAGAAAATTTCAAACATCGGTGTTGTGGTAATTACACTTTCATATTTTTATAACCTATAAGGTTGTTTGTTTAATTTATGGAAAATTTCTCTTTCTCATTAATTAAATAGAATTGATTTAGTATGTTCAATAATTACAAATTAATTGCAATTACTAATAATGTTATTGCAATTGCAATCAACTTTCACAATGGGTTTGCTCTTTTGAATAACAAATAAGAGATTACTGGGAATAGCTCATCATTTATCAGGATAATTGAGTTTATCAAATTTGTAAACAATATTTATTCTGTGTGTTTGTTTATCAAAGAGAAATTGTATTCCTACTTACTTACAGCAGAAAAGGGTATTTATACTTGACTGATTATTACAAACAAATAAAAATTAAATCTAGTAAATATATAAATAAATAATTCAATAAAATAATAATAATTATTATTTATAAGTTGTAATTGTTGTAAATTGTTTAATCTGGTAAATTGATTCTTTTACAATAATTACAATTAAATGATAATGGTTGGTTTTTTATTAATTATTTATTTATACTTAGTTGTACAGATAAACTGAAAGAAATTTTTACAAATAAAATTTCCAAATATTTATGATATATTATAGAAAAAGAACACTTAAGTCTATATATAATAAAAAAATATTGTAATCATTATTAGCCTCTCTCAATTCTACTTAATATAAATGCACATTTGTACATTTAAAATTTTTTGTGTTGACTTATAATTATTAGTAAACATTGTTTAATAATTGTGGAATTTGTAGTTGATATTCAACATAATAATTAGATTGCTGATTAAAACTTAATTTTAAAACAAGTGACACAAAAACAAAGCGTCAACAATCTAATTAATACAAAAATGTTTCACCATGGGTTAAGTGAGAAATTAACTTCAACATAATGTTTAATAACTTGAATGAATTGTAAAACCAACCAAGTGCCTCATTGTAAACAACCTCTAATATTAAAAATGTTTCACCACATGATAAACGAGAACCAAATTCAACAAACTTGAATGAATTTTATGTAAAAATAAGTTTACCAAAAACCAATTATATATTTAATTGCAATTAACTATAGGGAGGAAGTTGTTATTACATTTTATTATTAAACTATATTTAATAGTTGTTGGTTTTTAGTTAAATTCGTAGTTGTGACATTTTATTTCTCTAGAAAAATTTGTATGAATTCAAATATTTAAAATTTAAAACAATATTTTTTGAGTGTTTAAGTTTTGTGAATATTATTTAATAAATCCAACTGTCATGGTTACTATTTGCTCACAGGTGAATGTGAAAATGTTTTATCCATAATATTATAATATTTCATTTTAATCTATGTACTGATATTAAATCTTTAGCATTGTCAACATTTACCTTGTGTTGCCATGGTTATCATCATATAATAACCATGACATCAATTTGCATTATTAGAACTGGACGAATATTAATCATCTGTATTACGAATTAAAATTATATTTATTTATTATAACTATATTATTATTATGATGCAGTTTTGAATTATGTGAAAATTTAGATCACTAATGTAAATTAATTATATGAATATGAAACTGTTGATTTAATAAGTTTGGATAATTATATTTTATTACTTAATTTGGTAAGCGAAGTGAATTATTATTAACATTAAATATTATTTCTACATTTTAATTGTATTTGAGTAGATGTAGAAATTCTTATTTTATGAGAAGCCAATTAAAAATATTGTTTAAAGTTTCAACAAAATATCCATATTCGATAACTAAAATTAATTGTTTGATTAAGTCATATTGATATTGAATGTAAGTTTATGGAAAGCCAAACAAATATTTAATTAACGATTTGATTGAAACTAAATTTCACATTGTCACGGCAACTAATTTCAATCACGCAGTTAATTTTTATAAAGCTGTCGCATTTGATTGTAATTAAATAGAGAATCACAATTTCACTTATGATTGATTACAAGATACATACTTGCGGTCAACCTTAAATTTTTTTTGAATTTCTGTAAACACACACAGTCATCTTATATGTATTGATATGAATTGAAACATAAATGCACATAAACATACATAAATGAAAATGGTTGATATTTACATCACAAAATCTATATACCAAAAATATTTTACTTTTAAATTGTGTTGTCATAGTAAACTTTGTTGAATGATTTTATTATTAAATTTTCCGTACAAATTTAGTACATTTTAAAATTATATTGTATATCTAGGAGGTTTTATTCATTGATTGATTTTCCGTGTGCTGACACGACACTAAGACGAACGAAGCCTTTGAAACGAGGATGTAACAGAGTTAAATAACGAAATTGTAAAATGGGATCCTTTGGAGTGTGTAACTTGGTAATTATTCTTTTATGAATTCTACAATAGAAAGTAATATCGTGCCGTTCCCGAGTAAAACTACGCTCCGCCGAACGCGCCTTCCGAGAGCTCTTTTTGTTCTTCTCTGTCAATGTTTTTCTGTTTTAAGCTTCAAAAAAAAAATACTCCGACACTGCCGTCGTCCAATTGTACAATTAGCCGCGATGAACAATAAAACTATAATAAAAACTCCAAGCATCCGCGAAAATTAATGCCATTCGGCTTTTAATTGCCTATCACCAGAGGCGGAACTAAGGTCTGTTTCTTCAGCCGTTATGTTGAATAATCACTCGTTCCTCCCACCGTTTGGTGAGTCTGGAATGTATAATTAATCGCGATTACGTTTTGTTTTTTTTATTCGTTCAAATTCACACGACTGTTTTCTGTTTAGCGCTGTGTTGGAATGCCAGTACCACACACCTATTAATACGCAAATAATACATAATTGCCTCGTCACCGATTAGACTGACTAATTAATAATGGAGTTTCAAATAATTTTGCAAACAGTTACTTTCATTATGATGTAAAAGATAAATATTTAATCAACATATGCTATCTTATGCTACGTATTCTTTTTTGGAAATAATTATTATCAATTTTTGGAAACAACTCATGAAAATGATAAGTAAGTTGTTACAAAGAACCTTTACACATTTTACGAAAACTTGAATAGATTAAATTATTTTAATATGAAGCTTCGGCTATTTTTGGGAAATCTATGAAAAAATTTGGTATAATTGAGAAAAGTAGGAAGCATTTCCACGTTAACATTCAAACCATGATGATGATGAATTTTATTAAAATATGTGATATTATTTTAAATATTTATTAATTTACAAATATATAATTAGGCAACCTATTATACACATCTATATGTTTGTTTATTGTATTACAACATCAGTTACGATTTTATAAAGAAAAACTCACAGTATTAATTTATTACGATTATCTATTTTTTAATAAATAAACAAATCGATTATTTCATTACAATTAAAACATTGTTTGTAGTGAATGGTAAATCTCACAGCTAAGATAGTTGGGTAAATAAATGGGGGTGTAGTAATTTGATTGTTGAATTAAAACACGTGGTATGATTTCACTTGTTATTTATTTTACTCCGACTAGTTTCGACTATAAGTCATTCTCAAGGAGATCATACCAAGTGTTTTAATTCAACAATCAAATTAATACAAAAATGTTTCACCACGAGTTAAGTGAGACACTAATTCATCGTATGGGGGAGTAGTTTTTGTGGTTCCGTATTTAGTGAAAATAATTGTCACTAGAGCACCTTTAGTTCAGATCAGCAATTGTATGGGTTACCGGTACCATTCGCCATTTAGTTATAATTAATGGCGGTTTAAAGTGATGAAGGCGGTTCTTTAAATTAAAGAACTCATTTACACTAACCCAAATAATCCAGCGGAAGGACCACGTGGTCGATTTCCAAACACTACTACTACTAATTGTCACTAGTGTTCAGTGTATAATGGGTTGCTTGATTTGTCCAATTCAAGGGCAATTAATTTATTTTACTCATAAGGATATTGTAATCTGTATTCATTTAAAAACAACGTTATATTGTTTATTGTTTGCTTCGTTTCTCTTCTAAAATTAATCTAAAATACATACTACTATAAATATTATTACTGTAATTTAAATTGAAGAGACCCGGGCGGAGTTCATTTCATATCAACAGGATTTAAAGATCCTATCGATAACCTCTTAAATATACCCTGATAAAATAACCTTTATTGTAAATACGATTCTTCGTCACATTGAATAAGTTTTTGAACATTTTTCTTTGTGGATAAAATATTAACTATTGCATTTCTAATATAATAATAGTCTTTCACTTGCCTATCATGTAATGCACTCGATTTTGATCTAAAAACCAACAAAATTGGCATACATGACTGTTTAGATTTGAATTTTTTTCTGTGAAGTCTACGGTTACTTTTTTCTATATAGTTTTCACTGTATAGCGTCTATAAAATCCAAATAAGAATTCAATCTTGACAAAAAGAATTTTTTAAACAAATTTTTTAGTTGTTACAAATGAAATTTACAGTACTTTTATACACCAACCCTCTTTTTAGATTTTAGTTTTATATAAATTTTCTTTCTGGTCAAATCTCTTTTTCTCCGCTCAATTCTACATTATAGCCCGAACGCGTTATATTAATTGCGTACAGTTTTAATGATGGAAAGGCTTGGGAAAGCAATTGCTATTGTTGGGCATTGCGTTTCCATCTCTTCCACGTACTGCATCACGTAATTAACACGCACCACTTGCTTGACCGTTGAGAACGTCGCGTTTAAACTACAATGGTGCTCTTCCGCACCGAATTTAAACTCGGCGCTGCTCGTTTTAATTCTAAACGCGGTTCGTGTATATCTGGTTGCCTATGTATATACACATATATCTATTATGAACTGTTAGTTTTACCATATAAACTTGTATTTAAAAAATATAACTTAATGCATTATGCTGTTTGTAACTAGTATAGAAGATTTATGAAGTTTATTATACTTTTGTTTAAATATTTTGTTTGTTCATATTATATTTTAATCCGCATTTATTTTAGGAATCTAAAATTGCAAAATATACATCTACGTAATACCTAATGAATAATAATAAACAATATACATGCACTATATTAAAATGACTTTATAGAAAAAACAAATTTTATTTATCTAAAAATAAAAAAGAAGATCCTAGATTTTGGAAGTTTATAATATAAATTTATGGGTTTGTTAATCAAGATAATCCAAAATATTTAACATTAATAATACCAAATTATGGGACAGTTGGTTTAACATTAAATCTCAATTAGTTAAAAACTTGTCTGTTATTTTAGTTATAGCTAATTTATTTATTATCTTGATTTTATTAAACTTTAATTGGAAGATTAATTAAAACACTTGGTAATTAATCTTTTAATTAACATAACAATGTTTCACCATGGGTTAAGTGAGGATTTAATTCATCGTTTATTAAACAATTTTTGAGACGTACTTATGAAACTGTATTATTTATTTATTTACTTATCTTTGGTATTCTTTTTTAAATAATCAAGATATTCAATTATATAAAACTCAGTTACATACATATGGAAATCAACAATAAATATGAGCAGTATCAATGGCTCTAACGTGGATCCTTGAGGCAACCATGTATATCCAGAAAAAATCAGAAATTGTATTACTTAAACTAAAACTAAATAGAAATTATTATATGGAATAATACTATTTCATATAGTGAATTTTTTTATTGATTAATTAATACACTTTGGTGTCACTATTTTAATTTTTTCAGACTGGCTATGATCATCGGTTATTCTCATCTCTCGATGAATGTACAAAAAAAAATCTACATTATTTAATCTAATTTCTAAATATATTTAAATCAATATACTAAAAATACTGTACCATCTGTAACTTTAATAATGATTGAAGTGATAAGTTTGGAGGAAGTTTCTTAATATCTACATCAATAAATTTCGGGTTGGATAATGTAAAATGTTCTATATTGTAATGAATGAAATAAAATTCCTTACTTCACTTATTCTTTTATTAATACCAGATGTACATTTCGAGTATTATGTACTCATTATCCATTGATAAGTACTAGTAAAAGAATAAGGGAAGTAAGGAATTTTATTTCGTTCATTATAATCTACATCAATATTTAAATTTATGGTTTAAAAGAAAATCACTCTCTGAAGTAAATTTTTTTCTAGTAATTTCATGTATTAAAATAATCCAAAATTGCGATATTAATAACAATTATACACTAAAATCAATCGATTAATATCCATTTTGGCTTTTGCATGATTGGAATTCGTCGTTTCGCTGACATACGTGTTTTCGTCGATGATCCGAATAGAAATTAGTTGGTGCGGTCATAGTTTTAATGTTGGAGGAAGGTCGTCCGAAAATAGGTTTTCCTGTTGTACATGTTAGATCGTATCTATTGTCCGCCCGGTCTGCCGTCCGTACGCTGGATGGACGGACGGATTTCTCTTGGTAATTTATTTATTGCGGGCATTAATTAGCCCAATAAGGCGTTCACGCATGTTGTACTTATACGCTCGTATAATCACAACGAGGTCGACTCGGTGTCTCCAAAATTGCCACTTGGGTACCATATGGTGTTTTCATGCCTTATTCAGAATCCAATCGGTGTTATATAAGCAAGACTACTGCTGTTTATTTTTTTCTTCTCTGCACGATCGCCATATTGAGATCGGATGAATAACGTATCGCCGGCGAGATGTATAAATAATTATGGACATATTTCATAGCTGTGTTAACCAGAGACAGGTCGTCAATATTTTTATATTGAACAAAATGAGGATTTCAGGGTATCCATGTCAACCGTTCGTGCCATACTATTTGATTTATAATTGTGTTTTTTAAATAAAGAGACTATTCGAATTACATAATCTTTATATAATTAATAGTTTTAAAGAATAATTTAAAGTACAGGTTCGGGTCAACAATTGGATGCCATTGAGATACAATTAAGGCCCTTTAGAGAAACTGGGGCGATCCTTTATAATAACAATCTCATTTACACACACACACAAAGAAATAATTTGACAGAAGGACCTTGTGGTCTATAGCTAAATACTACTACTACTATAGTGTATACTAGTATACTAGCTTAGATGATCTTCCACTCTTGTCCAATTAAGTTTCATTGAGACTGTTGTCACTGAAGCTCTGTGCAATGATTTTCATCATTTAATTTGCCAAATATGGCTTTTATATCTCCAAAAGGGGAACTATATAACTCATCGCGTTATGTCCAAAAGATTGACATTTATAATGAACAGTAGAAAGAAATTACTTTGGTGACCATTATTTTGTAATTATTTAATACAGAAACTACCTGTTATGATGGAATGTAAATTAATTCCTAAAATAATCTAGGTTTAAAACATTTGGTCATAATGAACATCTGATATAAAAGACCCTAAGAATAATTGGTCGGTTATATAGATTTATTATATAATTTACTTATGTGACTATAATAAATTGAAAGGAATTTTATACAAATATAATTTTGATTATTCGCTTGGTTAGACGTAATATTATATAATGCATAATACAAATATTGATGAAACAACGAAGTGCTAATTTGATGTAAATTATATTAGGTAATTTATAAAATTATCAATTAATATACAAAACAGTGTATGAGACACGCATGAAAGCCCTGGTTGATTAACAAAATAATATTGAAATTATGTAAAAACTATAGAAGGAAGAATTTTTATGGTCAAGAATAAACTATTACAATATACTTTCCTAATGTAATAACTCCAACTTAAAATCTGCATTGTACATCTAATAGTTAGGACGGATATTGGTTTTGAAGAGACAATATGAATACAGCTTACACAAGTGCATAATAAATTGCTTTTATTGCATTGACAACAGCCTCAACATGATGGTTAAAAGACAATTTACAGTCACACCAATATCTTTGAAAACTGTAACTCTATTTGAACGTTATTAATAACGTAATTGAATATATCATGATTAGAGTTCCTAATAAAACATATGTTTACAATCGTTAATATTCAAATCAATTTTCCTGACAGCAATCAGAAACTTTAACAAAACACATCTTGTAAATATTGACAATTACTTATAATGTTAACAACAGAATGTTTTTTGAGATCATAAGATGTTGATTTTCTGAAAGTTCGAACCAGATTTAAAGATGTGAAGAAGAGTAACATATGACTCCATTAATAATTTAACTGGTTTACAAAAAACAAAATTTCTTAACCACTATAATAGAATTTTGTGATCTTGTCAAATATGTATATATGTTTTATTACGTTGACTAGAAAAGTACATTAACAATGCAATTCATTTGTCTTCATAACATCAAGTCGCTCTGGAGAATAAACTGTTTCAGCTATATTATATACAGGGTGACTGATGAAAAACCTTTGGTGCTGTATCTCGCTTATTTTTTATCCAATTTTAATAAATAAAACATTAACTTAAATCATTTTTAAAAGACTTTAATATGAACTGAGCTGATATTTTTTCTTGCGTCCAGTTTTTGACAAAAGACGATCAACTATTTTTTTTCAAATTGCACTGTATATATATTTTTTATTGATCCGCAAGAAGATTTTTTTTTTAATATAAAATTGTAAACAATTTTATCCATACATTATAAAAATATAAAATCAAGTATCCATAGTAAACAATATACAGACCCTATTTTAAATGTCAAAAGTGACAGTGTCAGCCATTGATACAATACTGTAACGATTTTTAATAATTTAATAATTAAAATGTTGCAAGATTTCAAACACAGTACTACTACTGTACTAGAATTTTGTGCCTTTAAAGAAATCGTTTTTTCTGATAGAGTAATTCCATGTGCCGACAAATTTGGAAGACTGGTGTGTAATGATTGTTGTAGAAAATATTTTCCAAAAACTATTTAGTGTTAACGAGTAGTGCGGTATATTAGAATACAGAAAAGTAGGCCCCTTTTTACTAAAGGCAGCCTTAATAAAAAAATGTTATTGTTACAAACGAAATAAATAATTTTCTGGATAAATTGCCTGATATAAATAAATTTACTAATTACAATTGGGTTGCATCAGGATGGTGCTACACCACATATGTTTAGATTTTTTAATATTTGTTTTAGTTTCTTCTTTCCTTTTAAAATACATTTTTTGTTGTTTTTTATAATTACGTATTCGAAAGAAAATTCTTTATTATAAATACTAATAGAATATGTACTTCTTTATTCAGTTTAATGGTGAAATTATTAAAAATCATTGCAGCATTGTGCCAATGACTGACACTGCCACTTTTGACATTTGGAATAGGCTTTGTATATTTTTACTATGGGTCCTTGATTTTTAAAATTTTTTCAGAAAATCCTCAATTTCTCCACTTTGGTTTGATGAATGGATAAAATCATTTACAATTTTGTATTCAGAAAAAAATCTCCTTGCGGATCAATACCAAATATATATACAAAGCTGATCGTCTTTTGTCAAAAACTGAATCCAAGAAAAAATATCAGTTCAGTTCATATTAAAGTCTTTCAAAAATGATTTAAATTGATGTTTTATTTATTAAAATCGGATAAGAAATAAGCGAGTTACAGCACCAAAGGTTTTTCGTCAGTCACCCTGTATAATTATGACTAGATTACTCTTTGTTAGGTTAAACTGATATATAGGGTTTAATATAATTGTATATTTGATCGAGCAGAGTTCTCTTAAATATTCTTACAATATGTGTTCGGATTCCAATCGGGTGAAAGCTGTTAACGTTTACCAACAGGGAAGATGATTTTGTATATAGGGCAAATGGATGGAATTTTTAATTTTGTTACAAACTGGCAGGTTTTTATGAAAAAAAATTGAATAATATGGCAAGTCGTTTACATAACAAAACAGCACAATTCTTTAAATGAACGTAGGTAACTTATCATTACCATCGGAATTATTATAAGGATGTTTTTGGGAAGTATCAGGGCTGTATTACTTAAAATAAGGGAAAATTAAAATTGGGTATATCGCTGACATCACTACCTTTATCTTTATTAATTAAAAAGCACTAAAAATTCTTTCTTCACAATTTTATTTAAATTCACAGATATATATATTTCGGACAGAAAGTGACCATTATCAATGTTTTAATACTGTATTAAAAGTATTAAAACATTGATAATGGTCACTTTGTGTCCGAAATATATATCTGTGAATTTAAATAAAATTGGGAAGAAAGGTTTTTTAGTGCTTTTTAATTAATCAAGTTTACCTTCACGTAACTCACAAAAATCAAACTTTATCTTTATGTTTATTTCAACTTTATCAAACATGGTTACAATATATACAAATAAAATAACACGATATTCACAATATCGAAGGAACAAAAAAACATACTTATAATTTTAATACCATGCTGACGGGCGGAGTTCACGCTTGCAGGTGATCCTCCACTTAAACCCATATCCTCTCCTCCACTGTTCATATAACACCAGCTTCAGATACATCTATTTAGCATTTATATGCTTATTTTCCCATTATTGGGCGATAAAATAAAATGTTGTCATTTTGACTTTGACATTAATATTATGAGTTATTTGAATATGTACATAGCCCCTGTACATATTCAAATAACTCATAACATAGACTATATTATGAGGATTGTTAAGATGTTTATTATCATGTATCATTTTTTTTTGAATCTTTGAACTGTTCTTTTTCTTTTTGGAGTTTATGTATATCAAAACTGCTTTGGGTTAGAGATGATTTTTAACTATAGATATACAGTTACGATTTGCTTTTAATTAATGCTTAAAATTTAGTTTATCATTTTGTTAATACTTTGTAATATACTGTTAGTTTATTTTTAATTATTTTATAAATATTGTATACAATTCTCAAGATTATTAGTAATTATTGTAATGAAAGATCTCTATAGATTTCTAAATTACCTTTTAATTAATAAATCCCTCGGGGGTTGAATGTTTTTGTGGTGGCTTAATTATAACAGTTGAATTAGAAATGAAATAATGTTTACTCTATGGTTTAATGTTCTATTGTAAACATGGACATAATCTGCTAACTGTTACTGGTACTTGCTAAAATGCAGATACATCCACTAACAATATGGCAAATTATTAATGTTACTTTAATAATATTAAGATTTCTATATTTAATTCCGTTTAATGAATTATAATAATCCGTCATTACTAGGCAACCTAAAATACACATCTATTAAATTATAGATCGCTACATTTTCTAAACAGGCGGTTGTTTTTAAATTTTAAAATATACTATTTGAAGGCTGAAGATATAAAATTATCTTTTTAATAGGAAAATATTATTTTATTAATTTCGCTAATTTTAACCAAAAGACTTGTTGTTATGTTACATTTTTTGAGTTAAATACTTGATTTTTTTGGTATTTATTTGTATTTGTTGGCGATTTTGTTTAATAAAAATTTCTTGGCGCCTCGCGTTTTGAAATGAAAAAATATGGCAAAGTAGAAACAGGAAGAAGAAGAAGAAGGAAGGGCGGGCGCAGGTGTCACCGTGAATGCGCAAGCGTGCTCAAGCGGCCATCTTGGCCGGCCCGGCTCGCCCAGTTGATAGCCGTTGCGCGACCACCGTGTGTCGACTCCGCACTTTATCTCACTCACAGCCACCCCCAAAGCGTGCGTGCGTGCGAACCCCCTTTAACCCCGGCGTTAAAAGTGCGTGTGTGCGACACAACCACCTTTCCGTGAAAATGACGACCAACATACCGCAGGGCTCCCTTTTGGACGTCCTCAAGAAGAAGATGAGGCAGACCAAAGAGGAGATGGAGCGGTATAAGGACGAGTGCGAGGAGTACAACAAGCGACTCCAGGTGGAGATCATGCGGAGGGAGGAAGTAAGTCCCAGTCGCCCCACGATCGATTCAATCGAAAAACGCCCTTCGCACAGACTAACGCGTATGAATGAGTAACGTGTGTGTGTATGTGTCATGTTTGCAGGGAACGCCTTTTTATTTATCGCATATTACATACGGCCCGGCGTTTTCGTACCTATTCACGTACTCGATAGCATTAGAGCGTATTGATAAGGTGCCCCTTATCTCGGGAAAATATTCCGCTTTTTCCTCTTGGTGTGCGGTTCTCGCGTCACCTCTAACCTAGAAATGTCGGGCGGACGGAGCCGAGCCGAGCGGCCGTCCTCGGATCTACCGTTACGACATTCCTGCAGTTCTGCCGGTTCTTACGATTATTCGGACGCCCCCGAAAAACCCAAACCAATTTCCAATTGCCGCCGTTCCCCCCGGCACGACTGGGAAAAACTGCGAATTGTCGCTTTCTAGACACCGTCAGCTGGCGTTCGGTAACGTCCGGGAAAAGGAAAATAAAGAGATAAAAGGCTGATGATTAACCCAATAATAATAGTCGTTGAGTAATTATCGAGATTTCACGAAAAAAATGTTACGTGTTTTCCTTATCAGGTAATTATGTCACTCGTTTAACGCGAACTTTATTGATTACTCAACTGTTTGATAGCATCCTGCTTATAATTTAATATATATAGGGTGTTCATGTTAAATCCTTATGATAATATTATATATTCGTAATTTAAAGAAAAAAATTATATAGAATATCAAATATAAAATAAATTTAATACTTACATGGGAGGATATCAATTTACTTACTAAAGTAGACTTAAAACATCAAAATTGATTTACTACAACAGATCAAAACAAATAAATACAGTAGAACAAGTATAAATAGGACCATATATGTATATTTATAATATAATGGAACAAGAAACAACACATATTGTCTAATATTTTAATATTCATAAAATACGACTTTTCTAATAAAATTGATTAACCTAAAGTCTTGCTTTGAGGATTTCCTGTGACTCAGGTATAATTCACATTAAAACTGTATTCAGAAGTATGTAAACTACATCACTATGGAAACTACATTTTAATTTTGAGTCATATTTCTGCTTAAATATTAAACTTTCAAGTTCAAGTATTATACAGGGTGACTGACGAAAAACCTTTGGTGCTGTATCTTGCTTATTTTTGATCCGATTTTAATAAATAAAACATCAAATTCAATCATTTTTAAAGGACTTTAATATGAACTGTACTGATATTTTTTCTTGCATCCAGTTTTTGACAAAAGACGATCAACTTTTTTTTTTCAAATTGCACTGTATATATATTTTGTACTGATCCGCAAGGAGATTTTTTTCTGAATCTAAATTTGTAAACGATTTTATCCATTCATCAAATCAAAGTCGAGAAATTGAGGATAAAAAAAAATTCAAAATCAAATACCCATAGTAAACAATATACAGAGCCTATTCCAAATGTCAAAAGTGACAGTGTCAGTCATTGGTACAATACTGCAATGATTTTTAATAATTTCATAATAAAAATGTTGCAAGATTTCAAAAACTGAAAAACGATTTCTGTAGAAGCACAAAATTCTAGTACAGTGTTTGAAATATTGCAACATTTTAATTATGAAATAATTAAAAATCGTTGCTGTATTGTATCAATGGCTGTCACTGTCACTTTTGACATTTAAAATATGGTCTGTATATTGTTTACAATGGATACTTGACTTTTTATTTATTTTTTTAATCCTCAATTTCTCGACTTAAGTTTGATGTATGGATAGATTTGTCTACAATTTTATATTCAGAAAAAAAATCTCCTTGCGAATCAATGAAAATATATATACAGTGCAATTTAAAAAAAAAATGTTGATCGTATTTTGTCAAAAACTGGGTGCGAGAAAAAATAACAGTTCAGATCCTATTAAAGTCTTTTAAAAATGGTTTAATTTAATGTTTTGTTTATTAAAATTAAATAAAAAATAAGTGAGATACAGCACCAAAGGTTTTTCGTCAGTCACCCTGTATAGCTTAATAATAAAGTGAGAACTTTTTCCTTACATATGCAATCAATCAATTTGTAGTTATTTAATTTAATCTTATTTCTGATATTAATTTCAATTCATAATTCAATCAAAATTGATTATGTCAAATTCGTTTTGCAGTTCCTACAATATTGTTTTTTCATTGTGATATATTGTATTCAAAAGGTTTTTACAAGTGTAACTTTCTACAGTAATTTTAATTAAATGACATATTGAAATTGATTTCAAATATTTCTTGTTGCCAAGGGAGCAATAAATAAATACTAATCCAATTTTTACTAGAAAAGATAAGATATATTTATAATATATTGACCTACAGTCAAGATATACATTATCAACCATTTTTCTAATTGATTAGGTATTCCTTTCTGAACATTCGTGTTTATATTCCAGTTTTTAAAAAGATTTAAAATGCAACTTGCAATATGAGATATTTAGACCAAATTAATTAAAAAAAACTGTAAAGTCTAGAACTTCTTAAAAATGTGACCCATTGAAATTTAAACTTAAATCAAACCTAAACAACAGTTTTTGTATAATAATTAATATTGAGAGTAAAGTTTTTGTATGTTTAATTAATTTTGTGGAGCTTAATATAAAATTTGAAAAATCTAAATCGTAGAAATATCCTAAATAATGTAAAGAAGTTTAAAAAATCAAAACCCAAAATTCAGTTTCTGCAATGAATTTCTTTTTTTTATTAATTTTGTGGAGGCCAAAGAAAAATCATAAAATTTCCAATAATGTAAATCCTATGCCAAATAATGTATTAAACATTTTATGTATTACAAGAATTTTCTAATCATGAAATAATGTAAGACAAAAGAATTTTACATTACAATTGAATTTTAAAGGTCCGTCGAGATAATGAAAGAATGTAATGGGATAATGAATGGTATTTCAAATTAAAATGACAATAATTTGAAGTAGTACTACGCCCAGTTAAACACGCAAAATAAAACAGGTGAACGATTTCATGATCAAAACCCATTTAATGAATAAGCACTTGATGAATGCAACGCTGGTTGGTAATTACAGAAAATAATAGTCCAGATGAGTCAGCCAAATATTTTCGTTTCACAGCCAAAATTAAAAGTCACTTAATAAAACTATAATCTAACATACCAACACAAGTACTTATTAGAATTGAAACTTCTGACTAATTTACGATCTTCAAAACAAAATTATAATTCGTAAGCATACTAAAAACACAAATTAAATAAAATACATTGTACGATCTTATCTCTAAAAGTTTATTATTGCATTCCAATGGATTCATTTTTCTGGCAAGTTTAAAAATGACACTTTACGACAATTAGGTGTTAATAAACTCGTCTGATATAATATTTTTTCTCTCCAATACCGCATATATTGTCCTTCCTCATGAAAATTATTAAAGAATTTTTAAAGCAATGATGACTCACAATAATTAACTTCACTAAGTCACGTATAGGCCACATTTAGAGTAGATAGATTCAAGGATGGTGAAAGCAATTGCATGAATAATCTATATTATAGCAGGAAAATTCACCATCTATGATGATTGGCCTTTTTAGTGGACGCTAAAATACTCCTTTATTGAAAACATTTAAAAGGTTTTGTAGTGATAATACTATAGTCGATACTTGTTACGCTACTCTCTTGATGAAACTAAATTTTCAAATTGGTAAAAGTAATGCACTTGTTATGTTCAATTTCTGAATTTATTCAGAACTTTGACTATGACCTGTAAGGACCGAAACACGTGTCAGTTATCTGAATAAATACAGAAGTTGAACATAACAAATGCATTACTACTTCCACACTCTTGTTCTTGTCTTTTATTATATTTAACTCTTCTTTGTATTTGCAATTCAATAATAATCTCGCTTATTTTTTATCCGATTTTAATAAATAAAACATCAAATTAAACCATTTTTAAAAGACTTTAATAGGATTTGAGCTGTTATTTTTTCTCGCACCCAGTTTTTGACAAAATACGATCAACTTTTTTTTTTAAATTGCACTGTATATATATTTTTATTGATTCGCAAGGAGATTTTTTTTCTGAATATAAAATTGTAGACAAATTTATCCATACATCAAACTTAAGTCGAGAAATTGAGGATTGAGCTGTAAAAAAAACTCTTGTTAGTCATCGAAATTCAATTTGAATATTATATACATATAATATCTGTGATGGAATTATTTAGCAGCCTACGCTTATATTTCATATTTGTTATCCTACCCAAAAAAACGTAATTTGGCTTTAAATAAAACAACATCTTTTACAACAATTGTCAAGTGACTCTCATCCCTAAGCAGTGTTAGGTTATCCATGTTTTCTTTAATATTAAATGACGATACAGGTGCGATAACAGTTATTAGCAATGGTAGAAATGTTGTGCTTAATGTTTTAATAATAAAGACATCTAACTATAAAACTTTGCCCAATGAAAATACAAAATTTCTGCACTTGCAAATAATGAATAATAATACAAATAATAGTAAATTAATTGGATGAGTTACGTGAGGATAAACTTGATTATAAAATAAAGCACTAAAAACCTTTCTTCACACAGTTACTAGTATTAAACCATTGATAAAATGTCCGAAATATATATTTGGTATTTCAAAAAAACTGTTCGAAGAAAGGTTTTTGGTGCTTTATTTTATAATACAAATAATGATTTAATAATATACTAATCTAATTTTCTATAAATGATTTTATTTCTTTCAATCAAAAGGCAATCTTTCTTTAGTGGCTCACATGTTGGATTGTTTCCAATTAGGATGAATGCTTATTTTGAAGCATTCCTCTTACATCACTTTACATAATTGCTTGCTCCCAAACCAGAAGAGCAGAGCGTTAACACAAGCCCACACTCTCGCCGATATTAAAACGGCCGTGACTCAACTCTGCTGAATTCAGCTTCGTAATGAAAAACCTCCATTCATGACCAGACAACCTTAAACTTACGCGCGCACTACAACACCATACCGAGTCATCAAACATTTTTTGGGACTTGGGGAAACATCATTCCGTAAGTACATTCCACTCTAATATAGAAGTCTTAGCCATTGTCAAAATTATCTAAAAAATAAATTTTATTAGCAAAAAAAATAAATTTTATGGTTATTTGGCGATCTCTGCCATTATCAGAATTATCTAAGGAGTACTGTTTTTAGAATTTAATCAAAATTTTTGTTATTTGGCGATCTTAGCCATTATCAAAATTATATAAGGATTATAGTACTATTTTTTAACATTTTACCAAAATTTTTGTTATTTGGGAATGATGTAAAAGCTACAGATGTTAAATTTTGTATAAACAGATACTGAATATTTTAATATCTATATTTTAAACAGGCATAAGTGGTTTGCCAAAAAATGGAAACTCTTAAACAAAGTAGACTCTGATTTATGAGTTTTTGACTAATAAATTATTTCTTATTTTCTTAAGTAAAAATTAATGATATTATTGGCTCTGACCTCAAATGTTTCATTAAATGAAATATTCGCTATAGTAAATATGGTTCAGAATATTATAAGTAATGATGTATTTTGAAGTGCCACTAAAAAAGATGTTTGAAAACGACCAACAAGAAAAGTAAATTACAACAGAGACACAAGACTACAAAATGGACATGATCTCAATACATTTCCGTTTGGTATTAAGTGTTAATATTTATAATCCAGGAAATTTTTAGAAATCGCGTATAGAAATTCCAAAAGAATTATAAAAGTCTGATTCATAATTCTAAAATAAAAGAAGAAAATTATCCAAATTTGTATAAAAGACATTGAATATTACCATGAGACAAAGCAAAAAATCATGAACATTTCTCGTAAAAGCATTAAAATTCTGAGCATATAAAGCAAGAAAATTATTGAAGAAGAAAGAGTATATCTTGAAAAGTTCTAAATGTTTGGGAAAATAAAAATGCTTGTAAGTTTAAGAATTCTCGACGAAAAAAATTGAAAAATACCATGAGACAAAGCTAAAAATGATGCAAAATTTCTAAGCATATAAAGCAAGAAAATATTTGAAGAAGCAATATACCTTAAAAAAGTTCTAAAAAAATAGAAAATAAAAATGCTAGTAAATTCTTGAATTTACGAAGAAAAACATCAATATTTAGAAATAATTTAATATAAATAACTTTTGTGTATAATCTTCAAAATTATAATTTTACAATTTGTTTCTTTATGATCGTTGGATTTGGAAACAAAATATATGATTACCGTTGAAATACATCCCAATAACAAAAAATCTCGGAGAGGAAAGGTTTCAAGAAAATTCCGGAATTTCAAAGATAGATGATTTATAATTCTATAATATTGGAAGAAAATATTGAATTCACACAAAAGAAATTGAAAATCAAGGTAATCATAAAGCAAAATTTGATGAAAATTTCTCGATAGAACATAAAAAAATTGTTTAAAAATCCTGGTGATTTAATAAAGGAAATAATGGTATTAAATTCTCAAAACATTAAAGAAGTGAAGTTGAGAAGCTTCAGAAATCTATGAGAGAAAATTCTAGAAATCTCGTTGAAACATTTCAAAATTTGGAAAGTATGTTCAACCAAAATTAGAAGAAAAGAAAATATTTCTAGAAAACTCGGATAAAAAGAGATAAGGAGTGTGAAAACGTTTAGAAATTCCGAGGAAGTATTTTTAATCAACTCTGATTGGGTAATAAAATTTGATATACTTTGTGTATAATCCTACAAATAAAAATTCAACAATTTCTTTATGTTATGATCATTTGGTCAAAATGTTTCGATTACCATTAAAATACATCCCAGAAGCAAGAAATCTGGGGAAAAATCCAGGAAATTATAAAAATTTGGAAGAAAGATTATTAAAAATTCTAGAATATTGAAAGAGAATTCTTTCAATTTATTTAAAGAGCTTTAAAAATAATTGTTCAAAAATTCTTTAAATCCAGGAGAAAAAATAGGGGAAATTCTAAAAGGAAAAGAAAAAGTAAATTTTGAAAATTTCTAAAAATCTAAGAGAAAAAATTGTAAGTAACTTCTACAATTCACGAAGGAATTAAATATTAAAATAGAAATTGAAAATTACGATAAGATAAAGCAAAATATGAAGAAAATTTATCAGAATAAAGAAAAAAGTGATGACAACTCGTAAAAAAAAACATGAAAAATGTCTTTAACATTCTTATAATATGAGGCAAGAAATTGCAGTTCTTTAAAAAATAAAAAATAAATGTTGAATAATTCTATATATCTAGGAGAAAAATTATTGGAAAATTCTAAAAGTCAGGACAAAAAAAAAGGAAAAGTAAATCTTGGAGAGTTCTAAAAATCTAAGAGAAATTGCTAGTAACTTCTACAATTCACGACGACAAATTTATTTGGAAATAAAAGGAATTTAAATCGTAAGACAAGATAAAGCAAAATATGAAGAAAATTTATCAAAAGAAAGAAAAAAGTGATGAAAATATCTTGAAATATAAAAAAAAACTGTTAACATTATAATGATATAAAGAAAGAAATGGAAGAAAGTTCTTTAAAAATTAAAAAAGGTCAAAATTTGGGAAAGAAAATTCTCGAAAAATGGAAGTTAACTTTCATCAAATGAAGAAAATAAGATCTTCTTTTTATAAAACGAGGTAAGGGATGTGTAAACTTCTAAAACATCCGAGGATTTTTTTTTTGCAAATCCAAGAAAATATGAATAAAATTGGACACCAACTTTCGGTTATAATTTGGGTAGAATCCTATAAATTACAGTTTTTACAATTTCTTTCTGTTATGATCATTTGGTTTGTGGACAAAATTTATGATTATCATTATAACATATCCCGATAACAAAGTCGCGGAGAGAAATTTCAAAAATGAAAGCAAAATGATTACTGGTTATTATCTGAAATTAGGTAAAAGAAATTGTAAATTTCGATAAGACAAAGCAGAAAACTTTAAATTTCTCGAAAAACTGCTTTAAAATTCTGATGGTGTAAAGCAAGAAAATATAAAAATTTCTTTACTATTAATAATAATAAAATTTGAAGTTTACCATTGAAACATATAATGTGGAACAACAAACCTGGAAAGAAATTTCATGAAAATTTCCTAAGACTATAGAATACTTGAAGAAACTTCTGCAAATTTGGTTTAAAAAAATTATAAGATAATCCAAAAAATGATAAAATTTCTCAATAACGCCTGAAAATTTGCCTTAAGCTTCTGATAAAATAATTTTGAAAAGTTCTAGAAATATAGTAGAAAAGGGAAACGGGAAAAATCTAGAATTTTAACCGAAAAATTTAATGAAATTTCAAGATAATTGGAAGAAAGTTATTGAAATATTCCAACAAAAATAAAGAAACCAAAAGAAATTACGAGGAAGTATTTAAAAAAATTCTTATATAATTTTTTTCATTTTTTGATGGGGTCAAAATGTTTTCTTTTTACTTCCCATCTGCTTCTGCAATTTATGTAAAATACAAGGTACAGAGTTTTCAAGTTTCACAATAATTATAATGTTGGTAATACATATTAATAATAACTTATTTCTATTGATATTATACTCCAAGAAAGAAGAATTTTTAGAAATAGTCGGACCCTAGACAGTGTTGACATAAGCAGATAATTCCTATTGTAGTTTTAAACCAAAAGGAATAACAGTAAACAAGTCGGTTTCTAAAATGGGTAATGGGAAAATATAAATTTAATAGTTAAGCATTTATTTCATACACAAACAACGATTTTATTCTATAAAAGAAACAATATTTTTAATTTTTGTTTTGGATATTATCCTAGTCTAAAAATATCTTGTGAATAGTCCTGTAACATTAACGTAGATGAAATATTAACGGAAGTTACCTTACTGTCCTTCGAAATAGTCACCTCTTGTAACTATTCACCGCTGCAATCTGCTATACATGTCCTGGAAGCTTTTCAAGAAGGCTTCTTTTGGTATGGAGTTCCAAAGCCTAATCACTTTTCGTTGAATGTGAGTAATATCGTCAAATATCTTTTCTTTCATCGAACTTTATTGTCAGAGGTTGTATATTTTGGGTAACTCTTATATTTATCAATTTGGTCCATAAACGAATAAATATTTGTTTATATTCATACAGATTTTTAAAATAAAGTTTATACAAAAAAAACTTGTGTTTATAATTAACATCGTATTGCAAGCAAAATTTTGGTTTTATAAGTGAGGTATGTAACTGATAATATTAAGTTCTCTTCACGTAACTTAGAATTACCAGAATTTATTAATTTTTCATTTCTCTCAGTGGTGAAACATTTTTGATTACCTTAATTGATTATTGCCTATTTTATAATCAATCAAGATAAGCAAAATATTTTTATTATGTAAAGCAGATAAAATTGAAAATGTATTAAGTTTGAACATTGCGGTTTATTATCAAAAGATTAACAAACCGCCGACATTCATTCCTGATTTATGATTTGCACCATTGCTTTTTTAAAATATTAACTAATACAACAGTTAATTACGAAATGATTGCACAGCACATTTCGTGGCCGTGTTATCAAAAAATAAATAAACAAGCACGCCCATATTTGCGGTGCGCGAAGCGATGCATCACTCCGGATGTCGGTGAATAATCGCCGTTTCTTACTATACCACCACGAATCATAATAATCGACCGATGGCCGGTAAATACATTCACGTATAATAAACGTAGTGGTAACGCTAATAATATAATAATAGGGAGGAAAAGGAACAATGCACGGCCGCCGGTTTGTCAACCGTACGCGATAATAATAATACCGTCCATAATCGTGCCATTGTTAATTGTTTTGCGGCTTTGCGAAAGTTTGGCGATTACACAAGTTTACTTTTAAGTCGTGTTTAAATTTGAATCTGAACTCTACGACACACAAAAAAAAAACAATAATCGTATTGTTGCTCATGTGGGAGGGTGGATTTGTTGAAATAAGTCGAGAACAATTATTGCAAAGAAATAAGTAGAAAGAAAAATTATTATTTTTAGTACCCAAAAAACCCTTCAAGTACAACATTTGAATGTTTAAATTTAAATTTTTATGCCTTCTGTTGCTCTCAAATTATCTTCTATACCAAAAGTTGAATAATCAATGGTGGGGAGGGTTTATACTTAATTTCTATATTTTTTATTTTATTATACTGTCAGTAAAGTATAATGTTTTTTCTTATTTCCCAAGAGTCATTTAATTTTTTATTGGATTGTGCAGTCGAACGGAATTGTAATGAATTAATAATGAGGGGCTTTAAAATTGTCTTTTTGGTTTAGTGTGTGTGTGTGTTATGTGTTAAGTCACCCTACGATTTGCAGCCACTTGAAATAATTTGAGGGTAATTGGATTTGCCGTCCGCCCCTGAATGAAAGACCTACCCCTATAATTATTTCAGTGCGCTTGACTCATTCGTCTGGTGGACTGATGAGTCATCCGGTAATTCGGTTTCAATAACATTCGGTGGAGTCCCTAAATATGTGAAAGAGGGTTGATGGGAACGAATGGTTCCCAAAAGGACTGAAATAGTTCTTATAAATAATATAATAGTTATATGTATTGTACAAAACCCATTGCATATTTACATCTAAAGATCAAACACGTGTAACCATAATGTATGATTTTCCTTTAGATTTATCTGTTTTGTAAGCATGGATTATACCAATCATCCTTGTCGCGTAAGCAGGCCAGAAATATCCACGCTGAAACGACTCATTTCCCGACATTAGAGCGATCATTTGCATCGTAACCGGCGTATAAATTACTTATCACCGTAAATTACGATTACGCTACTGGAATTCCTGTCGGTGGGCGCGTAAAGTGCGAGCAGTTAATTGCCCTGACAGTTAATTGATATTTACCGAGTGGAGCAGTAATGACCTTTTTAAAGTCCGGTATTTCGTAGCCGTGGCGGGGATGAAGATGATGATAGAAGCCTGGACAGGCCGACTTCGTCCGGCCTTGTAAGGTCATCGTGGATCATTACACCGCAAATAATAATAATAATAATCATATCGTATTCTATTTTTACACGTTCGTGAGAAAATCAAGTATATTGTATTAACATAAAAAAACTAATACTATTATTTTACAATTATATCATTAGAATGTTTTGTTTAGTAAATTTTGAGTATCCAAACATTATAAACTAGTTTTCAGTAACTTCGTACCATTTTAGTGGGTGAGGTGGTGATGTCATTATGATTGTAAATAGCCATAAACGCACGTCTCCTTGTAATAATGCCAATGCGCGTTTCGCCTGGAGGTTTAAATATTAAAATTTCGATTAGCATAGAAGCGTTAGTTACTAGATAAGCTCAAATCTCCATAAATTTATATAATATACAGAATGGGTAGGTGTCATCAAAAACACCCTGTATAAAACATGAATCCTGGTTTTATAAATTTAATAATTCATTTTAATAAAGTTAATATTATCTTTTATTTGATTTATCGATTTTCTATTAAAATTATTTGATAAACCCTTGGGTATGATGTATTAGTTGGAGGGTGAATTAGAGGCCACCCACCCACCCTACATATGCACTGTAACTTAAATTACTGATTAGCTTTTAGTTTCCAGTAAAATTCACGCCAAAAGCGTTAATATAATTTCCAAGATTCATCATCAGTGTTGTACCTAAAATTATTGGATATATGTAGGACGGGTGGGTGGCCTCAGACCCACCTTCCAATAGGTAAAACATACGCGAGGGTTTTATTGTTTAATCAATTAATAATAACAAAAAATTGATCAATTTTCTTTAGGTAAATTACTTCGCGAGCAAATGATGCTTTCTGTAAACCCTTGTGTATTTTCTATCAATTGGATTCTGGGATAAAGGCCACCCGCCCACCCTACATATATATTTTATCCTAGCCCATTGATTCACTTTTATTTTTTGGTAAAATAAACGATAAAAAGTTTTTATAACACACAAAAAATATAGGCAATTATTGTTCAAAATTATAAATACAGAATGGGTGGATATCATCAAAACCACCCTCTATAAAACATACATTATGGCTTTATTAACTTGATCATTTATTTTAACTAAGTTAATATTACCTTTTATTTGAATTATCGATTCTCTATTAAAATTATTTTTAAAACCCTTGAGTATGATGTATTGGTTGGAGGGTAAATTAGAGGCCACCCACCCACCCTACATATGCATTGTAACTTCAATTACTGATTAGCTTTTAGTTTCCAGTAAAATTTACGCTATAAGCGTTAATATAGTTTCCAAAAATCATCATCAGTGTTGTACCTTAAATTAATGTATATATGTAGGGCGGGTGGGTGGCCTCAGACCCACCCTCCAATAGGTAAAACATACACGAGGGTTTTATTGTTTAATCAATTAATAATAACAAAAAAATGATCAATTTTTTTAATGTAAATACCTTCGCTAGCGAATGATTACTTCTGTAAACCCTTGTGTATTTTGTATCAATTGGATTGTGGGATAGAGGCCACCCGACCACCCTACATATATATTTTATCCCCGCCCACTGATTCACTTTTGTTTTTTTTTGGTAAAATAAACGATAAAATGTTTTTATAATAACACGAAAAATATAGGAAATTTATGCTCAAAATTATAAAAAAAAATGTATATACAGAATGGGTGGATGTCATCAAAACCACCCTCCATAAAACATACATTATGGCTTTATTAATTTGATCATTTATTTTAACTAAGTTAATATTATCTTTTATTTGAATTATCGATTCTTTATTAAAATTGTTTTTAAAACCCTTGAGTATGATGTATTGGTTGGAGGGTGAATTAGAGGCCACCCACCCACCCTACATATGCATTGTAACTTCAATTACTGATTAGCTTTTAGTTTCCAGTAAAATTTACGCTAAAAGCGTTAATGTAATTTCCAAAAATCATCATCAGTGTTGTACCTAAAATTCATGGATATATGTAGGGCGGGTGGGTGGCCTCAGACCCACCCTCCAATAGGTAAAACATAGGCGAGGGTTTTATTGTTTAATCAATTAATAATAACAATAAATAATTAATGTTTTTAGGTAAATTACTTCGCTAGTGAATGATTCTATGTTTTATTTTTATAACAATAGAACAAACATGTATTTCTTATAAATATAGAAACATAAATAGACATAAAAATAAATAAAAGTCATTCAGATTCTTCGGCATTTCCAATTTTCTTTTTCTTTTTTATCAAAAATGTGTCTAATGTCATTTGCGTTTTTCGTTTGCGTTGTGTAAGAAGTTGTCGATAAGTGGATAAGGCATCCATGACACCCCGTCTTGCCTTTGAGCTCCTATCAAAATCCGTGTCATTTTCAATAAATTGGTCCATAATTTCCGTTATAGTGTCTAAACTAGATTTTAGAAATGGCGTTGACAGTTCTTTTTGCTCTTCTTCAGAATTGCTACTTTTAATATTTTCGTGTGCCAATTCCTTGAGTTCATCATTAGAAAAACTTTCTGCTCTTTCTTCTAATATCTCTTTAAGATCTTGCACATCAACCTCACCTACACCCGTTTGTTTTGCTAGTTCCACTATTTCGTTGATATTAATAGTCTCTAGTATAGCGTCATCTTCTTTGTTTAGATCTGGCCATATTTTCTTCCATACCAAACAAACATTTTTCTGTCACCTCATTCCAAGAAGGATTTATGTTTCCCACGGCACCTAGGATGTTGTAGTTCTTCCAAAAAGCTCTTATTGATTGTTTTTCTTGTCCATCTGTTTCCTCAAACATCTGTGTAAATGTTCGCCGCAAATAATATGCCTTGAAGTTTGATATAACACCCTGTTCCATCGGTTGTATCAAGGCAGTTGTATTAGGTGGCAGAAAAACCACTTCGACTGAAATGCCAGTTTCTAAGTTAGATAAATTTGTTGGGTGGCTTGGAGCATTGTCCATCAATAGTAACACTTTTGGTTCAAGATGTTTTCTTTCGCAATAGCGTTTAACGGTGGGGCAAAAATGTTCAATGAACCAATTTTGAAAAATGTTCATTGTAATCCACGACTTTTTATTGGACTCCTAAATCACAGGTAAAGTTTCTTTAGAAATTCCTTTCATCGCCTTAGGATTTTTTGAGTGGTACACAAGTAGGGGCTTTAACTTAAAGTCTCCATTGGCGTTTCCACTCAGTAAAGGTACGATGCAGTCTTATCAGCGGCGATCGGCATACTTACCCGTTACGCTTTGGATATCGGGGAATCCCACGCGGTGTGCGATTTTCGGGGAATACCCTATTAAAATAAAACAGCGTTAAACCGAAACAGGGCTAAGCGGAGTAGCGTTAAGCGGGGTCTTACTGTATATACAGAATGGGTGGTAGAAGTCATCAAAACCACCCTCCATAAAACATAAATTATGACTTTATTAATTTCATCATTTATTTGAACCAAGGTAATATTATGTTTTATTTGAATTATCGATTTTCTGTTAAAATTATTTTATAAACCCTTATGATGTATTGGTTGGAGGTAAAATTTACGCTAAAAACATTAATATAATTTCCAAGAATCATCATCAGTGTTGTACCTAAAATTAATGGATATATGTAGGGCGGGTGGGTGGCCTCAGACCCACCCTCCAATAGGTAAAACATACGCGGGGGTTTTATTGTTAAATCAATTAATAATAACAAAATATTGATCAATTTTCTTTAGGTAAATTACTTCGCTAGCGAATGATTCTTTCTGTAAACCTTTGAGTATGTTGTACCGATTGGATATTGGGATAGCGGCCAGACCTACATATATTTAAATAGAAATGTAAATAATATTGTCTTAATGACCAAAAATATTGCTCAACTTAAATTACTCTTCGAAAATCGATTACATTTTAATAAAATCCTAATATACTGCATCTTTAACATTATTGTCCAGCCATCGTCCCGTCACACTTCCTTTTTATTAGAAAAATATAAATTTCTCTTAAAACCGTTATTCCTAATCGCATTGACTTTCTTCTTCAAAGTTGAACTCACTCATATTGTTTCCTTGCTTCAAGTAATAAAATTGCCCATCTCGAAGGCAAAGTTTCTTAAGCCTATTTATATATGTTTAGAAAGGTTTTCGACATAAAACTTGTTTGAAAATTTATTATTTACTCTTAAACATCACTTCATGAGTTATTTTTTTAAAACTCAGTAACTCAGACTCTCCATTTTTATTCCAGAGCAAGAACCCTATTACTCTTCTCTATAAGCTATACTATGTCACATATTTAGTTCACATCATTAGTAATAATATGGAACCCAATTCTGGTGTAATATTTAGTTGATTTTAAGAGAATCATAAGGCTAAGATCTGCAATATCTTTTTCTTCAACCAATTAATGGCTCAATGCTCTTTTTATTTCTTGATTTTTCTTTATAATTACGGAAATCGATTGCCAGAATCTAAGTACTTTAAACATTAAATGACTTACATCAGATTAACGTTCTTGTACCAAATTGTCTACGATTTAAATTTATGTCAATTGTTGTTTGCAAATTTTTAGCAGTTTCTTTGCTGACATTTGAAATCCTCAATTTTTAACTGTTTTTTGCTGTTTTCGATTGACAAAGAAGTTTAATAGTTTTTTGTTAACATTTTCAGCTGTTCTCTGAGGTACATTTATTATTATATATTTTCTATTTAGCTATAATTTAGTTGTCTTCCAGGCACATTTATGATTTTAACTTTTGTTATTACTCGTCATCGATTAGTGACAGTTTGTGAGATATATTTGTTAGTTTTTAAAATATACTAAGAATCTAAAAAATCCACTTTAAAAAACATTTAAAATTCCATTTGACTTTCTCTTACCATGTTCTTACAACTGTATTGGGAGTTTCTCCAAATAACAACCGCATCTATCAACCGTCCATAATCCAACCGAATTTCTGATTTGGCCTTTTTTATGACACCAACTCGTTTCGAGAACGACGATGAGACATACGTTATCATGAATATTCAACGACTTCGATAACGGTGTGTGTGTACCTTATTCGGGTCCTACTTTCATCGTCTGCAACGCGCAATTTTTAAATTTGAGACGTATTTTGTTCAATGTGAAATTCGGACATCATCTATTTCATATTAATTCTATATTCATATGAAATACATGGTGTATATAAATATTACGAATTTTAAATTCTAAAAAAGTAAAAACATTGGCGTTGAGTAACTCATCATTATGTAACATTTAGAATATTACTTGACTAACCTACTTTTTGTCACTGTTTAATTCGTTAAGCTTGTTGGACAACATTTAGGTGTAAATGTAAATTTAAATTTTAATCAACAATTTTGGAACAAAGCATGTGTTATTCTTCACCTAATAAAAACAAAATTGTTCAATACTATACAGTTACAGTAATTATAATATACGTTTCCATGAAGAGTGTAGCACAATACACATCAACTTTACATTTGTCGTTAATAAAATTAAATAACCATCTATTACTTGAAATTTTAGTCACTTATCATTCTACAAATACAATGGTAAAACAAAGTTATCGTGTTTAACTTCATTATATTTAAGATATGCATGCCACAATCAATTTTTTTGTTGTTTTCATGTAATAATTATACTATTTATGTTCAAAAGTACAAATTACTCAAATATCTTTAATAATCCTTGAAAATGTTAATACAGTATTACCATTTTCAATCACTGCTTAAAATCAATATTTTTTCATTAAAGTACCATAAAAAAAATGTCAATGTGAACTTCATTCGGAGTCATTAAGTACGTGCTTGGATAGATCGAGTGAGTCATTTGGGTGCGGCCTAGATCACACGTAAAGCATATAGAGTAACTTCAAATTTTTAGCTCTATTGTTTCAGAAGTGGTGACTGTTTAGACAATGGTGAATGTAATTAACGTTCAAGTTTATGTACAATGCAAACGATTCTGTCATCAGATTTTGCATTTCTGGTTGGAATTATGTATTTACTGCATCATTTTTTGTAGTAGTCTTAGGTAATAGTTTTTATATGTCAAAAATATTCTCACGTCGACTGCAAATTTAAATGGCTTTTTTTTGGGGAAATTCCGAAACGCCGATTTGTTTGTTTTTCTTGCTTCACCGTTTGATGGGCAGGTGAAAACCTGTTACGTATTGTCCTCACGTTGCGTAATTGTTTGCGTTGTCAATCGGTGCGTAATGTGTTTCTGGGGAACGCAGCTATTGTGCCGCCGGAAGTACCTTTGTGGCGTGCTTCCTTCCGCCTGCGTTAGTGTGTTTGTGTTCAATAGGCACACCCAAACTAGGCCAAACGTCAAAAATGTAAACAATGATGAGAAAAATTTGATACCAAACATGGTCAAAATATTAAAATATTCAAAATTTAAAAAAATGTTTTCTAAAGATAAAGTCATCTTTATTAATTCTTCATTTAGCAAAATTTATTTCTTACAAGATAAAGTCATCTTTATCTTGGTTTAATGATTGTTGAGTTGTATCTTGTAATGCAAAGGTGTACAGTGTTTAGTATTATTAAAATTAACTAAAAGTGGCAAACATTCATACGCTTCTTTATTCTATGGATATTTTCGTTTTGTCGTTGAAAAAGTATAATCTTTCGAATAATAGAAATTCTAAAAGATCCTCGAGATAATTACCTTGAATGGTCTTTATTATCCAATTTAATCAAGTCAAAATCAAATTGAATTGTATATAAAAGTTCATCATTTGAATTATTTTTTGGGCCAATATCAAATATTCTAAAAATATAAGGACAGGGAAGTTCCTGTTTTATTTAAATGAATAAAATCTAAATCTACATCTAGTTTTTTTGTGATTAATTTGTATTTTTCTTTATTTACAGGCTGAGTCTGAAGTGGCCGCCCTCAACCGTCGTATCCAATTGTTGGAGGAAGACTTGGAACGTTCTGAGGAACGTCTCGCCACCGCCACAGCCAAGTTGGCTGAGGCCTCTCAGGCCGCTGACGAGAGCGAACGGTTAGTGTCGAAGAGAAACGTCTGTTTGAAGAAATTAAGCGATATTCAACTTCCTAAAAATTATTTAATATCGCTTGGTTTCTCAATTATTGTCTTATAATATTTAATTTAATTTAGTTAATATAAATAACACCATCCATCATGCAATAAACAGGATGTTACTAGTTTTCATAATCTTCAGACATCTGGTGTATCCATCTAAAGAACAAAAAATATTAATTTGGCAGGAAAGGCAAACGTTAAACAGATACACTTTTTGATACTGTATTAAACCATTGATAATGGTCACTTTGTGCCCGAAATATACATCTGGTTACAAATGAAATAGTGAAGAAAGGTTAGTTTTGTGTGTTACTTATTTTGTGTTAATTTAAAAATTCGTTATTTATAAATTGTGTTCCTTCTGATGGCAATAAAATAAAATAACAACATCATTAGGTAAACAAAAAATTAGGATTCAGAAGTCCCCAGATTCAGAAGTCCCCAAAGATCTTTATTCTTTATTGACTTCGTTTTTCCTGCTAACATTTAAATAAATATATACATAAAATAAAATCATACAAAAATTTTGGCCGCAGGAATCACAGGCGTTCACTGCTTCTCAATGATCTTCCACTCGGCCCATATCCTTCCACACACAAGTGATGGCTCTTGGGTGCTTCTGGATTTATTCTTGGTTTTCTAATTCAGCAAATATGCTGTATTTTGTTCCTTTTATAAAGGAAATTCTAGACATTACTCAAACCCATATTCTTCCATCGCCATTATAATTTTTGTATGTATTTTCAAAATTTCAATCTTATTCTGAATTTAATTAAAATATTCCTGAGATTTAATTATCTCATTTTGGGATGTCAGTAGCTAATCATTCCAATTCTTCATTTAGCAAAATTAATTTCTCTAATTATTTATCTGTCACTGTAGTACAAATGCCCATTTATTGATCGGCGATACATTGATGATAATTTAACTTACATACTAATGATGAATATTGATTTTGGCAATTTCCCTAAGCCAGATAAAATTTACCACTGAATTTTTATTTCACATTTTCGTATAAAAAATTGTCTTTCTTCTCCAAAGTTTATTTGCCACATTTTCTTAAATGTATAGGTGTTCAAGGTCTTCCAACATCTTTTATTTACTCTTGCGGACCGTTTTTATTGTTGTTCAACAGAACACAAGATTCAAAAGGTTTAGAAACGGTTTCCAAGAGCAAATAGATGTTGGAAAGTCAGTTCATGGAATTTCTGGGAAAAATGTACAATTTATAATTCGCATGAACAGTAGGTTATTCAAAATTCATTTATCTTTTTCTCATGGCACATAGCAAGCTTTTGCGTTGAATTAATTATGCCTAAATTTCTAATTTAGAGTTTGTATAGTTCAAAAACATGAAATTTTTATACCTCGATTATATTTGATCAAATTTACGTTTCTAGAATATACACATCATGTTATTTTTCTATACTAAAATTTAAAATTGCAAGTTTGCCTGCCAAAATTTTGAACATCCAAATTTCAATTACATATATTAATGTATCAAGTCTGTAATTTTCGAATTTTCAAGATAATAAAGAGTGTAAAGGTAATTACTGAAACCAGAATTGACATCCTGTATTTCATTGTTTTAAAATTGTAGAAATATTTTAAAAATTATTTTATTTTATTACCTCAAATTCCACGCGATTAAGTAATTAAAAATATAAATATTTTTATTATTATTATTATTTGGATGGTGTTATTTATATTTCCTCATTTAAAATTGCACTATCATCTTGTTTCTTTCCCCTGCTGTCGATTTATTTTGAAAACATGGCAAATATAGGATACGCAAAGCACTAGAGAACCGAACCAACATGGAAGACGACCGTGTGGGCATTCTAGAGACGCAGCTCGCTCAGGCCAAGCAGATCGCCGAAGAGGCCGACAAAAAATACGAAGAGGTACACCGCCATGGTTTTCTTTAAACGATTCATTTTAAAAAAATCTACGGATAGGACGGCTACGAGGCTTCTAAATAGACAAACCTTACCAGTTGTTTTTAGAAGCCTCGTTTCCGGTGGTTAGGGAACATGTTAGGATGTGCACCTTTTTCCTTACAGGTTTTTTTAGGTTCCAAGGTTCCATCGATGCGGACGCTGCAGAAGATTTAGAATTGTACGAGTTATAAGGCTTTACAAAACTATAAAGCCTTCTAATTCGTCCAATCCTATATTATTTTAATTAATTGGTGTTTACGAACATGTTTAAACTTGTAATTTCCTATGTGTATAGCGCCCGCAAGGTACTCGAGAACCGTGCCTTGGCCGATGAGGAGCGCATGGACGCTCTTGAGAACCAACTGAAGGAGGCCCGTTTCCTCGCTGAAGAAGCCGACAAAAAATACGATGAGGTCCAGACTTAGCGATATTTTCTCTCTCTCACACTTGTTTTGTTCTTGTTTGTTGTTGTTCTTTAACTATTAACGCTGATGACGAGTGGGTGGTGTAATAACAACCATTGACCGTTGGAGTGCTTTTGTCCCTTAAGAGGCCATGGAACGGACGCGGTCTGTGGTGTTGTTGGCTGTTGGTGAAGTGCGCGGGAAATTAATAATCGAATCAAATCACGGGTGCTAGTTTTGTTTTATTTCTTCAGTAAATAGTGTTTAAGTTGCGTTACCAAAAAAAATGGGTCGCGGGCGGCCGAATGGCTTGGTTGGTTAAGTTTTGGTGCGCGCGAGGTAAATTATTAAGTGCGCGTCGGATTGTTGCGTTACGTTTCTTCAACTATCGACTAGTGGATTATTAAAAATCTAAAGTTTCTTCAAAACTGATTAGTGATTATTTAGTTATTAATCGACCGACAACGAATTTTCGAATTTTTGTGCTATGCGGGGGTGTTGTGTGCATACGTTGCTAACCGGCTAAATTAATGGATAAATGTAAACAAGACGGATTAGGATTATACAAGTCAGAATCCACATAAAATGATCAAATCATAAGTTTCGTTTGATTCTAAATCATGGTTAAAGGCGGGTAAATGATATAATTTAACCAAACGAAAATCCTGGCAAGTTTTAAAGTTTTCAAACTTGATATAGCCAGTACAAGAGTTGTAATATGGTGTGCGGGTTTACAAAGCTAATAGATTTATTCTAACGATTACGCGCTTCGAGTTAATAAATACGGTTTAGGTATATTAAATAAATAAAACGTAATAAATACTCAATAGTAATTATCAAAATCATTTAACGAACTACTGAATGTTTGATTGAAAAGGGCTAATATTTGGAGGCGTTCACTTCGTAGTACATTTTTAATGAATAACAGAAAAACGTGTAATTCGAAACTAGTCACAAATAAAAAGGGACTAATATTTCTCAATTGATGAACGACCGTTTTACATGATAAAGAGTTTAAGTACATGATGACGGGGTTTAGTGTAGAAGAAATTTTTTACCTCCAACACACGAACAAATTACAATTTCAGAACTATGAGGTAAGATTTAAATTGTTAGTATTATAACGTAAACAATTTACTTGATATACGTAAGATACGTAAATACCTGAAAGATACGTAATTATTGGTTAGCTTTATAAGTAATTAAGAGTTATCAGTTATGTCCAGAGGTACCAGGTCGAAATAATCGAAAAGGTTTATACATTTAGAAGTTTTACATATACAGGTAAGAATTTTCGTCTTTAGCTGTAAATACCTCACCTATTAAGTTTACATTGCCAAAAAAGGTACGAATTTGATTCTTTTGGTGCAAAATTCTGTCAAATATAGTACCTAATGATCACCTAAGTTGTATATGTAACATTTTATACATTAGTAGTATCCTTGGTCCAAAGCAACAAATGATTATTACTCCCTAATTTCTTTTTCGTAGTTCCTAATAAGAATAGATCAAATTTAGCCATTTAGACTTTAAATAAAGGTTAGCAGATTACTTGCTATAAAGAATTTTAATCAAGTGACATAATTCTGTCAAATCCAATCCTTTTTGAATCTCAACTACTAGCATTTGTTGTTCGTCTTAATCTGATATTAAGGTTGGAGATATTGGGTTATTTGGTATTTCTGATTAAGTTAATCTTGTAATAGTATTATACCTCCTTATTCTTATTTCCACATCAAATATGTATCTAAAATGTTCAAATTTGTATACCTTATTACAAAATTAACTTCGCTAACGTAAAGAATTTGAAGCAGATATATTTGCAAAATTTTATATACCCAAAATCCATGGAGTTTTTTTAATAGACATCTGGATCTGGATTGAGTTTGCCAAGGGTGATCAAATCATTGGGCATTTAGACCTCACTAGGTCCATTGTGCCCCCCATGACTGGGACAGCCCTGCGTTGTTCTATCACTCATTTAGCCACCCAAGGTGAGGAGCAAAGGACAGCACAACGCTTGGAGGGTTATCCCTTATGTTGGCCATGTTCGGCCAGAGGCATATTTTATGACATGTTGTCATTGCTATTGTAAAATCTTGTATTCTGTTTTAAACATTGATTTCTAAGCGATCTAAAGGTTACATTATTTAAGTCATTTAAGAGTATTTTACTTGATAAGATCTGATTTCTGATATCTGAATCGGAACTATACTTCCATATCATTTAATTGGATATTTTAAATTTAATTTTCGAGTTTTTCTTATCGGGCAGATAAAACGATGAAGTTGCGCAAGATTTACTCAACTATATACTCCGATCGGGTTGAAGTAAATAGCCCTTCCATAATACCGCCAATCGTTCATGACGGAATATTTATTACGCATCATTGAAATATATATTCTATTCATTCTAGAAAGTCTAAGAAATACACTCGAATTTCTTTGAATTACAATGTAAACATTTATTGGTTAAAGGTAATAGGTCCTTCAAAAAAAATAATTCTGTTTTTTCTTCAAATTTTAGATGATGTTGAATCGGTTGCTAATAAAGCTCTGAAAAATCTTTAGTTTCATTTTGGATTTCTAGGCACTTTACTTGGATTTTCTAAATACAGATGACTGATTTAATTGCTTGGTTTTCTAAAAATATTTTTGTTTCTTTGGCATAAATCTTCAGACCTCCATACCCATACCCTTCAATGAAATTATTTGATTGTTTGGAACTTTTAATTTTGAATTTCATCTCAATACGTAAATTATCCTTTCCCTACCCTTTCAAAAATTATGATAATTTTTTAAGTTACTACTAGCACTTTTTATTTAGTAACTGTTTTTATCATAAAATATTAATTGCTTTAAAATCTCATGATTTATTGCTAAATAAATTGATTACAATTAATTTTAAATCCTAAACACTTTTACTCTGATTCTGCTCTGATCTGCTTGATTTCTTATCGTCTGTAATACTCAAATCTAATACTCCAAAAATTCCAAATCAGTTATTAGCTTGCGTAAAACCTTTTTGCAAATGTTATTACGACCTGTACACCCTGGAATTATTTAATATTAATGTGCATTATTTATACAAAATCAAATTAATTAATTGTCTTTTCTTAACACATATTTTTGTTCATTCTACACAAATAAGTTAACCAAATGTGTAAAATGTGATATAAATTTTCAACTTCCATTGCTTGAAAAATTATATATTTTGTAGATTTCTATAATCGTTCAATAATTTAAAAAATAACTCTTATAGCTTGAAAATTACAAAAGTTTTAAACGAACAAATTAATTAATATATTATTTAATCATATTGTGCAAAATGTTAACGGTGGAGGCTTCTACTTCATTATACATCATTATTCACAAAGTTTAAAAGTGTCTTATTTGTTAATCCTATTGTATCTAAATGATTAAAGTAATTTCTAAAATATCTAATTGTTTGGTTGATATTAAGAGATTTCATATATAATTTAAAAAGAAATCTTTACCCTTGAAACACACTGTAAACTCAGTTATGATCACCCTTATAAAGTAAATGATCAATAAGTTTTTAGGCGCGCTACAAAGACCGATCTGTAAAAGCCGAATTGCTCCTGAAATTCATCCAAAAATCCTCTGAAACCATAATATATGATCGGAGGAAGGAATTGTCTTGTCGCTTACATAATTAAATTTTGAGCAAAGATATGGAAGCAAACGCTCCCCAAGATTCAAGCATAATTTAGTTTGATATCCTAAAATATTATCAGTCATATCAGACAATAATTGAAGTAATTGCTGATGTGAACTGTACAATAAAGATATTTTTGCCCTTAGGAAGTCTTAAATGATCGATCTAGGCGCTCTAGAAAAATCTGGAATTGTCTTGTCGCTTACATAATGAAATTTTGAACAAAGATATGGAAGCAAATGCCTCCAAGATTCAAGAATAATTTAGTTTGATATCCTAAAGTATTTTCAGTCGTGTTAGTCATTAATTGAAGTAATTGCTGATGTGAACTGTACAATAAAGATATTATTGCCCTTATGAAGTCTTAAATGATTGATCTAGGCGCTCTAGAAAAATCTGCACAAGCATAATTGCTACTAAATTTCTTGTCGATCATATAATTTAATTTCGAAGATATTAAAATAAACGCCTCCTAGATTCAAGAATCATGTAATTTAGTATTCTCAGTTCGGTCAAACATAAATTGAAATAAATTGTTAATTCGAAATGTAGGATTTGAAAAAATCTTTTTACTTCAAATTTTGAGTTTGTAACTATTTTTATTATTTATTGAAGATATTCATTTAAGTGAACGACCTGTTATTACCGAAGTAGCTCTGAAGGAAATGCGTTGATCGCATTTATATTAACGAAAAAAAAACACAATAGACGGATTTCTGAGCAATGTGTTGGAAAAAACGAATTTTTTTTTTTTGAACAGTACTACTTTGTATGAACTGAACGACCTAGTTGTAACCTCCTTTTTTTCGTGATTCGCCTGCACACCTGTTACGACCTGGAGGTTATTTTATTCATCTGCGTTCTCGTTGATATTCAAAATCCATTTCTGTACGAACCGAACGAACGATACGGCCATTATTAGGCCCCTGGATGTTGCGGAAGGTCTTATCTCCAAGCGCGGTGGTACCAAAATGGTCAACATTGACAGGCTGCGTGGCTACATACAGATGAGTACGTTCCACGGCCCTCTATGTACATTTCGCAGCTGGTTTTCTATATCCAAACAAAATCATCGGTCAATTTGCAAGAACTATTTAGTAAATGTATTTTAAGCTATTGATAAGTAAATGCTTCAAAATCAAACGATAATGTAAATTATTCAAAAAGCAATTGTGGTGTCTTTTCGCGCAATTATCAAAAAAATACTCTTCGTTTTTTAAAATAAAGTCATTACAAATTCAATACTTGTTGCACTACACTCTTCATGGAAAGGTATGTATACATTAGGGAAATTTAAACTCTTATTCTGCTTCATGTTTTTATTTCAGTTACCTGACACGTGTTTCGATTTTATTTTAAATAAAAACATGGAACAGAATAAGAATTAAATTTCCCTAAAGTCACTACAATTTAGATGATACGAGTTAGGTGTGTAATATTTTATTGTTAGCAGTACTTTTCGCGATCTGATGATATAACAAATCCTTTTCGCGGAATTATCAAAAAGTACTCTCGTTTTTAAAATAAATTCATTACAAATCTAATGATACGACTTAAGTGTACAATATTTTATTGCTAACAGTAGTTCTCATGATCTGATATTTATATAATCAAGTCGTTACAGAGAAATCTTTGCCAGTGTAGACGACCCTTTAAATGCATTCCGAGTGTAGAACAGGATATCATTCACGGTTAATCTTGGAATAAATTTATATCAGTCGATACTGTCGTTTGTAGGCATTTGTATAGTGTACAAATGTATGCAAACTATAAATCAAATCCGTGTCATTAATTTAAAACCCGATGTACATATCTGATGCTGTAGGCATTTCTTTAAAACGAATGGCTACAATTTATATTTTTACTACTACACATCCTGAATTTCTGTTATTTTATTTAAACTGCAAATTAATGGCGCTTTAGACTGACGAGGATGATACATTTACATACACACACAAAAATATACCAATAATACGGCGAAAAGACCACGTGGTCGATAGCCAAACAGTACTACTATTTAAACTGCATTTTAATTCGAATCAATAATTATTCAAAAAAGATAATTTGTCAAAAATAGAATTATACTGTAGAAAACATTTTTGAATTGACCTATTTGCGTTTGGATACGGAAAACTGTGCCCTTTCACCTTGTCCCTTTTAATTTACAGGTTTTTTAAATTATGTATTAAGGTGTGCCCAATTGTGGAATACGTATTATAACGTACCGTCCGTGGTTTTATTAACATCGAGCATTTGTGTGTGCGCTCTTCTTCCCAATTAACATTTTTTTAATTAACCATATTTCTTTCCGTGCGGTTGGCTACACTTAATTGGCGTTACGTTTAAGTGCAGAATGCGAAACGGCGTGAAACAAAATTAAGTACGTAAAATGGCTACGAGAGAAAAAAAAAGAAGAAAAAAAACGTGTGGAAGCTCTGCAATCTGATAAATTATTGGAGTTAATTGATTATCTAATTGTGGCGTTTATAGTCATCAATCATTTTTATTTTAGAAGTAACGGTTATAAACTTCACAGTGTAATTGATTGTTAATATTAGTAATTAATAAATATGTAGGGGGATTAGTTATTTGGATTTGATTATTCAAGAAATAATGTAGAGAAATATATGAAACGTCACTCTTAAAATCTTTTGCTTATCGAAATTATCTCTTAGTTTAATCCTTAATTCATAGAATTTTGATCTCAAAAGTATGCAAATTCATCTGAAGACTTAATACATTATTAAGGACCCTTCGATCCAATTCTCTAAAATTATTACGAACCTACGATATTAAAAATTGATTGGAAACAAATTCCTCATGTTTAACTTTATTTTTTTATTTGGTAAGCAATATCAGGGTTTTAAATATTTTCATTGAAATTTCATGTATTGATTATCTATTATGACCAATTTGTGGTAATCTTAATGATTTATAAATGTTTGATCACTAGATCAAATCAAATATAAGTTCAAAAATTTACCAGGACAAGAAATACTATGTTACTATATCCTTAACAGCAGAGATTTTCTAATAAAAGTTTGGCTACTTATCAAATTTATATATGACGGTTTCCTTTTTTTTCATATTTTGTCGCATTGTATCGATGGAATAGTTTTTTTTAGTAAACTCAACCAAAACCTAATCGAATCCTTTGATACTTACTACGAATCTGTGGTATTAAAACTTGATAGAAAATATATTCAGAGCACAGAGTTTTGATCATTAGCTGTAGTGGCTAAGTATAATTTCAAAAATTTCAGTCTTATTGGTTAGAAGTTTTTCCTTTTTTTTTCTGATCTTTCTGCAGGTTTAAATACTTAAATAGTTGAAGTGTTCTCTAAAAAATAGCAATTAATAATTATTTGAAGAACATAGCTTCAGTAATATATTTTGAGCAATTTTAGTTAACAGAATTAAATATTTAGCTTCCAAAAACTGAATAAGTAACAATTGAAGAGATTTGATGAACATGTATGCTCCAACAGTATATCCTGAGTAATTTATAATTTCTACTGTTTTTACTTTATGTTTTTTTAAAGTATTTTGCTCTGGCTGAGTAATGCATTTTAGAATCATTCAAATAGGGATCACATTTTTAACAGATAATTTTCCTTAAATGGATCATTCTAATCCCTCAATAGCTTTCAATTAACATGTTCTACATCATGTCATATGCTTAGCTTCAGAAATAGGTCTTATTTTATGTTTTCGCTTCTAGTCAAAACAAGACGAGAAGTTTTGTATAGAGTTTTTACCAAAACAGATTCAGAGCACATGATTGCTCAGATAGTGGCTAAGTATAATTTCAAAAATTTCAGTCTTATTGGTTAGAAGTTTTTCCTTTCTTTCTGATCTTTCTGCAGATTTTAATACTTAGATAATTGAAGTGTTCTCTAAAAAAATAGCAATTGATAAATAACTATTTGAAGAATATAGCTTCAGTAATACATCTTGAACAATTAACAGAATTAAATATTAAGCTTCCAAAAACTGAATAAGTAACAATTGAAGAGATTTGATGAACATGTTGCTCCAACAGTATATCCTGAGTAATTTATAACTTCTACTGTTTTTACTTTTTGTTTTTTTAAAGTATTTTGCTCTGGCTGAGTAATGCATTTTAGAATCTTTCAAATAGGGATCACATTTTTAACAGATAATTTACCTTATATGGGTCATTGTAATCCGTCAATAGCTTTCAAGTAACATGTTCTGCATCATGTCATATGCTTAACTTCAGAAATAGGTCTTATTTTATATTTTCGCTTCTAGTCAAAACAAGACGAGAAGTTTTGTATAGAGTTTGTACCAAAACATTTTCATCATTTTTATATGCACAATTTTTGATAGACATTTGCTTTCAACGGGTCAGTAAATGCCCAAATAACTTCCGAATAATATATTTTGCATCGTATTTCCAAAATTTGTCCTTTTATGTTTTCACTTATATTTTAAACCATTCCAATGTACAAAAATTAATTTATATATTTTTAGTACATCTTCATGCTTTTTTCTATACACATTTTTTTGGAAGGACATCTTACCTATTAGCTAGTTAAAGAGAAACTTTTATTTAGGATATGTTGGATGCTTGAAGCCATAACTTTGTGATACATCTTGAATCAGGAACTTTATCAAATGATAAATAAAACTTACTTTGTTAATATCACACACGGAATTTATTTCGTAATTATAGTTTCAACATTACAAGGCTGTACACTGTATGTTTGATAATGTCCTTGTAAGGTTGAAACTATAGTTACGAAATAAATTCCGTGTATGATATTAACAAAGTAAGTTTTATTTATCATTTGATAAAGTTCCTTTTATTTAGGAGTATGTTTTTGTTATTGCATTAAACTCCCTGTATTTCTCAACTGAATATAAAACTACAATTCATAGATTACTACATTACAGACGTGGCCTATAAATTATTTCTCAAGTGAATATTATATTGTACTAAATTACTTGAGCTCATATTTGATAGTGTCAATAGGTAGTTATTCTCGTACATTTTTTCTGCACTCGCATAGATTCAGTTAAGGAGATTAAACAGAAACTATAAAATCTAATGTCATTCCTGTCATTATCAAATTTAAAATATTGTTTTCTTAATCTGAATCTAATCTATGCCTTCAAGAATGATCAGATCCTCGAAGTTTAGTGAATATCAAATGAAAAATGTTGTTCTTTTAATTTAATCTGTGTCTTTGAGAATAATTGAACTTTTTTTGCTATTAGATAATGTCTTAATCTCAAACATTCAAATTTGTATTGATTCGAACATTTCTCTAGATATAAATTCTTTAATATTTCCAACTGTCAGGAATTAATGCGATTGCCTATACGCAACTTTTAGTCGATATTTTATGACTACAAGTTTTTCAACGAAACAAATTCTTATCACTCTTATTGGTTTGAAGATTTTGCTTTTTCTCTTATTTCTGTAGATTGAAATACTTAGTTAATTAAAGAGTTCTCTAAAAAAATAGCTATTTCATATATAAAAATGATTTGAAGAACATAGCTTCAGCACTATATCCTGAACAATCGCTGTTAACAAAATTAAATATTGGGCTTCCAAAAATTCAATAAGTAAATAATTGAAGAGATTTGGAGAACATGTAGCTAAGTAATTTATATCTGTTTGTTTCTGAAAAACCTTTTGCTCTGGTCGAGTAATGCATTTTGAATTTTTAGACTTATTAAAAATATATTTCCAAAAGTACAAATTTTCATTTGAGCTTGAGAAAACAATATTCTTACGGGATAATGTTATTTCATTTGGTCATTATAATCCCTTAATAGCTTTATATTAACATGTTTCTCATCATGTCATAAGTTTAGCTTCAGAATTCTTGTTTTATTGATTTTACTTCTAGTCAAAACAATGTCCAAAAATTGATTTAGATGAGAATTTTTGTACAGCGATTATACCAAAACAATTTCCTTATTACAATGGCATAATAGATTCCTATTACCATATTTTTTACATCGTGCCATTTAATTACCATCCAAAACTTTCTCTTTTTTTATGTTTTCACTTCTATTCAAAACAATTTGAATGTCCAAAAAAATTATTAAGATGAGATGAGAATTTATTTAATTTATTTATTGAAACTTTACAATTTCCTGTTGGTACTATACATATAACTATAATCTATATAAAGAAATCTCAAAAAAAATTGCTCACAGGACTTGCAGGCGGAGTTCGGATTTCACAGCTATGTGTTCTTCTACTCAGACCCAAAAACTTTCTTCTTCTGTAGGTGCCTCTTAACTTTAGATAATGGAAATTTATCCAATGTGCATTTTGCCATTTAGACAATATTATAGCCATGTTTGGCGCATTTATTACCAATTTAGGTGTTTATTGTCAAATGTACAAGACATCTTCATCCTTTTTATATGCACATTTTTAAATATCTATTTCCTTTCTATGGGTCATTTAAGGGCCTAATTACTTTAGATTACCATATCTTGCATCTAACTTTCGAAATAGATAATATTTTACGTTTTATTTCTATTTGAAACAATGCCAATGTTCAAAAATTGATTTAGATAATAATTGTTGTACATCTTCATACTTTTTTCATATTCAAAGACATTCTTACCTATCAGGTAGTTAAATAGGGTTTTATGGGGTACGTCGACAGCTTAGTTCATTTGCATTTTGGAACTTTATCAAATGATAAATAAAACTTACTTTGTTAATATCACACATGTGTGATATTAACAATATAAGTTTTATTTATCATTTGATAAAGTTACTGATTCAATATGTATCACAAAGTTATGGCTTCAAGCATCCAACACATTTGCATTTTATTTATATTTTTGATATCGCATTCAACTCACTCCCTGTATTTCTCAACTCTGGAAGCTAAAACTACAATTAATACACAAGCAGCCTAAGTTACTACACTATGGACATGGAGTATAAATTATTTCCAAAATAAAAATTATTTTCTAAATTACTTAAGCTCGCTCTTATTTCATTTTTTTTTTCATATTTATTATTAAAGTGCCAATAAGAAATCAATCTTGTGCAATTTTTCTGTACTCATATAGATTCAGTTAAGGAGTTTAAACGAAAACTATAAAATCTGTCGTCATTCCTGTCAGTATCAAACTTAAAATATTTTTTTCTTAATCTGAATCTAATATCTATCTTTGAGAATGACCAGAGCCTTCCAGTGTAGTCAGTATCAAATGAAAAATGTTGTACCTTTCATCTAATCCTTGTCTATAATTGATACTTGTTGCGCTACTCTCTTGATGGAACCAGATATGCAAATTTGGTGAAGTAAGACACTTATTATGTTCCATAGATTTATTATCACTTAACCAACACGTGTTTCGATTGTTAAAATTTAAACTTTGAAAATGATTGGTAACAATCGAAACACGTGTCAGTTAACTGATAATAAATCTATGGAACATAACAAGTGTCTTACTTCACCAAATCTAATCCTTGTCTTTGAGAATAATCAGAGCCTTCCAATTTAGAAGATTGTTTAAAAAACTTTAATACCAAGTAAAAGTAAACCAACTTGAAATATGCGAAAATTATTTTGTAGCCAACCGCCCGAAAAGAAGAAAAGCGCAATGTTTTGTTGTGTTACTGTTTGATTTGTGTTTTTAATATAGGATCGACGGAGTAACCATATTTTCTCCATTTGTTTGTTATTAATAATAATAATATCAGTTTGTTAGACTAACAGCTTATTTCTTAAGAGGGTGATTAAAACGTAATTTTAATATAATTTATGTTCGACACTATTGACATTAAATAATTTTTTGTATAACAAAAATTTTCGGCAAAACGTTTTTTAATTGTATTATCGTAAAACTATAATTTTATCATTATAATTCTAAAACAACTTCAAAAATATCATTCAAGATATAAACTCTAAATAAAAACACTTCTGATTGTACCATTAATTGTTAAAGCGTATGAAGTATCTTAACTAAATTTTTTTAAGTAATTGTGAAGGCTTTCACTTCGTATCATATTTTATAATTCAAGATAAAACAAATAACTTATAATGAAAAAACACGATCTTTTTGAGTTTAGCGTTATTTTGTAGATACTGCTATAATTGTTTTTTTTTTCATTATAAGTTCATAATGGAGTTTCGCCAAGTAACAGCCTTATCAATCCAATAAACAAATAACTATTTTGATATCATTTAATCACACTTGTAGCTATAGTTTCGACAACTTCAGCTCGTTATACACGTTGAATAATCAATGAAACACTTATACCGTTGAGTTAAATATTGTACAGTTGCCCAACCTTATGGGGAAATGCGAGTCACTCTAAGATGCTGGGAAATAGATGGCGCATTAGTAGTCAGTCCGCGAACTGCAGCTTTCTGTAGCTTTGGACAGTTTTCTATAGTATTGAATTATGCGTTTTGGAATCAGCGTTGAGACGATCGTACTCGGGAATTCTCGGTTCCCGTAAAATTTTAGGCAATACGTATAATTCAATGCTATAGAAAACTACCCAAAGCTACAGACTCTGCGCCATCTGTTTCTCGGCATCTTTTAGTGACTCGAATTTCCCCATAAGGTTAGACAGCTATACAATATTTCAATCAAGGCTTAGACAAAGTTAAAGTGACATTGTTTAACGACTAACTGTTTAATAATATCAAGTTAAAGTTCTAGAAACTATAGTAGCAGGTGATATTATTAAAGAAGTGATATCAAAAAAGTTATTTGTTTTATTTTGAGGTTTTTCTTTGTTCAACAATATTTCACCGCAGTTTAAGTAAGGGGTTAAGTAAATCATAATGATGGTTGCGACCGTTACTATGTGGTAATTCATAATGAACAATGAATAAAACGCTTACTATGTTTTTAACCACTATAATTATAGTGGTTAAAAACATAGTAAGGGTTAAGTAAATTTATTGAAGTATTTTAATTTAGTCACTAAGTTTTGAAATGAGTAGTGTGAAGTATTCTATAATTATTTTAATTTAGTGTTAATAATTTATTACCTTACTATACACAGAATACATATTGACAATTAAAAGAGCATCTTAAAAAATTTAATTTCTAATTAAATCAAAATAACATATATTTAAACATGTAATAATTACTAAGGTGAGTCAAAATTAACGTTTATTCATAATTAAACTAGATTTTTGTTTACAATAAATATTTACGTGTAAATAAATTAAACTTACGTATTAACATCCCGCTTTAAAAATCCAAAACAAATATCAATGGGTCATATGTTTTTGTAACGTTGGTATGCGTGTTTCTTTTTTGGACAGGTCGCCCGTAAATTGGCCATGGTTGAAGCTGACTTGGAGAGGGCAGAAGAACGTGCCGAAGCCGGTGAAAAGTAGGTTTCAAAACAAAAGAGATGCGCTCGTGTTTTCGGCATGTTGTTGTCATGATCCTGTTTTCTTTTGTTTTAATTTCTCCAGTTTTGTTTTTATAAATTTCACAGCTTGCCAGCACCCAGATGAAACGCAGTAATTAACTCTATTTTTTTTTCTTACCCTCATAGTGTATTTGTTTAACTTGATTTGTTTTTATAGTTAGTTGCGTTTTGTTTTTATTTTTAAAAGAAATTCTACCAAGATCGATGTTTTGTTAATTTATTATTCGTTATTTGCATTAATAATAAATAATAATACACATTTTAATCAATTATTTATATTATTTACAATGGTTATACATGTTGAATATTCATTAAGAAAAGAAACACTTTCACTTTGTATAACTCTTGATTTTTTTAATAAATTACTGCTAGACTTCTCTTTGTCAAAAAGTATGTTATTTAATATATATTTCTAAAGTTAATTCAAGTAAAATTTGTTTTTTCAATTATATTTTTACATAGCCACTTTTGTAAGATATAAAATATTTATTACACCATATTTTTATTATCTGCAAAAGGCAGCATGTTAATTAGATTTTTTATTATTTCGATAATATCAAGGAAAAGATTTTTTTAAATTCTTAATAACAATACATATTTCCTAATCAACTACTTCATGATTTGTTCTGTAACTAGGCATTTGTCTGTTGGGCAATAAATTACGATCATTATAATCTTTTGATTTCACTCGTACTGAGAAAATTTCATTCTGCATCGACTAATAATATATTTTATTAAAACTTAATGTAGCTATCGATAGACTTTACTTTTTGCTTGTCAGGATACTTCTTTCTTTGTTTCGATAATTAAGTATTTTTCTTTGTGACCATTCAGATATGAAGAAATAAAAAAACACTTTTACTTTTTTATACCACTTTAAAACTTTGTGTGCAATTATTAGTTTCGACTACGCGGTAATAATTATCAAACTAAGTTAATTACCACTTAGTTTGATAATGATTACCGCGTATTCGAAACTAGTCACTGCAAATCAAATTTTAAAGTGGTATACAAAAGTAAAAGTGTTTTCTTTATTCTTAATAAAGAAATGTACCACGAAGATACAAGAATTAATTCGGATATGAGTTTCTTTTTTGTACCACCTTACGATGAGCTTTTATTATAGGCAAACTGAGTCAATAACTGATTCAGTTGATTAGTTTCTAATTGTATTCTTACCTGTCGAGTGAACTACATGGTTTTTATGTAAATTTAAAGTATAAAGACATTATAAATATATTTATTACCTTGTAAGTTTTTTTTTTAAACATTCGTGATTGGTAGAATTTTTGCAATATTTCTAACTACTATCGTTTCTGTTTGCTGCTTGTTTTTTTATATATAGTTTGCATGATTGTTTTTGCTAGGTTGCCCGAAAATTGGTGCTTATGGAACAAGACTTAGAAAGGGCTGAAGAGAGAGCGGAACAAAGTGACAGGTAACCGCTCTTAGCGCATGCGCACTTTTTTTATTTTCTTGCACATATTTTTTTATAGTAATAATTGATGTTTATTTATTCAATCTAAACTAAAAAACGAAATACTCTCTCTGTTCGGAAATCTGGTATACATTTGAATGTAAACTGTTGAAAATTGGTACGTCTTATTTTCATTAAAGTTATGTAGTAATAACGTTATTTATACTCTATTTAATTATATTGTTTTAAATTTCGGTTGTATTTTATTTTGTTGTAAATGTACACTATATTTCCGGACAACAACAATTTTTGGAGGTGATGATCTTTTAAATTGTTACACAGTAAGTGTAGGTCCTATTTCCTTATTTCAAAATCGCCAAATGTATACCATATTTCCGGACAGAGGGAGTATATAATTCGTAAATAAATATGTTCCAATCTATATCTTCATAATGAAATGTTAAAATGAATTTACGTGGTCGCAGATAAATTAACTGGTAATTTAAAAACAATAAATTTCATACATCTGCGAAGGTTTGTGAAAAGTATCGTACATTAAATTACTTATTCATTGATCGATGCATTTGAATTTAAATAAAATAAATAAATTTTAATACCAAATAGAAATACAGTTTAGTAAATTAAACTCTTCTAATAATAATTGGTTAAATAATTATACTTACAATATAAGTATAAGTAAGAAGTAAAATTAATTCATATTGTTATAAATTAATATTTAATTTATTAATAAGTAGACTGAACTTCGGTTTAAATCTATGGTGATGTGTTGGAGAATCTTAAAAAAAAATGGAATTTGAAATGTAACTCTCAGTTGATTTTCTTGTTATTAGAATCGGCATTTCATTTAAAATTATTATTTATTTTCTAAATAGAGACGAATTACGCGGTACATTTAAAAGCTTTACATATTTAAATTAGGTCCTTAAATTGAATTATCAAAATTCGTCGTTATTGGTAGCAGAGGTAACGCATTTATCGAAGATAAAGGTTTATCTCCATTAGGTAGAGATAAAATTTTATCTTTGCTGTCAATCAAATCAAAGTACAATTTTATTTCTGCTATTGATGGACGAAAAAAATCAATTCTTTAAACAACTATTTCTTAAACATAACTGAATTTGATGATGTACCGAATGAAATTAGAAAATATATAAATGAATTTACCATATTAAAACGGACGCAGTTATTTTATGTTTACATAAATATTTCTATTGACATTGATTTTAATCAAAAGAATTGATTATATAATGAAATAAAATATAGGAAAGTTTTGTGTAAAATTTAAAATTTCAAGGGTAATATAAGTTTTAAGGTCCTTTGAGATCATTTTGACCATTTTTAAATACATCTTAGCCTGGTGTGCTTGTGTGTTTACTTATTCATTATTTCATTTCCTTCAAGCGTATGAAGACACTTCAAATATAGATGCTATTTTATTTGTTCTTGGCAAATAATAAAAAAAATTAATAAAATTGTTTTGTATTTAACACTGATGATCCAAAAATACAAACAAGAGAAAATATGTCTTTAAAGACTTTTTTATTTATCACTTGGCAAAACATTTCAAACTATTATTGATGAAGGTTCACTTTATAAGGAATAAGGAAAACACTTACTTTTTTATACCACTTTAAACTGTATTTTGCAGTGACTAGTTTCGACTACAATGGTCATCATTATCAAACTAGTCACTGAAAAATAAAGTTTAAAGTGGTATAGAAAAGTAAAAGTGTTTTCCTAATTCTTCATATCGAAATGTACCACGAGGTGAATGTCTTTAAGATCCAAGAATAAATTACACTTTGCTGTATTTGTCTAAATAGAGAAAAATTATGAAACAAACCAAACGTAATTTGATTTAAACCTTCATCAGTAAAGAGAATATGCAACTCTCTCTCAATTAAAACACACATTCAAAAGAATTATTTATGTTCCCTAAACACTGAACCCTGTGGTACCCCTATATTTGTATTGCCGTCGATTGATTTATTTGCTCTTAATTTAATTTAATTTTAACAATTAGTTTCCGGTGCGATAAATATGATATTATCCAGTTTAACATAGGTCATCGAATACCAATGCTATACAATTTTTCGATTATAAATTCTGTATCAAAGGCACGACTTTAATCAAAGAAAAGTCCAATTGTGTCTATACAACTGTAAATATAATCAAAAAACAATACGGTTCCAAATTCAGTTGAATATTCTTTTCTTAAACCATGTTGATGGTCGCTTAACAATTTATATTTTTGAATAAAATTCGGAATTTTATTGTAAATAACTCATTCTATAATTTTTGATTTATCACTCGGCAGAGAAATTAGTCTAGAGTTTTCAGTTTCAGCAGAGTTACCATTTTTGTAAATTGGTATGACTGTTGAATATTTAAGATGAAAATGTCTGGCTTTCAATAGACATATTTATCAAATGATTTATGGGTTTAAGAATATACAAACTAACATATTTCAAGAAAATTGTAGGTAGTGCATCGATACCACTTTATTTGTATTTTTAAGCTGGTTTATCATATGATAGACCTCACGAGATGTAACAGTGGTAAATACAACCGTATGGGCTACCATATCATGATGTTGAGTCAGTTTTTCTCTTGCAATGTTTGAAAAATATAGACCAAATATGTTTGCTATTTCTTTATGATCTTCAACCATTTGCCCAAGAATATTTCTAATGTACTCCATTTAGTTGACATGGATTTTCGTCCTATATTTTTGTTTGCTACCTTCCAAATTTTTTTTGGTTTAGATTTCGGTTTTTCAGTTCTCCTTTCGTTATTAATTTTTTTGGATTCCTATACATGTTTATTTAATGATTTCTTTTTTAGTTTATACAATTATTGGAGGTGATGATCTTTTAAATGACCTATTGAATTACCTAAGATCTATGTTTCAAATAGTTTTAAAGAATAATAAAATTAGTAGTTAACTCCAATGTTGCGGGGCATAAGGTTGAAGCCAAATTAGCTATAGTAAATTTTTAGGATTTATAATTAAAATTCACTTTATTTCTTTCACTATTTTTTAAATTATGATTAACATAATGTTTCACCAAGTGATTAATGAGAAACAAGTAGATGATATAGCTGTAGCGAAAGCGAAGGATCGGCATTCTAGGTCTGTAATCTGATTGGCGACCATTACCTTTCGCCATTGGGAAACAATTAATAACGGTTTAAAATGACTGGAGTGATCCTTTAAAGTGACAACCTCATTTTGGATCACATAAATAACACGACAAAAAGGTCACGTGGTACCGAATTTCTACTACTACTAAAATAAACAATACAAGGAATGTAGCTACGATGTTTACTTGTTTTTATTCTTATAAAACAAATGCTTTGTGGATTAAAAATAGTTTTTGTTGGAGTACTATGGTTTTTTTAAATATTTTGTAATTATAACAATTTCAAAAATGAGATAAAATTAGATTGATTAAATAGAATTGTTGGAAATTTGGAAAGAGCAATTATATTTTTAGTTTGCTTTAATTTTCCTTTTGAAATGAAATGTCAAGACTTTTAGCTGTTAAAATAAACAGGTAAAAAACAAATGTTATTTTTGCAATTCGAATAATTATATTAGATTTTAAAGTGGTTGAAAAAAGTTAATAGTTATTTAAGGTACAAGTATAAAAAGTGATTATTGCATAAACTGGCGTTTATTAAAAACACCAGCGTGTCATTTTGATTGCTGCTAATTATTCCATGAATAAAATTAAAAATATTTCATCCAGAGTGTATTGACAAAAATCGTGCACTGTTTTTCTTATTTATTTTTTATATATTCAAATTATTTGCTAAAAATTTGTTAATTATTTCTATTAACACGTTCACCGCCACATGTACCGCCGGCGGTCATATAGTCGTCGTTTCTTCCACGCCGGGGAAATAATTTGTAGTTATTCCTTATATTAGCTATGACCGCCGGCGGCCACGCGGGAGTCAAAACAGCACTTATGTGAAATATTCGCTTGGCGGCGAACGTGTTAATTTTCAAATGATCTTCATAAAATTAACTAATAAGAAATGTATTCAAAGTATTTAAAATGCCCTTTTCTTCACTGTTTTTATTTTAAATTTTTTCTAACCAAAACCATTGAACCTACTAAAAAATTTCCATTTATTTATTTTTTTAAACATAATTAAGTCGGCTAGCTTTTTATTTTATACTTGTATAAATTATCCCAAACCGTAACTTTTGAACTAACTCAAAATTTCCGTTTATTTAATTTAATTTTTTATCATAATAATTAAGTCGGCTAACTTTTTATTTTTTGATTTTTGCATTTATATTTTATGACAGTTTGTGATAACTATTGACAATGAACACTTCGTGTTTTGTACATTTAGAGAAGAAAAGGGCATTTTAAACACTTTGAATTATAACTCTTCGCGTACTCAGCATCATAAAAGAAATAAGAAATTTATTCTCTTGTTGCTTAATTTTATGAAAATAAGTTGTAAATCAATAGAAATAATTGAACAGCAAAACCCATCTTTTTCTTTAATTTGGGTTTTCGTATTCTTACATTTATTTTTTGATTACTTCATTCCAATATTACAGAAACTCACAAAGTTTACTTTTTTTGCAAATGATTTTCATTAGTATCTGTCACCTGTTTGAACAAAATAAATGTATTACAGAAGACGCGTTTTTATTTTCATAAAATTATAAAAGCAATAAACGAATGCATTACAAAATTCTTTCTTTTCCTCAAATTTGAATTTGCCTATTTTTTTTCATTCGGATATTGCAAAAAGTTAGAAAATTGTATTTTTTTATAAATGATTTTCATTTATTCGTGTCATCTAATGAAAAGCAAAACGAATATATCACAGAAGGCACACTTTTATTTAAATTGAGAAATTTAGCATATTGTTCCTAAAATAATACAGAAGTTTCTTTATTCCGTAGAAATGGAAAAATTGCTTTACAAATTCAAACTGATTTTAATTGTTCTTTTTGTATCTTTCTCAAATGTGTAATTTGCATTTTTTAAATTCATTTATTGAAACAATAAATGCAGTGTTTTAATAATTAAATTAATAACCTTTTTTGCAAACTATATCAGTAATAATAAATAATTTCAACTGTTCTGTAATTTATTTATATAGGGATGAGTTCTTTTAGATGTTATCTATGGTGATTTCGGAAACTATAAGAGATAGAAAAACTGTTTAATGGGCAAAGAAGTGTAGATTTACGGGACGAATAAAATTCCACTTTGAAAGTTTTCAAAAAAGTCAAGGGTTAACCTTGGAAAATAATGGTGATAAAAATTCTGAATATGCTTTATTAATCTGCATACAATTATCTAAAACTTTGTCCTTTACAGTTTTTTTCTATCTGTAATTCTATTTGTAAACTTTGAAAGTGGAATTTTATTCGTCTCTTACATCTACACTTCTTTACCCATTTAATCGTTTCTCTATCTCTTATAGTTTCCGAGATCCCCATAGAGAACATCTAAAAAAAACACCCTGTGTTTTTCCAAAAAACTTTAACATAATTTGAAAAAAAAATTGATTGATTTTTAAATTATTTTTCAATTCTTACAAATTATTGTTAAACAATTTAGATTTTCAGGTTAATAAAATCTGCAATAATATTTTCTTTTTTCCTGCGAATGTTTTTAATTAGTATATGTCATATGTAATGAAAATCAAAACCAATGCATTACAAAAGCGACGTTTGTTTTTAATTGTATTTTTAAAATTTTGCAATTTGCATTTTTTTCCCTTTAAAATGTCGATGTTTTTTTTTTTATTTTATTCAGTTCGAAACAAATGAAGAAAAAAGAAAAACAAAAGCTTTACAAATTCAAAGTGGTTTTTGTTGCAATTTTATATTTATTCAATTTCAAAATGTAAATAAATTAAATTAATTAGAACGTTTTTATAATTCTATCTATTCTTTTAAATTATTTAATGAAAACACATTCTATTTTTTATTGTACTTTTCTTATTGAAAATGTTTTTGTACATATCATATTCTACATAAAACAAGTATGTTTTTTAAATTTAAAATTTGTTTTTACTTGTGTTTTATTTTAATTCTGCAGTTTTTCTTTTTTGTTAAAAAGTCGAGTGTTAACACTTTAAGCTGTGTAAAATAACAAAAAAAAACAAAACTGCCTTAATTGCAATTCGATTCTTTATTGTTTATTATTATTTGCTTTGTTTCTCTTCAAAATTAATCTAAAATACATACTATTATAAATATTATTACTGTAATTTAAATTTAAAAAAACTAATTATTATTTAATTGTTTTCAATATTTTTGAAATTATTTCTGTAAAATGAAAGAAAAAAGACAGTTTTAATTTTTTTAGTTTATGGATTTAATTATATTCTAGTTTATATTTTTAAATTATTTCCTTCTAAATTTTCAAGTAAATACATAGTTAATTTGCGCAAATTGAAAACTGTTTTTTGAATGATTTTCATTTCTTGAAACAAATAAAAAATACAGTTTTTTTGAAACTTACAATTATTTCTTTTGTAAAATATATGTGTTTTTTCACATATCCATAAATTACTGAAAACAATAACTAATAATTTCAACTGTTTTTGTAATTTCAAAAAAAATGTTTCTAGAAAAAAATAACAAATGCATTTGAAAAATTATTTAATTTTTGTTTAATTGGATAGTTAATAACTTTGTTTACATTGAATCAGTAACTTTATGAATTATAAATAAATCTGCAATGTGTAATAATTATAAAATGTAGCTTTTTATATTTTTAAAAGTATTCATCAAACAATCGACGTTTGTTTCAGAATATTAAAAAAGAATGAAACAATATAATTGGAAATTACAACGATTTCGTGTGTTTTCATATTTTTCAATAGTTTTCAGAAAATAGGAAACAATTTATATTTTTACTTTCCCTATATACGAAGTATATATAGGGGAAGTATTGTGATCGTGATTTTTTTTTGAAAATTTTTTTTTGCGGAAATATCCGTTTTGAGGTCCCCTGAGTCCATTAATCTAATTTCTGGAAAAAAAAATTTTGTGTCTGTGTGTGTGTCTGTCTGTCTGTCTGTCTGTCTGTCGGTGGGCGCTGTATCTCAAAAACGAAAGATCCTATTGAGTTGAAACTTCAAACTTAAGGTTTTATCATTAAAAACTGGAACTGAAAAGCTTTTGGTGAACATTCATAAACCGGAAGTGGATGTTTACTCGAGGCGTTTTTTTGTTTTTTCGTGATATTCTTCTAAATATAAAAAAAAATTAAAAACGGTTCAAACAAAAAATAAAGAGAATAAAAAACTGAACAAGTTTTATTCGAACATATTTTTTATAAAATTCTTAACTTTTGAGAAAAAAAAAATAAAAAATGAAAATTTTGACATTTTTTGCCAATTGCTAATAAACTATTAGAGTTACGTAAAACTTTTATTACAAATAATTGTAGAGAATTCAAAATTGAAAAAATCATTAAGAATAGCCTTTTTGCGTAAACATTATAGTTTTCGAATAAAATATAGGGAAAGTACTATGATGGCCACATCACCATTTTTTTATCAGAAAATTGTGTTTTTAGATGTTTTAAAAAATAGAAAATTAATTGATCATATATTTTTTATATCTTTTCAGCCGTTCGTTGTAAAATGACATTATTTGGAGTTTGGTTAAAATGTTAGAATGAATAAAGAATTTGGCAAAACATTTAAAAAAAAGCTATAATGAAAAAAACGATCGTTTTGAGTTTAGCTTTATTTTGTATCGTGTTTTTTCATTATAAGTTCATAATGGAGTTTCTCCAAGTAACAGCCTTACCAATCCAACATTAAAAACGATGATTTTGTTTTGTAAATTTTACAAGTAACTCAAAATGATCCAATTAGGAAATACCATACAAACAAAATAGACATAAATTCTGCTTTAAAAAATTTTACCGTTTTATATTCCTTTATCTTAACAAATTTATTTTTCGGGTTTTTTTGTTTGAGTACGTGAAAATGTTGATATGAGTAAACGACACAGTTTGGCACTTTTTTCACTTATTATAAGTAAAAAAAGTGCCTATAATTATAAAATGCAGTTTAGCACTTTTTTCACTTATTATAAGTAAAAAAAGTGCTAAACTGTGTCGTTTACTCATTTCAAAAAATGTTTACTATTTAAAATAGAAACTACACGTCTAAATAATATAATGACAACAACAATAAAAGTTAGATTTCAAGAAAGAAACCAAAAGAAATAACAGTGCACTTGCTATATTATTATCATATCATATTTTGTTTAGTTTCGATCCTTGAATTATTATTGAGGTACAAAAGACTTGATCATAAATTGGTTAAAAAATCAACTTTGATGCTAAAAAATGTGAACTGAAACTTACAATAAAATATTGTTCAGAGTTCAAAATTGAACAAAACAAAACAATAAAGAGGATTTTCGATAGTGCAATCGAAATTCCAATGACGAAATTGTATAGCCTAATAAAATAAATAAAATAATTTATCTAAACTGTTTTCCAAATTTAGTATATTAAAATACCTTCTCGAAAATAGTGAAGGTTTTTTTCTCGTTAACAATTTTAATTTAAATTTTTATTTTTGCTTGGAACGAAGATAATCAATACAGTTTTGATGTCGTGACATTATTGATTTTTATTGTTTAATAATATTTAAATTATATTTCTATTTGGTATTAAAATTGTAAAACTTCAAATCGAAGAAAAAACATTACATCAACTGATAATCGTTTAAACATTAAATATTAGTATTGATAAACCTTATAATTAATTCTTGTATAAGTTTTTTTTTTATATTTTCTTGTGAGTGTGAATATATTTCATTCACGCACACTCGAAGGTATTTGTGTTATTTTGTACTAATTTTGCCTTTCAATTTTTCAGCAAAATCGTAGAACTTGAGGAAGAACTCCGCGTCGTAGGCAACAACCTTAAGTCCCTCGAGGTCTCAGAAGAAAAGGTAAAACGACTTGGTTTATTTTTTTTCACATAAAAGAAAATCATATATTTCAGCATTGTTTATTACAAAAGAAGAAGAAAAAAACATCAAATGTTCTTGTTAAGGTTTAACCACTTCCCGCATACTCCCGAGATATCTCGGGCACAAGTCCATTACGATCAAAAATAATTGTGCGGAAAGGGGTTAATTTATTTTTAGTAATGAATTTTAAAATTTTACAAAAAACGAAATGGTCAATATCGGGGTGTAATGAATAAGGCTTATATTTACATTTGAATCTAAGAAGTAAAGACTATGATGTTATACTTTCAACGACTAAAAATATAACTAGTTATACTTATCATTACAAATTTAAAGAAAAGAATAGTAGCGTGAACAATAGGCAATTGTTTTTAGTTTATTTTCTGAAGAGTAAATTACATGGGGTTTAATTGTAACCAGAGAGAATAAAGGTAATCAATGTAGAGAATATTAATTAAAGGCATTTCATTGCACTAAGAACTATATGGTCTGCATCTAAACATTAGTATCATCACCCTTTGGTCCTAAATTGTTTTTCAAAAGTATTATGCTAGAAGAAGAATAATCCTAATCCTTAAAAAACTTACTTCTGACTTAGTAAATTAGTCCTATTATTAAAGCATTAAGGTGAGATTTATTGCCTAGCCATTGTCAACAACGCTATGCTGATGAGATCCAAATTCAATCGAAACCGGTTCGTGGCTGATGACAGGGAAAAATAATTCAATAGTCTTATTTTTGACACAATGTTACTAAACAGAAAGTAAAGTTTAACAATCTATGAATAACAAGTTTTGGAAGCCCCCCATAACAAATAAGTGGCAATATTTATTCTAAATCTATAAAAATTTATATTAGGGGATGTTTACAATGAGGCACTTGGTTAGTTTCACATTTTTTTTTAAATTTATTCCGACTGGTTTTACCACGTAATAAACGAGAACAAAATTCAACAAATGTAAAAATTTATATTAATAAATCAACTGAGTTTAGAATCCGATCTGGCTTAAAACTATATTATCTACGTAAACATATATGTTCTTTATGTTCGACTACAACTTCATATTACTGATTGTTTATGTAATATATGTATTTTTTACCCAATTTCTAACCTCATAATCATAGAATTTCATGCGGTGATAATTGTAATTATCAGCAACCGCGTTTATAAATACACGTTTGAAATATTAAAATTACCATACGTTCCTCTTATGGATCAAGGCACAAAGAACGCAAGTGTAAAGGTACCTAATAAGCCAATTAGACTCACCAATTATTTGTAATGGGTAACCGCTACTACTCTCATCCAGTGAAGAAACATGAATTGCAATTAATGGATAACATTGAATTGGTCATTGCCATTCACTTCGATTTAAACATTTGATGTTTTTTTTCTAAATTTTATTATTTAATTCTATTTTATCTTAGCATTTTTGAAAATGTTATACAATTATCTAGGCCAACCAACGCGAGGAAGAATACAAGAACCAAATCAAGAACCTCACCACTCGCCTAAAGGAGGTACAGAGACCGAAAAGAAATAGAGATGAGCATTTGATGTCTCTCTCTGTCTTTAAAACCATCTAACCTCTTTTTTGAGTGTTGTTGATCTTGGCGTGTTAACCGTAACAGTTTAACAAATAATATGCAAACCATATAATATCCAAGACTATACTAAATTTTTATGATTAAATTACACGTTAGTGTAGCCTTGGATTTTTTATTATTGTAATATTCTAACAATTTGATTTGTTTGTGTGTAAATTGGAAAACAGGCGACGATACGCGAGGAGGAGTACACTATTAGCATAAAATCCCTGGACAGCCAGCTGAGAGAGGTAAAGTTTTCCACGTCCAGCGACAGGAATTTCCCGAAACGACCCGATCTCGTATACTATTTATTTCGTTTATTGTACAGATTTATTATTAGGTGGTGCTGATGCTGAGACTGTACTTCCGTATCGCTTCTTTTTTTTTGGTGGTGATCTCTGTTTTATTTTATTTTTTAATTTTATTTTACGACTACTCTTTTGTGAATGTTTTGTTTTTTGACTGACAGCATGGTGTTTTTTGTTCTGTTGCATATTTAGGCGGCCGCTACGAGAGATCATTGCGAAGATAAAATTCACTCGATGGCCGATAAGTTGCGCGAAGTAAGTTTAATATAAAAGAAGTACCGAAATTTAAATATTGGTGGGTTAGAAATTTTTATCATAATTAGAAAGGCGTGAAGGGATGGTTCGATAGTAAACGCGCAGCTGATTTTCATGATTGCAAATTATACATAAATTGGCACTTCATTAATTATTTGCATATTTTGGTGTTTAAATAATTTATCACTTTTTTCAATTTGAATTTTATAATTGTTTTTTTTCCAAATTTTAATTTCTGCCACATGCTGTTTTTTTATTTTAATTACAAATTCACTAAACTCGGTATAAAATTATTTTTCAAAAATATGATTTTATAATCTTATTTGTGTTATTTTCATTTAAAATTTTGATTTTATTTTAATTTTAATTCCTTTAGTGTTTTTTTATTTGAAATTTTAGATTTTGTTTGCAAATTTAAGTTGCTAAAAACTTTATTTAATTTATATATAAGTTCATTTCGGAATACCTTATTTTATAGGTATATTCATAATTCATTCATTCATAGCTTGCTAACCTGCATTCTGCTTTTTCCCCCTTTATTTTCACAAACCTCTAGTATCTATCATCCCTGTTCCTTAGTTGGTTTTATACGATTCATTAATTTCTCACTTAATCTGCAGCGCAACATTTTTGTAGTAATTTGATTGATTAAGACACTTGGTTTTTATATAGCTGTTTTTTGTTATTGCTAAAAAAAAAATAAACCAAGAATATTAATCAATTAAGTTAACTTAGATCCATCCTTAATCTTTCAAACTTCCAAATGACCTTTTATCCCACTTAATATGATGTACTTAATTTACAGAACTGAATAAAATAGAAAATATTGACAAAATTAAAAATGTATGGAAATCTATTTTGATAGCAAAGATATTTATTTTTTATACATAATTAGAGTCAAGACGGGGCAGAAAGACCAATGGTCGATAGCCCAAACGGACAGTCTAACACATTATATATCATTTGTAAATATCTATGTTTGAATAAAGATGTTATTCTCTCTCTCTATTTTGATATGATTAAATATCATCATAATTAAATGACCTTATTCATTATTGATGGTTTGAGTTTACTTGAAGTGCTCTGAAAATAAAAATAACTCTACAGTTTATTCCTGACTTCACTTGTAAGGAATAAATTGTAGTGTTATTTTCAAATGACCTTATTATTGAAATAATCATTAAATCTAACTTTTTGTAGGTAATTTGACTGTTTTAATTAAGTAATTGTGATTCCATATGTTCTACTTAAAAAAATGTATGTACCGGTATTATTTATACTTCATTACAGTCAATATTTTCTATACCCTATTTCCTTATAAAATTAATTTCCTTGTAGTATACCGAATAGTGATTTCCGCTCTTGCAATTGCATTTCCATGGTATTTTTTTTATCATTTTCCTTTCATTATCATGGGATGGTATCTTCAGTTATTTTGTAAGTACAGTTTGCCATGAACATGCATGCCATTGATTTGTCCTAATTCAATTCATTTGTTGTATTCAACTCATTAATATGCACTAAACACGTGTTCAGGTTTTCTAATAAGAAGATAATACGTCTAATACTTAAAAATTAAAAAATAAGTTACCAAGGTATAGTATAAATCGTGTAATATATTTATTTTGAAAAGTAATAAAAATTTAAAAATACAAATATTTCATTAACAAAAATATGAATACTTTATTTTTTTAATTTTTTCTTTTTCTGTTAGCATTACGTATAAAAAAAAATGGTGATCTTTCAGTTTGATCACCATATGCTAATTTAATCGTAAACATAAATAACTTTGATCATTAAATAACCTCCAATTAAAAATATGTATGTTTAATTGACGAGGCGGATACATGATGAAAAAGTGTGTATATCCTGGTAACTTTATTTTTTCATAACATATTCCTCAACTTTTTGGACAGCGGTTCAAACTGTATTAACTTTTACTATGTTTCAATAGGCTGAAGCCCGTGCTGAATTCGCCGAGCGTTCCGTACAGAAATTGCAGAAGGAGGTCGACAGGCTTGAAGGTGCGTATTATACCAACTCAGTAAAACACCACATTAAGAAGTTACTACAGAAATTAATATCTGCCATCGATGAAATACTCTCTTTTATACAGCACTTTATTCAAAGTTATACAAAGATATCAATTTAATAAAAATTGTTAAATTTACAGAGATAATTTATAATGTTGAATTTTATATTTACTTCTTCCTAATTACGAAGTAGTACTATTGATAAATTCCATACTTGTTTTGCTACATTCTTGATGGAACCAATGATCCGTAAGGACCGAAACACGTGTCAGTTACCTGACAACAAACGAATGGAACATAACGAGTGTATTACTTCTTCCAATATAGTACTATTGAATTGCCGATACAAACGGAAGAGATAAAAATAATAGTTATAATAAATGAAACACTATTACTTATAAATTGTCACATAAGTATTCTAATCAGAGCTTTATTAATTTAACTATCACTTTGTTTGCAATACTTGAATTATATTCTTGTGACTATAGTTTCAGCAATTGCAACTTAGCATTATTGAACGTTAAGTCCTTAATATTCGATAATGGCAAGTTAAAATTGCTGAAGCTGTAGTCATAAATTTGGATGAAAGTTGTACTAACAAATGATTAATATTTTATTTATTATATAAAATGTATAACGAAGGAGAAACTTCCAGCATAAACAACAACATAAAATGTTTTATCTTTCCGAGTATACAGTATGAAAAATAGAAATACTAAATAATTAAGCACATTTATATTCCTTACTTGACTCTTTAATTTTCTCTACTATATCTACATTTCAAAAACTATGTGTTCGTTATCAATAGTTAAGTCAACAAAATACTGGTTAGATATTTAGATAGACTATTTTCTATGTTTTTTTACCACTGTATATTAATGATTTTACAACATTAATAAATTATCTACGACTATAGTTTCGACTCATTATCGAGTGATAATGACCTAAAAGAGTCGAAACTATAGTCATAGGTCATTTATTAATGTTGTAAAATCATTAATATGCTGTAAAACAGAAAATAGTGTTTCATTTCTTCCTACATTTAATCTAAAAAAAAATTTAATTATTGTTCTATATATATTTAGCTTACAATCATATTTAACGAATGAAACAAAATCTCTATATAATTATCACAAATTTAAAGTGCTATAAAATTTGTTTTGTCAGAACGCTGTAATTATGAGTAAATTGTTTCCGGCAGAAATTAATTTCTGTGTTTCACACTTTTATACACGGATTTCCTGGAATCTTGCATTTAAATTTTTAGCTCACTTTTTCTACACCAGTTTTAAAGTATTTTTCAGGGTGATGAATGTGTTAGCATAATTAGTGGATAGTTTTACACACATTTGATGGTTTTATCACAACCACCACAACCTCGATCAAGTAAAAGAAAGCGCTGCTGCAGCTGCATTCATGATAATGAGTTTGTTTGTTTACCGTTTAATATCGTTAATCATGTTTTTAAGTGTTGTTTTTTCCTAATCTCTAACAATATTGCTAAATTGCTAGCCGATCCCTGGTTGAGAAGCGTGCAAGTAATTCTCAACTATGTTTTTGGTTTTTAAACTAATCAACCGAATGCAAAATTTATGTTCGGCGAATAATAATCTTAATAATAATGCAAGCAAGTGTGTGCTTTGCATTTTATCAGTTTTAATTAATACATTTATGTCGTCGTAGCTTTTCATACATAAAATTGATGTTTACTACTATAACATTTTTAGATCATGTTTTTAATGTAATTTTAATGATAAAACGATTTTTTTAACATACATTTGTGAATCCCCTTTTTTTATCCAAACAATTTTATTAATTTTGTTTTTTATTGTTTTTTTGTTTTGTTGCGCTTGCTTATTTTAACCCCCATCAACTTACAGATGACCTCTTAGCGGAAAAGGAGAGGAGTAAACTGCTGGCGGACGAAATGGAGGCCACCTTGCATGACATCCAAAATATGTAGAGAATGCCCGTTAAAAAAGTTTTTTTTTTTAATTTTTATTTCTTTTCCATTATGATAATGTGCGCGCGCCTGTTAATGTGTGAGTGTGTGTGAATACTTTGCACGCAAAAACCCCGCCCCGCCCGCTACCCAACAACAACCGACCAAACCTGACAGGAAAAGTAACGTAAACAAAATTTTTGGTGGCCGAACCAAAATTTTTTTGAATGTATTTAATATGTGAAATGCTTAATTTTACTGCGATATAGTGAAACAAAAAAAAATATATTGATTTATTCTATATGCATACGTATAGATATATATTAAAAAAAAAAAAATATTGCAAAAAAAAAAACTGCTCTGTTACGAATCGTGTACACCAATTTTGAGTAATTGTGAAATGATTTTTAATTTAATATAATAGTAAAAAAAATTATTCAAAATATGTTTGCTTTTATTTATTTTTCCATAAACGTAACGTGTACACAAGTCTCTACAGAAATGTATTTAATAATAGCCAGTTATTATTAAATGTATTTATGTAATTGCAGGTTAAAATTTATTGCTAAAACTCTTCAAATATATATATATAATAAATAAATAATGTTAAATTACAAAATTGTTATTTTGTTTTTAATTTACAGCACGATGTAATATTTTTATTTCCTCACATTTAATTTTTTAATTTAACAACTGTTACATAATTAGCAACGTAATGTCTTTATTACGGATGAGAAAAATTATTACAGTTTGGAAACGTCTTAAAAATCTCAAAATTATTGTTGGAATTGCATGTGTGTGTAAATTAATTACCCCACGATATTTATATTTTATTGAAAGAAGAAAAAAGGTGTATAAACACCCTTAAATATAATTTAATCTCTTTTATTTTTTAATGATACATCATAATACATTTTCTTCAACATGTATTAAAATTACGTTATACTTTTAAGCTTTAAACCAACCAAAAACATAAAATTCACAATGTATAAAATGTATAAGTTTCATCTTGGTATAAAGTATTTTAAAAATTGCACTAAAGTAATTTATTTTTGATTTTTCACATCTATAAAGTTTTTTAGTAGTTTATTGAACTGTGTAAATTGGTTTTACAGCATAATTTATTTTTCTATCAATAAAAAAAACACATGAAATCAAGCTACTCATAGTTTTGAATAATATAATCATAGTTTTCAATAGAAAATCCATTCAACTTTTAGTTATTACCAGTGAGGTCTTTATGCCCTCGCTTTTATAATTATTTTGTTTTATCTTTTTATATTTCCCAAGCCCATTTTAACTAGCATGACTAATAATATTATTTACCATTTGGTTTTTTTGACTAACTGCTTACATTGAAAGAGGTTGGTTACCACAAAAAAATGAACATGCACATTTAATTAACAACGATTATCATTTTAAAAATGTGAAAATATTTTAGTCCACAACACAAGTCTTTAGGTTATAAGTTGGCTATCATCTTTAATTATGTTTTAATAGTATTAAAGAGAACTTTTCACTACTGTTTGATTGACGCAGATGACTGTCAGCCAAAAACTAGACAGCTTTCTATAGAAGTCTATTAAAACTAATGTATAAAATTAAATAATGTAACAATCAAGTTTATAAACATCTGCAGACACGTGTTTCAATCTCTCAATCTCATCAGTACAGCTTTAATGAATACTTCTTCAAAAGAAAATTAAATCAAGTATATATTAAAGCTCTACTGATTGGAACGAGAAATCGAAACATGTGTCTATTGTTGTATACTTCTGGAAAGTAACAAATTATAAATAAAATTATATTATTTGTCTTACACTGAGTAGCAGCAAAACAATAAATAAAATATATTATATTTAGATTGTGTTGTAGGTTATGAATTTTTGTATTTTTAAAATGATTATTATTGTGAACATTGGTATACTGTGATCGATAATGTTTGAAGTTAATTTAATTCCTCCGAACAACGTTTAATTTATATAATTTAATTAGTTTGCAGTTTTAAATTCTCCTTTTTTTATTCGATGAATTAATTTCTCATTTAACCCACATTGAAACATTTACGTGTTAATTAGATTGTTGATTTAATCCTCTTTTTTGGTGTGAAAATATTTTAAAAAGATAATTTTAGATATTTTTCATTTGAGCTTAAATATAAGTTTAAAAAATGTATACTTGTAGTAATTAAAAACATTAATAAGTGTAGATTATCTTGTAAGTGTGGCGAAATGAGTGATTTGATAGATTTCAATCCTGAGCCAAAATAATTGTTTTAAATATTGGATCAGCCATGCTGATATTGGTGAAATTTCATAATACATAAGACAATTCAGTAAAAAATTTCATAGAGTTCATATAATTGAAACATGAAAATTTTAAGTATTCTTGTAAATAATTATAATTGTTTTACTCCCTGTAAGCACCACTTCCACCAAGCACTGAATTATATAACTAATACTGCCGATACATAGCTATAATTTTAATCAGTTTGATGCAACATTTCTATATGTTTAACTGGTAACTCTTAGTTACATATTTATGACAACGGTGCAGTAATTCGGAGAGAACATTTGAGGTAATGAGTAATTTATAATCAAATATAATAAGTTTTTAATTGTGGAGACGTTCACTTTGTGGCACATCTTGAATTGAAAAATAAAGTGTTAAAACAAAGACATTGTGTCTCCTTCTTCATAATAATAAGTGATTTTATTATTATTGAAATGTATAACCGTTAATTGAAATATTGTATATTGAATATTTCAATCAACGGTATAATGGAGTAGAAGCCTTTAGAATAAACAATATAAGAGAAATTAATTTTTCTTAATATTTCATATTAGTAAGTTTATTATGTTGATTACCTATGTTATAATAAAATATAATTCATACTCAATACAAGAGATATTTGAAATTACAATAATTTGCAAGTAGGCATACAAATAAATTAATTAAAATAAACAACAAACATTATTGATCAGTGTGTATACCATGAAGTGGGGGATTTCTGTTAAAATTTATTGCACCACAAAAGCACACCGCACACAAATATTTTAGATACGTCTCGCGTAAACCGGAGTTTACACACCGTGCACATCCTCTATGTCCTTTTTTTCTTATTACGATTTCAGACGACTTGGTGGCCGAGAAAGAGCGCTACAAGGAGATTGGAGACGATCTCGACACCGCCTTTGTCGAACTCATCTTGTAAAAACCGTAAACCGTGGTGTACGCACTCGTGTCTGTCATCGGCGGCTCAATTTCTATCCCGGAGTCGAGTCATTATTGCCACTGTATAAGAAGTCACTGTTAACATCCGTTATTTATTTATTTATATTTGTGTTCTAATTTTTGTGTATAGGCAGTTATATATACAGTCAAATATAAGTTAAATTATTTACGTTTCCGTTTATTTTTATTTCTCATTTATTTATTCTTTCACCTTCCTTTATTTCATTGGGTAAGTCTTTTTTTTTCTTTAACACTGTTTTTGTTTTTATTATGTTTTATTAACTTTTTGTTTTTGAATATTAATGTGATTACTTTACTAATTTTATTATAAAAAGTGTGGAAATAATTTACACTTGGTTTGTTTTACTTATTATTTTAATAGTGAAACAAACCAAGTACTAATTAAATTATTTCCATATATTAACAGATGGTGTACAGCCACGTGAATTTTTAACTGTATTAATTTGTTTGTTTCTAACTAGCTTCGTTTCAAATAACTAGTGTCAACACTTGTAAATGTTTTCTGATGGTCGTCACAAAAGTTGAGTAGGAATACTTTACAGTTTCTTGATTACCGAAGTACATTAATTGTCTAAAGTTGATTTTTAATGGGAAGATCAAAACTCAGATTTAATCATTTGCAATCACCTAATGCGTTTAAATATTTTATTAATTATTTAGTTTAAAACTAAAATATACAGCTTGCGTAAAAATTCACATTCAAGCTTCACTTAGCATTGTTCATCAAACCAAAACAGGAAGTTAAGTCTTCAGAATTCAAAACTGGTAACAGTAAAGAGGTCTTTTGGAGTTTACGAGGGAGACTTGGGCCTGTTCGGTGTATTCCAGAAGATTTCCTAATCGTCGCCAACCTTCAAGACGTATATTCACGAGGTTAGATAAAAAATTAAGGGAAAGTGGACATGTAATACCTATTACACAGGATGTAGGGCGACCACAAACACAAGCAATCCAAATGCTCTCAGCCGTACTAGAGTAATTACAAGATTACGTAACATTAACAGCAACCAAGTTTTAAAAGCTGATCACCTGTAATTATATAGGTTCTATAAAGTACAAGTACATGAAGTTACATGAAGATTGTGTTCGGACATGCTGCTATGGTGAGCTCCGGTACGGAGATGAGCTCGTCTGCTCGGTGAGGCACTGGTACATGCTTTGAAGGCGGTAGCTCCGTAATGTTTTTTGACGCTGGGTGTAAAAAGGTAAAGCGACGCGCTTATCTACTCTTGGTGGTCCGGTGCCCTGTTCAATTATTGAACTGAACATATTGGGACCCCTTGGAATATAGGAGTCCTCTAAATGAACGGAAATTACGTTGGCTGATGTTTGGAAACGACTGATATACCAAATGGTCCTTCCTATGATGAATGCTGTTATCACCAAAGCATATGTGTGTAGAATTGTGTGCCAAGTAATACTCTGTTTCACTTGGCCCATGTATTTGATATCCTGGTCCAGGATGTAATAAAACGTATTACTAGACGAGTATACCTTCTCTTGTTGGATCGGTTCTGGATCTCTTGGGATGTCCTCTGTTACGTGAATCGGTTGGATCGCTAATCCCTGAACCATGGAATTGTTGTCCTGAGTTGGCAACAAGGGGTGCTTCTTTTGTGTTGATAAGATTTCGATTTCTTCTAAATTATGCGGTGGATATTGTAAAATCTGTATGTTCTTATATAGTTGATACTGCATGTAGTTGCATTCCACTGTATGATTGTAAATCTCTCAACCTTGTTCTTCTTCTATGGCGATGTGGGAAGTTTATCCATTTCCAAGAATTCTGATAGGTCTTTTTTATTCCCTATATTGGTATTCAAATCCAATTCTAGAGATCGTTCTGTCTGATTTTCGTTGGTATCGTGGAGACTCTTAAGTTGTTCTGGAGAAACAGTTTTCCAGATGGGCTGATTCATAAACTTGTCCTCTAGTTTAGCAACAAGGAGCCGTTTGTTGTACCGACGTGTAAGAGTTTACCATGCAGTAGTAAAATTGGTACCTATTTCTTTAGCTTCGTTTTTCTTGAAAAACATTGTTTCAAACACCTCACGATTAAAAGGTTGTCCTGTTTCCAAGAAATTATTATAGGAATTGGAAATGGTTATCCATTCTTCATCAATACGGTTAAGCCATCCCATAATTTGAGGTGTGTTTATTGTTTCTAATCTCTGTAGTAATATCTCGAAGTCTTTCATTCTGAGCTAATTCCATATGTGCAGGATTTTCTAGTGATAGAGTTTCTGGTGCCACTGACGAGTTTGCCGAGTTTGGTCTCCCTTCAGTTGTAGCGAATTGAAGTACTTGCATATATCGCTGTTCCAATTTTTGAAAATAACTTTGTACATAATATGGATGTTCTGGTAGATTTAATTCATTGCATTTTGCTTTCTGTGCTAGGGCTTGAGACCAAATTTTGTTGGCATCCACAACGATTTTGTTACCGACCCGTGCTGTTTAGTGCTTTTTTGCTTCTTTGTATAATCCCAGTAACTGCTGACCGAACGTTCCTTGTTGTTTTGCGAGGTAGTTCAGTTTGTTCTTGTTGATGATGTTAAAGATTCTCGCGTAAGAACGTGTGTTTTGACTTGGGTCATAAATCCGAATCGTTTCGTCGGACCACGTGGAAGTCATCTTCGAAGTGTTATGGAAGTTGGTTGTTGTTAAGCTTCTCGTGTGGGAGCTTCTGTTTTATCTCGGGTCATAAATCCCAATCGTGTCAACGAAGTGTTGTTGAAGTTGGTTGTTATTAAATCTTCTCGTGCGAAAGCGTACGTTTGATTCGAGTCGTAAATCCGAATCGTATCGTCGGACCAGGTGGAGGTCGTCTTCGTTTTGTTGTGGAAGTTGGTTGTTGTTAAAAATTCTTATGCGGAAGCGTATGCTTGACTCGGGTTATAAATCCGAATGGTGTCGTCGGACCAGCTGGAGGTCGTTTTCGAAGTATTGTTGAAGTAGGTTGTTGTTAAGCTCCTCGTGTGGGAACTTTTGTTTTAACTCTGGTCGTAAATCCAAATTGTTTCGTCGGACCAGGTGGAGGTCGTCTTCAAAGGTTTTGGAAGATGGTTGTAGTTGGAGATTATCGTGTGGAAGCGTATGTTTGACATGGGTCGTAAATCTGAATCCACGGCGTAGCTGCTGTCAACTAATAACGATTAACGTGCATAAATTCCGGTACTGTATCCTCAGATTATACATGAAAATTCGCTGGTAACAGTGGCCAAGTTTAGAACGGGTTGTATGGCTCTCATTCTGGCACCAATTGGGCAGCGGATCCGGTTCGAGGGACCAATGTATACGCACACGCTGCGATGATGAGCGCGGGTACGGAGATAAGCTCGTCTGCTCGGTGAGGTACTGGTACTGGCCCCGTGGTGTTTGTTGACGCTGGGTGGAAGGCAGTGGAGATTAAATAGGATGAAGGAGAGATTGTCCCCTGAGATTTTCATTCTCTTCGGTGAGATTATTGGCTAAAATCCAAGAAAAACCCAACTTCTACAGTAATACTCTGTATACGTATAAAGCAACATTCACTAGAGAAGGAATATTTAATAGCCACAAATTACACGTATTAAAAACACATGAAAATAATAAATGATCATTTAGCCATCAACATCGTTTTCAATTGAATGTTAAGCTGGGAATAATTTGATCAAGAATAGTTGGGCCACATATGTTACCCAATAGATGTCATGCTGAAAGTAATCTTCATTTTCTTAATAAAATACTTTCCGCTTTGCTTGAGGATTTAACACTGAATATTGGACATATTAAAACCAGCACACTGATGTCGTGAAATCAGAAGATAGTTAAATGATAAATGCCATCAGCAGTGGATTGATCTTGGTAGTCCTATTTTAGAATGGGCCCCAACATCTCCAGATCTAAATATTTTGGATTCTTTTGCATGCCGGTTTATCAAAAACATTTATCAAATGCCAGGAGTAACTATTGGAGACTTAAAACAAAAAAATCGAAAAGTAATTTAGTGAATTACGCCTCAAATGTTGCACAATGTACAAAATTCCATTCCACTAAGGGCTGCTGCATCTATTGAAGAAAATGGCGATGACTTTGAACATTTATTATTAGTTATTATCTTGCTGCAAGAAATAAGGTGGTCTAATAAAAGATGTTGCTTGGTAGTTGTAGTTATAAAATATTTGCTTGTCAAGATAAGCTGAGAAGTAACCGTGTGTCTAAGAACTTATTTGCAAATGAATTTTTGTTTTACTTTTACTCTTAATTAATTACTTAATTAATTTTAATTATCTTATCACTCCTGGAGATAAATTTACCAGGGAATATTTTACTTTGACCGACATCTTGGGGTTTTGTACCAAATTAATTTTATAGGGGTGCAACTTTAGGTATCCGTGCAATATATGTTCTAATGACGATCTAGATATATTTAAAGTACTTGCGCACTTCTGATATTAAAGATTAGATTCAGATCGTCACAAACAGATGAGTTTCTCTGTCGTTCTTGATGATCTTGATCGTTTTTGGGTTTTCTAAAGTTGCGCCTGTCACTTCAGACTTCTTCGCCCATTTTCGAATAGAGGTATGCTTGGCGCTTTATTTAAGTGGCAAAACCCTCTGCTGAAGGCTCTGAATCTCAATTTTTATAAAACTCTGACTCGCACAACGCGTAATTTTCTCCCGAGAAATTCCCAAGAACTGGACGCAGGAAGCTAAAGAAATATAAAGTTTCTTTTGGGCACCCTGTTTTAACTATGGCTCAAGCATCCTTTAAAACCATGTATTCCAATCAATGTAATTTTAATACTTGTATGGTGGAATTTTAATAACCAATTTATATAAGCCATTATATAACTATAAAGTATCTTATCAATGTAATTTTATTTGATAGAACATCAACTGAGAAAGTAAAGGTTTCATTCGATTTAAAAAATGTATGTTATTGTTACTACATATTCATTTATTTTTCATATAAGCTTGTGAAATAAGATTACTTCATACAGTTTAAAATTATTTTTTAAAGTTTAAATATATTTCGCAATTTTTTTAATAAACCATTAATGATAAGGTATGTTCTTCACCAAATTTCAGCTAGAAACGTTTTCTTAAAAAATATTTGCGCGTTTCTATTGATGTCTAAATAATCGTGTTTGTTATTTATATAGTGATTGTAAAATCTGAAGGAATATTGTCTTCTATAATGGTCTCTTTTATTAAATAATTCTCGAGCCATAATGGGTTTCATTGCAAAATGTATCATGACAGAAGGGATGCACTGAATATAGAAAATTTTAAATGCTAAAAATAATATTTTTTCAATTGAAAATAAAATCAAACCTACAAAGTATTTATTTTTATTTTTCTGTGCTTCTAAAACCTCCTACGAGGTCCATTCGGATATTAGTTTCAGAATGGACCTCGTAGTTTTCAATTTGGGATTATATATGTGACGAGCTTTTGTATCTCAGCTTCCTATTCTTCCGCCGCCAGTGTATTGGGATATGTGATCTTTCTTTTCTGCCAAAAAATCCTTGAGATTTGTGAACAAATGGTAATATCTTTACTACCCCCCTCCTACATAAAATTAAATTTGTAAAGCATTCATTTTATTTTCCGATCTTTTGGGCACACTTAAAAACTATAAAAAGAAATAAATTTGAATAACTTTTATAAAATACTGACACAGTACATGGTTGCAAAAACGCTTTTATTTTTCTACAACAATGATTCACTCCACAGTGGCTTCGTCATGTGGATGGAAAATGGTTATTACAATTTACTGTAACATATGACAATGTTATTGTCAAAAACAGTTTTTGGCGATACTCTGTTTTTTTGGTAATTATAAATCACCTTTTAAGAATTTGCAATAAGTATTTAAATTTTTTTATTTATTTTTTCAAATATTTTTAGAACAGTTTTTCAATTTTCAAAATTGAAAATCAAGATGATCATGAAAAAATTGTAAATTATTGCCAACATTAATAAAAATGGTTAGTTTTTGGTTTAATTAATAACAATTCAAAATCACAGAATACCAATTATAAATGAAAAAAAAAATTGTAATTGCTGATTGTTTCTTTAAAGAACTATCAATTGTTTTTTCATAAATCCCTACATTTTTGACAATTTTTCAAAAGCGTACAATTTTTAAAGTAATTTTTCTAATCTCTAAATTTTCATAATTGTCAATTTTTTCAATTGTTTTTTATCAGTCCTAATTGTTTTTAACGTATGCATTTCAATTGCAAATCTCTACAGCAGTTATACATAAGTTTTTGGCAAATTCTTTACAATTTTTAACAATTATCCATGATCTATTATGAAAAATGTATTCATTTTTTCTTCAAATTTTCACATTATAGGCAATGTTTGCAGGCGTTTTCAAATATGTTTATTTAATTGACTTTTATAAATTGTTTTTTGGGAAATTTTCATTGTATTAACAACTGACTATTGTTTTTCCTTAATCTTTACTTTTCTGACAACAGTCAGTTTTTTTCTACAGAAATATTTAATTTTTAAAATTTTGTTTATTAAATATTTCTAAAAATAGAAATTGAAAGCAAAAAGTAATATGTTCGGCATTGTTTCCATTTCTTAAATAAATTAAAAAACGCCAAAAGAAACATAAAATTTTTAAACTTAATAACTGACTTTTGAAAACACAAAAATACTATAGTTTAAAACACGAAAAAATAAACTTGCTGAAATTGCATTAAAACATTTGAAAATGTGAATTAGAAATTTTCAAAATCAATACGATATTTATTTGTCAATAGTAAGTAATGTTTTTTAATTTAAAAATTTTTAATTGATATTTTTTAATAGTAAAAAATCAAATCATTTTTTGGTAAATCTGGTCTACGTTCTACGTTTTGAAAATTATTCATTATTATTATTTGTCAGTTAATTTTTTTAATATAATTTTCAATTTATTTCATCCTTAAGTAACTGTTACTATAAGTTTTTTAATAAAATACAAAACGTTAAGGCAGGCTAAAAGACCTACGTAAATACTAGCTTCAATGTTTTCTCTCTCTACAAAAGGTTAACTTTCATATTAATTATTTTTTTCCACAAAATGGGAAAATTTATTAAAGTTTTATTCAAATGAAAGTTGTTCAGTACTTTATTGTATTTGACATTTATTATAAATTTTGTACAAATTTAAACATTTTTAAAGCAAAGTAAAGTGTCTTCAAGCAAACATTCCCTTCCGGTGCTCAAAATACTACTAAAGATCTTTCGACAAAGAATTAAAAAGTTTTAGTTCAAATTTTCTAGCAACATTTAGATACAGAACAATCTGACAAATAAACAAAAATATCAATGTGCAAATACCCAATTTTGATTTAAGCAAATAAAAAGATACTTCTAATTTAATATCATTAATATATCTTTTACCGATTGAAAAATCCTTTAGTAAGAATATTTGTAACTATGCTACTAATATTGATTTCTATTGTGTTATAAAGGATTTTAGTTTTTAGAATAGTTCAAAGAAGTTTTGAACGTAAAATTTTGTAGTTTAGAATAGTATTGAAAAACTAATTCATTTTAATTTCTAACATTCTACATAATGGGATTTGTATACAGGGTCAATTGTAAAAGTAATACGAATTTTCTGTGAAAATTTATATTTATTGATCGTACCGGTACAAATGCCTAAAATTATTTAAAATACTCCCCCAGAATCAATACACTTGCAAAAAAATGTCTGTCATACCTGGAAAGCACCCTGAAACTCCTCAATGGGAATGTTTTCCACGGACTCCCAATGCTTTCCTTTCAGTTCCCTCTTCAGCCGGGCAAACTGAAAGATGTTGACCACCTCTGTTCCAAACCACGAAATTGGTAACTATTGGAAGGCCGTGTGGCTGGGAGTATTGTTATGGTGTAGCCTAACCGTGTCTTTGATGTCAGCTCTCAGGCGCACGACCTGTCGTTTCACTCTCTCTCTCTGCATTACAAACTCAAAATGGACAATCCTTCGGATGTCAAAAAAGACAATGATCATTATTTTGATGCAAGACTTACTCACTCGCGCTTTTTTGAGGTGGAGGGATGATTTTGTCTGCCACTCGCTGCTCTATATTATCGATTCAGGGTCGAACTTGAACATGCAGGATTCGTTTTCGGTTACGACAGGGTTAAGAAAGTTTGGTTCATTCAATCCAACAATTCTGACAGCGCCAAAGTCGAAGTTCTTTCTGGTCTTCCGTCAACAATTTCACGTTTTCGTCGATTCTTGCTGCTGTTTGGTGTTCAGTAAGGCATTCGTCGGCGATCTCATCTAGGCCCTCTATATGCCTTGTGCCATCCCCCGGACTGTGATCTTGAAATGCAGTCATCCTTGAAGGCCTATTGAAGCATCTAAAATGTTTCGTTTTCAAAACAAAAGCGAAAAATTCACGGATACCCTTCCCCACATTTCCCGATCAGATTTGTCCCGCTACGCGTCATGCGCATTACTTTCATAATTGACACTGTATGCTCTTAACAAAAATTTATATTTTAAAGTAACTAACAAACTAACTCTTACTAACAACTAACAACTTATTTTGCAGATGAACTATTACAAGAGAAAAACAACTACAAAGCAATCGCCGATGAGATGAACCAAACAATGGCGGACCTGGCTGGATATTAGGATGTAGAAGAACCGACCAACCAACCAACGATACATTCCAAATAAAAAAATAAAAACAAGAAAATTTCTACTGCCTGCATTCAACAAATTTCGAAGATACAATGAAGATTAAGAAGAAAATTGTTTTCAGTGTAGCGTATAGTGTTAATTAATTCCGTCGGTTTTCCAGATGTGTTAAAAACGGATAATTCCCATTCCCAAAATGTTGTTCATTGCAAATACATTCCACGCGCATTATTTTTCCTGCTCAAACATAAAATTTAAAATAAATAAATAAAAGTAAATAAATTAAACGACATTATGCTGTTCATAAAAAACTAATACTAATTGTATTAATAATTTACTAATTTATTGAGATTCTTTACAAAGTTGGCAACAAAATTTATTTATTGTGAACAAAAAATAATAAAATTATTTCAAACGAACAATTAAACATTCAAACTTTATTTTATTTTACTTATTTAAAAATAACATAAAAATATATAGATTATTACTATTTATTATTAATTGGACAAAGATTATTAATGTAAAATTAAAGCGCATGGAAAAAGAAGCCCAAAACTGCTCACCTGATTCGCTTTTGATAATTCCTAAATCGTCGTTTTATACATGCAGTATCATTTCTTTTAATATTAAGTAATCATTAAGAAAAATCATCACGCATAGCTTTAGAATCAGCAGATAAGGTAAACAATAAAATTCAGTTTGTAGTATTTATAAATTTTATAAAATAATGAAGGAGGCATTTTAAATTTAACAATAATAGATAGAACGTTAGTTTCATTGAGCAGCAATACTTTCACTCACAAGGTGAAGTTTTTCGCTGTTAACCTGTAAATTTAATCACCGCACGCCGTTGTGTAATTATGGAGAATTTAATATTTTTGTAAATTTCCAAAAAAAAATCATATCGCTTATGTAAATGTTTTTCGAAATCGTCGTCGCTTGGTTTTGCTTTTTGTTAGGTAGATGGAAGCATCCGATGTTTGGTGTACACTGGATAGACAAGAGAGTGTACGATTTTTTTTCCCCCAAAACAAAATATACTGCCTTACACTGTATATATTATATTGTATGGAGATGTGTGTGTTTGATTCCTTTTCGAAAACGTTTATTCATTTTGTAAGGACCATTGCATTTGAAAAATTGAATTGTCTAATTTCGAAAAATAAAGTATTACAAAGAATCTTGTCTTCTTTTTTTATATTATCCAAATATGTTACTTTTTTTGAGATATTATGTAAATAACATAACATATTGAAATCAAACTACACAGTTGAGAGGGTCTCACATTTATTGTTGAACACTCAAATTTTATTTAATTATTTCTTGAGAATTGATAATCAAATTTTCTACAAAAAGAACTTATAATTACAGTATATCTGTCTAGGACATGTGAGATGAATTATATTTAGAATATTTAGGTATCTATGATAGAGATGAACATATCTGTAAATAGCAAGGAACTAAGATGTTACAAGAAGATATAATATAAGATGAAGAAGAAGTAAATAAAGTGATGATAAAGATGATTTAAAAATTCTTTGTTTACAGACTCAACAAAAAATATTCAAGACTGCGCACGAAATTCGTTGAAAATACTGCTTGTATTAAGGCTACAGAAGATACTTCAAATAATAAGTAGAGTTTTCATTTTTTATGTTAATTATGTGATTATTTATCGATATGTTTTTTACAACTTGTATCTTTTTAGAGTGAATTGTTTCAAAGGAATTATATTAATCGCTTTGTTTTGGTCTAAAGAAGCATTGTTTAAGTTGGTTTAGAGTTATGGGATTTAAATTTCTGTGTAAATTAAACATGGATATTCCTGTTACAGAAAATTTTAGAAAATATTTTATGTCTTTAACGAGAATAACATAGGAAGAGTAATACATTAGCTAATTTGTAATGTTGGGTGGTACATTAATATTATGGTAAATTTTGGATACGGTTCCTAAAGAGGATTACTCAATAATTTGAGAATGACGTATGCTAATAATTACAAGTTTAAAAAAATGGCGTTGCTAAATTTGAGTAGAATGCAAATCATTTTATATGTGTTTAGGTAATGACAAGTGGAATTTCCGAAACTAGTCAAGATAATAAAAAATATAGTGTTATACAAACAAAGTTAAAGGGTTTGATTAATTATTCAAACATGTATAACGAAGTAGAAGCTTCATACAATAAAAATATTTTATATGTTCTTCTTAAGTTTTTGATATTATCATAAAGGTGGTTAACCCAGAGAATTAAATACTCCATAGTAAAACTCGATTCCCTGTCTCAAACTGCGCTACTCTGATGAGATCCAAAATAGATCGAAACCGGTCCGTAGCTGTTGTTGACGGAACAATAACTGATGTTTAAATCAAAACATTATTTAGATACTTGATAAGGAATTGAGAGCTATACTTTGTATAAAATAATGATAATTTGTTATTTTGCAAACCAATGTTGAATCGATTGCAATAACTGATTTATATATTTATATTTACTTCTTAGCATTTATTGACCTTCTTATATTCAGAAAATTAACAGTACAGTTTCAAAAATATATTATTTTTATGTTTAAATATTTCTCTTTTCTGCAGACATAAATCGTTTTTAAAATTCTCATGTTGCTCAAAATTTATATGGTTATTTATATTTGATATTTTAAGCATTTTAGCTAAATTTTGTTTATTTGGCGATAATATAAAACTCCTATTTAGTTTTTCATTTCTTAGTGCTAATTTAAAGATACAAATGTTTAAATTTTGTGATATTACAAATGCAATTTTTATTTGATTTTAATATCTATATTTTCGAATTGTCCTAAATTGTTTGTTTTAACCAGAAATGCTGGTTTTGAGTTGTTATCTAATAAATTATGTATATTTTTACCTAATTAAACCATTAGGTTGTTCCTTAATAAATTCTATACAGAATATTTACAAAATGTGAATTATGGAAAAACTGAATATATCTTATTAAAACCACGAGTACATTTTTTTAATATCACATACTTTTTTAATTTTGACTATTTCACAAAGTAGAAGTCTCCACAATTATTTATTGGAATATATCTTATTTAAAATATCCACAGGTGATTATATGGTTGTCTAACATTCACAGTTGTATGTATGAATTAAATAATTATATTCGGGCTATGAAGCAACATGTAAAATCGTAAACTACCAGGTAATTTCACAATTAATAAGCTTTCCACTGTTTTTATTTTAATATGGTTTTAATCCAGGTAATTCTTGCCAAAATGACAGTAAAAGGTAGGAGCAAGTATAGAACGAGAGCTAAAATATCCATAATGCAAATAAAGGTTCTTAATTTCGATCGTAAATACGAAACTATAGATTATATTATATATAGATTATTTATTAATATTTCTTAACAACAAATTTGTTTTATACATTCAATTATTGCCTCCTTGCCAAGAACAGGCTCTGATCGGTTTCGATCTATTTTGAATCTCATCAATGTAGTGCAGTTAAAGACAAGGAAACGGAATTTTAGTATGGAGTAACTTTAATAATAATAATAATAATAATATATCTTTATTTTCAAGGTGTCATATACATGTACAAAATGAAAATTGCGTCAAAATTTACGAAGTAAGTTAATCTAAAACATATATACACTACAATACATCTTATATCTACTTTTATATATATATATATGCTGTGATAAATTCTTTTATTGAATATGGTTCACATTCAATTAACAATTCAATTAATTTGGTTTTAAGTTTTCAAGTTATTTTTATGGAACTTTATTTCGTTAGGTAGTGAGTGCATTAAATAATTTAATTGCAGAATAATGCACTCCATCTTCTGCGGTTTTAAGACTGTGTTAGGGGAATATATAATTATTTGTTCAGGTATTAGAAGTTGTTGATTTATTATCATTTCCTTTTAAGTGTTTGTGACAAAATAGAATAGTTTCAATTATTCTATTTTTTCTGAATAGCCCTCGGAATGATTGCTTAGGATTCAAAGAAAATATGATTCTCATCGCTTTTCTCTGCAATATAAATTCAAAAAAAGGTAAGTAAGAAAAGACAAAAATTAGTGCATGGTCACAATGGAAAGTGGTATTCTGGAGAATGGTCAAACCGACATTTCTTGAAAATAAAAATACATGTAACGGGTACTAAATCCTACAACGGTTGAAAACATTGTAGTGAGCGATAGAAAAAGGATTCCGAAGAGTATCAGCGTGTATCAACTGAAAATTAACTAACATCCTAGTCCAAATGTTTTATCCTATGATTCAACACATTTTATTGAAGAAAATAGTCTAATGGCTAAGGGTTGGACCTCTAAATGAGATGTCCTTACTCTAGCTGAATCGGGCAGTTACTGTGTCTACGGAAGAGGTAGCAGAATAAGTCGTGGGGGAATTTGAAGCAATTTTAGTCTACGTATAGTTTGTATTCAGACGGTTATATTTTTTTCCTAGCATTCCAAGTTTCTATACTCTGAGGTCCCACTGGATACTAAAGATAATGAATAAAAAATTCATGAAATATACAAATAAGTAATTACAAATAATATTCTTGTTTTGGATAAAACGGTAAAAGGTTTATGGCCACTTGCACCAGCTCTGATTAAATTTTTCGATTAACTAATCCTAATTAAATTTAACCAGAGAATTTCTCTTGCACCGTCGGCTAATTAAGTAACCATCTATCACAGAGTAATGAAATTAGAGGTCACATGTTTTTATAGGGTTTTCATTTTTATTTTTGGTATTTTTATGCCGTACAATTGAGAACAGTGACGCGTCTGAATACTTAACTTATATATAATTTTTTTTGGACAAATATACATAAATAACTTCACGATTATAAACGTCCTGAAGTTAGTCGGTACGTACTTGGCACGTTAACCGGCCAAAATCAGCTGGTTAACTATTTGACGTTTTTGGGGGACTTTCACCATGGTTAAGTTGCGGTGCAAACCGATTTTCTGTTAATCATTGATTAACTTTTAATCAATGGTTAAATAGTTGCGGTGCAAGTGGGCATTCGTGTCTTATTTTATTATATCTATGTTATCATATATTACTAATGATCTGTGTAGGGTGTGAAAGGTTTAGTAATGAAAATTTATTGATATCAACACAAAATTAAAGTCAAATCAATTTATTTTTAAAGACATCCAAAACACTTTTATGTTTAGCTTCCCACTCCGTTTTTCTTTTGTTCAAATAATAGTTTAACGTACACTAAATCAATATTTGTTGTTTATTTTGAGTTGCGTGTTGGCGAACATTGATTTTTCATGATTTATCCAATAAACAATTTTTAAATTACTAAAATTGTTTACCTTTCGAAGTGTATTTAATTTTATTTATCTAAATAATTCTTTGATGTATTTTCAGTACGTATTTGCTATTAATTTGTAAATTCGTTATTAAAACACTAACACTTTTTAACAATTAATTGTGAAGAAAGTGTTAGGGTTTTAATCAAGCTTTAATCATATCTTCACGCAACTCAACATATTTCTATGTGTAAATTCGTATTGTTGAATATTAAAATTCCACGATTTATTATATTAGATGCTGATATAAGCTTTCTGATTTGTTTTCAATCATTGTTCTAGGGGCGATGTTCCGAATTTTATTATCTGATCATTATAATTACAAAGAATGTAGAAATCAATAAAAACTCAAAATATTATTAAGGCCACCGTATATAGTAGATATCCTAAGTAAGATTATGTAAATAGACTGTGGAAAGAAAACAAAACGGTTTGCTTAAGATGCGAATTAACTTACAAGAAATAATAACATATTGAGTAAATGAGAGTAAATGAGAGAGTAAATTCCAGAGGAAATACTTTCTAGACTCAACGCAGCTTCCAACCGTAAATTTTACGTTTTGAGTGTAATTGATTATCACACACCTCTATCAGAAGATCCGTTAAAATATGACTACTTCTTTAAGGAAATTAAGGAATCTTTTTAGGAAGTTGTCAAGTACAGGAAAAAGCAGGTAGATTTTGATATCGACATAGTTTTGTAGCTTTATAAAGGAATCAAGTAACTAATTTTCCTATTATTTGCACATGTTCCAATTGTGAAAAATTATTTCTCCTTATTAAATGATATTTATTATTTGAAATTGCTATGAATACAGAACTAGTTTGTGAATACCCCCTGTAGCTGTGGGTAGAAGACAACCGTTAGTGGGTATCAACGCTCTTCTGGCATACGAATTATAGCGCACCGGTGATCGGGAAATCGAAGTAGCTCTCCTAACCCAAGCCCCACAACACGACGATCGCGAAGAACGACTCGATGAATTTAGTGTGCTGACAAAGAGCCATTCTACGCGGATCAGCAGGTATTTATTAGAAATCATCCGCACCGAGTTGGTGATGTGCTCCCAGCATTTGCAGTCAAATGGATCGGTACCTACAACATCCAGGAAGTATATGCTGGATGCGTTTGCATGGTGGAACAAGACAGAAATATTATCCGCTTTCACAAAGAGAACATCAGACCAGCGATACGCCGTGATTTCCCGACCCTACAACCCCAAAGACGACAACGACGATGATCCCCATTACCACTTCGAAAACCCGAACAAGTCGATGCAGAGGATTCCGAAGACATCGATATTAGCCCGGAAGTAGTAGTGCTGCGTTAGTAGCACCGTCCATAGTGAGTAACGAGGACACATGTGAAATACCGCGCCTTAGGCCCCATGCCGGTTGGTCTAAGTGGCCTTAGATCACACCCCGGCTGATCTAAAAGATTTCGGGCGTTAGTGCATAAGTGTAGTGTAGAAATTATGTGTCAGTTCACATCAAGAAATATGCCATGACTACAGACAGCAATAGCTGTTTGGATAAATGAAGATAATCCCCATTCAAACCTGATACAGTGAAGCTCAAAATTATAGGCGTCGAGACGCTACATTGCTTTCAGTCCTTCCAAGAACGAGATTTAGTGATGTCACATCTTCACTATAATTTCGGGAATATGCCACGACTGAATCCCGGCTATTCCAGACCACAAAACAGGAATGAGTTCCAGTGATGCCAAATTTCTGACTGAGAACTCGGGAATATGAGTGACATGTGTTACAGATTTACCAGACCTTAATGTGCTTCTATAGTTATTTTTTGACTAGCAGTTGTTCCTTCTTTATAGGTTTAATTTGTTCTTATATGGATTTGTAATTCTTCTTGTAATATTTCGCTTTGGTTTTTTATTCTCCTAAACGGAAGGTCTTTACCTATTTCAGATTGGATGAATCGGCAAGCCATCACGGTTCTATTAGCAGAGAGAGTTGTGTAGGGCACTGAAGCAAGTTTACTCTATAGGCAACCCAAATTTAATGCATAATTGTGGAGCGAAAATAAAAATTCGTTAACTCAGGGCAAACACGTAAAAGACTTTCTAGTTCCGAATTTTTAATAGAGAACCCCAATTATTATTTCTCAACATATTTATTTTTTTTGCTGCTTGATAGCTTATTTCAAAATGTATCGCCATTTATTACTTTTAACTGTTCAATCTATTATAAGGACAAAAAATATTAATCAGAACCAACAAAAACGAAGTTTTATGTTTATGATGAACTCCATAAAGCACCAAATGTTTCAAAAGTTATAATTAGTACATTAACTTAGCATGCTGAAGTGAGGAAGAAATTTTGAAGGATTGAATTATCAAAGGATAGTTGAAATAAAACTATGGACTAGTAAGAGCAATTGCGAAGAAACTGCAATTAGATGCTTTATATTAATTTTCAACTATAAAAAAATGTAAAACTGAAACGAAAAATGCCTAATCTTATGCGGTGTTTCAATTGTCAGAAATTTAGGCAATTAAACTTTGTTTCTATTCAAAATATGTTGCTGCAACAGAGACAAATATCATACCTATACAATGCGATTCGGATAACAATATGCCTGAACCAACAAAAAAAAAACAGAGGAAAACTCATAAAAAGCCGTTGCCTGTAACTTTTATAATCACCAAGTTAGAAAAGAAAACTTCATATAAACGTTTCTCCAAATCCATGATATCATTAACGTTACCACGAACTTCATTTAGTTTATGAGGATATGATTACAGACGATCAGACGAAGCTTTTGGTCACAAGATTCATTTAAGGCGTACATAACATCCATGGCAATTATGCAATGGAATATGAACGGATTTTTTTGTACAACTATCCAGATTAAAATTGCTTTGTAGCTCCATAAAATCCATGGCAATAGGTCCGCAGCACACCTACACCTTTGTTACAAAAGCATTAATTAATTGTTATAACTTTAATCAAAGCCACTGCAGTCAAATCCAAAAATGTTTTATGGCCATTAAAATACCAATTAATAAAAATCATCGTGGCTACTTCTTTATGAAATGTTCAGCGTCTTTTCTAATGATTTAATTATCATATGGTCAAGTTACTTCATTAGAAAAGACATTGAACATGACGTAGAGAAGTCGCCACGGTAATTTTTATTAATTGGTATTTTAAAGGCCATAAACCACTTTTGGATTTATTAGACATATACATTAAACGTGCAATGATTAAGTAACTTTCTTTTAGGAACGATATCACATTACTGAAAGCAAGCCAATAAATGTATCTCTCTGGTACAAATTGAACTTTATCATGGATAGATTTTTTTCTTTTCAAATAAGACTGAAGCCAGGAGATGGGAAAGTCCTGATCCCAGTCTTATTCGGAAAATCGCTTCCGATCTTTCAGCTAGTAATTATTTCCAAATCCTATGTAGTATATTTCAACAAATATAGGAACGTATAAGAGCTATTTGATTTAAACTTACCGACTGGATTAGGAGTTATTCTATGAAATTCTGCACTTACTTAATTTAGTAATCGCTTAATATATGCCGCTAACATTGTAATCCCTAAAATGTTTGGTTTGCCTCGTATTCCCATTCTATTGTGGAACCTCGAATGTTGGAAGCCAATTTTGGAGAAAAAAAGACACTTCATAAATTCTAGGCCTTTGGTAAACTATGCTATTAACTGCAATCTTTCATAGTTTCTGGAATCTTAGAATCTTACAAACAGTCTGATTTTCGATAAGATCGTTCTACAACTGGCTATATTTTTAGAATCTGCCATCCAAAATGCTAGAATTACCAAGCAATATGCGGTGACAGTATTCTTCGACATTAAAAAGGCTTACGAAACCACAAAGAGGTTCGAGATTCTTTAGAAACATTTAATTTAATTACTTTCTTTCTTTTTTAGACATATACATTCGGCAGATTCATGTTCTTCAAGGCAAATTAAATATAACCCGCTCTTATATATTGATGATTTTGTTATTTATTGCTCCTAAAGGTCTCTGTCGACAGTTGAATGGCAACTAAAACCCTCGGCCAATAAAATGAGTAGATTCGGAAATTTATAAATAACTATAAATAATTGAATGTTAATGATCTTGCAATTTATTGCACCTTGAAATCTTTATTGATAATTCAATGGGAACTACAACTAGAGGAAGATTTAAAAAATGTAATATCCGCAAACATTTTAAAATTTCAAAAAATTAGTATCTATAAAATCTTAAAATTTCTTAACAGAAATATAAAACTGTTAAGAAATTAATAAAAAACATGAAATAATTCTTAAATGTGTAAATATTCCAAAATATAATTCATCAAATACATTAAGAACTCGATAACGACAAAGGTTAATTTGAAACTATATACTCTTTGATACATCAATGAATAAAAAAAAAAATAAAATAAGTAATACACATTACATTTCACACACATTCAACAATTATTCCTTACTTTATAAATACCGCTTGATAATTTTCTCCATTTTCAATTATAGACCAAGACCTACACATTTATAACCTACGCAAGTAAAAATAATTAAAGTGATCTTGAGCCAAAAATAATTTGGCATTAACCAATATAAACATCAATACCGACTTACGTTGTTAGTCTAAAAGAAACAAGTTGTTCGCAACAAAACCAACATTCACGCAACATTCCGCATTTAATCTCCCCTAATTTATCACATTTACACGAAATGCACCAAATATTTATCACAATTGTGTATTGTGCGATTAAAATCATAACCCAGTTCCGAAAATATATGCACAAAATGTTTGGTGTAATCGAACGTAATGTAAAAATAAAATTTGTTTATCCCACGTTTCGGACCTCTCGCTCCCGCCCTCCCATCTCTCTGCCAAAAGTGATTTCGAAAAATATTTCTCAACGTCAGTATGCACGATCAGTATACGTTGGCTGGGCGTCATATACGGCATTAATTAAATATGAATTTCGATTTTAAGTCAAGAAAACTTCCGGAGTTATTATTGAACAGTGTGTTAACGATGGATTTCAGTTGTGATGAAGTGAGAGTACAGAGGGAGGTTAAACGGAGGAGGAATAGTGTGACAGGTCTTGAGATGAATACGATGGTTGAGGATGGCGTTGGAGTGAAGAAGGAGTTTTTGGGGTTGGTCAAAAGTCGAAGTCAGAATTCATTAGTGTGTATTGATAAAGGTAAGTTTTGCAATTGCAATTTATTATTTTTAAGTGTGTAATTAACTTATTAATAATTAAATAGTTTTTGCATTTATATTCAATTAAAGAAATTAGCATTACATATAACTATATGTTTTTTTTTGTAGAAATAAAATCTACAACTGTAGCATAATGTTTATTTTTTTAATTGTAGAATTGTTTCCTATTCCGAATAAGAGACGTGCTTTATCATGGTGCACTATGTTAGAAACAGCAGAACATCGATTAAGGTACGTCGTGAGTCATAATTCTGTGTGAATAATTTACAGTGTTATCAATTTTTAATATTAACGGTGTATCTCTAGCAATCTCTTAATTTGCCGTTAGCTTCAAGTTTCGGTTTTGAGCGATAAGAACCTTGCTTGTCGCAATTAACAATGCCCCAGGACAGAGTACATTGTGTTATACTGTAATTCGTTTAATTCATTGATTAAACATTAGTAAACCACAAGTAACATGATTTGCCTACGTGGATGTTTAATATTATCTTTGAATCTCAATAATTTGTAGATTTAATTCATCTATAGAGCTTTATGTCATTGGAATTTAAAAGTAAATCATAATTTAAGATATTAGAGAGGTTATTTATAAAAATCATGTGAAAGTATATTGAAATCTTGTGGTGGATCATAACAAGCGTTGCTCAACAAATGAACAATACATTTTTTCCGCCATAAAGACACCACAAATTAAAAACGAGATATTGGATAATTTGACGATCTGGATGAAAATCTTATTTATAAAATTGATTAAAATAGTCGATAATGACAAGATAACAACATATGACATAAGCATTTTTAAGACAACCGCCCACATTAACGACTCCATTATCATCTGACAAAAAAAAACGTATTGGCATCAACATTTTAAAATCGTGAAGGGCTGTTATCACTACCAACGTCATCTTATTGTCTTCTTCAATCTCAAGAGATATATAAGAGAGCTTCAAAAAGACAATTTATACTATTCCGCTATAATTCTTAATTGTTTTTTTTTTCTAGAAAAACAACTGAGTTATTACTGTCACAATTTTACTTACAATTGTTTCCAGTAATGGCTAATTTATCTACCATAAAGGTATAGTCGAATCAGACCAATTAAATATCTGATCATTAACCAAATAATTTTGATAGGTGCCGTTTAGCATATTAATGAGTTCGTCCAATAGAATAGCAGCATGTTGTCAAAAATGAGACATGGAGATCCGCTTTAAGGATGCCAACTTGAATTTTCCACTAGTAGGGTAGCCTTACCTTCGTTCCCAGTTGTCACCCATTAGGTTGTCACAATATCTTGTCTTAAATTACGGTTAACAAATCATCAACTCAATAAGAGAGTCTGCAGGTACAAAGTTACTAAACTAAACAGAAAGAACGTAAACGGAGAAAAAAATCTCAAAGGATCGAAGTTGTGAGAAGATTAAATTATTCGTTTTGTAAAATCACAAATCAAAGGTTTTACTATGAAAATATAACGGTCGATATCAGGCTTCTAATTATTGCCGACTTTGTCAGAATTATATTCTTAATTGTCTATGCTACGAGATAAAAAAAAAACTCTCAAACTCTCCGTTTAAATGACAGAAAGAAATGATTATGTACATTCCTTTTCGCCTCCATTTGGTTTTAACCAAACTTTTAATTCCTTGATTCAAATCAAAATTAAGCAAGGGATTTTGCTTAAAACAATTTGGTTTCTACCTAACCAAATCTACGTTACTCTAATAATGCTAACATCCAATTTTGAAACAACAAATCTTGAGGCAAAGAAAACTGTCATCTTTTGTAAATAATCAGAGAAAAAGTCGATTGTATTTGGCATCCCGATGCGGTGTATAAATATTATCTTCTTGGTTTTCCCACCATGTATTAATCTTACTCGACTTTGTCCATTCTAACCAATCTTGAAAAATTGAAAATTTACACATCATTGTTGACCAGATTCATCTTGAACAAGGATGAAGAGGGAGAAACCTTCATCACCGCTTATCTATAATAAATAAAATAGAAAGTGCTCTTGCCTTCCCATAGAACTCTTCAATTATCCAAATTAATAATACGATTATTTGCCATCATCTCACGGTTAATCATATATTTAATCAATATAAACAAAATCCAAATAAGAGTGCGATACTTCAAAATGTTAACTCATAAATGCAATTTGGTGACTTTTGCTGGATTATGAGACAATCCTTCTTAACCTATGTTGTCTTTCAACACTCTATAATATTCAAGTAGTAGCAAGATCTACATAAAGAATCCTAAATTGTAACTTAATGAACTAAATAAAGAAACCCCAACATAATCCTTTTAACAACCTTGTCAGGTTTAGAAACATATTACAGAAAAGAAAGATGCACTGAAGATCGAGTTAATTTGGAAATATATTGACTAGCTAGGGATTCGATATAAAGAAAGAAAACAGCAACGACTACAAAACTATGGAAAGTTTAGGTGTAACGTGATAGGAAAATAATCTAAGAGAATTATTATTATATACTCAGGTGATTATTTGATCCATCAGTGGCAATAAATTCAAATAGGTGTAAAACACACCTGGGTCAAAAGGAAAAATGTTAGAATTCACTTTGGTTAAAATATAAATTTATAAAATAATACATACTTGGGGTGAAGGTCAACAAAAATCTTTTTTGCATATGAACTGGCTTAGAGAGATAAAGAAATGTACCAAATATTATTTTTGAGTCGAAGTCGAATGCAGATAATAGCTTAATTGATGGAATTAACTACAATTAAGTGTTTTCAAAAGCATGATGAAGGAGGAGATTTAACATCACATTATACAATTATTATGAATCCTAATTAGATTAAATGTGTGAATGTTGATACCAATCATTTAATTCTATTAGGCGATTTTAATATACCTGAATACAAAATGAGTTTGCAGTACCCTACCACGACAGCGAATACAATAATATCACTCAAAAGTTTTCTTGACTCATTTGATTTAAAACAGTGCAACAAAATAAGTAATAACATTGATAGAATTTTGGACTTAGTTATTGCCAGTGACAAGCTTAAAATTGGTGTAACAAGAAGTGTCAACTCCCTTATCAATGTTGATATATACCATCCGCCATTGGAGATAGTCATTAATTGGGTTGGCAATAGATTTTCTAACTTCGTCCCTCCGGAAAACAACTTCAAATATAATTTTCGTAATGCTGATCTTCGATTACTTTACCAAGACCTTTGCGACATTATTTGGGATAATTTGTATAAAATAAATAGAACTGAAGAAGCTTGTAAGATTTTATATGATAATATTTATGAGGCTATGGATAGAAGTATTCCAAAAATAAAGCTCAGAAAGCAAAACCGATATCCAGTTTACTTCAATAGGGATATCATAAGGTCAATTCGTCTGAAGAATAGACGTTTGAAGATACACCGTCGTTTAAAGTGTCAGCGATCAAATACTAGACTTAAAGAAGCCGAGATTAATGTAAAAAGAAAAATTGATCGTGCCTATAATAAGTACATTGAATCATCAGAACTGAACATAGCTTCTGACCCTACTCAATTCTGGAATTTTTTCAATAGTAGGAGAAAACAAGGCCAAATACCATCAGTGATGACGTGGCATGGAAAATCCCTCGATCAAGATCCTCAAATAACTCAAGCTTTTGCCGACCATTTTAATGCCAATTACAGCATGTCATCAAATCGATCAGATGACGCCCTATTCGATGTTTTAGGCAACTTGAAAATAAGCGAAGAGATGGTGCTTAAGGAATTACGAAGATCCAAGGCAAAATTCACAATGGGAGCAGATAATATTCCGGAATTTTTCGTGAAAGATACTGCTATTATTTTGGCTAAACCACTTACCCATATATTTAATATTATATTACGGACTGGTGTTTTTCCTTCATATTGGAAAATAGTTAAGGTAGTCCCAGTTTTTAAAAAAGGCGATAAATCCGACATTAATAACTACAGACCTATATCATTATTATGCAATTTTTCTAAGGTTTTTGAACGTATACTCGCCACTTATATCTATGCGTCTGTAAAATGCAAAATATCAGACAAACAACACGGATTTGTACCAAAACGATCTACTTTCAACAAATTTAATGTGCAGTACTCAACATATATTTTCCAGTATGAACGAAGGATACCAAACAGATGTAATTTATCTAAGGCTTTCGACCGCATGTCACATGATATTTTATTCAGTAAACTTCAGTCATTTGACCTACCACATAATATAATTAAGGTTATTAGATCATATTTAACAGATCGTCCACAGCGTGTTGTTGTTAGGGGTCATACATCAAATAGTTATATCGCGAAAAGTGGTGTACCGCAAGGGTCAAATCTTGGCCCTTTGTTATTTGTACTATTCGTCAATGACGTGGTAGATGTAGTTGGTTGCAACATATTACTATATGCAGATGATATAAAAATCTACAAAACTATTCAGTGCGAAGATGATTGCAATGTTCTGCAAGCTGACCTAATCAAGTTAAGTGAATGGTGTACAAATAATGAACTTTCTCTTAATTCAGATAAATGTTCTGTAGTATCCTACACGAGAAACATCTCACCTGTGATGTTTGATTATGCAGTCAATAATAGGTTTCTTGGTCGAACAAGTGGTATTACTGATTTGGGCGTTTTCTTTGACCAAAAATTAACATTTAATTTTCATGTTATGAACACAGCCACTAAATGTAATAAACAACTTGGATTTATTATAAGAATGACGAGCGATTTTAAATACCGAAAAACATTAATAGTACTGTTTAAATCATTAGTACTAAGTAAACTTCTTTACTGTGCTTCTGTATGGAGTCCTCATACTCAACATTGTATAAAATATATCGAGTCTGTACAAAAAAGATTTCTGAAATATTTATATTTTAGAGATCATGGTGTATATCCTTATCAGGGTTATCCATATAACAATTTACTTATGGAATATAGTATGCTTTCAGTAGCAAATCAACACCACGTAGTAAATGTAACTACCCTATATAAATCAGTGCATAATTATTTGGACGTGGCTATCTTATCACATCAATTGTACCATCGTGTGCCAATATGTAATAATAGACATTCACTAACATTTTTATACGGGACACCACGTTCAAATTATTATGCAAATTCACCTATTGTGAAAATGATTCGTGCTTATCATCAAATTCAATATACTGTTGATATCTATGCATCATTTAAAGAATTTAAGTCGAAAGCCTTGGAATGTATAATTACTCTCAGATAGGATTTAATTAGCTTTTATTTACATTTTGTTTTTATTTTTATTGATTTTGTACAGTTAAATTTCTTACTTTTCTCTCACTCAAATATGTTATATTTCGTTTTTATATTTTCTATGAATATTCCTGCTGTAAGACTTATGTAATATATGTTATGTATGGTCTGTTGGGAATAAATGTATATTATTATTATTAAATATACATGGTAATCATAAGACATGTATAACTAAGAAGAAGCCTTATGAATCAACAATATTATATAATCAAAAGGTTTAACGTTGTGGGAACAGTCAGTACTGAAAATGACAAATTGAAATGCAAAAATCGTTCTAATCTTTAATAAGGTTTTTTTTCGGTAGTTAGTGGTATGGTAAATAAGTTTTAGAAAACGCTAGTAGAGCACTTCCAAAATTTCTAATCAGATTACTGTTTTACTTGTCTTCTCCCTTATTTATGTATTAGGTATTTTAGGGTCTAGTAGTATACCTTCTTCTTAGTAAGTTCTTTAATCTGATTCATAGTTATAATAATATGCAAACCTTTGTTTGGCATTTTAATATGCTCTATACTATAATACTATAATACTACTTGTACACTTCTTTATCCCTCTTTTTCCCTCTTTCTCGCCCCAATATCGTCAGTATCTTTAGCCTGGCTCCATCTTCTTTCATATACTCTCTTACGCTTATATATCCATCCATCCAATCCTCTTTTAGCCACTTATATTCCTCTGACATATGCCCCCCTGCATCCTTCCAGATCTCACATAGCGTGCATTCTCCGTATCCCTCGCCCATCCCACCCTTTTCTGCCTTTTAAAGCGGGTGTTCTTCAGATACTTTTGCCTACTCCCACTAATCCACTATTTATAAACTTCACTATGTCATCACTCCCCCTACCATTTTCAGACACTCTACCATTCTCTTCCTTGGTAATACGCCGCTCTCAGATCTAATCATTATTGCAATTTTGTATTCAGAGTTCAAAACCGTCGCTCCCTTATAATTTTCCACTTTATCTCTGCCCCCTCTCTTATGTATAGGGCGTATTACCCCCACCTGCCATTATCATAGAATTTCCTCCTCCACTCTCCATATCCGGTTTCAAATTTCTCTGAATTTTTTCGCCCCCTTACTTCCTATTTCCTTCCAAATCTCTGTCTTCAAACCATCGGGCCCCGGCGCTTTCTTACTTTTTACCTCGTCGAAAGCTCGGTCCATTTCCTCCTCTGTGAAGTCAATTACCTTTCCCTACCCCTCTCGGATTACTGCTCACATAACATGCATTCTCCGTATCCCTCGTTAATCCATTCATTCCACCCTCTCTTCTTCATCCTGCATTACCAAAGTCACCCTTTTCTCTCTTCTGAAGCGGTTATCCTTCAGGTACTTTGATCTCCTCCCATGTACCTGCCACTCTCTATAGCCCTCATTGTATCTACACTTTTTCGTCCTCACCCCTATCATTCTCAAACACTCTAGCATTATTTCCCTTGGTCATACGCCGCTCTCAGATTTAAAGAAAACCATCTTCCATAACATGCTCTACTATTCTGGCCAGAATAAAGATCTGATCTCTCGTTCCTCTTCCCTACAAATTCCACCTTACCATCATTCACTCCTATCCTTCTCAGAGACTCTACCATTCTCTTCCTTGGCACTGAGACATGCGCCACTCTCAGATCTAAAAAAAAAATTGCAAACACGCTCCCTCTTTCTTACATTACATGTTCTACAATTCTGGCCAGCGTAATGATTTGATCTCTTGTTTCTCTCCCCGCTTTAAAACCTCCCTGTACCTCTGAAACCAGTTGCTTCTCCTCTACCTCCTCATTCAGCCTGTTCTTCAAAATTATCTATCAATTTTGTATCCAGTGTTCAAAACCGTCGCTCTCTATAATTTTCCTCTTTATCTCTGTCTCCTCCCTCATGTATAGGGCATATTGCACCCACCTTCCATGATCCTGAAATCTTCTCCCCCCTCTTCATATCCGGTTTCAAATTTCTCTAGACTTTTTCTCGCCCCACTTCCTATTTTCTTTCACATCTCCGTCTTCATCCATTGGGTAACGCCGCATGCCCTCTTTTTACCTCCTTGAACGGTCTCTCCACTTCCACCTCTATGAAGACTATCATATCTCCTATTTATCCCCTTCTCCCTACCCCTCCCGGATTGCCACTCACTTTTTTCATATCTCAGCCCACTTCCCCAGCTCCAACTCTGCATTCTTTCCCCGCTTTTTAATATTTTCCACCTTCGTCTTTCTTCTTTCCTCGCACGCCCTATTGTACATTTTCTTCGCTTCCCATAACCTTCTTCCATCCAACCTTCGCCTCCGTACTCATTTCTTGTTCTCTTTACTTCCGTCTTCACCCTTTTGCACTCTTCATCAAACCACCTTCATCTTCCTCCTTTTTTCACAACTCAATATGGCATTTTCCAGTTTCTTCCATTGATCTAACTTCCTTCAGCTTAATCTCTTTCAGTTTCTCTCTTAACGCCTTTTCCCTGATCTTCAGCCTCTCCTCTTCCTGCTCTTTTTCCTCCTCTCTTCTTGTCCTAATTCTTATTTCTACCTTCAGTGGCCAATGGTTCGAGTCCTCCCCCGCATCTTCACCTCTCTCTTATCGCACCCGTTTACTGCCATGTAATCTATCACCGATCCTCCCTTCGGCCCTTCATACAACTATGTTATCCTCCCATCCCAAGCCCTCTCCGCACATCCGTTTAGTATCTCCCATCCATCTTCTATGGCCCACTCATCCTCCCACCCTCAACGTTTAAGTATTTATCCTGAGATAAATACTCTTCTCCTGTTCGTTTATTCCTCCCCCTAATCTCACATTGATGTCTCACCCACCACACATCTTCCTCCTTCTCCAGTTCTTTTCTATCTCCTCTCTTATCTCCCTCCAATTTTTGTTCACATACATTTGATATCTTCGAAATATTTTACATTCAAACGTAACTTAACTAGATGACTTTTGCTTCTTTTTGTTTTTCGCCTTTTCCCTAAATTTACATTACATGTAAATGACGCATAATTAATTCCATTCAGTATTTTTATGTTTGTGTATATATATTATTAAAAGTACATTATAAAATTGTTTTTATTTTTAGTTTTGTTTAAATTGGGGCTATGGAATTATATTTTTGTACTTTGTTATTTTCTTAGAAATTATGATATACCGCAAATAAATTTATTATTATTATGATTATAAGTATGATTGATTTTCAGCACACTTTTTTAGGCAGGGAAGGCTCTGTGCAGACTAGGTTATTCTTGTTCCATTGTTGAGCTGTTGTATTTTAAGAGGTGGTATTTATTTTATATATAGATCTTCGGTTTGTTACAGTTAGAACGGACCTCTGCGTTCTTCTGTGCATTATTCCATGTTAAGGAGCCTTCTAACGATGTGACACGTATCCAGTATGACTGATTTAAGGATTTTCGGTAGGATGCTTTTAACTTTTAGTATATTCAGTTGTGTTATCATTGACTTTGGGATAATTTCCATTGCTGATACTATTCATGGTCACATTTTTAAGCTTCCATATTTGTTTATTTATTTTTGTAGTATGTCTTGTTTGTATGTTTTTGTTGAGCGTAACAGCAATGTTGATTATCTCGATTGTTTTAGATAGTTTATGATAAACTAGGACGTCAGTTCTCTTGTGCTTCAGTTGTTGTCTGTTTTGGTTTCTCGGTCCCAGTACATTTTAAATCGGTCGTTCTCTAATACAGCTTGAGGTTCGTATATATAACATGCTTCTATGTTCGTTGCGTGATCTAATGATTTTACCAGTTCTTGAGGAATTATTTCTGCAACGTTGTTATGTCTGTTGGTATAATCCATGTGTGCGAGTGTTGTGCAACCGTTTATGATATATTCGATCGTTTCTCCGCTCTTATCGGCAACATTTTCTTTGAGGATGAGTTTTCTATAGTTTCTATTTGCTATGACACGATCCTACGCGATCCTGTATTGCCATCATGCGGCCTTCTGTCTCACCAAACAGGTATCCTTTCTTTGATGGCTCCTTATCGATGTGATTTTCATGTAGATAGTTTGGGTGTGTCCCGTTTCTGCTTCCAAGTTATCATTTCTGTTGCCATATTTGGATCTTCAAGAGAGTCGTTAGTATCCTCATGCTGTACATCGCCAAGGTTTAATGGTGTTATATTCTCATCATATTTGCATAAAGTTTTGAACATCTTTGTTTCTTGTCTTTTTTTATTGAAATATTCCCGTAAGTTTCTTATCTGTGACATACATAGTCTGTTTATATCTATTTTCCCAGTCCTTCCTCACTTGGTGGTAGTATTATCCACTCGATAGCGGCTTTTGGGTGGTGCATTCTATATTTTGTCAGCATTGTTCTGATATCTCGGGACATGCTTTCAAGATCTGTTTTCGTCCAGTGTATTATGCCAAGGGAGTATGTCAACAAGGGGATTGCATACTCATTAATACCTTGGATTTTGGCGCACCCGTATAAGTAGCTTTTTGTAACTAGTTCCAATCTTTTGTATTTTATTTTTAATTTCAGTTTGGTTTATGCCCCTTAACTGACTGAATCCAAGTCATGTGTATGCCTCTCCGTGCTTCAGTTGTTCAATGATTTGATGGTTGTTCATTAGATGGCCTTCGTGTTCTTTTAACAGTCTTTTTTGGAGGTATATAATCTTGCATTTATCGATGCCGAACTCCATAGCTATTGACTTGCTGAAGTTTTCTGTTAAGTATAGAAGGTTTCGATTTAGCGTATAACTTTATATCGTCCATATAGAGTAAGTGGTTATATATGCTTCTATCACTATTCCTCCCTAGTATGTATCCACATTTTGTTTCGTTTAACATCCGGCTTAGGGGATTTAAACACATGTTCTACCTGTGGATATCTGTATTTTCCTGGATATCTGGGTATCTCCATTCATTGAAATGTTTAACGTTGTTGACCACAATTTTATTAGGTAACCCATAAGCTGGATTGTTTTCAGATCTATTTTATATATTCTAAGAATTTCTATGAGGTAAGATGTGGTATTGAGTCGTATGCTTTCCGATAATCAATGAAGGCCATGGTCAGATTCCTCCTTTTTAAAACTCCGTTTCGTGTTTTTATTTCATCAATTCAATGATTATTATTATTATTATTATTATTATCACTCCCACAGAAGTCTTTTGCTTACTTAGTCCGAATCTCAGCCAACCCACGTCTTCTTCTTACCCTTCGTAAACTTTACCAATATCTGATTGCCTGCTCTTCCTTATTCCCACTATTATTATCCCCTTCGCGCTTGTCGCATTCTTTCTTACCTTCTTCATTTCCCATATAAAATTTCCCGGTAACTATTCCTCATTTCTTCCCATTCCTTCATGTTCATTCTTGTTTCTACTAATTCCACTACGTCTGTCCCGTCCGTCCACTCTTATAAATTTTCCCCTGTACCCCACTTTTAGTTTTGTTTTTTATTCCCGCCACATTCCAAACACTTATTGTTAACACCTGTTCCTTCATGTAGCCTTCTTCTCCTCTCTATCCCCTATTCTCTTCCCCTTTTACCCCTCATAGTTTTTTGTTACTTTTATTAACCGTTTCTTATCACTGCACCATATCCACACCTTTCCCTCAAGTGTTATCTTCTGGTACCCTACTCTTGCCGGGTGACCCCATCCCATTCCTTCTTTACCCTCACTCTTATGTGCTTTTGTACATCTCTATCTTTTTTAGTTAGATAGTCAATATATATTCTTTCACCCGTTTTTTTTATTTCCCTCTTATTCTTCATCGCCCTAATCTGATCTTTCCTCCCTCCCAATTTCACCACCGTTATATTCCAAGTCCCGCCCGCTAGATCTTGTTATAACCATATTTTACTAGAAAAAAGTGCAGAATCTAACTTACATTACAAAACATGTAATAATAATTTTATTTTATTTAGAGTTGCTTAATCGATTATCAAATGTAATTTTATTTGATTTCAAGGATTCACAGTCTCAGGTACTAAACGACAGAGCTCAACATGATACCAACTTTGTGAATGAAATCTTGGAGCTCACGAAAATAACTGCCAAGCTAATTAAAATTATTAGATTGGGAAAAAAGGAACTAACAATAAGAAGCCAAGACCATTAAAACTAATTTTTGATTCAAATGATGCAGCTAAAGCGGTTGTTCGTAGTAATTCTGCTTTAACGAGTGATAGAACCATTTTCCATCCAGATAAAACTAAAAAACAAATTGAATATCACAATAAATTAAAACAAGAATTTGTCACTAGGAGATCGAATGGAGAGTCAAATCTAAGACTTGCTTATAGAAATGGTTTTCCCTACTTGATCAATGTGACACGTAAACCTACAAATATCTAAAAAAACTAAACATATATTATCAGAATTGCGGGGGGTATTAGAACTAAAATTAGTGAATTCGCCCTTGCCATTAATAGTAGTAATTATGATATTATAGTTATAGTAGAAACATGGTTATTTGAAAATATTCTTGATAGTCAACTGCAGCTGCCCAATTACAATATTTACAGATCTTACCGCACTGTTGATGATAATGTTAGGGGAGGAGGGATTTTAATTCCCGTTAAAAAGCAGTTTAATTCTTTTATCTCTCTAGTAACAATTCAATAGAACAGTTATTTATATTGTTAAAACTTAAAAATCTCTCGTATATTATTGGTGGTATTTATATAAAACCAGGTTCTTCAATTGAAAAATAACATCATTGCAGCAGTCTCGAGGAACTCGTCGACATCAATTGTGGTAATTATAACTTACTTCAAATCAAATGGGACGGTACAACATCTGAGTATATTCACTATGGGTTGTCTGCCTTCACTTTGATGAATTTCTATAGTTTTCTAAATGTCTCGCAAATAAATTGTATTCCTAACTCACGCGGTACATATCTAGATCTATGTTTCACTACTGCCTGAAATATAAATTTATCTCTAGCTCAAGATGTTCTCCTTCCTACAAGTACTCATCACAATGCCTATAATATTGACCTTTCAATTGATATTGAACAGAAAATTAAATCCACTGAAAAAAGATTTCTCTTTCATCTTGCGGATTACAATGTATTAAACACATATTTCAACTCCGTAAATTGGGATTTTATTTCATCCAATTCACATATCGATAATGTAGTGAACACCTTCTATGATATTATTTATGATGCAACTGATCGGTTTGTACCCTCTAAATATATTTATCACTACACCAACACATATCCTAAATGGATGACCAAAGATTTAATTCATTTGATTCGCACGAAAAAGAGAATTCATACTAAATTTAAACAAAGTGGTTCTCTAGATGATTATTACTTATTTTCACATATTTGGGACGAATGTAAGAAGTTAAGCAGATCATGCTACCAAACTTACCTTTCCAAGGTAGAAAACTCTTTACAATCGAATCCAAAAATTTTCTGGCGATACGCAAAAGATATTAAAAAAGATAATAGATATTCTAGTACAATGTCTTTAGGTGAGTCAAAAGCTAATAATGGTGCTGATATAGCCAATCTATTTTCTGATTTTTACTCCACGATTTATGTTAAATCAACCAATCCGCCAGATTTATTTACCGGGCTTGCCTTCAACACGATGCTGGATTACAATTTATCTGTGAATGTTCAAGAAGATGTATTTAACTTAATTATTAGTCTAAAAACTTCCCATAGCCATGGCCCTGATCAAATTTCCAGCTATTTTTTACAAAACTGTATTTATTCACTGTGTAACCCTATACATAAGTTATTCACGAAATCTCTAACTTCCAAAACTGTTCCAACTAAATGGAAGACAAGATATGTAATACCTATACACAAGTCAGGCCCTGGAGACTTAATGGACAACTACAGGGGGATAGCAATACAATCAGTTATTCCAAAGATTTTAGATGAGCCGATAGTCAAACAACTAGCATGGGTTTTCCGTCAGTTAATTTCTAATAATCAACATGGTTTTGTTAATGGACGATCTACAGTAACAAATCTGTTTGAATATAAAAATTTTGTATCAAATGCTCTAGATAAACGATTGCAGATTGATACAATTTACACCGACTTCAGTAAAGCATTCGATAGAATTGACCATGGCTTACTGTTGAATAAATTGAAGTTTTACGGATTTTGCAGTAATACAATTGATTGGCTTTCCTCGTTTCTTATACATCGTACTCAAATTGTTCGCATAAATAACTATCTATCTAAACCTATAAATGTTACCTCAGGGGTACCTCAGGGGTCACATTGTGCTCCTATACTCTTTATTTTATATATCAATGACATAAGGGATATTATTAAGCACTCTTTGAAATTATTTAAATTTGTTCGCACCTACAACGATTGCATTAACATTCAAGAGGTCCTTTCAAATTAAATGAGTGGTGTATCAGGAATCGCTTATACATTAATGTGTCCAAATGTCATTCGATGTCTACCTCAAGATGTAAAGGTATAATAAATTACACTTAGTCAATAGACTCAACTAATTTATCCAGGGTGGAATCATTTAAAGACCTGGGAGTTATTTTTGATTGTAAGTGATTGTAATCACATCTTTTACATAGCTAGGAAGGCTCTCCAAACCTGGGGTTACGTTTGGCATTTGGGCAAAAATCTTAATGTTAATTGCTTGAAAACATTATACTGTTCTCTAGTTAGATGCCGCCTTGAATACGCCTCTCCTATATGGACCCCATTTACAATAACCAATGTTAATCGTCTTGAACAAGTCCAAAATAAATTCCTTCGATATGTCGAATTTAAAATGGGTACCCAACATTTACCTGGCCAATATACTTCAATAATGAACAGTATTGGTATAGACTCTCTCTCTCAGAACAACTAAAGCTGATTTACTCCTATTAGATCGCTTAATAAATGGATCGCTGAATTGTCCAAGTCTACTACAAGAAGTTTCACTTCATGTGCCGAATAGAAGAACTCGATCAACGCCTCTCTTCCATGTGGACACTCATAGAACTAACTCCGACACCAATAATTCATTGGACCGTTTATTAAGCCCTGGAAACAAATATTGCAATAATTCATGCTTTGACTTATTTAATCCATCATTCTGTAGTTTTAAGTCTAATTTGGTTAATTTATAATTTCATTTATTATTTAGCTTATATAACGTACACATAAGTATTATTTTTGTATTTTGTTATTGTAAAGGTGATTACGGTTAATAAAGTTTATTTATTTATTATGTTCCTTTTCTCCTTTTTCTCTATCTCCTTATCTTTAACCCTAAAATCTCTCTCTTCTACATCTCTTTTATCTCCCTTATCTCCCTGTCTTCACATCTCCCTTGCCTTCTCTCTCATTATGTTTCAACTAATACTCTTCAGTTACCTTTCCCTTTTCTTCCTTTTGGCTGATCTCCTTCCTCTCTATTTCCTTTCCCTTTCGCTGCTGCGACCTCTGCGTTCTCGCACTCTTTGTGAACGCCGCTCTCCTTCCATATTCCTCTTCCTTTCTTTCCCACTCCTCTACTTCTTTTCTTTCCTTTTGCTTACTTTTATTCACTATTTTTTATCTTGTATATATAGTTAAATGATAAAATTAGTCAATAATTTGAAACTGTTAAATTCATTTCTTCGTACAATACGGTTAATTTGATTCCAGTTTGGTGATTACTTTTGACTAACCCAAAGTCTCCAACTTTATAATGTGGATGTTGATCTGTATATTTATTGCACTTGCCTTGTGCTGAATATTGCACTACATTCTGAGCTATTGTATCCGTCTTCAAATCCTGTGTAAGCTCATAGGTTGTCGGTAGTTCTGTACCAAAGGTTAATACGGCGAGGGTTTACTCTGTAGTTTAGCAAATGGTATTGTTTAAGGCAAAACGAATGATTAGATTTTTTCTGGCTAGAAGTCGTACTGATCCATTACCAGGAAGCAAGCTTGATTTTCATATACCAACTAATTTTCACCACTGGGTGAGCGAAAGCTTTTGTACACCATGCGGGTAAAGTCGAATGTCCCATAACAAGATAAGAATGTCGTTTTCTTGCAGTCGTCTATGTGAATAAGAACTTGGCAATTTATAGAACTTAAGACTAAGTTCGTTATCCAATTGTTTTCTCCAGTCATGCGCAATAGTGCGTTAATTCTTGGCATCGCTTATATCTATGATGTAGTGACTGTTTCATTTTTTATAGACCTCTTCTCCACTTATTTGTTTACATCTTTGGTCTTCTTTCTTAAAAATACATATAATAAACAAATTTAAAAAAACATACATTAAATTTTGTACGAAAGAAGCTCAGGCGGAGTTCACAATAAATTATGTTCTTCTACTCAAACCCCATTGGCACCATGATTTGGGAAGGTAAGTAAATCTTCTTCAGTACTATCACAACGGAAGCTAGCCAAGGTAATGTGGCTTCCTGGATTGTACGTTGTTTTAATTCCGTCAATATTCTTTCTAGTGCCTGCCAGAGATGACATTCCTGTTTATAAAATGGATTCGCGCCATATTTTTTCAGATCTTTGTGGTTCACAGAAGCTGTTTCATTTTGGCGTTTCTGTTAATAGTTTTCGTTTCTGCATCTTCTCTCTCGCCTATATGGTGTGTTCAATTTTTGGAGTTACCAGTATTGTGAAATTTCCATATTCTCTGTATCGCATTGATCTGGATTCTAATTTGTCTGAGAAAGTCAATCCCTTCGAAAGTTGTTGTTCTACAGGTGTCCGCTAGAACTACTAACTTCCTTATTGGTCATTTAACATTCCAAGAATTTTTTAAACCTTACACATCTATGGCTTATCTTCTTTTATCAAATTATAATCGAAGTAAGCAACTTTAATGCTATTTTATGCCAAAGAAAGATTAATTCCTTTTTAATTATCTTGTACATGTCACTAATACTGTGTCTATTTTAAAACTATATTCCTTATTTAAATAGTGTAATAATATTTCTTGAATAATTTTCTCACTTATTTCTTGGTGAAACATTAGTAAATTACCTATTAGTGTAATAATTATAATGTTGTTTATTATGATTGAAAAAAAATCCAGTAGAACTTAAATGTTTGATTAAATAATAATAATAGATTATGGTATTTTCTTAAATGATTGTAAATACAATATGAAATTAATCTAGTAACATGGTTGTATATAATTAATGGGATATTACAAAGCAACCAATGTATTTTACACTGAAAAACACCTAAAAACGGATTATTTCTAAAAAAGTGAATCAAATTTACCTTACTGAGGCCTCTGTGTACTTTATTAACCTCTCCAGATTCACACATATCACAAAATAACGACTTCCTGCATTAATAATAATTAAAATTTAACGAGATCTTATCTTCTCCTGTTATAATAATACCACAATTAATAAACAAATTAAGTCCAGGATTGCCCACAATTAATTCATCCATTCATAATCTAAAAACAAGACTATAACTTTTATGAATATTAATATAATCCTCGGATGTCTCTCTTATTAAAATATGTGGAATTAAAATGACCATAATTAAAATAATATTATAACAATAAAATATTTTTTGAAAAATAAAGATAATTGTTTTTTTAATCTAATTAATATTGATTCGTATAATTTTCTTAAGTGCTATTTAGACAAATTTAATTTAATCACATAGTTATCCAATGACTTAATCAAAATCTTATGATGGATAACAAAAGATAGTTTCATAGAATAATTTAACCACAAATAGTAACTATATTTTACCAAGAACTTTATCAGGCAATAAATAAAACTGTACTTTGTTAATATCACACACGAAATTTTTTCAGTGACAATAGTTTCAACTTTACAAGGCCATTATCAAAAAAGTACAGTTTTAAGAATAAAGAAAACACACTTTTACTTTTTTATACCACTTAAAGTTCAAAATGGTATAAAGAAGTAAAAGTGTTGTCTTTATTCTTAATATTTAAATGTACCATGAAGTAAATGCTAAGAAGTACACTTTTATTTATCGTCTGATAAAGTTCTTGATTAAAGATGTATCACAAAGTTATGGCTTCAAGCATCCAACATATTATTTTTTATCACTTTTTAGTAAGTGTTTTAGTTTAGTAATGAATTACAACAGTCTCAGCCATCCCTATAAATACATAATTTAATAACTTAACAATACGTTCAGTGATTTTTATATAAAAAATTCTTTTAAGCCTGTAATACCTACGGTCGATAGCTAGAAGAAATGGACAAATAAGTATTATAATTGCCTCCATCTAATTCATTTTTTAAATGTTTATTTTTGATAAAAAAATAATTTAAAGTGTGTTAATGACGAATTGATTTCCTAAGGCAATTAGTAAAGTCTGTATAATTAGAAAATTTACAATTTAAATGGTAATTCCACGGCCCCATCCGTGATGAGACTCCGGGTTTAAGAATAGTTAACCCATTTTCCATTCAGCACGCTATTACCTTATTACCAATCCCGCACGTTATGTAAATTGGAGCGGGAAGTAAGAAAAAATGTATAGATGGAAATAAGAAAGGAAGGAAGGAAACGGGGAACGTTTTAACACACTATAATTCAACCGTGAAAAATTACACAGTTTTCCTTGAGGATAAAGTTACAGTTTATTTAATCAATACGTATTTATAGTCGCTGTTTTAACTGGAAATAATATTTTCATTTTTTATCATTTCAATTCAGGTTGAGATAGAATATTGTTATTATTGAAATATTTTAATTAATTATAATATTAGTTTGATTTTTGTGAGTTACGTGAAGATAAACTTGATCAATTAATAAAGCACTAAAAACCTCACTTTGTGTCCAAAATATATATAAATGAAATTTTTGAAGAAAGGTTGTTAATTAATTATAATATTATTACTATAATTATTTTATGATCTATTAGCACAAAAAGGTTAATAGTAAATATTGCTTATTATCGCATAATCATTGTATTTATTTTGCATGGAGATGAATTCACTTTTGTATGTGCTTGAACCAATTTTCGACGCAATTTTTTCACGTTTTTTCCGATTTAGGTGCCTCCAAAACTCCTTCAGACGTTGAAAAATTTAGACATTGTAATTTATTTTTGATTTGGGGTAATAATAATAAGTTTTTAGGTATCAAATCAGGGCTATACGGTGGATGACCCATCAATTCCACCTTTTAAGCTCTCAAAAGGTCTCTCTCCGATGTGTCAAAGCTTTGTCCTTGTGAAGAATCCATCTTCGACGGTTGGTTTTCCTTTTTTCCGAAGAAGAAACAAATGGTTGTCTACTATCCGTCGTTGCATTAATGGTACAGGCCACCATTTACTTCGATATGCTTCGTGCATGAACCACTTTCATTGAATTTTGCTCATCTTGAAAGACAGCTTTTTACTTTTAGGCCCATATGCATATATGGATGATTCGTCAGCTGTTACGGTATTATATACGAGTTTTAAAGCGCCGCAATTTTATTTCTTGAACATTTATATTGACCAATCGACACAATCCTTTTTTTGAGCGATTGTTAAATTATGTGGAATCCAACGTGAACAACTTCTTTTTAAAAACCAAATGTTCATGCAATATTGAATGTATGCTATTCCTGCTAAGGTTCAAGGATGCTTTAATCATACGTTACATAAGGATCTTGGAATATCAGTTCGTGCATACAAACCATCAACTTTTGTGGAATAACAACCGAATTTAGTCGACTTTCAGGAAGTTCATCACTCGTTGACCTTAAATTATTCAAGAGATATGCAAGATATTTCTTAAGTGCTATTTTTTTTATTCGATGATAATATAAAGTATATAAAGAACTTGATATTGATAGTATTCTCGACATGTCTACTGGAGAAGAAATTTTTAAAATACTTGAAAATACCTTTAATAAAAATAATCTTCGATTGGAATATCTTACAAAAAATATTGTAGTTCAAAACCATTAGTGTTATAATATATCATTCATTAACCATTTTTAATTTATGTTTGTATACTTAGTCAACTATTGATAATGGACACATAGTGACCGAAATGTACATCTAGTGCTTAAATAAAAACAGCGAAGAAATGAATCTAACCGCGTTTTTATTATTAGTATTTGTATACTTAGTTGTCTGAAATAAGAGAAACCTACTGAAGATTCTGGCGAATATATTGCAATTTGTTACCACAGTATTCTACAATACATTAAGTTTTACATTGAAATAACTCTTCACTAATGTTCAACATTCGATTCTGCGTTGTTATAGTGCTTAAAATATTCTAGTTATTTTAAATAAACATCTGCATTTCTATGAATCACCCCAAAAAGTATCAAATTTTTTAAAACATTACAACTGCAGTGTAGGTTATTCTTAACAAGATTTTTTTTTAAATATGTATTTACAGAAGTACTATACCGACTTTAGAACGTAAGTAATTATTTCCTTATCGCGCAGTAATTTTTTTGAATGTTGACAATATTTTAATCAGGCATTTTATTGCCTTCACCTGTAAAAAAATACTTTTGCTTACTTTTCTTTAATTCTCCAGCTTCTTTTTGATAGATTTTTCGCCAAGAATTCCAACATTTTCCAAAAATTTTTTTTTGAAAATTTGGGAATTTGTTGATTTTCAGCAACTTTTCTTGCATTAAAAAATGCAATTTGCTGAAATTTTCGAGAATCTTTTGCTTTATTTAATTGCATTTTTCAAGAATATTTTATCTAAATTGTTCATTTGAATTGAATTTTCCAATTTTTTCCCCTCCAAATTATAAAAAAAGAAGGTTCATAAATTGTTCGATAAATTTCTTTTCCAGATTTATTTTTTAAATTGATAGGACGATTGACAGCTATTTATTTCTCTTTCAGATTTTTTAGCAAATTCTCAAAATTTTTAAAATCTTCTTTTCCAGATTTTTTTGCAAATACTTCTCAAAATTTTTAAAATCAAGAAAATTTTATAGATTCTACAATTTTCAAGTGTTTTTTTATTCCATTTTTTCCAAAATTTTCAGCAATTTGCAGTTTTGTTGGAATTTTCCAGAAACTTTTTTATATTTTTTTATTAACTGCTTACTTAATAATTTGTAGTGAATTTATTTTCAACTATTTTGATAAAAATTAAAAACACTTAGGTTGTTTCACAAAAAAACACAAACCAAGTGTTTTTAGTTCTAATCAAAATAATTTTTTTTATTGTATTACAATTTATATATACATCTTGTTTTACTTTAATTAATTTCAAAATAATTTTCCCTGCAAATTGCAAGAATTTTGTTTTTTTCAATTTTTAGACAAATTTATTTAAGATTTTCTTTTCCAAACTGAAAGGATTTTCTTTGAAAATTCTAGTATTTTACAGCAATTTCTCTTTTATATTTGTGAAAATTGCAGTAACTTTTCTTCCATTTTTCGAGAAGTTGATAACTATAATTTTTTAGCAAATTCTGCTCTAGTGTTTAACAACTTTTATTCCATTTATCAAAAACTTTCTACAATTTGCCGCTTTATAACAATTTGGAGTTTTTTTTTATTTTATTGCATATTTTATCTAAATAAAAATCAGCAGTTTTTCTTTGTGATATCTGGAATTTATTCTTTCCTTTTTCGAGATGGGAGTTTTCCAGCCATTATTATTTTATTTAAACGGGTTTTCTTCAAATTGGAAGAATTCTGCTTTAAGGTTCCTGAATTATTTGATAAATTTATTTTCGGGATTTTTTCAAATTAGAAGGGTTTTCTTTGGCAGTGTTAGTATTGTACAGCAATTTCTTTACAAGATTTATAAAAATTGTTTAGTAACTTTTCTTCCCTTTTAGGGAATTTTTTAACAAATCACCTTTCTAAAAATTTTACAAAAGTTTCATTTTAAGAAACAATAAATTTAATTATAATATAAAAGTTTTAGCAAAATCTCCTCCAGGTTTTTAAACTTAAGAGAATTTGTGAATTCTAAAATTTTTCAGCAACTTATTCCATTTTTCAAAAAAAAAAATAGTTTTTTTATTTATTTATTTATTTATTTATATCTTTGGTCTTCTTTCTTAAAATACATAAAATACAGAAAAAATAAAACAAATTACAAAAACATACGTAAAATTTTGTTCGAAAGAAGCACGGGCGGAGTTCATAATAAATCATGTTCTTCCACTCAAACCCTAGTGTCACCATGATGTTGGAAGGTCAGCGATCTTCATCCACAACTGGTTGCTTTTATTTTTCCCTTAATTTGGCTTTATATCCACTTTTTAGGTGGAACTTCTGGCAGTTAATGTCAGCATTATTAGAATTTTGAACAACTTTTGCTTTATTTTATTCAGTTTTTATCTAAATTTCAAGAATTTCCGTTAAATATTATAGAATTTTACAAGCAGTTTTTCTTCGATATTTCCAGAAAGTTTTCTTTCGTTTTTTAACATTTTTTGTTTGATTTGAGTTTGAGTTTCTCAGCAATTGTTGTGTCCTTGAACTTATTTCAGTAATTACCGCTCTTAATTACAAGAATTACAAGTAATTGTGGAGGCTTTCAGTTTGTGATACACTTTTATAAATTAGAAATAAGAGGAACTTTGTTAATATCAAAGTGTGTTAGGTGGAGGTTTTGACAGAGTACAGACACACCTACACATGGAATCACCAGGTATACCATTAGGTTCACAAATAAACCTCTTGTTAAGTGATTGAATCGTGTTGAAAACATCATCCAATGATATCTATAACTCTTCAGAAATGACAGATCTAGATGCTCTAAATTCGAATAGATCATTATTAGATGCACTCGCATAAACTTCAGAGAAGTGTTGACCAAAAGCATTTGCAATATCACTGCGCAACATATATTTTGTTATGCTCATGGCATCATTTAAATTTCCAAATATCGCAATGATGTTTTCGTATACTACTCTGTATTCACGAACAATAAGAATAATACAATGATTTGCTTAAAATTGAGCATTTGTCACGAAGTTTGCTGAAAAAGGTATAGTCATCTAAGCTGTTGCTACTCTTGTAATTGGCATGAGCAGTTTTCTTCTGCTTTACTAATGATATCAAGGTATTGTTAAACCATTTTGGATATGTTGTTGATTTAATTTGTTTAATAGGAACATTGCAATTGATTACATCATACAATATATCATAAAAGCGATTAGTCATGCTATCAATATACATTAAATATCAATATATATATATATATATATATATATATATTAAATATAATATACCTGTTAACTAAACCGAGAATATAATTAATACTGAAATCAGCACTTATAAAATCAAATATGAATTATGAACTCTTAAATATCAAGCCCAGATACTTAAACACTTTCACCACTCGATTACCTCATCCTTCCATTCTAGCTCTTGTATATTTTCCTCCGTTCCCTTATTCCTTAATCTCGTCCACTTCGTTTTTACAACATTTACTCTCAAATTTCTCCTGTCTATATATTTCTTCACTCTCGCTAACAGCTCTTTTATTCCTTTCCAATTCTTCTCCAACAACACCATGTCATCCAGCATTTAAACCTTACTCCTTCCAATCACCACCCATCCGCCTGCCCTCTTCTCATTTACCTATATTTTTGTTAAATAGCATTGGGCTCAGCGGGCAGCCCTGTTTCAACCCCTTCCATGTCCCGAATCTCCCTAATACCTTCCTCCCACTTTCGTCACGCCACATGTTTCATCACATACCTTTCTTATAATCTCGCCATTATGCGGGAATTAAAATTCAAATTAAATTACAAAATTAAACTTAAAAGCTAGCAACACATAATTCAATAGTACCTATAATAAAGTCAACACTTAACATCACTATTTATAATATTGGACACATTACACATTACTACAAATGGAAAAATCAATTACTCTTAATTGACGTTTAAAAACAGCAAAGGATATGTTAAATACAGAGATATTATGGTTACCTTGAACGATATTGTAGTTTCGCATCATTCTACTTAATGGACTGTTTTGACCATAATTTGATCGATGAAAATTCTCTCGAAATGTTAAATGGGTCCTTGTACTAGTGGGAATGTTGATATTTATTACTCAGTAACTCATGCGAAATTATTATGCTGTTAATAACTTTAAAAAGAAAAAAATCGTTATAAATGCGCCTAACTTCTAGAGTGGTTAAATTGGTCATAGCGAGCATTTGAGTGCGACTGTAAATTATTCTATTTATGCCGAGTTTATAACTTATATTTAACAAAAATATGTTTTGAACCCGTTCGAGCTGGACTATAGAATTTGAATAAAATGGATTCCAAATGGGGCAAGCATACTCTAATTGAGACCGTACCAGGGTTTTAGTGTACTAATAGAGAATCTTCTACCGAACCGAAAGATAAAACCTAAAGTTTGCATGGCTTTACAACAAATTGTATCAATATGCTTTGTGAAAGTTAGGCGATAATCAAATGTTACTCCAAGGTCTTTAATGTACTTGACTGACGATAATGAAATCTCAATAATAAAATAATTATATTCAGATATATGACCTCTGCTGAATGAAATTGCATAACATTTACTGATATTAAGAGATAAATGATTGTCACAGCACCAGCGATTTAAATTGTCAAGATCAGACTGCATTAGGATATGGCCAGATAAATTGTTAATGATGCGAAACATTTTGAGATCACCAGCAAAGAAAATTAACTTGCAATGAGCAATATATGTAGAAATGTCATTGATGAACAATAAAAATAATATTGGGCCACAATGGGATCCTTGAGGAACCCCCGATGTTACAGAAGTAGCTTCAGATATGTAATCGTTTAATTTAACGAACTGTGTTCTGTTGGTTAAGAAACTATATAACCACTTAGTAACTGAAAACCCTAAACCAGAATGTTTAAGTTTATGGATTAAAGTGGAGTGAGAAACACGATCAAAGGCTTTCGAGAAATCAGTGTAAACCGAATCAACCTGTTTCCCATCCTCAAAAGCCTTCAGTAAAAATGATTGGTATACAATTAAGTTGGTTATTGTTGACTTACCATGACGAAAACCATGTTGCTCATCACAAATCACCCGTCTGCAAGCCCAACTCAACTGATCGACGATTAGCTTATCAAACAGCTTAGGAATAACTGATGGCATAACTATACCTCTGTAATTATTGACATCTTCGCGATGGCCATTCCAAAATAATTCGTGGGTATCTTTAGAAATAATTAGGATCAGGATCGTTCAACTTCTTCTTCCTACCACAGGAAGATTAGTTTGGCTCCTTGTGGAAGGCGAGATAATAAAAAGGCTTTGCACAATAAAACTTTCTTAATATTTGTATTTATTTCATAAGTACTAAAGCTTCGGTTTTATCATTTTGTAGGTAAGGAAGTCCATAATAACTATTAATTATGTAATGTCTATTGACTTCTGGTTTTCGAAAGTTTGTTTAATCTTCGTTGTTAATTTTGTTTACCAGTTTATGTCCCTTCTTTAACGTTTGAAGGCATTTTAGTATTTTGTAAGTCTCCTTTTAGCTTTATCTCTTCCAATATCTCTTTTAGCCCTCTCAACAATAGAGGGATCTGCAAATGAATCGCTACAAACAAAACGTAAAAAATCAAAAAATCATACCACTTCCATGCTGCAAAAACAAGCAACAATAAAATAAACATGGCAAGCGAAAAAAACTATGCATTGAGTAAGATGAATGATGAAAATTAAAAAAATAAACAATGGAAAAATAGAATGGAATTGAAGTTACCCAAATGAGAAAAATAAGCAGTGGAACATTTAAATTTAATGATAAATTCACTAAATGAACCTCCTTATCGCAAAAATTACAACCTGAAATTTTGCATTAAGACTTCATTAAGAAATAATGAAAACTATGGGAAAAGTTGTAATAAATGACAATTTCTGCCCAGAAAATGTGTTTATTTATAAAATGATTTGTTTGTAAACCACAACGTGTTTAATACCCACAATCTGGTTTAATACACAGTGCTTAAAGTAAAGTGTTACTACTTCGGTTGATGTGCTTCGGCGGAGTAACATACGTTAGTATTCTTAATTTCGAAGGACCAATTATATCTTGTTTAGATATAATAAAAATAATAAACTGAGTTTAACTCTTATATTAATCAAACACCAATATTTACAAAAATGTACAAGCTTAAAAATGTCGCGACCGCTATCATTGACGTTTCGTTTTCGTCTCTGCTTCTCTTCAGCCCCTTGGTTACTCCACGGGGTGGTGGGTGAAGTTTTTAGGGAGCTAGGTGGTGGTAATGAGTAATTCTAATTGGTCAACGATAATTCCAAATTACCACCACCGTAGCAATGTTGCCAAACTTCTTCCTCTGCATCTCGAGCCTCTCATTCGGTTCTGGCATGCAGCTGTTGGGTTATTCCGCTAAGCCGTCTGCGTTTAGGCGGTTTATGATGCCTATTGTTTGCGACGCGCACTTTCGGTAAACACCATAAAAACTAATTTTTCTTTGAAACGGCGTTTGCACAAAAACACAATAAAATACGCTTTAAGGAACGATGGTAATAATAGTAATATGTAAATGCGGAAGGTCGGGGTTACGGTGAACCAGGTAAAGCCGTAACAGTAAAGATTCACCCCATCGTATATAAAAATTAAAAACAACAATAAATCCAAAAAAGCAACAATAACCAGAGAAAAAGCAAAAATCACTTAGAATTAAACTAACCAGAAATTAACAGCAAAAATTGTATATATGAAACCAACTAAACATCTAAAGAATAAATAATTTAAAAAGACGGAAACATTTCGCAAATCTACAACAATGGGTCTTATTAAGAGTAAAAAACAAATCACTTATTAAAACAACTACTTCTATGACAACATTCCCTCTTTCCTCTGTATAACATTGTGTTTTATTTCCTTGGCCGACTTACCCTGTCTGTTCATATAAAGTCACCACGGTAGGCCACGTCGGTGTGAAGAGTATTCGTATTTTTCCTATTAAATTATTAATTTGTTTTTCTATTTTTTACCCTGATATATATTGTTTATAATAATGGTAAACAAGTGTGGCATTTGTGATCAGGGTGTTACTCCAAACACCCCTTATACTAGATGCACTGGAGTCTGTAATAAATCAATTCATTTACGATGTGCAGGTTTAAAAGAGTCCGATAATAAATTGAATTATGTTTGTGCGAGGTGTAGAGTATCGTCGTCGACTATTCAAAATACACAGCAAATAACAATAGAAACGGTTTATAAGACTCTTAATGATCAATTTGTTTTAATTAAAAAAGAATTAAATGATATTAAAGATACGCTAGTTACTCGCATTAATAATTTAGAAGCCCGAATATTAGAACTTGAGTCGACAAAACATGAAAAATCAAATTTAAATCAAGATCATTTTATGGAAACAGTTATGGATGAGATCGAGGACAGAAGAGTGAGATCTTGTAATGTTATTCTATTTAATCATCCGGAATCCACTGCTAAGGAACCTGATCTAAGAATTAAGGACGATTTAGATAGTGTGTGTGCTATATTACATCCCCGGGGTGTAACTCTTAAACCAATCAGAACGTGGAGATTAGGAAGATCTAGTTCAAATACTAAAAATAGACCATTAAAGGTTATTTTCAATGATCCAGCTGAAGCAAAAGAAGTTCTGAAGAGCAACGCCAAGGACCAGAATGTGAAAAATCATTTTCGTGCCGACCGAACTCAGAAGCAGCAAGAATATTTTAAGCGTTTGAAGTCTGAAATGAGCACGAGAAGAAATAATGGCGAAAATAATTTAGTTATAAGGTATAAAAATGATATACCATATATTACTATTAATAATAAGCAACGCAATGATAACCAAAAAAACTATTAGCATACTATCAAAATTGCGGTGGTATACGATCAAAATTAAAAGATTTAATGTTAGCTATTAACTGTTGTATTTATGACGTAATTATAATTACAGAAACATGGCTCTATGAAAATATTACCAATAGTCAATTGCAATTATTGAATTATGTTGTGTATCGTACTAATCGTACAATATCTGGGGAATTGATGGGTGGTGGTATAATGATTGCCGTAAAAAAATGTTACCAGAGTCATTTATTAACTTGTAACAATGATTTAGAACATATTTTTGTTAGCGTACACGTAAATAAGTCAGAATACATTATTGGCGGTGTCTATATTCCTCCAAATTCATCTGTTGAAAATTACAATAATCACTGCGCCGTTCTTGAAAACCTCAATAGTCGTTATAAGTCTAGTTATTTTTTAGTATGTGGTGATTACAATTTACCAAATATTAAATGGATCAATGGAACTGCAAGTAGTTTAATGGCAACATTCGATATGAAATCCAAACTTTTAATAGATTGTATTGATTTTTTAAATTTTCAACAAATAAATACATTACCCAATTCTCGAGGAGTGTTCTTAGACTTAATTATATCTAATATAAAACATATAAATTTAGCCACTTGTAATAGTTTACTGAATGAATCTATTCATCATTATTCATATGAATTACTGATTAATTTTAATACTGTGCATAATCTCGAGTTCATGCGCCAAAAAAAGTATATTTGTTTAATCGCGCAGATTATTATGGACTGAACAGTTATTTTAATACTGTTAATTGGAATTTTTTTTTTCTGTCAAGGATATTGATTACGTTCCTTTTAAATATGTTTCTAATAAAGAAGACACTTATCCTGTTTGGATGAATAATGAATTAAAAAGAATGATTAAACTTAAGAAAATTGCACATTTAAATTTCATAAAGAGTAAATGCTTAGATGATTACAACCATTTTTCCAATATTCGTAGGGTATGCAAACAATTAAGTGCTTCTCAATATAATCAACATCTTCATAATATCAGTAACAAGGTAACTTCTGATCCTAAATATTTCTGGTCATATATTCGTAACCATTATAATAAAGAAGCAATTCCTTCAATTATGGAATATGACGGAGTTGAGGTTTCCAACGGTTGTGATATTGCAAACGCATTTGGTGAACCTAGTAATAGCTCAGGTCCGGATGAAATTCCTAATAACTTTCTTATAAATTGTGTTTTTTCTCTATGTGGTCCTATTTATGATCTATTTTCAAAGTCACTAAAATCAGGTAGTTTCCCCTCTAAATGGAAAGTCAGTTATATTACTCCTATTTTTAAAGCAGGTAATCGTAAACTGATTAATAATTACAGAGGAGTTTGTATTCAATCTGCTATCCCTAAACTTTTGGATCAAATCGTTGCTAAACAAATTTCATGGATGTCCCGCAGTGTAATTTCTCCCAGTCAGCACGGTTTTTATCCAAATAGATCAACAGTTTCAAATCTTCTATCCTACAAACAGTACTTATCAGATGCAGTTGGGAATCAAAAGCAGGTTGATTCTATCTACCTTGATTTCTGCAAAGCGTTTGATAGAGTGAACCACACATTACTTTTAAAAAAGTTACAATGTCTTGGCTTTTGTGATAAAACTGTTATGTGGTTAAGGTCATTTCTTTCGCAACGAACACAAATTATCCGTGTAAATAATTTTAAGGCTACGCCTATTTTAGTTACATCAGGGGTCCCGCAAGGTTCTCATTGTGGACCAATATTATTTACCTTGTTTATCAACGATATATGCAATTATGTTAAAAACTCTAAATTGTTGTTATATGCTGATGACATTAAACTATTTAAAACCGTTGTTTCTGTTAGGGATTGTGTGTCTATACAAGAAGATTTGGAAGCAATACTTTTGTGGTGCAATCTGAACCAAATGTCGCTTAATATTAGCAAGTGTTTTTCTTTGTCTTTTTGTAGAAACAAACATCTAATTCAACATACATACTCACTTCAATCAATTGATTTACAATGTAAAACGGAAGCTAAGGATTTAGGAGTAATATTTGATTCCAGTTTAAGTTTTTACCCTCATATGCTAAATGTCTGTAATACCGCCTTGAGAAAATGGGGTTTAGTCTGGCATGTTGGTAAGGACCTGAATTTTGACAGTCTTAAAGTTCTATTTTGTTCGCTTGTACGTTGTACATTGGAGTATGCTTCTTCCATTTGGCGACCATACCAGACTGGGGATATAGATATGCTTGAACGAATACAAAACAAGTTTTTTAGATGTATGGAGTTCAAAATTGGTATGACTCATATTCAGGGCAATTATTCGCTTATTAAAGGTATATTAAATATGAGTAGTCTTAAAGATAGAATGGATTTGATTGATGTGTGCTTAGTACATCGTCTAATTAATGGAAGTTTGGACAGTGAGCAGCTATTAATGTGTCTTAATTTTCACTTAGCTCCAGTTAATCGGCGCACTAGGCACACTTTCATTTTTAGACTTTCCACATACCGAACAGCATTTGCTTCTAATTCTAACCCAATTCATAGAATGATGAACCTGTGTAATAAATATAACGTACATTCCTCATTTAATATTTTCGGATCTAATTATAATTCATTTAAACATAATCTACAGAATATGTAATATGTTAGTTAATTTAAATCGTTGTTTGTAAATATAAACACGTAGTGCTATTGTAAGTTGTTAGTGTAATTAATTTTAGTTTTAATTTAGGTTTTAAGTACTTAATACCATTAATTTAAGTTCATTATGTAAAAAGGAGATTTTTCCGTTAAATAAATCTATTATTATTATTATTATTAACAGATATGGAATTATACAAGTAATATGCATGTTACAAAATAGCAAAGCTATCAAAGCAATTCTAGTTTGAATTATTTATTTCTGTACAAAAAACTAACTATACGTTAAATTATACCATAAATGAATATTTTCCTTGATCCCGAACGTAATTATTTCTGTAGAATTACGTCTTAGGTATAAATCAGGTCAACAGTCCATGAATTTTTAACTTGGCATTATATTTATTTTTGGTAATTGTTTTTATTTATATTTAAAATCAAGTATATATTAAAGTACACTGATGAGATCAAGTGATCGAAACACGTGTCTGCAGATGTTTCTGGACTTGATTATTACATTATTTAATTACTTGTGCTAGTTTCTCGTAATACCATTACGATTATTGAAAAAGAAACAAACATTGTAAAAGTCAACTTTCAAAGCAAGTCCTAAATTTTGAAAGCAATCAAAACAATAAATTCCATTATCCCATACAATATACAAAGATAAAATTATGAATCTAAAAGTGCCTAAACTAAATATTCCTGTAAGACGAATTGTTTTATATTAAAGCTCCTTCATTTAAATAAAGTGTGTTTCCTCGTCAACAAAATTTTTCCAAAAAATAATTCCCTGCACATTCAACCACAGCGTAAAAACTAGGTCGATTAATTAAAATCTAGCCTTTAATAATAACGCAATTCTGGTTTGCTTTGATATTATAAGAGCCTCTTTCCGTCAATTCCAATATTAACAAAAATTCCGAGAACAATCATCAATTTATAATAAAACGGAAATTAAAAACCTCAACCAAAACTACCTTCGCTTTTATATTCAAGAAGAAAGATTGCAAATGAGATACTCTGTTTCGTCACTCTTCGCGCTAACATTAATGAGCGATTTCTAAGAGAAAATGTTTGAAAACAACACGTTTACGAAAAACATACACTACTGGTACATATACGTCGATGACATTTTCTACATTTGACACAGATGGACAACCGGACGCATATTAACAACTATCAACTTAATCTATTGATAATTCAATTCACAATAGAAACACATACAAATGGGCACTCACCTTTTTAGATCTGAACATCCCATTAGAAAAGGATAGCTTAAAAAACTTACCACCACAGACACTATTATTCCATTGACTTGACTACAATCAGAATAAATAAAATCTTCAGTCTCAAATTCCTACATTCATCCGCTCATACAATTACCCAAATATTCGAAAACAACAGTTTCGAGAAACGTAATTTAGACAGAATGTTGAAAGAATATTATTTAATGGAGAAGGATCAAAATAAGAGAGAATGTTCGCAGTCAGGCAACAGAAACTTCTGATGATATAACAAAATTAAAACCATGACTAGTGTCTGTTAAGACATAATAAAATTAATTCAGTTTCATACAATTAACCAAACAATATAAATAAATATTGATATTATTTCAATTTAAATAGAATTATAAGAGATTTTTCTTTTTTTTAATACTTCATTAATAGGTTGAGTTAAAACACAATCGTTAATTTTCTTCTTTATTTGATATAATATATTGTAGTCAATATAACCATAATTACATTATAAAATAACCTTTTATTTTTGATTAAATTTCTATCTTTATAAATGACGGAATGCAATGGGCAAACCGTAGTCGTTTGGCAACCCTAATGGTGCCTGGTGAAATGCTAGAAAGAGACGCCAAATCGCATTATGGCGGAACGAAACGCGACAGTGTGAAACAGCATGTGCTGGATCGCGAGCAGGAGCAGAGTGTAGCAGCACCCCCAGGAATTTTCCCTCGGAGGGCGCCACCACCGCCGCCGCACACACGGAAACACCGACACGAAATCCACAACCCCACGGGCTCAAACTGGAAATCCATAAAACGTTCGAAAACCTAATACGCACGCAAATCCCGCCCGAAGCCGGCTACGTCCGTGTGTTCGATTAAACAATTCCCGTGCCATCCTTAAATAATACAAAAAAAATAAACGCCAGAGACAACCCCTCCGCGCGCACAGTAGGCTAGTGGAGTATTACAAAACAGTTCAATAAAATCAAGACGTGAGAGAGTGAGTGAGTGTACTCAAAACGGTCACAGTGTCTTCCAACCAACAAATCATACCGAATAAGAGATAATAGCTGTAATTTACTGGAACTTCACGAGGTAAATTAAAAACGCCCCAATTCCTCAATGTGCACTGAATTAGAAATTTATTGCCACCCATACCCAAACACGTCAAAAATAAAATACATTATGTAACTACAATCGGGAAAGGAATCTATCAACGTGCTTAATTGACACAAACTCGAATACAGATGCTTATCATAAATATTTTTTTCATTCATCATTTCATAATGCATGAGTTCACATTCATAATTTATGAAAAGACTTTTTATTCCTATAAATGCTATTGTATTTACAATCATCAAACATGTATGTATATAAAAACCGTGTCTTTATTTTAAGGTTAGTTTTTTTCTATTCATTAGGATGACTACGTGGTAATTTAAAATAAACACTAAACGAGAACACTTATTTTTTACTTAAAAGATAAGTTTATTTGAAAGATTTTTTGTCTGATATTTTGTACGGTTTTACCCGTTTTTACTTAAAAAAAAGCAATATATTTCATGTAAATAAATAAATAAATCTACTGTCTATGCATGTTATACAGAGGAATTTTCGTTTTATAAAAAAAAATACAAAAAACGAACGGTTGAGAACTTTCTAAAATTCTAAAATCGGTTTAAAAAGAAAAAGACTTTAGTAGTGGTCGTTTAGAAATCTTTACGTTTTTAACAAATATCAATTATTTTCCTCTATCTCTATTTATTATAATTTTATTTTTAATATATTAACAGTTAAGAATAGTTTGTTTTAAGATTTTCGGTTTGTTTTTATTTAATCGCCTCTGCAATTAAATGTATATGTTTAAAAATATGTTTGAGTCCTCTTAAAATTTGTAAATATCTTCATGGCAATTGCCAATTGTTTCTTTAAAGAAATTTATGCATCTATCTTTGCCAAAATAGAAAATATTCTTTCATAAATCTCAATTCAAACAAATGCACTGTTTTGTCATTTTTGTTCATGGTTTTCTTTTTAGAAATCTTAATAATTTTGACAATTATTAATTGTTTTTAGGAACGTTCTTTCATTGGTAGTTTTTACAGTTGTCATTTGTTTTTAGAGATTTTAAATTCTATTATGTTTTATCTTATTTTTTACTAATATATTTTAGCCAATAATTTTTTATAATTGAAATTATTTTTTCGTGACTTGAAATAGATTCATCTTTGCCTAAATTTTAAAATATTCTTTCATAAATCTCAACTATTTTTATTTATGAAATGTTTCGTATTTTAAATTATTCAGATAATCATCTATGTATTTTTAAAATTTTTAACGACTTAAATTATTTATCGTAAGATTTTTTTTTAGATAATTGTTTAAAGTAGCAAAAACCATTTTGAAATGTAAAAAAAAACTGTAACTTTTTATTGATTGTGTCATTTTTGGGATCTCTACGTTTTTGACAATTATCAATTGTTTTTTCATTAACGTTGGTATGAGCTTTCTATACAATTTTAGATAGTTGTCAATTGTTTATAGAGCAGATCTTTCCATTGTTTCTTATTTTTCAATAATCTATTCTGTTATTAAATATACAGGGTGAGTTTTTTAGATGTTCCCTATGTAGATCTCGCAAACTATAAGAGATAGAAAAACAGTTAAATGAGGAATAAAGTGTGGTTATACGAGACGAATAAAATTCAATTTTTGGTTTCAAAAAAGTTAAGGGTAACTAGATATTTTGAAAAAGTGTCAATTTTTTCCAATCATTATATCCCTGTTATTATGACGTATAGAAAAAAAGCTGTGAAGGGCAAAGTTGTAGAAATTTTACGCAGATTATTACAGTTTTTCTATTTCTCATAATAAGCGAGATATATTGATTTGAAAAAATTGACACTTTTAGCTTTTTCAGAATACCTATTTACCCTTGATTTTTTTGAAACCTTATAAATAGAATTTTATCCGTCTCATAAAACTACACTTCTTTCCCTAGAGAGAGAGAACAACATCTTTATTTGGACAAACAAAAATACATTTAGAACGAATACATTTTAATTTAAAATAAGGGTTAGTCTGTTCGTTTGGGCTATCGATCTTCGGTCTTTCTGCTCTGTCTTTATTCTAATTTATGTAAATAAAACAAAGAAAAAATTGCTGTCTAGCTTAACTGTCCGGATGATGCGAGCTAATGAATTGATGAAGAGTGATTGATGGATGTTTGTGTTTGGGGGGGATGTTAGGGTTTCTGGGAGTGCAAAATTTATTGAGAAGGGTTACATTGAAAGGATTCTTGGCAAATTTTCTTTTTTTTTTCTTATTTAACCGTTTTTCTGTCTTTTATAGTCTCCTAGATCATCATATAAATGTAAAACTTTTTGAGTCCATATTTTTATTATAATAAAAATTTTCAAAATTCAAAAACCTTGGCATTTTTAAGACAATAGTTGTGATAGCCAAAAATACGAAATGAAAAAATTAAACAGTGAATTCTTGGTCAATTGTTTTTTTCGAACATTTCTTTTTTTGTAGAAATTTACATTTTTGACAATTATTAATTGTTGTTATTTTGGCTAAGGCAATAAGTAGAGTATTGGCCTTGGCCAAGAGGACGATAGGACAATGATTCATTTATTAGGATAGGTCAAGAATACGTTAGGACCATCAATTATACAGGGTGAGTTTTTTAGATGTTCTCTATGGGGATCTCGGAAACTATAAGAGAGGAAGAAACGGTTAAATGGGGAAAGAATTGTAAATTTACGAGACGAATAAAATTCCACTTTGAAAGTTTTCAAAAAGGTCAAGGGTAACTAGATATTTTGAAAAAAGTAAAAAGTGTCAATTTTTTCAAATCAAAATATCTCGTTTTTTTTGAAAACTTTGAAGGTGGATTTTTATTCGTCTCTTAAATTTACACTTCTTTCCCCGTTTAAGCGTTTCTCTATCTCTTATAGTTTCCGAGATCCCCATAGAGAACATCTGTAAAAAACTCACCCTGTATATTTATAATTTATTAATCTAGATCAAGAAAACACAAAAGTAATGAATAATTTATTGAGGAAGCTTAAAAGTATGCTAGGCTAATGATAAATTATGAATGAATTATTATTTGGGATAGGTCAGGTGTACGCTTGGACAATGTACTAATTTGATAAGAAAATATATAAGTCCTTTACGTTGTAGAAAATTCACTAATAAATAGAAAAAACACGAAAATATTTTTTTGTTGTAGATTTTACGAAAATATTTTCGTGTTTTTTCTATTTATTAATGTACTAATTATAATCGGAATAAAAAAGAAAGGATGTTGAAACATTTATTGGGATAAGTACAGAGTATGCTAGGAGAATAGAAGAACTTACGTTTTTCACAGTTATTATTTTTTAGGAATGCTTATCATAAATATTTATTGCTTTGTTTTATCATTTCAAAACATTCCCGTTTTACTATTAAAAAAACGCTATAATAAAATAAGCCTTATTCTTTTTATTTCTAAAATTATTATATAAAAAATAATATAAATTTATCGTGAAGACTGGGAACTTGTTTGTTAATTGAAAAAATAATTTAAAAACAATTGAAATTCTATAAAAAGCAAATGAAACCTTTTCAACGAAAAATTTTAATCCAATAAAAACACTTTAACTACAAAATAATGTTTAATAAATTGAAAATAATTTTACAGCAATAAACAATTGAATATTTGCAAAATAATTTAAACAATTTTTAATAACGATTTTTTAACGTTTGTGAAATTTTACAAAAGAGAAATAATTTAATTTTATTTATTTAAAATTTAAATTAATTACTGAAAAACAATTTACAGTTCATTTTATGGTGACTATGGATGTAGTTAAAGGGAAATTTAAAAATCTAAATAGTTAAGACTTCTCTAAAAACATTTTTTACTTTATTTAGAAATCATTCAGAATTTTATCAAAAAAATATTGAAAGTTTGATAAAAGAATTACGATTTTATCAATAGATTGTACTATTCTAGGAGAAAGTAGTGAAAAATTTAACAAAAATAGTTTAAAAAGTTGGAACTTTCTTAAAAAACCTATTAAAAATTTATAAATTTATTTTTAATATTACTATTAAAATCTTATAGAAAAAAAGCAATTGCAATTAGTTTAAAAAGAAAGAGTTTAAAATAAAAAAATAAATAAAAAACTAAATGATATTTAAGCATACTAATTTACACTGACTATTATAGTAATAATAATAGTTAAATTTACTAAAAACAATTGAATAAACCCAGAGATAGTTATTTTCTGTCATTTTTCACCTCTTCATTTTAGGCAATTAATATTTTCAAGAGCATATTGATTTTTATAATTCAATTGTGTTTTCTTTCGAGAATTTCAACAATTTTCTTGACAATTACCAATTATTTTTACGCTAAACTCTGCATTATTGACAACAGTTATTTATTCAGTTTTAGGTCTCAAATATTCTTTCAAATATCTATTTTTTATTTAGTTGTTTATATGACAATAATTATTTCTTTTTGTTTTAAAAATTTAAATTTTTTTAAAAAAACAAGCAAATATTTCATCATTATAAATAATGTTTTAAAAATTTATGAAATGTAACCAAATAATTCAAAATGAAGACAAAAACAAAGGCACTGTTTTGTCATTTTTGTTCATGTATTTCTTTATACAAATCTTAATATCTTTGACAATTATTAATTGTTTTTCAGGAACGTTCATGTGTTCTTTCATTATTATTTTTACTGCTGTCAATTGTTCTTGAAGAATTTCCCATTGTTTCCTATTTTTTCAATATTCTCTTCAGATAAAAAAATAAGTATTTTTTAAGACTATAACTTTTTATAACTAAATTGTGATTTTAAATACATTTAGTTTTTAATAATATTTTTGAGTTATTGTTGTTTTTATATAATTTAAATTGATTTTTCTACCGAGTATTTATTATTTTTACTCTAACCTTTGCGGTGGCAATAATTTTTTTTACAAAATTTCAAAAGGTTTTTCCAGAAATTTCAATTGTTTTTAGTTGCTTGTGGTAAATAATTTTTTTTTTGTATTTCTACAATTATTTTTCAATAATCAATTTTATATAATCATCAAAAATTATTGAAAATATCGAAAAACAATTTGAAATGAAGAAAAAAACCGGTATTTCGAGTACAATTGAAAATTTTACGTTTTTCACAATTATAAATTGTTTTTAATAAATTCTTATATGTATGTAACAGTTGTCGATTGTTTTTGGAGTGTTTTTCAGTTCTTTTGTCAATAATCTTTCAATGTTTAAATTATTTATCAATTATTTTTCTGGAAGGCTGTTAATTTCAAATGTTTTCTAAAAATTTCACGTTCTGATAATTCCAATTGTTACATTCTTTTAAATCTATTATTATTGCCATTTGTTTAGATTTTTTTTAGATTTCCTCAAATGTTTTTTAAATAATCTCTACGGTTCTTAAAAATTATCAATATTTTTTTTATTCTTTTAAATATTATTTTTCCAAAACTCAGTTCGACAATTGTAAATTGTTTTTTAAAGAATTTGCACATGTTTTTTCTTATTAAAAATAGAAATTACATAAAATGAAAATCAAGTTGTTTCTAAATGTTAAATCTATTAACAAAAAAGTACATATTTAAAATTGTCATAAAAATTCAAAAATAGCAAATGTATATTTTTTACTAAAAAAACATTAATTAATAATTAGAAAAAACACGAAAATATTTCGTATATCAAAAAAACATTAGCCATGAAACAGTGTTGTGTTAATCAATTGTTTTTCTTTGGAGTATTTAAATATTTTTAGTTTTCATAAATCTACGATTATTTCAATTGTTTATGGTTTTCATGAATTTTAATACGCTATATAGGCTAGGACAGTGAATAGAATATTGGAGTAGGTCAAGAGTACGATAGAGTAATTTTTATTAGGATAGGTCAAGAGTACGCTGGAATAATAAATTATGTATTGGGATAGGTCAAGAGTACGCGAGGCCAATGAATAATTTATTAACCTAGGTTAATAATTTATTGAGACACGTTAGTAGTACGCTAGGGCAATGCATTATTTATTGTGATATATCAAGAGAACAGAAGGGTGGTGAATAGATTGATTGAGTTACATGAAGATTAAAATAATTTGACGAATAAAGCACTAATTACCTTTCTTCTTGATCTGAAAGAACATAAAATCATTAAAACAATCATCAAATTATCGGTTAAACAAACTAGAAGTCATTGAAATGAAAAATAAACCTGAAAATAATTTCTTCGGCTCACCTCTTAATTCACGTTTTCCTATATTTTCTTTCATACAGCCTTTGTATTATAACCCGCCGGTCTATATGAATATAGTTTAAATTTCTGTCTTGTATTTAGTGCTAATCCATTGATAATGGTCACTTTGTGTCCGAAATGTACATTTGGTAATTGAAATAAAAGTGTGAAGAAAGGTCATTAGTGCTTTATTCGTCAAATTCGGAAGGGTGGTGAATACATTTTTGAGACAGCTTAATATTAATACGCCAAGACAATGATGAATTGACAATGAATAATTTATTGTGATAAGTCATGAGTACGATAGGGCGATGAATTATTTATTATTATCGGAATAAGTGATGAGTAAGTGAAGATTAAGGATGTTAGATGTTGAAACAAATATTGGGATGGGTGTAGAGTATGCTAAGGCAATAAAAATTTAAAGGTAGGCCAACACTACTTTCGAATGTTCATAAATCTATATTGCTTTATTATATCATTTGGAAACTTTTGCTTTAACGTTTTCCTAACGATAAAAGTTTTTTTCTTATTTCTAAATTATAGACCCCTTACTTTGAACATTTCCAGTTTTCTGAATTCGTTAGAAGTATGTATCTATTAGTAAATAATTCCCCGCACTGATTTTTTTTCTGCATTGGCAATGTTAATATTAACCTACTTGATGTTAATAACAATTATGTGCTTCTATTTTATACCTTGCTGTCTACTTTATTACTAAAACAAATTATTGACAGTATTACATCTACACTTATTGATTTAATTATTATTAATAGTATGCAAATTTTTAATGTTACTTGCGATAGTTTAGACAATTACTCGGACCACTTACAGACCGTTTTGAGAAATTAATATAAACGACCTCAACACTGACATCTTCTATTGTAACTTTGACATTATTAACTTTTTAGCTAATATTGATGATAAAATTTATTATTTCTCTACAACACTTTTGGATCTCATGGTGATCAAGCCTCTCTAAAAACAACAACATTAACAAAAACATATTTTGTCCTATATTGTTTTTGATCAGTTTTCCATTAGTTTCTTTAAACATTACCTAACTAATCGATCTCAAACTGTAAGACTGGAAAACATTTTTTCGGATGAACTCTTAACTAATTTAGGTATACCACATGGCTCCGCCTCGGGACCTTTATAATTTTAACTTAAACAACTACCACCTTTTTGTAAGCGATACTTAATTGTTATATATATATTTGCTGAGAAGAATGCTACTATAGTAGCACTAAAATTAACTCTGATTTGAGTAAAATTATTAAAAAATGTAATAAGCACGCTTTTTTAATTAATAATTCTAAAACTGAAATTTAATTGGACAAAAGAGGCCCGAGAGAGAGTAGCCCTTCTTCTATCAATAACTTATAAGTATATTATTTCCACCTCAACACAAATCAGTTTTTGCTAAAATGTATAACAAGGTACAACAAGCATGTAAACCAAAATGTTTCTTGTCTTTTCGAAAACACTTTGCTAAATACCTCGAAAGCATTTGAATTTGAATTTGTATTGGCCTGATATAAGTGTATACAAATGATTCCTACTTTTGTACTCAATATTTACTGAATAGCATTACTCGTAATTTTATAAATACCCAATTTTCTACAATACTAGTTAACTAAACTTAATGTAAACCTCTACAATGGTTAAGTTGAAAAATAATGGTAGCTAAGACTGAACTGCGCCATTTCGAAAAGCTAATTATGTTTTTATAATCCATGATAAACTGTACCTCATCTCTATTTAAAATAAAGCTTATTATTATTAGAGAGAATAACATCTTTATTCGAACATATAGCTATATACAATTTAAAAACTTTTACAAGTGATGGATAATGGGTTAGTCTGTCCGTTTGGACTATCGACCATCGGATTTTCTGCCCTGTCTTGACTCTAAGTTATATGTGAAAAATAAATATCTTTGCTAGCTAGCTTAACAGTCTGGGTGATTCGAACTAATGAATTGATGTAGAGTGACTGAAGGGTGTTTAAATTTAGGTGGGATAAGGGGATTTCGGGGAATGCAAAATTTATTAAGAAGGGTTACATTAAAGGGATTGTTGGCGAATTTACGACTTAGGCTGTGTATATTATTATTATTATTATTTCAAAGAATAATACATATAAAATTATTGTAAAAAAATGATGACATCTTTATTAGTTACTTTTATAAATATAGTTTTGAAAACTAAGGTTGTCTTCCAGAAATGTTCTAATATTTTCTATTGTTTTCGACAGCTTTCGATAATTTTTTTCTTTGATTTGTTTTAACATTTTTTATTATAAAAACTAAAGAGATAAATTATAAATTACATTTATTTAATTAGGACTTGTAGGTTCTCAACTAAATCAAAGAAAAGAATCTAAGAATTAAAGATTAATTAAAATGTTTTAAACTCTAATTCTAAAACCCACTTTACATTAAAATATTTTTTTACTAGTCTTCGTTTTTGACAATTGTCAATGTATTTTATGAAGTTTCATATGTTTGTTAGGCTAAGGCAATAAATAAAGTATTCGCATAGGTCAAGAGTAATTTATTGGGGTAGGTCAAGAGTACGCTAAGACAATTGAGAATTTATTAACCTAGGTAAATAGTACGCAAGACAATAAATAATTTATTGATGTTGGTCAATAGTACGTTAGTAAATTAGCAATTAATTGTATAGCTTTTGAGTTTACGTGAAGTGATTAATTATAACAATTAATTAGGAGTTTGTTGTAAAAATGAATTATTTATTGGAGAGGTCAAGCATACGCTAAGGTAATTAATGTATTAGCTTAGGTCAAAAGTACGCTAAAGCAATGAATCTGTAGTAAGTAAAGAGTAATATAGAATATTGAAACATTTATTTGGATAGGTGTAGAGTAATCTAAACAATAAGAAAACCAAAGATTTTGACAGTTAGTATTTATTTCTTTGGCATCCAAACTCTTCCACGGGAATGTCTCTTAGGAACGTTGTAACATGCTTTTCGATGTTTTCCACGGTCTCCCAATGCTTTCCTTTTAGCTCTCACTTCAGTCAGGACTGTAAGGGGGCTGGAGATCACCGGGGTGTTGTTCCGGGCCAGGAAATTGTTGACGATGAAGACCGTGTATATGGGGTCATTGTCTTTCATGGCAGCATTGTCATCTTGAAATGCAGTCATTCTTGAAAAGCCTCTTGAAACATTTGGAATTATTCGGTTGCATTTTTTCCACGCCACACACTAAACTAGATTGCGTATCGCTGTTTATCAAAAAATTGTTGGTTTATTACACGCACATTTTGTAATCTATTATCTACATCAATGTCTCATACAATTCTTCTACATTCTAGTCGTCTACGAATGCTTTCATTTCACAAACCCGTACATGACTACATTCTTTGACCAACATTCTTTACAGAAGCATTTTGAAGGTATACTAAGTGATCTCAAATTTTCGACAGAAATTAGTTCTGTCGTTATGAGTTTTTCAACTATTAGGGTGTGTCATCTGACTAGTGTTCAACAATAATCGATGAATAATTTGTCATGTCTTTACTAATATCACACGTGTGATTTTGGTTTTGGTGTAATATCAACCAGTTTTACACTCGGTTGTGTGATTTTAGCTCAGACATGACTTCATCGATATTTGGTACCATCTTTTTAGAACCAAATTATCCTATAGTTTGCTCTGGAATGTTATTATTGATATTCTTGGAATGTCTTATCCACCGCAATATCTCCATCAATTCCATAAGAAATGAAGTCCAATCATTAAATATTTCATGCTTAAAAATAAGCGATCAAGGAGGCTGACAAAGGTTGGTAAAAGTAAACTCGTCAGAAAAGATTTTCCATTGAATTGTTTACAGTAATCCATTGTCAAAATTAGTGATTACAGTCCACCTTTCCCCCAAAGCCTTGTTTCCACAAAAAGTGAAAAATTACTCTCTTCAATGGTGTTCCCAAACATTTAATATCTATTTCAAATAAGTCATAAATTAAAAAAATAGTGTATCCTACAGGATTAGTCTAATCAAACTAATACTAAAATAATTCACTTTTGGATTCCCCGTTATATAAGTGAATTCCTTAAAGCTTTTAATAGGCCATACATTTCTGTAGATTTCCTTCTTTGCTATGTAGTAATTCTGCTCTGGTTTTGACAACGTCTTTCTAAAATGGTCGATTATTTCTGCTTATCCGTTCTGGATTTGTCTTAAGACAGTATAGCACTCAAATTATTTGTATAGGCATTCAAGACAAATGTTCCATATGATAACATAAACTTAAAATTAATATAATCTTCAGTTTTTAAATGCCTCCAAAAATTGTTTATTCTATTAAAGCTTTTGTTTTTCCGTAGCTGAAGTGACTTAACAGTTTAGGATTATTGATACCCAACACAAAATATCTTCGATAATAGGTGCGTAACTCAAAAAGAAACTTCGAAGGATTATGTGAATCCTCTGGAACCATTCTCTTATTTCTGAAATGTTTAGCTCATCGACTACAATATTTACACTCGAGACAATGTGTCCTAGATACCGTACTTGCTTCTTAAAAAAGTGCATTTTCTTTCTCACTTTCAAACCGTAATATTTTAATCCATTTAAAGAGAAGCTGCTTTTTGCAAGTCATTAGCAGCTATTTTAAGATCAAACATCGAGAAAAAGAATAACTGTTCGTATTATTGGTGGCATTATACAGAAACGATATCCATCTTTTTTTTGCCAAGACATATGGCGTACTTTAAAGTTTCCTCTTTCTTCGATCATAGCAGTGTAACTGTTCATTCTAGTCATATTATTTGTGACAATGTTCTTTACTGAAACGAATGATTTGCCCTATGGATTACTTATTGCGTCGCTTTCTATTTCCTTTATAATCGTATTAGTTTCCTCTTTCTTTGACCATAACAGTGTAAGTGTTCCTTCTGGTCATATCATTTGTGGTAAAGTACAGAAACAATATCCATACTTTTTCTTTACCGAGAGGAATTGCGAGGCCAATGGATTACTGAAAGGTTTCTATAATGTCTTCGCTATTTATTTCTTTTATTATCCTATTTTCCGCTCTCTTCACCAATAGCAATATTCTGTTGAACAATGTTTGGTCAACCCTCAAACTTGTTGTTTATAGAATCCTTTCCTTTATTGGTTTTAGCTAAAGTATAAGTAATAGTTTGAAGTTGTAATCAATTTTTATTGGTTTGTAAGATTAATTTTTTTCTGTTTTCTAATCAACTCTAATATTTTTAGATATCGAACAGGCGAGCAATATCCTAGCAGCATTCTTTTAACAAAGTGTACAGAATAATAGTTATATTCAAGATATTACCATAAAGGTGCCATCTATTATTTATGCGTTGCAAAATGGTAACGCGAAATTAGAAACAAGTTTTGTAACTCGACAGAATTACAAACAAGTTCAGTAACTCTCCAGAAGTTGCTGAATCTTGGATGGGATTTGCAAACTCTTCGAATGGTAAACAATTAATTTCAGATAATGGTGTCAAACAGAATTCGCTTCATTTTTCTGCTGAAATAGGGCAGAAGTTCTTTGAACGTGGTACCATTATGTTACCTGAAAGATGGAAAAAGGTCATAAAAAGATCAATACATAATTTAATAAATTCGTTCTTATAGTAAAAATTCGAACTGACTTAAGACTCAACCCAATATATAATATAAGAGGACTTTTTAATCAAAGAAAGTATTTCATTCATTTCATGTAGATATTTATTACAGGAAAACATAAATTTTGTTTTTTTTTTAATATTAATTCCCTATTATTAACCGTTTAATATGCCCCCCAGTCTAAATGGGAAATAATTAAGTGGTTGCTTTTTTTTCACGTTTAACCTTGAAGGAAGCTGTAAGTATATTCACGCTTGGGATTTGCATATTTTTCCAATACATTTTCGTTCATTCAGAAAAAAAAAGTGTACGTATGTTCGTGAAATATCTACGGGGGTGGGCATGTATAAATACTTGACCTTGTGACCGAACGACCCTCAGCGAAATTCTGAGCGTTACGTGTACTTTCTTATGTAATCGCTTTTATTTCAAGTACTCGTTTTAATTGGTTTTATTTTTAACGGTGTTCTCGAGGGACCGCCGATAAGTAATTTCGGAAATTGGAAGGTTTATCATTGAAAATATAAGGCATATAAAAATAGCTGACCGTGAACATGATCTTAATCGAAATTAGAGCGAATATATTAAACAAGGTCTTCATTTCGAATTTTACCATTAGTAATTAATAATGTTAACCTTCTGAAATATGATGATTTGTGTATTCCCTATTGATTGATTGATTGTTTTTTATGCCTTACTTTTAATTTTTGTATTATTTTATCGGATATAATATTAATATTTGATTCAAAGACAATAGACTACGTTTTTAAATGAGTTATACTTGCCTTAATTTAGTTTGTTAACAATATTATTTGCACGTTCGATTTAAATATAAACTTTTGCAGGCTGAATTTTTGTTTGTGCTCGTATCTACTGATTTAATAAACTCCTATAATCTATAACAACTAATCTAATCGATGAACCAACTAGAATAAGCACTACTTCAGCATTACTAATTTACGTGATTGTTGTAGATAAATATATACCTTTTGAGAAGTTTGGAGTTTTTTTTTACTACAATCACCTACTAGTCAAAATACTTCGATTTGCTTTGATTTTTAGGCCAAAGAAAGTTACTAATCTATTTTATCTTTTCTGGATTAGATTGCACATTTTAACGCCATATATCATATTCTAAATATACGAGGGTGAATCAAATAAAAATCGAAATTTAGTAAAAAAAAATATGTATGTATTATTGCAAACAAATATGCTCTTTTTTTTTCTACATAGACTCCACTTTTATGTACACATTTTTCCCAACGAAGCGAAAGTTTCTTAATGCCATTATCGAAGAATGTCGTGTCTTCAGCCAATTGCTCACAAACGATTCCGCACCTTGGTCAATGTGAAAACGGCGCCCTCCAAATTCACACGGGGACAAGTCGGGGATATAGGGCGGGTGTTCCAATATTTCTCAATTAATTTCTCTCTAATTTTTCTCGTGTCAAAGCAGCTCATGATGGAAATCAACAAGCAGTATGCCTTTTCTATCCCAAAAAACAGTTGCAAGAATTTTTCCCGCAGACGAACGGGTTTTGGCTTTTCAAGGTGGAGCTTCTCCGGGTTGTCTCCATTCTATGCTTGCTTGTTTCGATTCTGGGGTGTAATAATGCACACATGTGTCGTCACACGTGATAATATGACTTAAATAACCGTAACACCCTGTTGGGGATTGCGCCAAAAATCTTCCATAGACAGAAAGACGATTCGCTTTGTAAACTTCCGTCAGTAGGTGAGGAAACCACTTTGACGACAATTTTCGGTAACCTAACTCACTGAAAATGACAGATTAAGCATTACCGTATGATATTCTACGACAATTTTCGGTAACCTAACTCACTGAAAATGACAGATTAAGCATTACCGTATGATATTCTACGTCTCAGTAAGTCAGCCGGTCAGTTTCAATCAGCTCACGAATATCACGTTTTCTACTTTTGTGCGGCCATTTAAAATATTTTATGCCATTCGTAGACTTGAGTTTTCGTAAGCGTATTATCAGCGAACTGTGCAATCAGTCCACGAAACATTTCGGAAGGTTCTACGCCTTCCCGCGCCAAAACTTTGATGATGAGTTGCTCAACAGACGTATGTACCTCGTGCTCAAACATTGTGCTACTGGCGGCAATAAGCATTAGTACACTAAATCGGTGCCCTTCTCTTCCTTTGACAATCACTTCCAACAAATCAGCGGTACCGCGCATAACACTTTAGTTAGCGACCGATAAATAAAAAAATCCTGTTTATATTTGATTCACCCTCGTACTTCTTTAATTGACGATGGATTAACTCGTAATGATAAGGTAAATATAGTTATGTATGTCATATAAGATTCAATTATAGTAATAAAGATGTATTATTATTATATTAAAAGAGACTAAGCTAAGATAGAATATATTGAGGTAGGTCAGAAATACGATAGATAAATTCTTGTCCTTATTTATTGAAGTAAATCAATGTACATATGTAAATTAAAAAACAGATAAAGTCTATAAATAACATAATGTTGGTTTAAAACTAATTAAATTTTTAAAGAGAAAATAAAAATTGCTATAAAATTGTACAAACTTTCTTATAACTACGCGTAGTTGAAATTTTATAAAAAAATAGAAAACTTTCTAAATAAACAATAATAAAAAATAAATCTTAAAATATTTCTTAAAAAAATTAAATATTTACAAAAAATACAATTCTCTAACAGAAGAATTTGTTTAAAGAAATAATAATTTGCAAATTTACAAAAAGAATAATTAAAGTTTCTTCAAAATTATTTGGAAAACATACTACATGTACGTATAATTGTCTTAAAATATTTCTGATGGTTTAATTTTTTCGGTTAGAATCAATTGTAAATTTGCTAAAGAAGAAGAAGAAATAGTTTAAAGCTTTTTAAAGGAAACCGTTTATTTGTTATTGAAAAAGTTATTAATATACAAACAAATTTAAAAAATGCCAATTTGTTGGGAATTTGCCAGGAAAAAATAAAATATTGATGAAAATTTGAAGAACAGTTGTTTTGTGGTACATGTAATTCAGAAATTGTAAAAATACAGGTGATTAGAGATGAAATTATCAAAAACTAAGAAAAAAGTTTATTATTTATTTATATATTTGTAAAAATACTATAACATTTAATATATAGACATTAAAAAGAAACGGTTTATTTACAGAACATACCAGTTCATTGGTGTCTAGATTCAGTTTTTGAAATTCCATAGAATACTAACTAATTGAGACATTTTACATTATTTTCAAATTCCTAAAGACACTGTGCAAAATTTTTAAATATGAAAAATGTAAAAATTGGAAATTTAAAAAACACTAATGACATTTTCTAAGCTATTGAAAATTGATTTATGTAAAGCTTTTTTCTAGAATTATATTATTAAATTCTACAGCATTTTTCTTTATTTCAAAAACTCTGATTATGATACTTTAGTAGAAGAAAATATTTATACGCTTGAATTAAGTATACAATTGAAAACTTTATTATCACAGTAGAAAACTTCTTAAGAAAGAAACGATTATAAATTTACATCAAAAAACAAATTAACGCCTCAAAAAATAGTTGGCATTAAAAAATGCTGAACAACAGTTGAAAATTTACCATAAAATTATAATTGGAAAATAGTTTTAAAGATATAAAAGTAGAAACAATTTTTTTAATTAGACTGGATCAGCTGAAGACGCTAAACACACTGGCCTATCAAAAATAAGCCGTTCAAATGTTAATATAGAAGTAGTGCGTGAGAGTGTTGGCGAAAATCCCAGAACATCAATTCGGCGGCGTGGACAAAAATTGAAAATTTCAAGAAGGTCTCCACAGCGCATACCTATAAACTTTGTCTCCATGCTTACAAAATTCAATTAGGACAGCAACTGAAGCCTAATGATTATTGTACATCAAGAAGTGGATGCTAATTTTTCATCCAAAATTATTAGACGAAGCACATTTTCATCTTGATGGCTTTGTTAATTGGCAAAATTGCCGTATTTTGAAAATGAGGCTGGTTAAGCAGTGACTGTTGCAGGTGCTCGATCTTGCGAAGTGAACATATATATAGGGTCCGCCAATAATGGCGCGTGAACTTTAAAATTGAATAAAACAAGTTGTGTGTGAGGTAGAAACGAAATTTATTTTTAATTCGAAAGGGTATTCGACCCCATTAAGTATGGAAGATAACATCGTTCAAATGACCACCGCGGCTCCGTTTGGTAGCCCGGATCCGGGAGGTCCAATTTTCGATGACTCTGGAGCACATATCGGCCTCAATTTGAGCGATGGCGTTGCGTATGTTGACTTTGAGGTCATCGGTGTTTAGAGGCTTGTTGGCGTAGACCAGCGACTTGAGATAGCCCCAGAGAAAAAAGTCTAAAGGCGTTAAATCGCACGATCTCGGTGGCCAGTTGATATCGCCTCCGCGCGAGATGACCATGTCCGGAAATCGCTCGTGCAGAATGTCCATTGTGGCATGGGCTGTGTGGCACGTGGCGCCGTCCTGCTGGAACCACATGTCGTCTGTGTCCATATCATCCAGTTTAGGCCAAAAGAAGTTGGTTATCATCGACCTGTAGCGCTCCCCATTGACGGTTATGGCCGCCCCAGCTTCGTTCTCGAAAAAGTACGGACCGATGATGCCGCCGGCCCAAAATCCACACCAAACAGTGACTTTCTGGGGATGCATTGCCACTTGGTGGGTTTTTCTCACTCCAAATGCGGCAATTTTGCTTGTTCACATACCCGTTCATCCAGAAATGAGCCTCGTCGCTGAAGATGATTTTTCGGCCAAAATGGGGGTCTGCTTCCAACTGCTCCAGAGCCCAGTCAGCGAACGCCCGACGCTGTCTGTGGTCGTTTATCTTGAGCTCCTGGGTCAATTGGATTTTGTACGGGTGCAGACCCAAATCCAGATGCAAAATTCTGCGAGTTGATGTCTCCGAAAGGCCAAGTTCCTGTGCACGACAAAAAATGGACTGCCTCGGGTTCTCGCGCACACTCTCACGGACAGCAGCGATATTTTCGTTCGATCGGGCGTTTCGTCGACGTGTCAGTGTTGGCTGGTTGTTTACTGAACCAGTCGACTCGAATTTGCCCACCAATCGACGGATAGTCGACTCTACAGGCCGATCATCGACCGTAAAATGGGCGAAGTGCGCGGAACGTTGCTCGAACTGATGACCCATTTTCGTAAAAAAATTTAATAATTTGCACGTGCTGCTCGACACTCAAACTTGCCATGGTCATTTGGGGTTATATACTGAACAAATGACAGCAACTTTGACAGCTCTACCTCGAACAACATGGCCGCACCCTTCCGGCAAACTTCGCGCGTCCCTATTGGCGGACCCTTTATATGGCCAATATGTGGTGATGTAGTTTCTCGTTTCCGAGATCAGAATTAGTCTGATTATGTGATTTAATGCCATTAGATTTATTTTTATGGGTCAAAGGTCTATGTCAACAAGTCCACATAAACCCGTGAATTAAAACACTGCATCAACAAAATTCAGCCACAATTATGTAGACTAGCTAATAACTATAATAGTAATAATGATACAGAAAGTATTATTAAATAAAATAATTAAATTATATTAATACAGGTCAAAGAATACATAAATTAAGTTATAATAATATCTTCATCTGAGAGGAATCAAAAAAATCAATTGTGTGATGAATGTTGTTTGTATGCCTCACTACTCTGTTATGTGCATCATTCAATTGTGGTTATGGCACACGGAACTGGCGTTTGAAATTGAAAAGCGAAATGCAGTGAGTTTTCGCATTGATGACTTGTAGTAAAAACATAATTCAAAGATAATTCTGCACTCAGAGAGATACTGTAATTGATTATAGTTGTCAATTGAATATAGAAGAAAACTTAACGGCACTAGAATATCTAAAAAAAAGTGATACCAGAAATACCCTATTCGTGTTTTCTTTTGCCCGTAACTGAGTTGGAAGTAAAGACAGTTGTTAGGCAACTTAAATCGAAAAATACCAAGGACATTTATGGCATGACAACGTCTTTTATAAAAGACATAATCGAAGAAATATCAGTTCCTCTTACAATAATTATTAACCAATGTCTCACGGAAGGAGTGTTCCCCCAAGAATTAAAGAGATCAAAAATCGTTCCCATCCAGAAATGTGGCAATGCAAATGACCTAAATAATTACCAACCAATATCAATTCTGCCAGCATTGTCAAAAATATTCGAGCTAGGTATAAAAACAAGATTAATTCAGTATTTAGAGAAAAATAAAATTATCGGAAACCATCAGTACGGATTTAGAGAAAAACGTTCAACTATAACAGCGCTTTTAGAACTAATTGAGAAATTCCGGAAAGCTCATGACAGTAACGAAGAAATTGAGTTAATATCATGCGACTTATCAAAAGCTTTCGATTCAGTCTGTCATAAGACTTTAATCGACAAACTAGAGCACTATGGAATTAGAGGATTACCTATTCACTTAATAAAATCATATATAGACTCCAGAACACAGCAAGTGATATGGAACGGAAAATTTTCTGAGAAAACAAGAATAACATATGGGGTTCCTCAGGGCTCCATACTAGGTCCCATTCTATTTATATCGTACGCCAATGACCTTGATTTCAACTCAAATTTAATAAGTACTCACTTATATGCAGACGATACGTCGTATCTGTTACATGCACATACCAGTGACGAACTTAAACGTGCGGAAACTGGAGTACTCAAGGAAACTGAAAAATGGTTCAAAATAAATAAATTCAAACTTGATGAAGAAAAAACTGAAATCCTGAATGTCAAAAATTCCGCGCCAACAGAATCTCTTAAATTCACGATAAGTCCCAAATTAAACTGGAGCAAGCATATCGCAGAAGTCGCAAATAAAATATCAACAGCCATATACAGGGTGAGTTTTTTTTCGATGTTCTCTATGGGGATCTCGGAAACTATAAGAGATAGAGAAACAGTTAAATAGGTAAAGAAGTGTAGATTTACGAGACGAATAAAATTCCACTTTCAAAGTTTTCAAAAAAGTCAGGGGTAACTAGATATTTTGAAAAAAGTAAAAAGTGTCAATTTTTTCAAATCAATATATTTCGGTTATTATAACAGATAGAAAAAACTGTAGAGGACAAAGTTTTAGATAATTTTATGTTCATTGTGGCGATTAAAAATACCACAATTAGTGAACCGCGATTCATCTGTTTATAGTATTTTGGTAAAAAACGTATTATCCTATTGACAAATGTGTCAATACAGCAGGCCATTTGATAATTACAAAATTATTATTCTTACGCTGGTTTTTCATTTTTGTTTAACTTGTAAATAATTACAATATTCCTATTATTATAAACAACTGCAATTGTTTTACTTTCACCTTTTTCATGGCTACCCATTTTTTATTTATAATAAAATTTAAAATGACTATAACTTACTTATTTTTAGAAATAACTATGTCGTATGCCATATTGGATTAAAGAGAAAAAAAATACCTTTTGAATGAGGTCATAGCCAACTATGGTTTCCATTAAAAAAATGTAAGTTTGCGTCATATCTCGGAAAATAATGGCGATACAAATTTTCTGATTATTTTTTATTAATCGGCATAAAATTATCTAAAAGTTTGTTCTTTACAGTTTTTTTCTATCTGTTATAATAACCGATATATATTGATTTGAAAAAAATTGACACTTTTTACTTTTTTCAAAATATCTAGTTACCCTTGACTTTTTTGAAAACTTTGAAAGTGGAATTTTATTTGTCTCTTAAATCTACACTTCTTTCCCCATTTAACCGTTTCTCTATCTCTTATAGTTCCCGAGATCCCCATAGAGAACATCGAAAAAAGCTCACCCTGTATATATCAATTGAAAACTTTATTAAAACAGTAGAAATCTTCTCAAGGAGAAACAAACAAAATTATGAATTTGCAACAAGAAACATATGTGCCTAACAATAGTTGAAATTTTACGGTAAAATTGTAATAGTTAAAATGGCCCAAAGTAGAATTGATTGTTTAAATAGTTGAAACATTTAAAGAGAACAAAACAGTAGAAATTACATATTATTTAAGAATGAAATATAATCGATAAATGTTTCTTAAAAATGATTTTAAAATTCGACCGAATAGAGTGCAAAAGAACTTTAACAAAAGCTAAAATCACGGATGATACGTTAATTTCCAAAACATTTGACGGATATTTTCATAATTGCTTAAAAAATCAGTAAATATAAATTACAAATAACAACTGGTATAATTTATTTAACTTCCATTATTCCTCACTCCCGAATGACAATATAAAAGTGAAGAAGAATACTATAGAGTGTTCCATTCTTGTAGAAATACATCCCCAGGTCACGATAATATCCATCGTTTCACCCTTAAAAAGTTATCCGAAAATATCTACAAATTTATCATTTAAATCCTTAGATATTGTTATCATAACCAATACCTACCCGATGAATGGATAAAAGGTATAATAGTATGCATCCCTAAACCTGTTAATAATCCCTCGTATTTCAGAAGTTAAAGATTAATTATCCACCTTGCTGAAACCTGCATATGATTTCCCCACCATCAATTTGGTTTCCTTCCACAAAAATCAAATCGCCCATCTCCCGTCTCACTCACTTCCACTTGAGTTTGCAAATTTGAATATATAACTACATTCGTGACGCCGGATCTTCATTTCTTATATGATCCCACAATGACACCCCGAGCATGGATCTTTCCAACTTGCGCTGTGTTACCATAAGTTTCTTAGCACTTGCTGCGGTTAAGGTTTCAGCTCCATAGGTCATAACCGGCAACACGCATTGATCAAACACTTTCCCTTTCAAAAATTGTGGTATGTCGTTTTTAAAGACTTCCGCAAGCTTTCCATAGGCTGCCCAAGACAGTGTAACTCTTCTTTTCATTTCGCACGTTTGGTTATCTCTTGAGATTTGGATTTCATGACCAAGATAATTATACTTATTCACCAGAGCCACTTCCTCATCACCAATGAGAATTTGCCACTGGGAACTAAATTTGTCATATATTTTGTTTTTGAGATATTCATTTTTAGACCTACGTCAGCACATGCCTATTGTAGTTCTTGTAACATATCTTTATTGTCTTTAAGGTTATCTGATAGCAAAACTATATCATCCGCAAAACATAGATTTGTTTCGATCTATATTTAGGCCTTTGTTTTCCCAATTGAGTTTTTTAAAAACATGCTCTAATACTGTTATAAAGAGTGTGGGCGATATTGTTTCTCCCTGTCTGACACCTCTGCTGATTTGAAAATGCATTCAAATCGGTATTTTATAAATACTATTAATTAAATATTTCCCAGCATCATACTAATCGGTTCTGTCAAGCAAAAATCTCTACCATTTCTCCTCGAGCAAGGCGCCCCACAAGGTTTCCCACTCTCCTCATTACTTAACAATCTATATTCTGATTTCTACTCTTTGGTTGAGATAAAAACTTATGTAGACAAATTTTTTGCCGCAAAACCTGAGAGGTTCTGGAAGGACAGAATTCTCAAGTTGCATGAAAGATGGAGAATTGTTGTGGAATACTTATATAATTTAATAAATGTATACCAAAATTTAAATGAGCTGTGTTTCAATTTTCCTTAAAAACTGGCTCGAACTTTCCGGACAACCATTTTAATCTCAATCTTGCACACTTTAATCATACCACATATCCACACCTTTTTACAGATGATACTGCCCTAATTGCACATGCCAAAATAATTTCCTCTGAGCTTATCACACTACAAATCACTACAAAATTGGTTCTCAAAATGGTGTATAGAATAAAACCCTAACAAATCCAAACTTTTCTTCTTTTATTACAAAATTATCTTAACATATCCTAAACTTAAAATCCACCACTCCGAAATATCTTCATTACATACCTGCAAATATCTTGAGATTCTATACGACTCAGAATTTTCCTTCAAACTTCATGCCTAATTTATCAAAGCCAAAGTCAAAATAAAAAATTGTCGAATGATGCCTCTTGCCCAAAATACGCACCAAACAATGACACGACAATTTTGGCATTTAGCAAAGCCATCAAGGTAAAAATGTGATTTATCGCTTAAAATGATCGTGCATGATAATTATGCTTCATTCCCATTACGTTTTTAAAATTTAGTCTTGAATAGAATTATAATAAATAAAATTAATTCTAAATCAGATTGTTTTTCTTTTCGTTACAAAAACATATCCCTACAACTATTTTAAACTATTTTCGTTATTAAATTCGAAAAAATACAAATAAGAGAGGGCAAGGATATATACAGAATTCATGTATTTTTGAAATATCTAAAAACAAAAGATGTCTACAGTTGTAATGAAATAGCAACACTGCAAACTCAAATTATTGAGAATGAAATTTTCAAGCCGAAATTTGAACATTTTTAAATAATACATAAATCAAAGAATTATTTTCAAAATCATTGGATATTCTCAGAGTTTATGTATATTTGATATATCCACAAATGCTTGAGGTCACATAGCTGTAGATAAAATGACAACACTGCAAACTCAAATGATTGAAAATGAAAGTTTCAAGTTGCAATTTGAATTTTTTTTTTAAATACATCAAACCAAGAATTAATTTCAAAATCAGTAGATATTCTCAGAATTTATGCGTTTTTGATACATCCAAAAATAATTGATGTAACATTGTAACATTGCTGTAGATAAAGTGGCAATACTTCAAACTCAAATTATCTAAATAGAAATTTTCAAGTCGCAATTTGTATTTTTTTTAAATGCATCAAACGAAGAATTAGTTTCAAAATCACTAGATACACTCATAATTTATGTATTTTTGTCACATCCAAAAATGATTGATGTAACATGGCTGTAGATAAAATGGCAACTCTGCAAACTCAAATTATTGAAATAGAAACTCTCAAGAAGCAATTTTTAAATTTTTAAAAAATACATCAAACAAAGAATTAGTTTCAAAATCCCTAGATATATTCAGAATTTCTGTGTTTTTAATATACATATATCAAAAAATAATTGATGTAATAAGGCTGTAAATAAAATGACAGCACTTCAAACTCAAATTATTGAAAATAAAATTCTCAAATCGCAATTTGTATATTTTTAAAAAATACATCGTAGGAAAAATTAGTTTCAAAATCACTAGATATACTCAGAATTTATGTGTTTTTGATATATCCAAAAATAATTGATGTAATATTGCTGTAGGTAAAATGACAACACTGCAAACTCAAATTATTGAAAATGAAATTCTCAAATCGCAATTTGTAATTTTTTTTAAATACATCAAAGAAAAAAATAGTTTCAAAATCACTAGATATACTCAGAATGTATGTGTTTTTTAAATATCCAAAATTAATTGGTGTAACATGGCTATAGATAAAATGGCGATACTGCAAACTCAAATGATTGAAATAGACATTTTCAAGTCGCAATTTTAGTTTTTTTAAATACATCAAACCAAGAATTAGTTTCAAAATCCCTAGATATACTCAGAATTTAAGTGTTTTTAATATATCCAATAATAATTGATGTAACATGGCTGTAGATACAATGGCAACACTGCAAACTCTAATTATTGAAAATTAATTTCTCAAGTCGCAATTTGTAAATTTGTAAAAAATACATCAAACGAAATAATAGTTTCAAAATTTCTAGATGTACTCATAAATTATGTATTTTTGTCACATCCAAAAATGATTGATGTAACATGGCTGTAGATAAAATGGCAACTCTGCAAACTCAAATTATTGAAAATGAAGTCGCAATTTGAATTTTTTTAAAATATATCAAACGATGAATTAGTTTCAAAATCTCTAGTTGTACACAGAATTAATGTGTTTTTGATATATCCAAAAATAATTAATTTAACATTGGTTGTAGATAAAATGGCAACACTGCAAACTAAAATGATTGAAATAGAAATTCTCAAGTCGCAATTTGATTTTTTTTAAATATATCAAACGAAGAATTAGTTTCAAAATCACTAGATGTAACATGGCTGCAGATACAATGGCAACACTGCAAACTCAAATTATTTAAATAGACATTCTCAAGTCGCAATTTAAATATTTTTAAGTACATCAAACAAGCAATTAGTTTCAAAATCACTGGATACACTCACAATTTATGTGTTTTTGGTATATTCATAAATTATTGATTTATGGCTGTAGATAAAATACATCAATCGAAGAATTAGTTTACTTACCTTGTTTTGGGGTCCATAGTGTTATTCCAGAACTGTCGCTGTTAACAAGTCAAAGGTTATAGGTACCTATTATCATTTAATGATAAGTCATAGCATTTTTTGTTGATAATCCTGCATAAATCGAAGGAAAAATGACTATTATTTATAATTTATTATTTTAGAAACTCATGTTTTGATAAAATCAAATCAGTCCGAAGAGCTTGATATATGGACTTGTTTCTATGGCCAAAAAACAATGAACTAACATATTAATGATAATTCTCTTTTAATTAAAAGTCGTTCAGTTTTTTTATCATCTTTAACTTACAATATGATAGAAAAAATTGTAAAACTTATTAGTGATTTTTAAGATTCTACAAATTCCAAAACTTGTCGAATACTTAGAGACCTTAAAACATTCAAATGAAATTTTGGATTCGAAAAACACGTTCACAATACAATATTTAATATGGAGATAGAAATAAAAGTATAAACATAGTGAATATATAAATATAAATGCTTTGTTCCACCAGTACTATTATAAATTGAAATTTTCTAATATCCTTCAAATTAATTTATTTTTCTGTATACATAATTTGTTTATATAATTATTAAATTTGTTGATTATGGATTATTGTGTATATAGCTTATAATTAAGAGTATCAATCTATTTACAAGTAAAGGGCTTCCGATGGTGGATATCCACTAACAGCACAGGTTGGATCAATCAATTACAATTAGAGTGCTTCTACGGATTCCACCGAGCGACGTGTAGTATCTACTTAGTCAGACGGTTAATAGGTAACCGCAGTGTGTTATAGAACAACAGTAATAACCTTGAGGATATTAAAATAATTGCGCGAAATTAACAATATCCTGCAGTGTCGGTTCGGCCGCTCGCCATCGTCATTATTAATACAAAATGGAATGAACTCTATTTGTTTCTAACGTGTTGTAACGTGCTTGGGGGAGGTATGAGTGTTGAAGTATTGAACGAGTAAGTACGTTTCGATGTAAATTATACTCCTGTATGATTCATCATTTTTCGTTCTGGTGGAAATTATTTTTACAACACATTTAATGAAAGCATTCTTATTATATTCTAATAATTAATTGTTGATCAAGATGCTAAGTTTTCCGTAATACATATTTTAATATATTATTTATATAAAACAGTGATAAAAAATAATAAATTATAATGTGTGGCTCAAGTTTTAATTATTATTCAATTATTTATTAGCTTGCTTTATAAACATAATTCAAAATCCATAAAACATTAAAATTAAGTTTGAAAGTGATCAGTGAAAGCGAATATACATATTTTTTTTTAATTAGGCCAGAAGAATTTACATGAAATCCACAAAAAATAAATTTATTAAAAAAAACAGAGGTAATTTATACAAAAAAGACATAAATTACGGCTTTAAAGTGTTTCCGATTTTTCAAAGAAATTCTTCTCAATTAATATTCTTACATTGCTTGGTTTTGAATGTAACTCAATTAATAAAAGATTTTTTTAAATTATATTTTGATATTAAGATGTATTTATAATTTAGTAATGTTCATTTATTAATCCTTTAAGTTTTCAATTTTTTTTTTAGTTATTTTAAATTTTTTAGAGTTTTAAGCTATATTTTTATTTAACTGTTCATATTTTTTCAGATGACCTACTTTTCAATCTTTAGACGAAAACACGTTAGAAGAACAACCTTTAAAAAACTTGATATAATAATAATGTTTATTCAGTTTAGATTTTTAAATATTTAAAGTGAATTATTCTTAATATTCATTATTTTCTGATTTAAGTTTTCATGCTTTTAGTAGCATTCTATTTTACGACCTTTTAAAAGTATTTTTCAGTATTTTATAAAACAGATTTAATTAATTTGATTATATTTTTATTTATTGTCTCCTTATGTTTACATAACATTTTTCCATTAATTCTTTATTGGCAATTTTGTCGAAATGTATAAATTTTTGTGTTATTATAAATGGTTTCTAGAAGTCGTTTTTTTTTTCATTTCACTGTTATAGATTTATGGCTTGAACTTAAGAGAAGTATTTTTCTATTCGATTTGTTTTATTATTGCATTTTTTAGAATTTAGCAATTCTCTCTTATTTTCACCATTACTTAAAACCAAAGAAGTTTTTTTATGGAATGCTTTATTCCCAAAGAAGAACTTTAAAAAAATATTGGTGGTACTGTTTTTTCTACAGCTCAAACTAGCTTCAAAATAACAGACTCACCCAACGAAATTGATAACAGTTTTACTTAATATTTTCCTAAGTACGGAAATCCATGTTTTTCACATCAGACGTCAAGTTATCAAGTTAATTTGCTAGAAATACCGAGAAATTTTACATTTTCTACAGAATTTCGTTTTAGCGAAAATACATGTGTCGATTTCTCAGGATTTACAAAAAGTTTATTGGAAGCCCTATTCATTGACATCATTTTCAGTTTGTGCACAAGATTTTATGCTGATATCATCTGCGATTTAACTGATACGCCAAATCATTTATGTAAATTAAAACTAGGAGCGGGCCTATGATTGACCCCTGTGGTACACCACTTGATCGAATATTGTTAATACAGACTTAGAAATCTAGAGCTAGAGTAAGAGTTTATTATCCGGCAGCTTTCCAGGTGAAAGTTATAACAGTTCAGCTTTCGCAAGAAAGACCCAGTCAAAGGCTCTACCTAGGTCCAAAATGGTTGCAACTGAGCATTGTCCAGTTTTAAAACCTTTATATATATATTTCCTCAGCACTGTATCTCTAATAGGCTGTTTCCTACGGAAACCGTACTGATTGCATTTGAAAAATTCATGGAGTCATGGAATTCTGCAATTTGTTGGAAATTAATTGTTCCAAACACTTTTGAAATTATAGGTATTAAACATATGGGCCTATAATTATTACAATCTGATCCATCACTTTTTTTGATCAGTATGATTGGTGACTCTTTGGTGGCTAGGTGACTTTGGAGCAAATTATGAACTATTTCTGTGAAAAATATATTAAAAGTATCACAGTCAATATCGCATTTAGTATCACAGTTAGTTTCATTTTCAATTTCCTTTAACAATAACCACAGAACATTAGGTAAATTCTAGCATTTTTAGGATTAAGATTGTAATTTCGTTAAATGCTTTGTATTGATTTATTAATTCTGGATACCCAGCACTAGCATCTCTTAGTAGAAACGTCCTTTTCTGCAGTAATCGTAGGTCTTTGTTGTACCATTTAATTTTTGCAGTTTTACTGGTTGTTTTTATTTTACTCTCATGAGAATAATCTTCCAATGAATTATTACTAATGAAGGTTTAAATTAAATTACACTTGATTTGTTATTTAATTTAAATCTTCATACATCATACTTCTCTGATGGACCCTGTATTTTTGTTAATGTCCATTATATTCAATACATTGCCTAGGATTATTAAAAATTAATTAAAATTCCCAGATGGTGATCGAATAGTTATTAGAATAGTATTATACTCAGTAATTAGTGATGCAGATACCTCACAATGAAGTTTTTTGGAGAGGCCATTAAGGTGGTCCAATGGTTTATGTAATATATTGCTCTCAATTAGCTGCATCACACATCATAATTAGTACATACGAAATAAGATGCTACCTGAAATTCAGAAATATGAACTAATTGTACTTCATGGGTCTCGAATCAGTGCTTTATTTGTTTATTTATTTGTTTATTAATACTTTAGTATTCGTATATACATAATATTTAGCAAAGTTAATTACAAAATATAAAAAAAAAATACAAATAATTTAGGTTATACAAATCCTGGGCGGAGTTCACTCTTTTTCAAAATGGTCTTCCACTCAAACCCTGATTTTCTTCTAGTAATAGGATATCCCATTTCACTTTCTGTGTAGCTAGAAGCTTCTTTTTAATATTATAATAACTTTCATATTAGAACTAATTCGTTCTCTATATATGTCAACATGACAGCTGATTTATGTTTTGCTGTTCTATGAGAAATACTTTAATTTCATTAATTTTGTTTCTTACGCATTGCATATTAATGAAGCATGTTTTGGTTTCACTGGATGGTTAGTTGCGTCGATGTCCCAGAATCGATGTTTAATTTTCTTCCTCCCTATGTTGCACTTTATTTCATCTCACTTAGTGTATAATTTACGCTGTTTTTTTGATATAAATAAAAATCTCACTTTTATACCAGCTGGCCAAGATTTTTCATTCATTAATGTGTTCTTGTGCTTGAAATCCGTTCCCATTTTAAAAGCTTTATTTGTGCCTTTTAGAGCTAGTTCCTCGATTTCCTCAAGTCAATGTCGGGATAATTGTTTTTCATGTATGTTTTGATTGTTTCTACATCTACATTGGTAACTGCAACCCAAGCGGTTTTATTTGGAGCGCGAAAGTGATTCGCAGTTACTTTTTTACCTGTCACAATTAATTGTTGTTTCTTTTTGTAAGTTTTAAGTTTCAATTCTTCGTTGATTAGAATCAGGGCGCGAGTCGAAGTTAGGTCTAAATTAGTCGCTGTTGCATTGGCATTCGCGGCGAGTTTTAATTTTCCAGTGGGTTCGCTGCGTTTCGATTCAGTTTGACACTTTTTGGGTGATCAGATGACTTATCAGCAGGGCCGACTAGTTAAATTGAAAGTTGTGGTTCGCAATATGTAGCATACTGCCCGGTTTTGGTTGGCCGTTTCTTCGGTTCTGCTGCCTTATTTTTATTATTTCAATTATCATCTTTAGAGATTGTATTTTTTTTCCTTAATTCCAAAATAGCTAATAATCTATCTACTTCACTTACCAAATGTTATTATTACACATTTCGCAAATCAGTATCTTAGTGGAGTTGATTCATCACTGCAATATTTTGAGGTTAGCTCTTGCTAATCATCTAGGAGGACTTGATTGCAGCACTTCTTTAATCTTCTTTTATGATAGGTTTAACTGCACAAGAATGACCTGACATTGCTACCACATTTATTTATTTTAACTACGTTATTTGTTATTAAAATTTACGTATTTATGTTATTCTATCAAACTCAGACGGTGGTAGCATTTGGTTAAATATCTACAAGGAAGAAGCCAAGAAAATGAAAGCAAATGATTCTAGATTGCAGTATGGAGGCTTCGGTACCGAATGGTCAATGTCAACGTCCAACGCCCTGGTCATAAACTGGACGAAATAACAGCTAGTCATCCAATACTATTTCCAAAATTTGATATTCTCAAAAATCGATGAGATTATCTTCTTCTTCGCTTCTTGCGAGAAACCCGAAAAGAAGGCGAAAAACAGCATGCGACACGACCTTTTTTTGGAAATCCTCGGAAAGATCCGTATCTACTAACAAACGCCTATAACATATTCAATATGAGCAAGTGGAAGGATCTGAACATTAACTTACTGCAAGTCTTTCGGGATTTCCAGCTGGATATTGGCGACTAAGAGTACCTTGAAGATATGTGATATGTGCAAACCTTCAAATACTTTGGTGGTGCAGTCCCACAATGGTTCCAAATGCCGAAAAGGTGGTCATAATATGAATATGTTGATGAATTTCGTTGAAACTTCGTATATAAGTTGTTTTGATATTACTAATGAAAAATTAAAAAAAAAACAAATTAGCGGATCCAATATGATCGACATGAATAAATAATAATAAATCTGAAATAAAAATGTAAAACAAAATGGTGGATTCAATATGGCGGACATTAACGGTGAAAATTGTTAGAATTCATTAAAAATTTGTATATTGGCTCTTTTGACGACGCTAATAAAAAATTTGAATTAAAAATTGCTGATGAACAAAATGGCGGACCAATATGACGGACAAAAAAAGGTGAAAAATTGTACATCGGCTTTTTTGAGATCGCTGATTAAAATTCTTAATTACACATTTAGGACATACCAATTTGCGAATCCAATATGCTGGACAAAAATGTTAAATAAAGTTGTATAAGAAATAATGTTTCTCACGATAGCAATGTTTGCGATTTTACATTTATAATATTACATTACTTCTTACATTCAATCTTACATTAATATTCCTCGTCCGACGAATGTTCGGGTTCGTCATCACTACTTACAACTTCAACAGTTGGCACTTTTAATAAAACAATAGTTTCAGCGTTTAACGCCTTGAGCTGCTTCAATGGCAATTTTTAGAAGCTCGTTATCAGTGGATTAGAAGCTACCAAAAGCCTCTGAAACAAGTCTTGTATGTTCTTAATTCCCCTACCCCTATTAATTGCAAGATTCTTGAGCTTTATCAGACATTTGTTATTTTGGGAGAAGCGCTGCCTCAAAACCCTTGTTGCTGTGAAGCAGAATTTAATGCACTGTGTTTGGCATACAATTCCAGGGATAGAGAAGGATATACATAAGCACCGTTTCCTCGTACTTAGGAATATCAATAGCGAAGCCGCAAGAAATAACTTGTAAGACGATGTGAAATCTTTGTATTATCTCGTCTAGTCCAGTTATCGTTGATAAAATTGTTGCATTTTCGGAAAAACCGCGCGCAATATTTTCGTCATTTGTGCTTCCATAGTCATGTTTCGGCATGTCTACAAACAGCCCCAATTGTTGACAGAATCCTTTTTGAATGTCCTCTTTCCGATTTTCGACCCTATACTTATCTTCACCGCGATTTTGTCATTTCTTTATATCTAATTTGTATGAAATGTTCAAAAGACACCCAAAGAAACGAATGCCTCTTAATTAATAATTAATAAATCATAATCATATTTTTGCATGTCCTAGAAATATATAATTACAAGACGTATTCTGGAGCTAATTGAAATAAAAGTTAAACTCTTAACTGCTACATGTTGAAACAACATAATTCTGTCAAGTATTATTTATTAATTTAAATGTTGATTCTATGCCTGAAGAACATAATTATGAGGATACAAGTGAAAAACAAATAAAAATTAAAATGTGAAATAGATAGGAAGGAAAAAATACTAAAGTAAATTTAGTAAAGGTAGAGGTAAAAAGGGCAAAAAGTTTAGCAAGTACTGTGAATTTTCAGATGACAGCTCTAATATGAATGAGGTGAATGCAAATAAAATTACTAAAGAAGATAAATCATGCAACTGGAAATTCCTTAATGGGCTTCGTCAACCTGCTATCAACATCGTTGAATTTTTTGGAAGTGCAATCACACAGGTAGCATCTCTGACTTGAAGAGGTTGTAGACAATGCATTGCACACTTTTCCGTCGATCATAGTGAGCGATAAAGTGTACGTAACATCCACTTCTTTTCCGTCAACAATTGTTTATATCGGTTTTAATTTTTTCCTTTGTTCCTTAATGTCAGATACTGTAATTCTTGTGCACTCAACAGTTCAGATTTTTCCAAATGACCATTTTTTTCTACGTCGATTTCTCGACAGCCAAATATATTAGCTTCGGTTTTAGTGCCATCAGCATTACCATCAAATGATTGCTTCAAGGTACTTTATTCAGAAGTTATATCACATCCCCATTCAATTTTTTTAAAATTAAATTAGTATCGTAAACATCATCGAGGAGGCTGACGATTACATTTTTGTACGCAATGTTCTTTGCGCCGTGTGATCAAGTAGTGTTTGAAGATGCACTTCACCACTACACTTTGTTATCTCTTCATGTGAGGGATTACATTCTTTCTTAGCTTGCAAAATGGCTTTGTATGACGGATACAATTTCTAATCTTGTTGTACATGTTTTTCGATAATTTGTACACGACAATGAGTGATAGAGTCTCGTCCGCGGACATATTGGTTTCCTGCACCTCGTTGCTGTGCCTGGACTCCCTTCAGCAATCTCCTTCATCACCTTTGCTGCATCTAGGTTCCCAAAATTGTAAAGCGTAGGCGTTTGTCGTTTTCATGCTTGTTTCGCATGGCCTGCGTTTTTCTCCTTTTTGATCTCTCACTACTAGTTGCAAAACTTGTAGGTGGACGCCCTGCCCAGAAGCACCTGACCCCTCAGTTTTACTTGTAGAAGCTATATCTATAGAAGTCACTGAAAAGATCAAACGCCAAAAGTATGGGAAACAGTGGAAGGTCTTTAGAGAACCATGGCGGACAAATTGGGCCTAGCATTTCAATATCCAGAGGCGCTGCATGCCGAAAAATATTACCGATCCGTTGGCTTCATGAGGCCAGTGTCAATAGGGTCCATACAGTTGGCCTACCAAAATATTAAAAATACGCATTGATGGAAGGTTTTTTAGTTATATTAACACATCTTAGTATTATCCAAAACACTTTTATTGTATTCATAGGAAATAATGATTTGAGTGGAAGAATACTGTCATGTAAACTCCACCTTCAAGTCGATCTAAATTTCAAAGATATTGTAAATGTATGTTATTTGTATATTTTTGTGGAACTTGTAAAGTCAATAAACTAAATTAAACTAATTTAACACTACGTTACAATTAAAACGGGGCTTCTCTAATCAGATTACAATTAACATAATGCTGTAAAATAATTTTAATAATTGCATGTAAAATGGTTTAAAATTAGACGATGTTATGAAATCTTTAAAGTGTTAAAAGAAACCTTATGGTAGAAATATGGTTAAGCTGAAGAAAAATGATACCGTTGAATTAAATTAACAAAGTTAAAAAATTAAATGTGTATAAGCCAATGTTAAGTCTAAATTCAAATGATATCTTTTGACATCTTTGGGTAGAAATAGTGCTAAAATTGTCTGGTTTGTATATAAAGATCACTTCAAGCTTCCTCCAATTGAAAAGAATGTAACAGAAAGTTATCCATTATATAAAAAATGTATCCAGATATCCGTTTATTTCCTGTATATAACTAACTTTTAATATTGTCTCTTCACTTAACACTAAAATGTCAACAGAAATGTATCCAAATATTAATAAATATATTTCAGTCTGAAAATGTTTATGGCTGACTACATCTATTTTTCGAGATTTAAAAGAGGAACTTGATTAAATGTCCGAGGTTTTTTATAATGCTGTTAAAATACTGACAGTAGAGTGCCTTGTGCCTTTACTCTTCAAAAGAGTTGTTAATATTATTATGCTTTTCGTTCTGGTTTTATTTCAATCTAAGAAAAATATTTTTAGAACCATTGCCATAAACTTCTTGAGGTTGGTGCGTGGCTTATAGTTTTTTGAACTTGTTGATTTAGGTCTTTAAAGGATGGTTTTCCTTTTCTGTGTTGACCAATCTTTTTGTTCACAAAATAACTGAACTCGAATTGAAATGCTGACATATTTGTGATTCCTCTAGCCTCTTTTTTATTAACTGTTTGTGGTGAGTCTTAGGACACACTCCTTAGGGATTTTACCTTAGTTTTAAGGACCACGTAAGAAGAAGAAAATTCATCTGACCAAATTCTACCCATCTTGAAGTCACATGTAGAACCGTAGGGTCGCGGCAGTGCCACGTGTGGACTGCGAAACTAGGTACGGGAATTTTTGCATCTACTCCTTTTCAGAAATCTGATCCTGCTTGCGATGATTAGTGTTGCTGGTTGATGTTAAATAAGACACAAAATTCCGGTTTCCAGGCCAAAGCACTGTGTTGCCAGTCCTGATGTTAGTCCAACTTAAGTATATGATTTATGTGTCGTAAACGTGAACTGCCTTATTCTTGTTACCAGTATATGTAGAACTTTTAATGTTCTGTTCGGCTCTAAATCTCTTTACCATGCTTTAATCCAAAGATTCTTAAAGTCACAATCGGACAGAATATATAACCATTTAGTTTTTACACCACCACTACAAGTTTGTTAGACCATTACAATATCATCACTCACTAAATTATATAATTAACTTTTGATACCGTCTGGGTTTAAGATATTTTACAATTTTGATCAATTTTATCAGAACATTAATAGCATCCCTAACTGTAACAAGGATAAGGTTTTTGGGATTAAAGCTACTAACAGGTTACCATGGAAAATTATTTCTTCGTAAGTAGACAACTAAGTCTGATTAATAGGTCCTGCAGGTGCCTGCTATTTTATAACCCCTTATATAGTTCTATCCTTTGAAGAATTCACGATCACTTCCTTTAATTATTACTTTAATTCAGTAATTAGTTATATTGTTTATAGTAACACGATGGATTTTTAGGAATCTTACCCAAATATACTAATAAAATGCATACCTTGAACGAAAAGGATTATTTTTTACATTTCTGGATATAAAAAAAAGTTATAAGATATAATATACGCATCAAACATACTGGATCAATGATGTTTCAAATATAAATGTATACCTTTAAATGGTGTATTCAAAGAATAAATTTACATATCGTTCACATAAATTATCATTGTGGGCTATTTCCATTATAAAATTAAAACATATACACACAAACATTATCAAACTTGCTCCCAATTGTTTAAACACATGTAAATGATTACTTTAATTATTATCTTTTAATTTAATTATTTTCAGAAAACGGTATTCTTCGGACAAACCAAGAGAGGGGTTAATGCCTTTCAGGTATTTCCACGCACGTGCATTTCAAAATCCGTTCTTGCATTCCAAATCAAATAGATAACCCGCACGCACTCCGAAGGGTCGTTTGTATTCAGGCATTCGCGTTTCGATTTTCTTACTACAACTACAATTATTAATGCTCCAGTGATAAGATCACCCATTGTAATCGTAGTGAGAATTCGATTAAAAATAATCGTATAATTGTGTTGAAGCTATTTAAGCCTGTCTGTACAGAAACTTCGTTTTTTTTATATTCTTCACGCATATGCAAAAGTATCTTGACGCACAGATTTTTTATCGGTCTTGTTGCATGCGATTTTGATTGTATGATTCGTTGGGTAAGTTTGTTTATTTTTGATTTCAGACCATCAGGTACTCCTCTGCTGATCGAAGACCCGCCGAGCAGCGAAAATGCCAGCGATCTGGAAGACCTAAAGCACCAAATCGACCCCGCGCTCCTTAATGGGTAAGTTCAAAAAGATAAGTTTTACAAGTACATCTAGGTTAAATCGTATTTAGATTTATTTAAAATAAAATGCAGGATATTTTAAAGTAATATTTAAATAGAAGAATATATCATCGTTTGTATAACACGAAATTTTGTGACTTAAGTTTCAGTATTTCAAACAGAAATATATTATTATTGGTGTTAATAATTAAGCCAAGAGTTAATCATGTAGAAAAATATTAAAACGCTGATTTAATCTTAAAAGTAATCATATAAATATTTTTATTATATTTGATTGTTGCAGAGTTTGTGATCTTTATATAAAAAATATATAAAATTACTTGTATACATTCAGACTATAAAAAATTTTAAAATATTAGAATACTATAATTACTTATTTGAAGTTTCAAAACGGATATTAGTGTGAAAATACAAGTCGTTACAGAAATTACGTAAATACTTGTCGGAAACCCAATCGCTTGCCAGAGCTAATGTATTTGTGTTGGTTTATTTGTGAGTTACGTGAAGAAAGTGTAATCTAACTTATATTGGAGCTAATGTGTTTGAATAGTGAAACTGGAAATAATTTTGGCTGTTGTGTAAATTTATTTGCAACAGATTTTCGACCGTTTATACTAGCTGGCGTAATAATACATGCAATTATAAAACTAATAAGAATACATTTATATATGTATTTGAATAATTTTAATCTAAAGATTAATTTTATATTTGATAGGATTTAATGCTCTTCAGATTTATATAGTATTAATCCTTGTGACATATATCATAACTATATATAATATCATCAAGCACTGCGTCTATATACGTTCAAGGTCTATTCATGCCTTATTTAGGTTTAGTCAGTGCACACAATAAATTATAGAGACATATTTTTTTTTATTTCGGGGTTAGATAAGAGTTTTATAAGGCTAAGACATGCAGGTCAGAAGATTTTTCAAAAATGTTTCGGTTAGGAATAGAAAATGTTGATAGTAATAAGTAGGGTAAGTCACATAGGAGCTGATTTACAATATCGAAAAGGTATAAAGTATGTCTGAGTTTGTTTCAAGGTTATCAGCCAATCTTGTTTGCCAGCTTGAATAGAAGTAGGTCTAGTAAAGTTCCTTTTGCTACAGAGGTGGTGTGCGTAGCCCCAATGATGTCCTGGGCTAGGGACGATAGTATGTTATATTTACTCCTTGTGACCAAGGTCGTCAGGAGGTCATTCACTACGATACATCATAGCAGGGGCTATAGAACCTTGACTTGCAGCACCCTTTTTTACCTGCTGTGATCTTAGGGTTTTCAAGTAAGGCCTCTATCCACCTTATTTATTTATATTGTTCGTCTTCTTTCATTAAAAAATACATAAAAAACAAATTACAAAAACATACGTAAAATTTTGTTCAAAAGAAGCACGGGCGGAGCTCATAATAGATTATGTTCTTCCACTCAAACTCATGGGCACCATGATATCGGAAGGTCTTATTATAGGTATGTCGATACCATTCTTGTCGGCCCCCTTTTCCACGGTTTTGAAGACTGTGTTGTCAAACGCACCTTTAATATCCACGAAAATATCTAATGCAATCTTCTTGTGTTGCAGTGAACCTTCTCCTCCTGTTGTTATTTACCGGGTTGGAAGGCTAACTGGTGGAGCAGATTTGCCTTTAGGACACTGCACATTATTTACTCACTACAATTGCTTGCCTGAGAAGTCCGTCTTTAATAGCATACTGAGACTTCACTTGAGTCCCTCTGTATTACTCTCAACAGGTTTTTTATTAGCCAGATGCAGTTGGAGTGGTCTTTTGGCAGGATTCTTTGGAGGCTGGCTTTCGGGGTTGTGTTAGTAACTCCCTCACAGAACGTTCTTTATGTTTTCCTTTTCGACTCAACTCTTTATTATATTCCAACAGTCCCTGTCTGTAGGCATCCCAATGACTGTTTTCTTTGCGCTGTTGAAAGTTTCCTGGCTTGCATCTTAAGGCGATCTAAATCCTTGCTCCACCAGGGCACGTCTCTTAAGTGAGATCTCTTTAGCGGACAACTGGATTCATACGCCTGTAGGTTACTATTTCTGAGCAGAGCCTCTGTTGTTTCTAGCTCTTCTGTGGCCTGGATGTTGAGGTAAAGATCGTCGATTTCAACACTTGAGTACTCTCTCTGTTCCCGTCTGTGTTCCTCGGATTTCTATACTCCAGTGCGTCTTCGTTTAGGGCCTCTACGTCAAACGCGCTGGAACCAGCCCCTAAACTTTTGTTTCAAGGCTTTTCTCCCTTAAGGTTTCCCTTCTATTTATCCTCATCAATCGAATAATGCCCTAGTCGTCATTAATGACGGTAGATCCTTCTTTGGTTGGCCCAATTTCTATACCCTGTCAGGGGACTGTGATCCACCAACTGCGTTATCTCCAACTTGGGTTCTTTTGCATTTCTTCATAGTAACCTTAGTTGGAGGTCTTCATGTCATTCTGGGCCTCAATCAGTGAGTACAGCTTCTCCTTGGTGTATTCCTCGCTATTTGGAAACTAACCAATCAGGATTTTGGGGTGAGGCATCTCTGCTTCTTCCAGTATCCTTATTCTGGCTACCTCTCCCACAGATTGAAATGGACCAATGCATGCTGCCTTGGCCTAAGGTGAAATTGGTAAAATTTGGGCTTCAGCGTTCCCGTCTTTGCATTCTCATTTATTTCATCCACAATAACCTCACTTACGTCTTCAATTTGATCCGTGGCCATGAGGCATTCTGGAAAACATTTTAGGATTATACCTTTTTTAACACCAGTTGCTGCCTGACTATAAGACATAGTTTGTGGCTTTTTATAGCTTTTGTCGTGACTGTATCCGGTGTAGTTCCAATTGACCGAGGTCCCTTGGTAACTTCTTCGAGTGTTTTCTCGAGGGGCACTAGTGTTTTTACCCACTCATTCTAGCCTTGTTATTTAGACCTTTAAAGCCACCGACAAGCTCGTCTTCACAGCTTTTAACCAGCTTATCCTCAGCTGTTTTGCTGTGTAAGTTTCCATAGACACATTGAATTTTGGCCCCTCTTCAGCGTCTTTGGGCGTTGGGGAGTCGTTTCCTCCATGTTTTCCCCTTAGCCATGTATCTATCGGCATTTTTGCTGTTCCACTTTGGATTGAGGTATTTGGTTTTGCGGTTTTCTTTCTATATTGATCTGGGCGGTGAAACCAAGATCTTCTAGACTTGTCACCCGCGAGACATGACCACTGACATCGACAACTCAAATATATCAGGCCAGATGGTTATTACACCCAAACAGACCTGCATTAGGACTAACAATGAGCCCTTGTACAAGCCCGAAGACGATACTACAGCCGGACAGGGGTAGGGTAGAAACAAGAATGTGGCGCCCTATCCCTCTAAACTTAATAGATTCGGGGGCCGTATAGTTTGTTCAAAGGGGACAACAGATCTTAGATGGAGCAAATATTGACTCTATTGAAGGGGAACCCCTACTGCAGATTGTAATTGCTCCCAGAATCTCTTAGAAGTAGACCATCTCCTCAACCCAGGATGATCACTGAATTAAAAGTCTATTTTACTACCTAATTATTGGGTCAACGAAGATTTTTTTGATTAAATATCATGATGATACGAATATTTTTCAAATACATCTTTTACTGTGACTAAAAATGTTTGTAGTGTTTTTGGAGGTTTTTTTCAACTGATGTCAACCTTCTATCTTGGTTGTTAACCGCCCTTAATCTGTTATTTAATTATTACGATTGCTAATATGATTAAAATATAAAAATAATTGAAGATCTGTTCTTTTCTCTTGATTTGCTATTTACCAGTCGTATTTGTGTGATATTAAAGGCCATATGCGATTACAGGTTTTCTTGGATTGTATATATAAGTGGAGATAGTAGTAGTAGTAGTAGTAGTGTTTGGCTATCGGCCACGTGGTCCTTCCGCCGTGTGATTTGTGTATTTTGTGTGTGTAAATGAGCTTGTTACTTTAAAGGATCAGCCACCGTCACTCTAAAGTACCATTAATTGTATCCCAATGGTGAATGGTACCGGTCACCCATCCAACTACTAAGTGAAGATATATACCCGTACAAATCGTTATGTGTGGCATCTATCAATATATCATATTTAATACTATGAAGTGCTGCATTTATACCCTTTCATCCATGCCTTATTTATATTTAACCAGTACAGGGTAGACTCAATAAATTATAGAGACATGTTCGTCCCTTACTAGGTTTCTCTATCAGTGAGTCGAAAGAAAGAGTTACATCTTCATTGGCCAATATGAACTGTGTTTGGAATAATTATTTTAACTAATGCGTAATGTCTAGAGGTGGTTAATTTGTTTATCGGCCGAACGTCTTTTTGCCTTGTTTGGTCGTTCTAGTAGTATCAGTCTGTCATTGCTGTAGATGGATGAAATGTTAATAACATTTATTATGGTTCCATGTCAATAACACCCAAGGATCTATTTTCGATCTCCTTCGCTTTGTAGTATTTAACTCTTAAGATAAACTGTCAATCAAGATATTACCATAACGGCGCGCATCTATTGTCTAAGTGTTGCACAAAATTTGAATGTTATAATTGTCGCTGTTGACAGTTCCCTCGATATATCGGTGGTTATCAACTCAAGCCGGGATCTAATCCAACGCTTGGACATCTCTATGGTAATATCTTCTAATGAGTTCAAAAATATGTTCTAATGAGTTCAAAACTAGTAGAATTAAATTTTTTAATATCGGGGTTAGATAAGAGTTTGTAGAGTTGCGGAAGATTTTATGAAAATTATTGAGTGTTTGATAGGAATAAGGTAGTGTTATATAGAAGGTGATATAGAAAAGATTTAACTATCTGAAATATAGTTAAATGAATCCGTATTCAATCAAGAATTATTCCTTGCTTTTACAACGATATTCGTTCTGATAAAAAATTTTAAACTCTAAATCGCTCAAAAAGAGGTGGAGTAATGTTTGCTATACGTAAAACCATTTCATTTACATTCATTGATACTATTGCTCTATCTCTCTCTAATGCCGTCCCACTAGTGGATTTGATATTTTGCAATTGTAATTTCGACTCCAGTACAGTTATTATAGGAGTTGTTTATATCTGGCCAGACGTATCCCTTAATGATCTGGAAATTTTTTCAACAGCACAACAGTTTTCTTAATAGTTACAATAGTACTCTAAAACAGGTTATTTCTAACTATAACTTCGACATAGCTACTTCTCATTCTGACTTACCATTAGTACGAGAGAACAGTTTTCACCCAGCCCTTGAAATTGCCTTGTGATCTGAAATCTGCTCCCGTTTCATTCCCTGCATAGATGACGGAAGGTATAATTTTCGTAAGGCAGATTTTATTTCCTTATATCACGAACTTTTTAATACTGACTGGAGTGTTCCTGAGTCGAGAAACGATATTAATGAGACGGTTACTAAATTCTATGACATATTTTTTACTGCGCTTAATAAACAGGTTCCAAAAAGCCGACTACTCAAGTCAAAATTTCCGCCGTGGTTTACACCAGAAATCAAAGCAACTATTCTTAGAAATAAGTGGTTGAAAACGCACAATCCTAATTTTGTCAGAACTTAAAAAGCTTCGCAACTTTATTAAGCGTCAAATTTCTAACGCTTATTCTGATTTTGTAAAGAAAACTGAAACTGATCTTAAATGTAATCCTTCTCAGCTTTGGAAATTCATTTCCAGTAAACGTAGATCAACAAGAATACCAGACAGACTACATAACGACACCCAAGAATTTACTAAACCTGCTGATATAGTCTTGCTGATGCGTTTCTTAAGAACTATGGTGATAACCAAACAACTGCATGATTTGCTTACACTTGAAGAGTCTCAGCTCATACCCATTATGCTTGCCTTCCAAATAACTTCACGGCAAGCGACGATAAAATCCCAAGTTTTCTTATTCGCGATTGCAGATATGTTTTAGTTAAACCTCTATTGAAAATTTTTAATTGCTAAATTGCTAAAGTCAGTTTCCCAACTGGTGGAAAAAAGCCATTTTGTGTCCTATTTTTATAAAGGTGACTAATCGCATATAGACAATTATCGTCCAATTTCAATCTTATCGAACTTTGCCAAGATCTTTGAAATAATGCTCCACAGTTCTATCTTTAACAGTGTCTGTCTGGAGAGATATTCTCCATATCAACATGGTTTCATACCTGGCAGTTTAACTATATCACAATTCCTAGCTAAAACCCTCGACACACATAACCAAGTTGATGTTATTCAAACTGACTTCTCACGTACGTTCGATTCAATTGATCACATGCTGTTAATTAATAAACTTAGTTCCTTAGGCATTAGGTTTAATATTATGGCTATAAATCTTACGATATTACTCCTCCCTCTGATGTTCCCCAGGCTTCATGTCTGGGACCTCTCTAATTCAATATTTTTATTAACGGCCTGCTCGATATATTAACATGTCTTGTATTAGCATATGCTGACCACCTTAAAAGTTAAACTAAAATTAAATCGCAGAGTGACATTCATAGCCTCCAATAAAATTTAAATATCATCATTAACTGGTGCTCCTGTGTTAATATTAAACTTAATAGAACTAAATGTCAAGTTGTGCACTAAAATCGAACCTACAAAATATCTTAATCTAAGTACTACATATCTGACTGCCAATTATTTTATGTTGATATTTTAAGGATCTTGGTGTTGTTTTTGACAAAAAACTTAAATTTGTATATCATGTGAACTGTCTGTACGGCCGCATCTAAATATTTACGTTTTATATTCGGAGTCAGGATTTTCACAAAATCAATTAAATCCCTATATTACGCATTTGTACTGAGCAAAATGTAATACTGTTCCTTAATCTGGTATCCAATTTATGCATCTCCTATTTGATCGCAAAAACTGTCTTCTAGGTAAAAATCAACAGCATCAAATTATTTCCTAAGCGGTTTTTCACAATCACGAATAGCATTTTTTTATCGTAGCGAATCCACTACATCTAAAATAGCTACACATGAATGAAAAAACATGTTTGGATTATTCGCCTGTTTTAGAATAGAAAATTGAATGTCTCCACTGAAGTTCTTTTTAATACAATTCTTAACATCCCTGTTTGTAAAGTCTTCCATAAGTGGTTTTAAGTTTTGCATTAATTTCAGTTAAGGTAAATCCAATTGTTTTTAAAAACTTTTTATCATAATTCAATTGCTTCTTCTTTAGAACACATTACTGATACTTTCATAAGGATTAAAATATTTGCGTTTACAAGCGGAGGGGTAGAAAAGGTATTTCGCCATAACATCTTTGTAATCACTAGGGTCAGCAGTGCGAATGAACTCATCATCTTTGAAAAAGCGCAAAACTTAAAAAATCTAGTTTCGCAAATCTTTTATTTCTTCTAATCTCTTTAGTCATTGTCGCACGTCGGAATTATGTTTAGCCAGTGAACAAGATTTAGTGATGAACGAGTTGGCCTTCCTTTACTTGTTCCAGCGATGTCTTCATTTAGCAATGCTTCTCCATTAGACAGTTTTCTACACTTAGCAATCCTCGCTAACTGTCCTTTGTGAGTATAGGTTTTTTAGCATACATTAGTTACATGGTACTTAAAGTTGCCATCTGGACCTATTTGCTTAAGTTTGTTGAAAGTTTCATCTCGACTAATCTCAGCAGCTTTCCATACCCGTTTTAAACCATTATTTATTGAAACTGGCTCAACTTCAAATCCTGTTTGACATATGACATATAATTCTGTATCAACTACAATTCCTCTATTTGTTGGCTCCATATCACTTCCAATTACTGAAGAACTTCAAACGTACAAAAAATGAAATAGAAAAATAATCAATCCAGGTAAAATGATGCTATATATTTTATTAACTATATGAAATAATGTGGTTTGACTTTAGACAAGTCTATGTAGTGCATTTTCAATAACCATTATTTTCGAGATAATCAAATCCAAGATGGCACCGATTTTCGTAAGTGGCCACTGCCACAGACTATCACCCGACTTTTTTTCATTATTAGACAACAACTAGCAACAACCTCCAAAAGAGTTATACTCTGGTAAATGAATGACATATAAAACCACCCTCAGCGGTTGTACAAGAAGTTTATGTGGGTGTGTGGCCTCTAACATATAAACCATGCTCAAGTGTTTTAGAAGTATCAATTTGATTACAAGCAGGTTTATGGTAAATATAATTCTCAAACTTCAGTTTTTAATGAAAATCACTGCTTATATTTTAAAACAGGTGGGTGGGATAGTGGCCGACCACCCATCTTACATACAAAACAAAATTAGTCTTAAGCTACAATAGTGCTTACAAATTTATTAACAACATCCATAATGTTTTGCTTTTATTTTTAGAAACTAAAACAATTACAGTGATGGAAATATCAATATGTATGTAGGGTGGGTGGGTGGCCACTATCTTACCCTCCAATTTATATATCATACACTAGGGTTTTGAATTATAATAACTTGATCACAAGCAAATTTATACTAAATTTAGCCTGCACATTTTTTTAAGAATTTCAAACCTGAGGGTAGGATAGTGAACACCCACCCACCCTACATATCATGAATCTTAAACTAGGATAATACTCTAAAAAAGTTATTAACAATATCCACATTTTTTTTGCTTGTATTTTAAGAAACTACAATAACAGTGATGAGTGTATCAATATATATGTAGGGTGGGTGGATGGCATCTATTCCACCCTTTAATTTCTAGATCAGACAAGAATTTTTAATAAAAACTAATTTGATTGCAAGCTGATTTATACTGAATTTAATCTGCAAACTTCAATTTTTATTAATGTTTTACTTTTAATAAGATAATCGCCGCTTATAATTTGAAATTGGAGAGTAGGATAGTGGCCATCTACCCACCCTACATATAAAATTAGGCTTAAGCTACAATAGTGCTTATAAATTTATCAACAACATCCACACCTTCTTTGCTTTTATTCTAAGAAACAAAAACAGTTACTGTGATAAAAGTGTCAATGTATATGTAGGGTGGGTGGATGGCCACTATCCCACCCACGAATTTATAAAACATACACAAGTGTTTTGATAAATACTAATTTGATTATAAACAGATTGGTTCATACTAAATTATTCATATTTTCGATGTTTTTTAAATAAGTAAACCGTTGTTTATCATTTAAAATTATAAGGTAGTATAGTTGGCACCCAGCCACCCTACATTTTAAGGAAACTTCGGCTACTTCAGTATTCATAAAGTTATTAATCATATTCACATAATTTTAATTTTTGTTTTTTTAGAAACTAAAACAGTTACAGTGATAAAATATCTATATGTATTTAGGGTGGGTGGCTGGCCTCTATACCACCCTCCAAACTATAAATCATACACGAGTGATCAATTTATCTTGTCAACTTTCGTTTTTTAATGTTTATTTTTAATGATAAACCAATCACTTATAATTAAACGTTTGGGGATGGGATAGTGGCTTTCAATCAAATTAGTTTTCATCAAAACACTCGTGTATGATTTAAAGGTTGGAGGGTGTGATAGAGGACACCCACCCACCCTACATATATATTGAAACTAAAGCTACAATACTACTTATAAGATAATTAACAACACCTACGTAATTTTTTATTTATGTTTTTGGCACTTCATAGCTACAGTGTTAAAAGTACCAATGTATATGTAGGGTGGGTGGGTGATCACTATCCCACCCTCCAACTTTATGATCATACATAAATACAAATTTAATCTTACAAAAATTTACATTTACTTTAGTATATTTCTATTTTTGATTCTTTTTTTGAAATAAAGAAATCGTAACCCTCAATTTAAAACTGGAGAGTGGAATAGTAGACACAAACCCATCTTCAATATATAATAATGCTTTAAAAAACCATTAAAACACCCACATATTTTGTTTTTATTTTAGAAAACTAAAACAGTTACAGTGATGTTAATATCAATATATATGTAAGGTGGGTGGGTGGCCTCTATCACACCCTCCAATCTATATATCATTACACGAGATTTTTGGTAGAAACTAATTTGATTATATTTTTCTAATGTTTTTGTTTTCCAAATAAAAAAAACGTTTGTTACCATTTAAAACTTGAGGGTAGGATAGTGGACACTCAGCCACCCTATGTATGTCTTCGTTTTTTTTTATTTAGATTATAAGTGAATCTTGTTCGCCAACTTGAATATTATGGATAGCTGGTTTACTGAAGTTTACTGGGGTCAGAACTTTCTATAAATTCTAACTGAAATTTTGTAGAAATGCCAGAATTTTCATATACTCTTAATAAAAATTTCTTCTGTTATTACCCATATGTATTTTAACACTGTTTTTTTATCCATTTTAAAATTTGGGTATTTGATGGAAACTGAGAAAGATATGGGAAATAAAGACTTTATATTTGAAGTTACTGTGGTAATGATAGCAAATTAATCGTTGTGAATTACAAATGTATTTTACTACCTTTGATCAAACATTATGATCATAAGGATATTTTCAAAACACTTCTTTTACTGTGACCAAAAATGTAGACTACAAACTACTGATTTCATTATATTTTTAAGTGCAAAAAAATTGTTTTTGGAGATTTTCTTTTCAACTGATGTCAACTTAAAGTCTCATAACATTTCTATCTTATTCGTTAACGCCGCTCATTTTCACATATACGAAACATTTACGTCTGTAGCTAAACACTTATTTCGTTATTTCTAAAGTAAGCGAAATAGTAAATTAAGAAATTCATGATTTTGTTTACTAATATCCGAAAATCATTAGAACAGCAGCTTAGCAATTTAAGTATTTCAAATACACCAAATTTCTCTTCAAGATGATTGTAATTACGTTCTTAACAACACGAACGCATAATATGTAAATATCAATAACTCCTTAATTATGAATCAATTAACAAACATAATAATAATAATAAAAAATTAAAGCGACAAAGATTGTCGTAACCAAACAGAAATTATCAAAGAAAAAGTTGATAAGGCACAAATATTTACTATCTGCATGTACACAAACCACGAATAAAATAAATAATCGCTTCTTATTTACGTTGGTTATTTAATAGTTTTATATTATGTAATACATAAAAAAAAGGTATAAGTTTTTAATAACTAACACTAATCATTAACGATTTACCTATAATACAGGGATGATTTTAAATTAGTGGCTTTTAAATTTTCTCATCGGTATTAATGTGTTTGTCAATTAATTAGGGTATAATCTAAATTATTAATCTGCATTACATTACTTTAATTATATGATAATTAATTATAAATCCCACGTTTATACATTATCACCATTATGTTCTTCAGTCTTCCGAAAAGCAGACTGTTATATTTGATATATAGGTTAATCAAGGTTTACAATTTGCAACTTTCTTCTTAATAGATTTTGGCTTCAATCAAACGGCAACAACCTTGTTTGAACCCCGAGCACATGCGCGCGCATATACACATAATAATAATAATAATTAAAAATAAATATATTTGATAACCCCTCTAAGGTTATCCGTACACTCCTAGATAACGTACAACATTCATTAACATTAAACTAATTCCATTAGTGTCTCTGTTCTTCTCGTTACGATTTATACGGACCGGCTGGCATTTAGATTGGTGAATTATTGCGAAAAGCGTTACGTAAAAAGCGTGCGGTCTACATAGGCATAAATTATTCCGATTCAAATTCCCTCTCTATCGGATCTTGAATAGCTGGAACCAAGTGCCAGAGATTTGTCGAAAGTATTATTTTTTTGGCATTGATTTGCGTGCGTGCGCGACACAACGTCGTTGGACGTTGCGTTTCATTCATAATTCAGTGCGCGGGCGGTTTGTGGTGATGTTCGAAAGTTTTCGAAAAAAGTTCTTCTTCATTCCTCCTCTTTGTTAAATTATAAATAATGGAAAGTTTCTGGAGGAAAGAGTCCAGGAGGTACTCCGTTCCGGCGCTGAGGATTAACGTCGTTAAAACCAGAGTTAGGAGTAGTTCGACGGCAATTTGGTGAGTTTTATTACCAAAATTTTCCCATTTCATATTTTATTAACGCTCGGAATGGTGAAGTTGGATAACTTTGTCAATGATTATTAAATTGATGGAACATGTACTCTAATGTGGATGCAAATGTCTGGTGTAATATAAAGTTACATGATAAATAACATAATGAATGTAATTAAATATGAAAAATGGGTGTTGTTAAGAGCACTGTTAAGTCCTATTAAAAGATAGAAGTTTATAAATACTTGTATTAAATAAATGTTTTCGTCTAGACATATGGATAGAACATGAGAAGACATTTTTACCTTTGCCTGAACCTGAAAAAAATATCTTGTGGAAATGACATATTTGCTAATGCAGAAAATAACAGGTAATCAAAAACGACCAAATACTACTATTTATACTACTAACAAAGAGAAAATGCCACAATCATTATTTTAAACAGATGTTATTATTTATACTAATTAAAAGTACTAATTTTTTCGGCTTAAGCGAGCCATTAAAGGATAACATTTTATGCTGCGATAATAAATAGATAATAAAACTGACTAAACATCTAATGTTTTGGTTCCAGTTCTAATTTTATGAGAGTCGAAGCAAAAGGAAAAATTAACATAAAAAATATCTAAAAATTGCTGCGAATTTGTGTATCAAAAATCTACATTTATATCTAACTGAATATATTTCCGATATTATATCCAATTAGAATCGACCAGTTTGCACCATTGGTTAACTGGTTAACAAGTTATTTATTTTTGACAATATTCTCGTTTATTAAGAAATACTTTGGCATTAATAGAATTATGAGTGTTTTACTCTACGTAAGTTTTAGCGCGTGGAAAATTTATTTCTTATTAGATTGAATTTGAGAATCGGAGCACTGGAGCTACTTATTGGTAACAATTTCTGATGTACTCTCGGTTTTTTTGGAGACTTTCCTGTTAGCTTTTAATAAGTCAATAATAAAACCTTTGTCTTATAGTTGGCCGAAATATTGGAACAATGTTTTCCAGTGGCTGTCGATGATAACTGCGATATAACGTGACATTTCTAGTTTATTATATTTATTCTTGATTTTATCAGTAAGGTGATTGAATGGTTGCGGTTCAACATTAATATAATTGGTCATCGAGAAACTGCATTGTGTATGCTGGAGAAGGAAATAATTCTGCAGTTAATTTCAATCTGCAGCAGAATAATAAATAAATAATTCAAATGACAAAAATATTTATCATGATGATGTTGTGAACATTAATACGTGGTAATGCTTAATATAGGCATTGAATAAAACATTTACTTTGTTATTTTACCATCAAATAGTTGTGATAAAAAATATTGTCAATGTTTTATTCAAAAAAATTCTTAACTTAATGCTCATTATTACAAGACGATATCTCGAAACAAGACCAGTTGCACTATCTTCCGATTATTAACTCGCATACTGTACAGTGAAAGATAAAATATATGTGGAGAAATTGGTGCCAGTTTCAGCTTTAAGTTCAGAAGAAAGTGTCGAAAGTGTAGTGTAGTAAACATTAAAAGTGTCTGATAAGCCGATACCTGTTGTGGATATACTAAAGTATAGGGTCCGGTAGTGAAGTGTTACGTTTTTGAAAAAATCATAACTCCACACACTCCTGAAGTCGAGTCCTTCCAACATGTTGGCCGGAATCGCTAGAATTTCTCGGGTGATAGCATTGAACAGCTGATCAAGGGTGCGCGGTTTCTCAATAAATACGCTTAGGTACCTCCATAGAAAAAAAAATCGATATACCCTCGTAGCGAAATGACTCGTCCTGGAACTTGCTTCCGCAGCCACATTTTCAGGGGTTCACAAACTTTTTCCTCCACCTCGAGGTACTCCAGGCTTTAACGATCCTCTAGTATGGAGATTCTGCAACCACTTCAGGATAGTGTTTCGCTTAGGAACAAGACCGAGCCTTCCAACATTGAATTGTGTTCGAAATCTGCGTGGTGTAGCAACCACAGAACGCCCAGTTTCGATGCAAGTGCCATAAGCAAAGACGCGTTGCTCTGACGGCTATGGTTCCATAAACAAGATGGCAAGGTCGGGTGGTCATTTATCAACCATTCCGAAAACGTAAGGCTCCTCTTATGCTGAGTTATACGCGTTCCAAAAATATCATACTTCTCTGCCGGACCCTGTATTAAGTAAACATTAATACCGTCATTAAATAATGAATTATGCAGGCGTAAGCAAAACGGTGAATCGAATTTAATTATTATTTCCATGAATGTAAACCAAAGGTCGTTTCTTCTCATGATTCGCAGATTACTAAAAACTGAACACATATTTACATAAGGCGGCCTATTATTAATAATTTGCATAATTTGGTATTTGATGTAATTGTAATTATTGAAATTTGGCTTGACAATTCTATTGAAAATGTTGAGTTAAAACATAAAAATTTTAATATATTCCGAGTTTACAGATCTCTTTTAACAAGTAGTGAGTTTAGAGGTGGAGGAGTTCTTATTGCGGTTAAGTCAGCCCTTAATGGTGTTTTATTGTTACCTCTGTATAAAACTCTTGAACATTTATTTGTTAAAATATGCAGTAAGTTTATGATCACCTGATTCTAATGTTTCATTTTAGGAACATCTTACCATAACTCTAGATGAAATTTGTATGGAAAATCCTTATTTAGAATAAACAGTGGCGACTTCAATTTACGTAGCTCAATTTTGAATCTAGTGGATGGGAATATGCATATTTCTGATTCCGAGCAATGTTTACAAGACTGTTTAGCATTTAATAATTTAAGTCAAAATCGGTCAAATGCCTCACCGGATAATTGTACTACTGGACCTGATGATTTACTGTCGTATCTTCTGAAAAGGTGCGTTTTCACTCTATTTTCGCCAATTCGAATTATTTTTAGTCGATCAGTGTAGTTCCCGATTTTTAGAAAGATTCTTTCATTAATTCGTTGTTTAAGGATGGTGACCGATCAAATCTAACAAATTGTAGAGGTATTACTATACAATCTGTTATTACAAAAATTCTTTATCAGTTGGTATCCAAACCAGTTGTATGTCTTCTCGTCAGCAGTAGGTAAAAATTGGTAATTATGTATCAACAGCAATAAATATTACACCTGGTGCACCTCAAGGTTGCCATTGTGGGCCCATTCTTTTCTTACTTTTATTAATCATATTGGCCAATGTATCAAGTATTCTAAAAGATTTAAAGTTATTTTTTATAGTATAGAAAATCGTGGCAAGAAATGTGTTGTAATTAATTTCTTGCAGTCGTTGTAAATTGATAATGTTTAACTAAATTTCATATAATGTCCTATGTTATATTGATGAAGTAGATTTAGATATTTTATTCGACACTCGATTTACTCTTTTCTCTCATATTAATATACTGAGGAATAAAGCCCTCAAATTACTTGGAGCAATTGGTAGATTTTCATCTAATTTCACCATTGTATCAGTCAAACTGTTATATCCATCGTTAGTAATATCGCAGCTTGAGTATGGTTCAGTAATTTGAAATCATTTTTATGCCAGTGGCTGTAATATAACTTAGATGGTTCAAGAAAAGTTCTTAAGAATGATGTCCCTAGAGACTTTAGTCGTTTCTATATGCTGATAACGTTAGGCCTGAAAAAGAAAGAAATATATTCTCAGCAACCAACTGCTGAAATATATTTTTAAAGGTTAAGAGGACATAAAGTGGGAGGATAGAAGCATATTTTCAATATTAGTAGAATATTAGAAATCGTCACATTTGACATTGTTCTTCTTTAAAAATAAGAATATGCAACATTGAATATTTCTTTTATATTATTTGAGTATGTCAAGACCTTGAACAACCCAGAAAAGTGGTGCAAAAGATGTATAGTCTTCTCCAATTACTAGTAGCACACTGTATAGTATAAGAATAGAAAAAGTCTGGTAAAATGGCTGCCCACTTAGAAAGACGTTTTGGGTGATATGATTAGAGTATGTTAGATTTAATTTAATAAGAAAAATAAACCTATAGAAATGTGAGGCGTTCATTTAAGGAATTGAATAATTCGTTTCTACAGAACATAATCAAAATGTTAGCTACGAGGTGGATTTTTAAGTTCGCGTAATGGCGGGGTTGGAAGGGAGACCGGGGCACTCACGCATGTGTGTTCAGTGACTAATCTTTAGAATATATGCCGAGAAATATCATAACGAGGTCAGTAGTCTTTGAACTATCGTCGATCAAGCAACTCAATCCGGAAGAAATTGTGAAGTTCCACGCCGTTATAAGTTCGTTACCAAGCAAGGAAAAAGTGTTCAAACCATATTGGAAGAGATGTCATCTGTTTACGGAGACTCTTGTCCAGGGAAAGCCATGGCATACAAGTGGCACAATTTCTTTAAGCAAGGCAGGGAATCAACTAAGGACGGTTCCGGACCCGGGCGGTCTGTTGAGGTCACCACTTCACATATCATCAAAAAAATTTAAAAAAATAAACATTGGAGGATGCACGTTTGAAGAAAAATCAACTCGGAAAAATGGTTGGAGTACTGGAACAACCATTTTTAAGGTCCTCCATAATCATCTCGGTATGTTAGAAGTGCAAGATGTATGCGTAGATTGCCAGAAAACAGCTGCGCAACGAGAGTTGGCGAGCGTTTTGAACCAATTTAATAAAGACGGACGAATGATGGTTTTTTGGAGCGAATAATTACTGAGGATGAAACTTGGGTTCATCACTATGAACCTGAGTCTAAGAAAGATTCCATATAGCGGCATGAAAAGGGAACACCACCGCCTAAGAAATTCAAGGTGTCGCATTCGGTGGGAAAGCTCATGGTGACAGTTTTCTTGGACACAGGAGTTTTGTTGATAATTATTAGGAAAAAGGTGTTTCTATAACGGAAGAATATTACGATTCAATCTTAGAGCAGTTAAGAGAGAAAAGAAGAGGAAAATTATCCAAAGGGATCCTCTCTTGCATGACAATGAGTTGCGTTGGCTGCTTTGCATAAGATGGACTTCGATATTATTAATCACCCACCTTATAGCCCAGATTTGACACCCATCTCTCTCCAAATCAGAAAAAAGAGCTTCTAAGAAAGAAATTTTCTACCACTGAAGAAGTAAATGATTTTTCAGAGAAGAATCATTTTTATGAAGTCATTCACATGTTAATTCATAGTTCTTCATACGTTTTGCTTGCCTATCGATCAGTGATACATAAAAAAGAACTGGAAAGACTTTAACGAGCATCGTCATAGGTCGAGAATTATGCCTTTTTGTAGTTTGAAAATGTTTAGTGCTTTTTTATAAAAATAATTTACACTCATTAATCTTTTAAATATAAATAAAGTAATTTACTTCTAAAGGCATGTAAAAAACCAACATGTATTTGATATATAAAAGCATTAGGTGATTTTTAAGTTTAATAATTACATAAAGGTCTACGTTTGAGGGTTTGTTGGTCTGATTGGGTTAGGAGATATCTGGTTCTTGGAGTGAAAGTACACTGTTGATTGTTAAATATTTTTGCAAATATTAAGATAGATACATTATATTCTTGCATATAAAATAAAAAAGAAAGTCGGTGTACTTTGAAAGAGCCGTTAGTCAATGACGATGGCAAGGAAAACTAAGACTATTCGGTAACACTAAAGACCTAAAAAGAACACTATAGAGTTTTTTTTGTGGTGGGTTAGTACGATAATGTACTTAGTGGTTCCGTATAAAATTGAGTTTATTAATCTTCAATTAAAAATTAAAAACGAAAAAAATGTAATTTTATAGTTCTATTATGCTATATAATGTAAATATTTTTAATAAATAACCTGTTTTAGAATAATATAGTGTAAGCGTTGCATAATTTCACATGCTATGTTAATTTGTTACTTTTCCCGAATTCCATATGCTCATATCGAGCCGAGCTTTATATTATTGCATTATCGAATACGGTCACCATAAATAAGGGAATAACGAGAGATGAAAGGGATAAAAGTGGGTTGGCGTGTGCTAATTTTATTATTATCGCCGATTGACCGATTTGAGGGTGATGAGATTTGTTGCCCCGTCGTCTAATAAATTGGTCGAAACGGGGTCGTGCTTCTTTCCCCAATTGGCCTAATTGATTTATCCAGGTGGATGAATGGATTGGACGAATGAATGGAGGGTGAAACACTACACCGTTATTTCGGGGGTGTGGCGCTATATTTATACCCGGAATGGAATGCAATTCTGGGTTAATAGAGCGGATGTGCATTAGTCGAGTTCAATAACTTCGTTTGAAAAATAAAAACAACCAAAAAATTCCTTTTGATTAAAAGTATAATTAATATTTTACAGTGAAGTATCTAATAATTTAAAAAGGAAATATCCAGTATTTATTTGATTTTAAGAACCTACAAGGACAATACCTCTATTAGGATAATATTGAGATCTGTAGCATAAACAGAAGATACTATATTTTTTTATGTAATGATTGCAATTAATTATGTTTAGCGTTTCAGAAATTAGAATGAGCTTAGTTCAGTCTTATTTATTTCGGTATCTATTTAAACCAGCATAAATTTTTCACCATATCTATTTACTTCCTCAAAAGTAATATGCTTAGAATTTCAAAACTTACAATAAGATCACTTCTATTATCTCTTTCGTTGCCTTTTGAAATCACCACAGGTTTTTCACCAAATCTATTCACATTCTTAAAAGTATTGTCTGAGTAGCTTTAGCTTTTACGAGACGTTTATAAATGCATACACCATTACAATAAATAAGTCGACTCGTCTTAAAGATGGGATAGACTCCTAGAAGCAACTGGTGAAAAACATCAGGAATATAAAACATTTTTCAACAACAATTGGGTTGTTGTTTTTAAACAAAATAAAACAAAGAATTTAGAAGAAATTTTGTGATTGTATTAGAAAGAGTAAGGTTTGGCAATTATAAATGAAAATGATATTGGGCAACTACTACCACGCTTACAGATAATCGACATATGTCATTAAAATTTTCAATCACTTTTTCTCAAAGTGATTAGTTTATTTGGTTAATCAGCTCATAGATTTTGAGTTTTAAGGCTGCAATCGATTCGATTGGCTCCGTAATAGGTTATGTCTTTAATATAGCCCCATAAAAATGAATTCAGTGGTGTTAAATAATGCGATCGGGAAATTTGGTTTGCCATAAATGCATTGTTTCAGTGGCTGTGTGAGTTGTGGCACCACCCTGTTGAAACCACATGTCATCGATTGACCGTAACCGCATTTATAGCAGAATTTTGGAAAAATAACAATTACTCCTTTAGAACGCACCATAAAGTGACACGTTGAGCATGTAAAAGCTTCTCAACAATTGCCTTAGATCATCAGTAGCCCAAATGCGGCAATTTTGCTTGTTGACATATCGAGACAAATGAAAATAGGCTTTTGAAGAAATGATTTTTTCAGAAAAACCAACGGGTTGCGAATCTACGGCGTTGTGAATGGTCGGCTGGCTTAAAATTTTGCACCAATTGCATCTTCTAAAGTTTCAAAGCCAAATTACTTACGTAAAATTTGCCATGTGGTCGTTCTGGATAATCCCAATTGTTGAGATCGTCGAGGAATTGATAAATTCGGATCTTCTTCGACACTGTGGCCGATGGCTGCGATGTTTGCCGTTCAAGCGAAAACCTGGTTTCAGCAGTCTCAGAAGGACGATTGTGTTGACCGAAAATATTACGAATTTTACCAAATGTAACTTTTATAGATCCACCGTTTTCATAGTGGATTTTTATTATTTTAATGCGATTTTCGAGCGAAATTGAATGCATTGTAATAATTGCCAAAGCTTCTTCCAATTTGCCCATATTGAAAATCAAAGTTCTTGTTGATAAACCTGATATTGGCTCCGGTATGTTGAATTATAAGATTTGTTCACTTCTATAAGAGAAAATTTAAGAGAATCCATTAAAATCACTGGAAAAAAGAGTCTAAGGGCCTAAAACATAGTCCGCCTTAGTAAAAGCAATGGTTAGCAAATTAGTAATTAAAAGTTCAGTGTTAGAACTGCAGGGAGCCAACATGATTAAAATTTACGATTTTGCTTTATAGAGAAATGACGTGAACACGGTAGTAGACACAATTATTGCTTTAGGTTAGAAAGGCCAAAAAATGAAAAACCTTGAGTCTGTCCAAGACGTCGATCTGTGGATCTCTATTTCTAGACCGCCTAAAAACAGATTTTAGCGACGCAATGGAAATTGCTACACTAACCATGAAACTTCTATGCTGATGTGTGACACGTCCTAAACGACTTGCGGATATAATTAAGAACCTCAAACCACACACAATTCTTGGATAAGTGCGAAAACATGTCGTATTAATACCGAATAACGAACTCTATCAGCAATTTAAACAACTTTTAGACGATATCATCTCTTCAATCTCCTCGTAATGGTTCCCAAAAAGCACTGCCCATCTTGTATCTGTATTGATTACCATGCTCCTAAAGCCGCTATTACTGCTGAAAATAGGTCATATGCTACATAATTAGTCAACGTGCAAATTACTTTTCACCATTGTCTTAAAAAGTAGAGGACGATATATTGAAAACAGTATTCATATAGTTTATTCGAATTCGAATGCCTTCGAATGGTGCAACACCTTACGGCGTACAATGAAGCAGCTCCAAGGAAAAGTGCTTTACAAAAAGATGCTCACGTACTTATATAACATCATCGTTCTGCCAGACAACTACACAGACAACTATAAACACCAACTTTCTACGTCTTTAGACTAATCATTAATATTGCAAACCGCAAAAAAATAATCTATTCTTGCCCAGAAGATTTTAAATTTCTTAGGCACATCGTTACACAGGAAAATATTGCAACAGATCCAGAGAAAAATTAAACCAATAGCCTTCAGTACTTAGATAACATCATTTTTCTGTCAGGCAACTACAAACAGCACCTTCATGACCTGGAATACGTCCTCAAACTCATTCACGTTGCAAACCGCAACAAAAAAATCTATCCTTGATAATAATATTGTCAAAACTAGTCGGAGAAGAAATTATAATTTATCTGTAAAACCAAGCAAATAATTTTTAGTTTAAACAAGATAGTTCCAAAATTGTTTCACCACGGGTTAAGTGAGCAATTAAACATATAATCTGAAGTACTATTTTTAAGATTTAGACTACCTCACCACACTATCAGCGACAATAGAGTCGAGTTTATCAGCACAGTGATGCCAGAAAAATGCACTGGTTTCAAATTGACTACAGCTTAACGGAGGTCTACCATCCCATTATATACCCACCTGAGAAAAAAACTGGAATCTGAAGGTGCAGATCGCCATCCAGATTGAAACGGTCTATACTTCATAAATTCAAACATATATAGCTTGATTGTCACATGTAGAAATCCAATAACTTTTAAATGAGAACTTCAAACATCAAAACAAAAAACAATTATTTTCATAAAATCTTCGACATATAAAAACAACATTCTACTTTCTCTTTACCTCCCTATCCCACCCCAGTCTCGCCAAAACTTTTATATCAGCTCCATTCTCTCGCATCCATTCTGTTTCTTCCTGTTTCTCTCCAACCACTCCTCATAATCCCTTCACATGAATTTATGGAGTTATTTGGGAAAAAACTCCCATGTATTCATCCTATTCATACACAGCACACACCTACCATCTCTTTCTTTTATCCAAATCTCCTTTCCTCTTTTTCCCGGACTGCATCTAGCTCATGCAAAGATAATCTTGTCTTCAATTGAGGAGCCACTATTAGTCAGGTACTCTGGCACCTTCCCATATACCTGCCACCTTAATAAGTCTTCAGTCTAGTGAAGAAAAACATTTTTTTTAGAAATTATTATATTATTATTCATTAACATACTCTCCTTCAAGAGTGATACATCCATTCAAAAGAAAACACAGTTTCAATCACTCCTTCATTGAGCCAAATTTCTTCCCCCGGAGCATCTTTTCCATGTTTGCAGAAACCCACTAGCAATTCGTCCAATTTAACCATTGTTTTCATCGACTTGTGACAACCCGATAAAGGAAAATATTACCAACTTCAACTAAGTATATACTCACCAAATTTGGGGAAAAGTCAATGAAGTATACACCAAAATAATAATCACCTCTAGAAACAATCCATGCATTCCATTTATAACATACCACTCTTCAGGCATGAAACGATGTGGGAAATACAAAGGACATCTACCCTTTTCGAAAGAAAGGCAAACCCAGAAAAAAACAATTATAGCAGCAATAAGAGAGTTACAATAACTTTCAAATTAATCCTTAAAGTTTACCAAGTAGTAGCCAAATCCGAAGAGTACGGTGGGTGGGAAAACAATTCAAAGCGTAATTCATCCAATTTAACCATTGTTTTCATCGACTTGTGAAAACAATGCTCCGTTTGTTCTAGTGCATATTTAATATAATAATTACTATTGATAGTTTTACCTTTCTCAACATAGTCAATGAACAAAATTCCATGCGCATCCCAAACTACGGATGTCATAATCTTGCCTACCGACTTTTGAGTTTTTGGTCGCTTTGGACGACTTTCACCGGCTGCTGTCCACTCAACTGACGATCTTTCTGATTCAGTTATGTAGTGGTGGATCCATTTCACATCCATTATCACACACCAACGTAAGAAATTCTGCTTATTTCCCTTGAAAAACTCCAAACAGCTGAACCGTCCGTCGACGCGTTTCGACACTTCGAAAGCAACCTACAATGCCCCAATTTTCAGGTAAATTTGTAAAGACACTACCTTCTGATATCTTCAAGGTGTTAGCTATCTCATACAACTTCATTTTACGGTCTTTTAAAACTCTTTTGTATACATTTTTTATATTTTCCGAAACAACCCCAATCTCCAACTATTCATTCACAATACTTTCGGACACTTCCGCCCATTTATACATCTTTCTGCATTCGTCCTCACTCAACCTTATTCCCATGCACGTTCACCAATCTCTCATAATCCAATCCGCACAACTTCATCTCACACTTCACCACTCTCTCAATTATCTCTCCATGCAGCAAAATGTGCTTCATACACGCATCCCACAGCTTTTTCCTCACTTCTTCTTCACCACTCCACTCTCGGCATCGTCTCTTTTATCTCTTCCCACTCTCTCATCAAAAGCACCATATTTTCCGCATACGCTGACATCCATACCTTCCATCTCCAGACTATTATTTATCACCGTCTGGGTACCATAGTACACATAATTGATATTCCTTTATATTTTTAATGTATCTCCTCGTTTGTGTACCGGGCATATAATCTCCACACCTCACGCCTTTATAAAGCCTGATTATCTTCTCCACATTTGGTTCAGCAACTCTCCGAACTAACTTTCCCTTATTTTCTATCTTCTTTCACATTTCTACCTTTAATAATAATAATAATAATAATAAATGTATTGCCCATAGAGGAAACTAGTGACATCTTAAATAATACAATTTAATAATTATACTAATTATGTTCAATGTTCAAATCTAGTCCATTTTCCCGACACCAATCTGAAATTGTGTCTAAGTTATTCTGTACATGTTGACAATCATTAATGTTCTTGACTTCAGAATAAATTTTAACATCATCTGCATAAAAAATATGCTCATAATCGAATGTTCAGAGAGCTCATTAATAAAAATATTGAACAACAACGGTCCTAAGATTGAACCTTGTGGTACCTCTGATGTTGGGAGGGAGGAACAAGATGTGAAGCTATTAAGAGTGACACCCACTCAGATAAAAACACATTAATAAATTTGCTGATCTGCAAAAAACCACAACTTCTGCAGAAGAATATTATGATCAACTTTGTCAAACGCTTTTGACAAGCCTATATAAATAACATTTCAGCAATATTATGAGTAATTATAAATAGATTATTGACTGTCGAGCGACCGTGTATAAAACCATGCTGTTTAATAGAAATGTATGATTTAATATGGTTGTAGATTTGATCATATAAGACTCTCTCAAATATGTGCCCAGTGTGTTGTAGAATAGATAGATAGATAGATAGTATTTATTTATCCATTGTACTAAAATAAAATTCAAAATACATATATAAAAATACTGTCTTACAAAAATGTTGATTGCACATGGAAAGGCTCGAGTTTATAAAAATATGATCTTCCACTCTTGCCTACTGTTGTCTTGATGACAAGTTTGGCTTATATTCCCTTGAAGAGATGATTTCAATTATATTAGTTATGTCATATTTGACAATAAAACGAAAGTTGTTAACGTTTACCACCTGGGAAGAAGATTTTGGTATTGGACCAATGAATGCAAGATATATATGTATATATCATAACGGGTGTCCAACAATTATTGCAGTCCCGGGTGGCGTTGGAATCAAAATCGTAGGTCAATTCTTTCATGTTAATTGTCAAACATAACCTAAATGTGCATTAAAAAGGTCAGTTTATTTATTTGCAACATGTAAGAATCGACTTACGTTTTTTATTCCAACGCCACCCGGGACTGCAATAATTGTTGGACACCCGTTATATACATATATATCTTGAAAATTATTCCTCCCTAAATATGTCATAAAATGAGGTATTGGATTTTTTTAGGTTTGACTTTCTTTCCTTTGTATTTCCCACATTTTTTGAAAACAATCCTGGGTAGACCTTGAATGAACTAATAATCATCAGTTTCGCTTCACCGTTTCGTCACCTCTCTTCCAACACAGTTCAAGCTTCTTTAAGTAATTTGCTTTGCATCGGAGTATGGTCTGGTCCCACGCGAATATTGGTTAAATTCAAATTTTTACACACTTTAATAAATCCACTCGGATCATCATTATCTTAAAATGAAGTTTAATAGCCCTAAGTGGTTTTTCTATTTCCTCCTCCATAAACTCTTCAATCTTCCCCATCCACTCTTGTTCCCCTACACCACTCGCTTCTCTACGCATTATACTATATATATCTCTGTCTATTATTGTAACGACACTCCCCTCCTCCTTTAATCTGTTTGTAAAATACTTCATATCCTTTACATTTTTACATAATCTTGTTACTTTAGTCCTTCTTTCCAAGGCCTGCATCCTCTTTTTCCTTTATTACGATGACACACGATACTTGTACTTACATATATATTTTTCCTTTTCCAATCAGCTTCAGTAAAATCTCCCATCACTCTTCTATTAACCAATTCCCTATCATCCTATCCTCTTTATTCTTCAATTTATCATGTGACGTTGTTACTACTAATTTACCCTGAGCACTCGCTCCTTCCCCCCGCTCCCCCATTTTCGCATTAAAATCTCTTCCCAGAACATCTCTCATTCCTTCATTGTCTTTCTCATCCAGCATGTTCAGCACTTCGGCCTGGTTTTAATTAATGTACAATGATACTCCTTCTTTTGAAACTTAACACACACTAAACAAATTCCACCTCCCCATTTTTCAAAGACCACGTTATTACCACTATTTCCCTCTCTTTGGTTGCATCATTCGTTGCCCCTTGCATCGGCCACCTAAGCTCCTATGGAAGTGATTCTCTCAGATGTTTTCATTTCTTCTTCTTCATCCCCTAACCCCACCACCTTTTTCCTTATATCCACTTCTTAACCGAAAGAAAGACAAACCCAGAAAAATCCAGGACCTTCTTTTAAGGGTTCTGAGAGAAAGAATTATCAAGATATATATGTGATTCCCTACTAGTTACAATACCATTGCTGATAGCGCAGCCATCGAACCTTAACTATACACTGCATCTTCCAAGGGAAAGAATGTTACCATTGTCCGGAAAGTTCGTGCCGATTTTCGGTAGATCGCGTGAGAAGAGACCTGAATATAGGATACTTATTGAAAACAAATGACATGTGTGAGATAACTTTACCCATATTTGGAAAAAAAGTTTGGTTACGAATCGTTAGTTTTTATCAGTTTTATACGCCTTATGGCAGCAAATAAAGTGGCAATATGGCAGCAAATAAAGTGCATTATAGGCACTAAAAACTTTTCATCGCAATTTTATTTAAATTCACAAGAAAGATTTAGTGCTTTTTTAATTATTCAAGTTTATCTTTACGTAACTCATAAAAATCAAACTGCATTATAGGCATTGAATGCCTTTTTTGTCGAAGGGGAAACAATGCCACACAAGCGGCAAATAAGTTATGCGCTGTTTATGGCGAAGGTCCTGTAGCTGAAAGAATTGTGTGGAAGTGGTTTGCTCGGTTTAAAGCTGGAAATTTCAACCTTGAAAATCAAGAACGCACGGGTAGGTCGTCCACCACAGACGAAGACCTGATTAAAACAGAAATCGATAGAACACGCTCAACATTACGTCAATTAGCAGGAATGCTAAATAAATCAAAATCAACCATTCACGGCCATATTGTGTAGCTTAACTACGTAAACCGTCTTGATGTATGGGTTCCGCAAGATTTAACAGAGCAAAATCTGTTGGATCGCATCTCCATTTGCGACATGCTTTACAAACGCAACCAGGAGACACCATTTCTGAAGCAATTAGTGACGGGGGATGAAAAATTGATAATTTATAAAAAAAAACGTTCAGAGTAAAAGGTCTTGGAGAAAGCGTGATGAACCACCTTAAGTCACCCCAAAAGCTGGTCTTCATTCGAAAAAGATAATGCTCTGTGTCTGGTGGGATTGGAAAGGAATTCTTTATTATGAGCTTTTACCAAATAATAAAACGATACATTCGGAAACGTTTTGCTCTCAATTAGAGAAATTGAAGACAGTAATCGAACAAAAAACTCTAGAAATAGCGAATCGGAAGCGCGTCGTCTTTCATCAGGGCAATGTCCGGCCTCACGTGTTTTTGACAACTCGACAAAAATTGTTGGAGTTTGGTTGGGATGTTTTACCCCATCCACCTTATTCGCCAGACTTCACGGCCTCAGATTTCCACCTTTTCCGATCATTATAAAATTCCCTTAATGGGAAGAATTTCAACTCTTTGTTTGAGATAAAAACTTATTTAGACAATTTTTTGCCGAAAAAACTTAGAGATTATGGAAGGACGAAATTTTCCTTAAAAATCGGCACGAACTTTCCGAATAACCTGACTACCTATAAAGCATGTAACAACAATAAGATTGGGAGAAGTTACAGCAACTTTCAAATTAACTCTGTTTGCATCTTTGCATGGTCTTTAAGATTACCAAGCGAAAAAGTACTGTACTCATAGCTGCGTTATTCGATATCACAAAAAAACCCGTAGTTTACCTACGCAACAGCTTTGATGAACTAAGTCAGGTTTTTCATTTAAGTTTTTAATTTTTTAATTTCAAAAGTTATATTTCTAGTGGTTGATTGTTTTACTAAAATGCGAAAATATGTCTAACTTTGCATTATTGCCGAGTACCGTTGCCTACTTTTACGTTCTTATGTTATCTCTAATTGATTATTCATTATTTAAATGTGTAGGATTTTATGCAACAGCTGAATTTACTGCGTCACACTCACTTAAACATTATATATAAATGCATTTATAAACAAAGGTATTAAATATGACTACATGAATAATGCGATAAGTTATTGAAATTTACAGTAATGTCCAAAAATTATTGTTTTTTCGATGTTAAATTAATTCCCAAGATCAATAACCTAAATATATCAATAAACTGAGTTTTTATTTCACTATAAATATAATACAATAAATCAGATGCGAGGAAAAATAAGAAAAAAAAAACGAGGCCATTCAATGAAGTAAAAGAAAATAAAGAATAAAAAAACAAACAAATTTTAAAGTGAATGTGGTCATTAAAAATGAATCATGAATCTGTCGATAAGTCTGAGAGTGAAAAAACTGAATTCAGATTATGATGAAAATGATTCAGTTGAAGAATCAGAGAAATCACAATCAACTGCACCGAAAAAGAAATAAAAGCAGAAAAGGCTAAGTATTATGAAAACACTGAAGTCTAGATATTTGTAATTTACATTTCGCTACTAATGTTCTGCAGCACTTTTCTTGTCAGAAAATATGTAAGAAAATATCACGTACAAAAGTAGAGAATTTAGTGATGTTGAATTTAGTGATAAGACTTTATAACAAAAAGGTTTACCATTGCACCATGCGATGTCGGAAAACTACAGGATACTGGTGTGGTACACAGTGAGTGGAAAAAAAGGGCAGAATAGTCAGATGGTGATTCAACAAAAACATTTATCGTTGCATACGATGAAGAAGATGTTAACAACGGATGTTGAGGACTTGCAAAAAGAGACGACAAGGAAGGCAAAGCGGAAATAATTGCAGCCCAAGCAAAACGTGGAGTAAATTTTCTGTTCTTTTTTATTTGATTACATTTTTGCACTCTTTTCTAATGAAATATCACAAAAAGTATATACAAACTTTGAAAAAAATACTTAAAATTTTAACCGGAATGAGAAATAACCTCCTTCCGCACTTCTTCAAATGATCTTCCACTCAAACCCATGAAGACACTTCATAAATTTCTTATAAATCGTGTTTGAAATATTATTTGTAATAATTAACTTATTAATTACATCAATTTTGTTATTTAATATTGATTCCATTTGTGACAAGAACTTAAAAAAAATTAACAATTGGTTACTTTTGCATATACGAAACTAAAATCCACGTCTTTAAATTGATTATTTAATTCACGCACACTCTTCAACCTACGTATTAACAATGAACATTGACATTTACCTTCACCATGCCCTCAAGGCTACGATGATAGCATTATTCTATCACTCTGTCTTATTATTATGATGATTATGATGATGATGGCAGTTTGAGTGAATAGGTAAAAATAATAAATTGTCTAATATTTCACCTATCAACCAAGTAATTCAATTACAGCAAACTTGTCGATTATTCAATATCGACGCTTGAAAATTAGTATTCGAACGACCATTCGCGTAAACACAACCGTTGACTCTTTGAGATATTTTCGGAAGAATATTTACAATCGAGTTTTCGACGCCAATTTGTGGTTAATTGATGTGTGTATATCGAAATTAATTCGTCTGCCGTAAATGAACAGGAACTGTGGTAATTACTGGAATGGTACGTACGTTATGTATGCGCATATTTGCCGGTTATGTAATGAGCCTAATTGCCGCTACAATTTTAAATAGTGTAATAAAGTAATGAATACGTATTTATAATGTCATGGTTGAGCAAGAAAAACGGTACTGTTTTCGCTCGATTAATAAAGAAAAATTGTAGCGTTAGCATTCCGACGTTGATATGCAAATATTTATCGATTTGTTGTGTAAATAATAGGATTATTCAAAATGTTTCTGCGAGTGTAATTGACTTGAGCGTATTTCATTCAGCCGTGACATATTTTATTGTGAAAAATTTAATAGATTGTCTATACAGAGTGTTTATTAAACATTCGGCAAAAAATAAAAGGGTTAATAATAATAATATTGATTAGTGTTAATATCAAAGTCTTACAAACGTCATAGTACTTAGTGATATAGTAATTATTATTAGCGTAAATAACTGGAAGAGCAAAAGCTCCAGTATTGACCTTGAGGTCACTATTTACCTCTATACGGTTCGAAAGTCTATTATCGACCATTACCCTTTGATGCCGATGTAACAAAATTTGACAGCTATTTAGATGGAGAAGTTATAATAGTATAGCTTCAGCAGGAGTAGCTCGTGAGGGAAACAGTCAAATGCCTTGCTAGGATCAAAAAAAAGTCGAAGCTGTATTTTATTTGTTTTCGAAATGATCTAATATTTCTTCAATAAAGGCTGCAACTGCATCCCTCGTTAATATTCCCTTGTGGAAACCACACCATATTTCTGAAAACAGGTGATTACTCTCAAAAAAACTTATTATTTGATTACTTAATACTTTTTTGATATAATTGGAAGAATCATTTAATTTTCAGCCCCAGATTTCTCACCACTTTTTCAGACAATTTGGGAATTCATTCGTTTGTTAGCTTTGCCAAAAGAGAAAGAATTACGTCTATGCAATTTTTAAAAAGTTAAAGGTCCAGTTGTAATGCCATAGATATCCCTCGTGTTGTACAAACAAAGTTATAAGTATATAACTATTTTCAATTTTTCGAACATCATGTCCAGCACATTATCTTCCATTTCGTTCTTAATGTCATTGGCTTTCCTGGTCTTCCACTTCGTTTCAATGTGCTTGTTTCATGAAGACGTTGATGCATACTTTGGAAAGTTTTTTCTATCGGGAACATTACGGTTAGGAAATCGTTCAATGTATAAACCGTCTAGATTGTAATGAATTGCCATTCCATCAATAAAATTCAGTCAGTCATCTCGGCAAAACAAAATTTTAATCATTACAGAAAACAAGCGTCAAGCAGCCATACACCACTCAGTCTCAACAAACTTGACAGGTACATAAAACTAAATATGATAATAATAGATTTTACTTGTACTTTGTGAATTTTTTAAAAATTGCCATTATACCGATGACCTCTCATTCGGCAGGTAAAAATATATTCATGGAAAGAGGGTGCAGGTGGTGATTGCTATTTAAGATCAAATTGGATGGGCAGGTGGTCGGAACGAAGGTCAGGATGAATGAAATAGATTAGATAAAATTGGTTCCGCTTAACGGCATTTTTCTCTTTCAAGATGAATACGTTGTTATCTTAAAATTCGTTTCGACAGATTTATTAGATTTGGAAATACATAGTTCCTCTAGTTTTTGAAATAATCACTTGCGAACGTAACTTTTGATCTGGTTGAGGTTGTTCGTTTTCGATGGCTGGAAAAAATATAAAAACAATTGCTACGGACCTGAAATTTTCAAAATTTACTCAAAATAGTGTAGTGAAACAAAAATCCAAAATTACTTCTTCTCTAGTTATTGAGATAATCACATGCGTACGTAACTTTTAATCTGGTTGAGGTCGTTTATTTCCCACGGCTGAAGAAAATATTAAAAGAATTGCTACGCATCTAAAATATTTAAAATTTACTCACAATAGTCTCTACAGTTTGATGCAATAAACATCCACAACTACCCCTCCTCTAGTTTTTGAGATAATCACGTGCAAACGTCACTTTTAATCTTGTTGGGGTCATTCATTTCCGATGGCTGAAAAAATATAAAAACAATTTCTATAGACTTACTTTACTCAAAATAGTCTCTACACTGTCATGCATTAAAAATCCAAAATTATCTCTTTTCTAGTTTTTGAGATAATCACGTGCGAACGTAACTTTTAAAATTACTCAAAATTTTAGAATATTACAATTATAGACAAGACTGTAAACATTAAAAATATACCTTTATTAAGATATAAAAACATTTATTACTCATTATAATTTAAAATATATGTCGAATTGTAGTTTTAAAATTTTCAAGAAAAATAAAAAATAAATACTAGGATTTAATAATGTTGCTAAAATTATTTTTTATAGCACTTCAAAAAGATATATTCATAGTATAATCATGATTACTGCGTTTAAAAATAGTAACAATTGTTGTTCGTAATATTTTTTAGTTATCAAAATCATTTTCGTTTTTTATTTAATATGAAAATAATTCCTCAAAACAAACAACATTATTTTATTTTTACTCATAATGATTAATTTATTTTTTTTACTCATAATGATTATGTATTGATCAAGTACATACCAGGCCAATGTACAACTTATTACTATAGTTGAAGGGTATTAAAGCGCAATGAATAATTTATTGGAATAGGTCAAGGCGCCCTTGACAATGAATAGTTTATTGGGATAGGTCAAGAGTACGCTACAGCAATGATTTATTACGTATCAAAACTAAGTTAGGGCAATTCATAAATTATTAGGACAGGTCAGGAGTACACTTTAAAATTAAAATTAGTAGTTATTAAACGATGGATTAAATCCTCATTTAACCTGTGGTGAAATATTTTTATGTTAGTTAGTAGTTATTACTATTTGTCGAGAGTTTTCATCGCAGAATTTTAAAGTTAAATATTTTTCAAAAAAAATTATCTGTCAGTAAATTCAGTAAATTTTTCATGCTGTCTTTGAAAGATATTAATTTAAGTAAAATTCTTTTAATTACCACTCGTAGAAAAGCGTAATGATTAATTTATTAGAAAAGGTCATGTATATACTAGGTCAATGTATAATTTATTAATGTAGTTGAAGGATAGTAAATAATTTATTCTAACGTATCCTACGTTTGAAAAATGAATAATACATTGTGATAAATCAAGAATACGATAAGACAATGAATTATTTATTAGGATAGGCGAAGAGTTTGTTCGGACGATTAATATATATATTGTTGTACAATTATTTGAGAATTTACATATTTATTAAAGGAGAATTATTAACTTCTATTTGATCATTTAATAGAATACCTAAATTATTATTCATCTGCCTGATGAAGCCACTGTGTGGCGAAATATGTTGCAGTGTTCAACAATAAATGTGAAACCCTCCCAACTGTGTTGTTTTATTTCAATTTGATATGGAGTTTCATCATGTCAATTCAATATTATTAATGATTAATAGTTTGAAATGTTTTATAAATATGCAACCGATTTTTTCTTTTAAGGTACGTATGCAGAAGCATGTACAACTTAATTTTTTTGAAAGCTTTTCTATTTGGTCACGCCACTTAAGTTGTACATTGTTTTCTATACCTAGCAATCGTGCAGAATTACTTGCTGTTGTATTGAGATTTTTTATGATATTATACTGGCTTGGACGTGTGATAAAGAGTTTGTTATGTCATTGGTGTATATTACGAATAATATGGGTCCTAAAATGCCACCTTGAGGAAGCCCTATATTTGTCTCTTTAGATTCTGAAAATGCGCACGAGCTGATAACATTTAATTTGACTAATTGTTCTCTGTTAATTAAATACGAACTAAGCCAAGCCAAACTAGTACCCCTGATTCCATAAAATTCTAATTTAGCTAATAGAATTTCGGGTTCAACGCAGTCGAATGCTTTCAAAAGGTCTAGTAATATTCCACAAGCATGTTCACCATTTTCGAGAGTGGTTATGATATTATTAATATCAAATAGTACTGCGTTGAAACTCTTTCCAGTAATATAGCCGTGTTGATGTTTGTTAAATATTGTAATTAGTAATATATTGATATAAATTTAGAGTACGTTGTTAGGACAATGAATAATTTATTGGGATAGGTCCTCAATCATGAAGAATAATTTATTAGAATAGAGCAAAATTACAATGAATAGTTTATTGTCATAGGTTAAGCGTACGTTGGGTATTGAATTATTTATTAGGATAGGTTAAGAATTTACTAGTATAATTAATAAATTATTAGAAAAGGTCATTTATTTTTTTTTAATAAGTTTATACTGTGCTGGTTAATAATTAAAACTTTAATGGGATAGGTCAGAAATACGCTAGAATAATTAATAATAAATTATTTGGATAGGCTAACAAAATTATGGAATAGTTATTATTTTATTTGGGTAGCCCAAGAGTCTGTTAGGACAACAAATAATTTACTGGGATATTGAATTGACGATGCGGATACTTGATAAAACTCCATAACGCATTGTAATAAAACAATTAATACAGTTAAGAGCGTTTCACATTTATTTATCTGCCTGATGAAGCCACTGTGTGGCGAAACATGTTGTAGTGTTCAACAATAAATGTGAAACCCTCCCAACTGTGTTGTTTTATTTGAATTTATTGAGAAAGGTCAAGCCTACGCTAGAACATTTAAAAAATATTGAGATAAATCAATACTACGCTAGGACAAAGAAAACTGTTTTGATAGTGCATAGTTTAATAAAATAGTTTGGTGATATAATTAATAATTTATAAGGTATCAGGAGTATGTTACTCTTTCCTTTAAAATTCATTTATTCATTCCTTATTCTTTTTTTTTCTGCTAATATATTTAAGTAAATATATACATAAAACACTCAATCCATATCCTTCTACAGAAGAGTGATGGCTCTTGGTTTCTTCTGGATTCATTGTTGATTTATTAATTCACCAAATATGCTCTTTAAAAGAAAATAAAAAAAAGAAAATAAATATACAACCTATCTTATATTTAATAATATCCCAAATAGATCGAAACCAGTCGGTAACTGCTAATAAGGAGACAATATTTCAATGATTTTTAAACAATTTGACGATATTTCTGACATCCAACGAAACGTGACGAGGCTTTTGAACTCCATCTTAAAAGAAGCCTTATTGAAAAGTTATATAGCAGATCTCAGATGTGCATAGTTATGAGAAGAGACTATTTCGAAGGACAGTAAGGTAACTTTCGTTAATATTTCATCTATGTTAACGTCACAGGACTATTCACCAAACTTTATTGTCCTTGAACTCTTTTCAAATTGTATTATTATTATTTTTTAAATATTTTTAATTATATCTATCTGCATTTGCATTTGTACGTGTTTTCTTCTATATTTACATCCCTTTTCTGGCATTATATAATTATAAAGTTTATTGCTTTTGAAAGGTATTATTACAAACTCTTCCAAATTTTATTGGCAAAGACTAATTTACAATTTATTGATGTAGTTGAAGGATACTTTCTGTGAAATTAACGATGAAGTCGAAGTAAGTGCTTATAATGAACTGAGAAACGGAAAGGAGTGCACTTCTTAAATATTGCGCACAGCAGATTGAAACTGGTTACCCTTGAGTTACACCGCTTTACTCAGAGAAAGTTCTCAAATTAAATTATCTGAATCACTTGATAGCTCACAATAAAGCGGTTAATCATCAATATTTGATAAATTCGGACTAGCCAATATCGTAAATTAATGGTAAGCATCGAGCTCAAAAAGTGGCGTGGCATAACAGAAGTCAATACCCTTTTCCCTGTCGAAAGATTTCTATTATACTAACTAACTAGCTTATTAAGTGCTGCCTGACAGTAGGCTAGTCTCCTATAATGCACTCTCTCATTTTTATTTATCCATTTTTTTCTTGACCACAACGATATATCTCCGACTCCAGGAAATATTCAAGAGCCTTCTAAAATTTTCAGCAAATAGGGCTTCCGCTTTGTGTCGCCTCAATTGAACACCACAACTGAAAGGTAACCGATGATTGGGTTGTCCATAAAAGTGTAGTGGTCTCTCATCATAATACACCCAGTTCAGATGTTTTCACCACTATTTCCACTACTTCGGGATGTAACCCTGCACCGCAAGTTCCTATTTTCCAGTATCCGGAGACATAGAAATTTTAACGCTAGTCAGCAAGTTGTCTCTCTTCACGCTAGATTCACTTTTCCGCTGAAATAAATCGATACAACAAAAAATTAAGGCAGATAACGCACTTTACAAAACTAATTTCGGTGTATTTTTTTAAAGGCAAGGTCAATAAAATTTAAAAGTCAATTAGAGGCCAAGGTCTCTTGTAGGTCAAGGTCATTTTATTGTCAAAGTCGTTTGAAGCTCAATGTCATTGAAGGTAAACGTCAAGGTTAAGAACTTCTGAACTTGAACTAGCCAATTATAGAATATCTTCACGACCTTCGAGGTCAGAGGAGGTACTAGAATAAATAAAATATTGCACCCCACAGTATCTCTATTCAAGAAAATAAAATCCTATAGGAACAACAACTAACTTGTCAGTCAACAATCATTTATATTATGGGCAGAAAGACCAACGGGTCAATAGCCCATTTACAGATTGTATATATTATAATAATTAAAATATATATATGCTATTATGTACAAAAAAAACTGTAAATAAAGATTCTGTATGTATAATATATTGCGACATATTTAGAGTGCTTTTAAGCAATGATTAATTTATTGGGATAAGTCAAAAGTCCTCAAGATTAATTAATACATTATTGGAATAAGTCAAGAGTATGGTAGGATAATTAATAAATTATTAGGTAGGTTAAGAGCACAGTAGGTAGGTTCAGACTATGCTCTAATTATGTAAATCTTAATGGATAGGTCAATAATACGTTATAATAATTAATATTAATATAGGCTAACAATATTCTGAGATTATTATTAATTTATTGGGATAGGACAAGTGTGGATTAGAATAGATAATAATTTATTGAGCTATGTTTAAGATACACTATAACGTTAGAGTCGAAAGGTAGTCTTTGCCGGACTAGTTATAAATAAAAATGGAAAATTATTTTTAGCGAAATATTGCGATAAATCAAGGCTTTTTAAGGACAAAGAAAACTTTATTGAAATATCTCAAGAGTACGTTAAACAAGAGCATGATTTATTAATATAGCTCAATATTCTGAGATAATAAATAATTTATTTAGATACGTCGGAAATATATCGTTGCTGACTTTAAATTTTCTTCTTCTAGTAACGAGTGTATTTTATTGTTATAGACAGGAAAATAAATACCAACAAAACCTTATATTTAATGATATCCAAAATAGATTTGCGATTATTAATAGGGAAACAATATTTCAATGAATTTGTAATATGGCATTTTTTAATTTTTTTCAAATTTTATTATTATTAATTCCAAATATTTTTAATAATATCTATTCGTTTTTTCTTAATTTTAATCTATATTCTAGTCTTATTCAATTATACAGTTTATTGTTGAATTTGGAGGATTGATCAGAAGTCATTAAAGGTGATAAATAATTTATTGGAATAGGTCGAGAGTACGCCAGGATCGTAAAAGAATCATTAGGATAGGTTAAGAGTACGTTACAGCAATAATTAAATTATTATGATAGGTCAAGAGTGTGTTAGGGCATTTAACAATTTCTTGAGGTAGGTTCATATTATGCTGGGATAATGAAAACGTAAATGGGAAAGGTTAAGAATACGCTAAAATAATTATTTTTTTTTATGAAATGTTTGATTGTGGAGGCGTTTCTTGAATTTACTGGAAGCGATTGAACTTCTTAAGTTCAAGATTTTAAGACTGACGTAATGTACGCACTCCTATTTAACTGCTTTGTATAAATATGTTTAATTTGGTAATTTTAAAACATCTCGCTTGATAATGACTAGCTGTTAGTCAAAACTATAGTTAATTATTAATTAAAATAAATTGGCAAAACAAAGTAATCGTGTTATTAGTTTGTTGGGAAAAGTCAGGAAAGCGAATCATTTATTGGGACAGGTCAAGTTCGCGCTAGAACATGGAAACATATAGAGATATCATTTTTTTTGGTATTATTCAATTGTAAATTTGATGCCTTTGAAAGGTATTGTTTCAAATGAAACTCTTTTAAAATTTATTCAACCAAAAGTGTACAAATTAATTTCTTGGCAAAGGTCAAGGTACAATTGACTAATATAGTAAGAGCATGTTAGAGCGATGATTATTGTCATAGGTCAAGAGTACGCTGCTGGCGTAGGTCAAGAGTACGTTACAGCAATTAATAAATTATCAATTTATTATGAAAGAAAAGGTAGTGGCAATTTTCATAGACGTGAAGAACTTTTTGATACTATATCAAAAAGCAGACTAACAGAAAAATTAAGAGCAATGAGTATCAGAAACCAAAAGGGAAGCATACCAATGTTCGCAGAATATGGAATACCGCAAGGAGGTATATTACCACCAATACTGTAAATAATAAACTCTAACGATATATTAGAATTTGCCTTAAAGGGAAAACCATACATTTATGCAGGTGGTAACTGTATTGCATACAGCGTAGAAAACTACAAATGAATCCAAGAAAAAAAATCTATAATGATCTAAAACATTTGAATACCTTTAACAACCTTCTGACAATCAATGAAGATAAAACAACTTACATGATATTTAATTTATAAAAAATACGAAACAACTTAACTGGAAATTAAAACAAAAGGCAAAGACATCAAGGAAAAGTTGTTTACTTGGGATTAACAATCTAAAGGAATCTTAGATGAAAGGTGCACATCAACAACTACCAATTGTATACTTCAACCACCTTTTGGTAATCAATGTTGACAAAAAAAATTACACGATATATGATTAAAAATACGAAACAACAAAACTGGAAATTAAAACATAAGGGAAATACAGTTGTTTACTTGGAATTAATAATCTAACGGGATCTCAGATGGAAGGCGCACATCAACAAGCCACTACAACAAAATTCTAAAACATTGTCAGCAATTGAAAAGATACATAATTGCAAATCTACAACAGCGAAAAATTCAATATATCACGCGCACTTTACGTCAACCAATAACTACATCTGGGAAAACACAACAAAAAAATGGTGATGTGGCCATCATAATACTTTCCCTATATTTTTCTTGAAAACTATGAGGTTATTCTTAATAATTTGCTCAATTTTGAATTCCTATAGTTTATTAGCAATAAGCAAAAAATTGTAAAAAAATTTAAATTAAGAACAAAAAAATGTTTCAATGTAACTTTTTCAGTTTTTTGTTCTCTTTAACTTTTGTTTGAAAAGTTATGTCTTATTTTTCAAAATTTGTTTGAATAAATCTATTAAACTTTGCAAAAATGTTAAGTTTATTTACGTTTTACTTTTAATTAAAACCCTCGTTTATGTTTTACTGATTGGAGGGTGGGTTAGAGGCCACCCACCCACCCTACATATACATATTAACTTTAATTACTGATCGCCTCGCGGTTTGCAATAACTTTAATTACAAAATTTGAATAAAAGAAAATTGTCAGAAGTAAAATATTTGGCAAAGAAAATGGTTGCGACCGTTACTACGTGGTAATCCATACAAATTATTAAAATTTTAGAGCTTCCAATAAAATCTTCATAATTTAGAAAGCGGGTTAAATTAAAAATTCGTGAAAAATAGAGAAGAAATTAGTGGAAATTTCTAAATTCTTGAAAAAGTAAGTCTAGATTTTAGAAAAAAAAATTCTAAAAAATCTAGGGCCTCAAGAAAAAAAAAAGACAATTTTTTTTTTAAGTTCTAGAGCCATCTAGAAAATCTTTGCAATTTAAAAGATAAGAAGATAACCTTGAAATCTGGAGGAGAACTTTCTGGAAATTTTCTAAAAAATTCTAGAGCCTCCTAGAAATTTAGAAGACTAGTTAAAAAAATATCTTGAAATCGGGAAGAGAAATTACGGAAAATTCCTTAAACTTTCTCGAAAATAAGAAAAGATTTGAAGGGGGAAATTTTCTAAAAAATTTTAGACCCTCTAAGAAAAATTCCACAATTTATAACTTTTAAATAATTTTATAGCCTCTAGTTGAAACAAAATGTTGAATTCTAGAAAAGCAATTACTGAAATTCGCCTGAATTCTCGAAAAGAAGTGGAATTAAAAAAACATTTAGAGGCTGAAAGAAAATCTTCGCAATTTATAAGGAAAGTTAAAAAAAATTAATTTGGGGAAGAAGTTATTGGCCATTTTCTAAACTCTAAACTTTTAGAAAAAAATCTAGAATGCCTCAAGAAAAAAAGTCTTCATTTAAATCTTCGCAATTTACTAGAAATTTCC